>OW026456.1:15981159-17231159 GCA_932274525.1 Podabrus alpinus | reverse complement strand
CTCCAGTTGGAACCTCGAAAATTTAATTTAAACAAAAAATGACAAAATGGCGAGGATTTAAAAAAAAAAACTTCGATTTTTACAACAAAATATTTACTTTTCACGGCCTGCAAAATTGTAATTTTAAATATATTTTGGATATTTTAGGTTCTGACTGGAGCCTGAAATATATTCTAAATGCCTACAAAAAATCAAGTTGATCAGCCAAGTAGTTTGTTTGGAACACGTGCGCCCGACCTGAGAAATGTAGTTCTGAGATAAATCGTTTTAAACTTTATCGTGCTGTAATGAACTAATGAGCTCCATTACAGAAAATCCGTTATAATTCGGGTAATTTGATGAATTTTACTTTAATATTTTCTTGACACATTTGCAAGACCCCAAACTATAAAAATATGTAATAAAAAAAAATCGAAAAAATTTATCGGTCACAGTAGTTAGCCCCCTTAACGGTCAAACACAAAAAGTAGTTCTTTTGAAATAAATTAATTTTTCTTCATAATAAATAAACAATAAAACGAATGTTACGTTTTCATCAATTAGAAAGTTAAAAATTAAATTATAATTTTAATTGTAATCCCTAAAGGTCAAGGTCGAGTATACAAATAAAATGTAAACTTGACTATGCTATGGTTGGCTTCAAAACAATCAATGCTATTTAGCTAGGGATCCTGTATCCAATCTTATTAGATCTGTGGTCATCCATACAACAAACTGTTGGTATTTTATTTGCATGAATATTTACGTGGCGTTCAAATAAACCAGGTTTTATCTTTCCATTTTATATTTGCTAATCTAAACTGTGTTGAATAATAACGGAAATTAAAATTAAAATATAATAATTGTGAATTTCTCACCCGTTTTCTCTTTCTGTGAAATATCCAATTTGGAGTCATTATTCAAGTCTTGAACTTCATTTTGACCGTCCAATTTAGCTTCTTCCTTTTTATTTAGGTTTTCTTCTTTCTCGTTGGAAGTTAAATCAACGACAGAAGAATTTTGAACATTTTGTTTCGGTATCTTGGGAATTTTTGGACTGACATCGGGTTCATCTTTGAGTTTTACGTCAAAAGAATTTTCTGCTGTTAAATCTTCTTTATCAATTTTTTTATTTTTTATTTCAGACAACGTTTTTTCATCATCACTATCGATACTGTAAGATTCAGAATTATAAGAACCTAAATTTCGTAATTGTAGTAATGGTACATACATTTCAGATTTAAAATGCTTTTTGATATGATGCTGGTCTTCAATTACATTGTACGTGCCAAATTTAGGCGATACCTTTTCTTTTTTAGGACTAAATTTTTTCTCACTCTTCTGGGGAGTTTTAATTTCGGATTGAGATTCAACCGTTATTGGTACTTGTTCCAATTGAAGCAATTTGCTTTTTTCCCCCAATTCTGGTAATTTCTCAAGTGGATGCTTGCGGGGTCTTCCTAATTTTTTCTTAGGTTTTGAAACATTCAAATCTTCATTACCTAGTAGTTCCAATGCGATTTCAGCTTCGTTTTTCTTCATATTTAACGATTTTCTTCTCTTAGTGGTATTTGCTTTTGTATTTTCTATGTCTGCTTTATTATCAGAAGAATGCAGTTTTTTGGTTTCACATTCTGTAGGTCCATCTTGACTTCGAAGCGATTTTTTCCTCTTATTTGCTGCAAAATCTTCATCCACAATAATTTTAGAACTTATGTCCAAGGAACTTGTATTATCATCTATTTTACTGTCGGCTACTTCTTTTTGGTTTTTTAGAGATTTTCTTTTTGCGTTTATTAATATTAAATCTTCTTCGATACTACCGATACTAGAATTCAAGTAACTTGAACTTACTTCTTCCGTTTCGCGCTTCACACTCTCAATTATCTCTTTTTTATTTCTTCGTGATTTCCTTCTAACGTTTGCAAATAGAAAATCGTCATCAACAGTTTCATTTTCGATACTTGAGTTGAGGGAGTCTGTTGTTGTATTTGCTTCTTGTACTTTTATACTTTCAATTATGCTTGTTTTATTTCTTAGCGATTTTCTTCTAACGTTTGCTAATAGAAAATCGTCATCAACAGTTTCATTTTCGATACTTGAGTTGAGGGAGTCTGTTGTTGTATTTGCTTCTTGTACTTTTATACTTTCAATAACGCTAATTTTATTTCTTAGCGATTTTCTTCTAACGTTTGCTAATAGAAAATCGTCATCAACAGTTTCATTTTCGATACTTGAGTTGAGGGAGTCTGTTGTTGTATTTGCTTCTTGTACTTTTATACTTTCAATAACGCTAGTTTTATTTCTTAGCGATTTTCTTTTATCACAATTTTCATCTATAGCTTCAATACTTGAGTTATCGAGTGAATTTACTTCTTGTACTTTTATACCTCCGATCACATCTTTTTTATTTCTTAGTGACTTTCTTCTACCACTTGCTAATAACAAATCTTCATCTTTGTTTTCAATTTCAATATTAGTGTTGAAGGAGTCTGTTGTTGTGTTTACTTTGTGTACTTCTTTGCTTACTGTTTTAGTGACCTCTTTTTGGCTTTTGAGTGATTTTTGTTTATTACTTGCTGGTGGAATATCTTCTTTCACGTTTTCTGCACTCGAGCTCAAGAAACTTGTTGATGCGTTTAATTTTTGTGCTTTATCTTTTACACGTACTTCTTTTTGACGTCTTTTCAATCTATCACTAAGATTTAAACTATCTTCGTCACTATTCTCTAGATTTGAGTTAAGGCAGCTTAATTTTTGTGCTTTGTCCACTTTTACACTTTCTTCTTTTGGACGTCTAACTGGCTCTAATTTATCAGTTAAATTTATTTTATCTCCATCAATACTTTCAATATTCGAGTTCAAGGAAGACATCGAATTCTGCCCTTCCAATTTATTTATCTCCATTGAGTCATCGAATAAGTCTGTCCTTAATCTAAGAGATCGCTTTCTTGAATTCCGTTGCTTTGGTTGCACCGAATTGGTTTCCTTATTTTCTTCTTTTCGACTTTCAAGCGATTTGTTTTTATCATTTTGCGAGGACGTGGAATGTTCATCAACCGATATTGCCTCTATTAATTTTGTAGAAGCTCGTTTCGGCGATTCGTCTTTTTGGACTTTATTTTTTTGTACTTTTGTCTCGCCAACATTTGGAACTTCAGAACTTACATTTTCTAGTTTAGTTTTGTTTTCATTTTCTTCCAGCACCAATTGCTTCATCAACTCAGTGTCCTGTGTTTTTAAATTTATTTTATCACTTCGAACCCTTAAGGATTTTCGTCTATCAGATTCAAAATCGTTTTTCGTCTTCAAAATGTTTTTGTCGGTACTTATTTCAGCATTAACATCGTTTGAGTTACTCACATGTTTTCGTAATCTCGGTGAACTTCTAACTGTTGCACGTTTAATTTTTCTCATCTGTTTTAGTAAAAGATTTCTTTTTCTTTTTGCTTGATATTGCAAAGATTTTTGTTTGACCCCTCCTTCTCTTTCTGTTTTTTCACCGTCATTTTCATTTATTTTGATGGCAGTATTTTTTTTCTTCAATTTACTCATCTTCTCCAAATGATCAACATTTTCTATTTTGGACAACAACGATTTTTTACTTTTAATCGTTGATAAAGTCGTCTTTGGTATTTTAGGTTTTTTGTGTGGTTTAACCAACTTTTCTTCACCAACTTCTCGTTCAAAATCTTTTGTTTGGGTTTCTGAAGCCAAATTTTCAATTTTTGCCAATTTATCGGAATTTTGAGAATTGTCAATAGAACTGCTCACTTCTTCGCTCTGCCCTTTCTCCAAGTTGCTAATTAACGATTCATCAATCACCTTGTGATCCAAAGTTTCCGTCATACTCGTTTTTTGAGCCTCAGTTTTAGTCAAGTTGTTAACAGTTTTAATATGGCTGCTCGTTTTCAATTTCTTGTTTGTAATTGAAGATTCTAAAATCTTGACAAAATTTAAAGTTTTCTCCGTAATTTGAGAAGAATTTTCTTTAGAAAAACCTTTAAAGCAATCCCCGTCCTTTATGTCTTTAACCTCTTGATCTATAATCAAACCCTTTTGCAAGTTTTCCAATTCTGGAGTTTTCTTTTCTTTACTTTCAACCGAAACTTTATTTGTACCCTTACGACTTTTATCTTTTGATATTTTGTCCAACTCTTCTTCACAATCAATTGCCGGCTTTTTTGTAATTTCAAGAGCTCGTTTTTCTACTTTTGTTTTTTTCACCTTGTTATCTTGGCTCTTTCCATTCCAAACTTTAACTTCCCCTTTCTTTGTAATTTTCGGCGAGACATTCTTTTGTAGATTTGTAATTGATAGTATTTTTATCTTTGGAGGTTTTATAGTCGTCACATTGCTTTGTTTTGAGGTTTGTTCTATAATTTTGGTGCTAAAAGTTTTAGTTGGAGCAATGGATTTAGCAGCAGACATGGGGTCATATTTTACCGGCGGCACTTTGTAAAAGTCGATTCTGTTAAGCGAAGACGTTGAAGGTTGAGGTTCGACAGCATTGTATTCATTTTTATAATTAATTTGGGTATTTATTTCGTCAAGTGACCAAGGCACATTAAGCAATTGTTTGTCAATGTCAACTTCTTCTAAAGTTGTCGGAGCAACATCTAAAGCTGGTTCGTGTATTGTCAAATTTGTTTTGTTGATGGGAAAGATGGGGGTGTCGGGTAGACCGAAGCTTTCTACCAATGCCACTTTATTTAAAAGTTTTTTTTTGTTGCTGTAAGTTTTCAAAGCGGCTTTTGGAGTGGACTTGGCGTTGTCTTGAATGGAATCGGGTGGTTTGGTGGATATGATTTTGAGAACTTTTGTTACATCATCGGATTCTTGATCTTGATTTTCTTGTTGTGTAGATGCGGATTCTCGTTTGAAAAATTTGCGAGGTGAAGGTGACTTGAAAGTTGTAATCTTAGAAGGTGATGAACTGTAAATAGTGGCCTTCGGAGATGATGGACTAACAATGGGTGAAGTTATTAGACTTTTATGTGTTTCGCTAGATATTAATGGAACACATGGTTGGTAAATTTTCTTTGAAGGCGACGTATGAACATTGTTTTTAAGATCCTCTGTGGTGTCAATGGCCAAGTCGATATCGCAGAAATCTTGCGATCTTTTTGGCTTCTGTAAACGTCCATAACGGCTCTTGTTGGGACTTTCATTAAGGGAACCATTTATATCATCCGTAGCTAACGAATTATCTGCCGGCTGTGAATTGTTTGCAACAGAAATATCAGCGTAATCGTCGTCCATTGTAAGGTTAGCTCAAATGAACCTAAAGAAAATTTATTGAAAATGAGGTTAAATAACACAAATACAAGGAATGAAAGCATCTAATTAAAGAAATCGCAATTTATTAGACTACCTTGCTGGGAAAAGTTTAAAATAAAAATTGAAATTGATAAGAGTAAGTTAATGTTATTTAAAAACAATAAGCGACTTACTCTGAATTTTGTTATTACTTATTGTATCGTAACACATTCGTACAGATAAGTTTATTAATTGTTTAACAATTTCAACAATAATAAATAATTATTAAGCACTAATCACACAATTTTAATATGAAATTGTTACATAGCATTACAATTTTCTACCAAGCAACAAAATTGACAACAAAATCACGGCACTGAAGTTAGTTGTTGCAATTCCCGCGTATTTCGCATTTTACAATCAAATCCAAATTAATCCATTGGTTGATGATTGTTGGTGATCTAACGTAAAATTGCTCCATAAACTGATTTAAAAATTTGAATGTAACAAAATGCAATCAAGTAAAACGTGCAGATGGTGCATCGAAATAGCAAATTATAGTTTACAAAAAAATAAGGAAATTCAAAATTAAACGGGCTGCGTATATGCCAACGTTAAAATAGAAACCAGAAGTTTTAATACGTTTTTCAATGTCAAATACCCAGGACAAGTTGAAAATTTTAATTTTAAAAAGTAACAAATTACTGATGAACGTGTTTTGTGTGTTTCGCGCATAATAATAAAAATTTGGCATTCGTTACTTTCGTAAGTAACGAAATTCATGGGCGTACCCCACGGGCGTACCTACAAAAATATTTATAGAGGCGATATGGGTAGAAATTTTTTTGAAAATGCGGAATTCGAGTAGTATCGAAAATACAAGTAGTACTCTTTGATATCACATAGATCACGGTCCTCTGGAGTTGAGATAGAAAAAAATTCTAACTGTGCATATTTCAAAATAGTAATAAAATAAGTAAACGGTAGAGGGCGCGGGTAGCACTCCGGCTACTGGCTCTGATCTGGCGATGACTTTGACCGTGTTCGGTCTGGCGCTATTTTCGCTTTGAAGCTCCGTCGAACATATTCTGATAACTTGATTTGGAACTGTTCCGCGCTTGCAAACGCTATAGTTACACCAATTTCAGAAGCTTAAAATACGCGAAGTTCTGAAATGAGAGAACATGGCCATTACAAAGTCGGGCTTTACTATATACATGGAAATTAGATGAGTAGGTATCTGTTTTTTTTATTGGTAATTTTATCGGTAGAGTTTACTCTAAGTGTGAAGAGTACTTGAGTGAATCGCAATTCGGATTCCGCAATGGTTTTGGCACAAGGGGGGCTTTGTTTGGCATAAACGTTCTTGCTCAGAGAAGCCGTGATATGTCAATTGATCTGCATGCCTGCTTTATAGACTTCCAAAAGGCTTTTGATCGAGTCCAACATGATAAACTGATAGAAACCCCCAAAAACATTGGACTGGATGGGAGAGATGTGCGTATTATCTCTAATCTGTATTGGAATCAAACATCTGTTGTAAGAATAGAAGGAGTAGAATTGTAGAATCAACATCAATCGATATCAAGCGAGGAGTGAGACAGGGTTGCATCCTGTCTCCTCTGCTTTTTAATGTCTATTCCGAGAGAATTTTTAGAGAAGCACTTGCGGAAGAATCAGCGGGAATTGTTGTCAATGGTGAGGTTATCAACAACTTACGGTACGCAGATGATGCGGTGCTCTTGGCATCCAGTCAGGAGGACTTGCAGAACATCCTGGACAGAGTTGTGTCAAAATGTGCCACAGCTGGTCTTGACTTGAACATCAAAAAGGCAAAAGTGTTGGTAATAAGCAAAAAGCTTGATATCGTAACTAACATCACAGTTAGAGGCAAAGTTCTGCAGCAAGTCGATCAGATAAAATATCTTGGCAGTATCCTAACAAGTGGTGCTGACAGCCAGACCGAAATAAGATCAAGGATTGAGCAGTCTCGAGCAGTTTTTAGGAGGATGAGCAGAATACTATGCTGTAGAGAGTTGGGGTTGCCCTTGAGAGTTCGTCTTCTGAGGTGCTACGTGTTCTCTACCCTTCTGTACGGTGTGGAGGCCTGGACCATTAACAGCAGGGAAATGAAACGTCTTGAAGCTTTTGAGATGTGGTCCTATAGGCGGATGTTAAAGGTTCCGTGGACAGAGAAAGTTCGAAACTCTGAGATACTCTCACGTTTGCAGAAGGACACCGAGATTGTGGTCAAAATTAAGAAAAGGAAGTTGGAATATTTTGGACATGTGATGAGAGGCAAAAAGTATCGGCTGCTGCAAAACATAATGCAGGGAAAGATAGCGGGTAGACGAGCTCCGGGTCGAAGGAAGACATCCTGGTTGAAGAATCTTCGAGTCTGGTATGATGTGAACTCCAGCACACTGTTTAGACTGGCGTTTGACAAGATAAAAATAGCCATGATGGTGACCAACGTTCTGAAAGGACATGGTACTTGAAGAAGAAGAAATTTCTTTTTGCATGGTTATTAAAGCAAAAGATTTTGCTGAAACATTACAGAGACAAAGAATTTCGCTATTCAGAGAAGTCACCGAGTACATTTTAAATATTTGGAACTACGTTTTTACTCAAATGAGGAGCTCATAGCTGAAACTGAGGCCTATTTTGAGGAACTTCCGATGGACTACTATTCGAACGGTATAAAAAAGTTATAAAATCGTTGCACTTGTTGTATCGACCTAAAAGGACAGTATGTTGAAAAATAAAAACGAATTTGGCTAAAAAAATGTTTCCTTGTTTCATTATTCAGGGACTTATCAGGCTGCCAGTACTTCACGCGAAGCACAGACAACGCATCGAAAATCACCAACCCCTCACAACCGCAAAGCGGCCGGGAAGTTCCTTAGACTCCTGACCTCCTAGCTGAAGATGTTCGGCACCGAAATTTCCTGGAACGATAATTCAAATATTTGGGAGTCGCTCTAGACAAGGGGATGTGGGGCCCCCACAGAAAAGAGGTAAACCAGAAAGCAAAGGAGCAAAGGCTTCCCTGAACTTCTTACTACATCATAACAGCAAACTATTGCCGTCAAACAGACAACCCGATCGTTCGAGAGTTGGGAAACTACTAACTAGAGGACTCCCTTAGGCACAAGAGACCTAAGGAAATCCTCAGCGAGAATACCACCGAGAATAAACATTTTATTTTAGCCAACTCTCGCTCTCCTTAGGCCCAAGACAAGAAGAAATGGACGAAATCGAAGAAGACGAGGACGAAGAGTTGATTATCATCCACGGACTTTTTAATAGCTATTATGTGCCGCTCGTTTTTTTTTGTATTACCGGATAAGAAACAAGTGATGTGCTCGTACCTACTTAAAAAGTTTTAGAGAAATATGCTTCCTTGGAAGTACGTTCTTGATTGACGACATATAGAAGTTAGATTCTTACTTTAGAACCCCCCGCTCCTATCCACTGATAATAAAATTCTGGACAAATCAATTTTAAGATCTCCAAACAGCAAAAAACTTCCGAGTACTCCAAACATTAATTGTTTTGTTTTACATATTATAGCTACAAAATAAACAAAGAAGGTTTAAAAAATTGGCTGCACTATCAAAAATATTCTTTGAAGTTCTCAGATAATGTGTGATTTTTGTATTATTTTTTATTCCATTCCAAATGGCCAAAAAAATTACCGGAACATCAATAAAACGATGAAATCGAGGATTTTCGAGATCCGAGTTTTGAAATTTGACGGCGCGTGCAAGCTAAACGACTGACTTGATGATAAATGTTGTTCCTATCATTATTGTAGATAATTTTGCAGGTGACGAACAATTACTTGGCAGGAGATAAACAAACAAGGTAGCACTTAATTGATTCCAAGATCATTTTAAGAATTTCTGATTTACCCTCATGCCACTTCTACCCTCGCGCTTGAGCATAAAACTAATACAAGGAACGTTATTCTTTATTAAATGATAATTTGAAATGAATAATGTAAACCCATCATTAAAATCCTCGTAAATCTCTACATGAATAAAAAAAGTTACCGATTTTATTTATTACACCGTAACCTAATCGATTGCTTTTCCTACACTACTGAAAACGTATGTTTTCTGTCGGTACTAATTTTTTCTCCAGGATTAGTTCTTGCCGAAATAAAAAAGGAAAACTGTACCAAAATAATGAAAGAAATATTACAAAATAATTTTGTAATGAAGTGAAATTCTAAGATTTAAATAAAAACATAATATTAAAATATTGTTAGAAATTAAAATATTCAAAACACAAAATGATTATTGGAGTGATAGATTAATAAAATAGAAAGCTCAGTACAAGCGAGGGTGCGATAAAAATTCACTGCGATGTGCTAGACGTCAGATAGATGGAATTGCTGATAGGGCGTCGGGGTTTACAATAACAATTAATTAATATTGCGAAATAAACTTAGAAAAGAAATAGTTAAGTAAACATTGAAATTATTAATTATTCAACAAGAGTATTCAGTTTTGTGTATTACTGTAAATAAATAATAATTTCAATGTTTAATTAACTATTTAAAATTAAATTGTAATGTATCAAAATTCCTTAGTAAAATTAATTGTTAATGTACAATTTTTCGATTTTAAAAACAAATAGGTAGGTACTATGTATAAGATTAAATAAAAGTCTTAGATAAACAAAATTTTAATATGATTGCAGTTTTATTAATGTAAGTAACATGAAACTCCAAGCGATAAGGTTATTTACAAAGTGCAATTAAAATCAGCAAAGGGAATACCCGAATGCAAAACTTCACCTGCTAGGAATTTATTGGCAAGAATATACGTAAGCATTATTAAATAAACCACAAGTGTATTACAATGCACATTATATATTTAATTACAAAGAGCGCATCAAAGCAACTATTGACCTAACATAACATCGACTGAAAACATGTAACATGATTATACATCAAACTAAAACAATGTTTTCAGTTCATGTATGATCATATTACATTGATATCTTAGATTGTACCAGAATTGCTGACTTTCGAAGAGATAAATTCTAAAGAAAGTAATGCTTTCGCGCTATCCTGAAAAAAAAAACAATTCTATAAGAACAACAGTTCTTCCTACAGGACTTATTTATTACTTAATAAATTATTGTTAAATTGGCCTTCCGGAAGAAACTTTCAGCAGGTTGGATGTACTGAACGACAAGCATAATTTATTTCAGTCCAATTTTCTATTTGATTTTTAAATTTTTTTCACAGATCTTAATCTGTGAATATTATAAGATTATATGTGAAGATCTTAATCTTACCTACTCAACAATACATTGAATTTTACACTCAAAATTATATTGAAAATGCCATAACATACAAGTGATTTTTATTAAATGTGAAAATTTTGAAATTTAAGTAAACTTATAATTATAAAATTATTAACAAAAATATTTCTTCGTTATTTCAACACAAAAAGCTCCCAAACTCAAACAAAATCCAATTACTAAGATGAAAAAACTGGTTTGTAGATCATAAATGGTAAACGGTTTTCTAGATTGTTTAGTGTTGTCCATAACATTTTCTTCATCATCATTTTCTTTAATTTTTGTATGATAATTAACTTGCCTTTGCCATTTTTGAATCAAACCAGAAGATATTATTCGATCAATAATTTTATCAAAATCATCTTTAAAATATGCGTCCTTATAAACCAGATACGCCAGCAAATAATTGTCTGTACATTCTCTTACCGTATGAAAAATTCGACCTCTCTTTTTATTCAAAAAATTCAGATATGTTTCCGCACTTTTACGAGCAAAATAAGCTTTTAAACGTGGTGAATTTTTTTCAATCAGCCTAACCCTGGTGTTCAATATTTGGAAATAATGGTTTTGACTACCATTAAAAGTGTTTATAAGATTTGCGGAAGAGGTAGAAATAAAATGTCCAGAATCAGCCAACTCCCTTAATGTGTTTATTTCTGGAAAATATTGTTGATTTGCAATGATATCCAGTAAGGAGCTTTGAAATAGAGTACTCAGTATCAAGGAAAATAATAAAAATACTCCCAAAAACATTCTCTCGTAATTTTGACTGGAAAAATTGTTTCGGTTTCCGGTGCTAAAGAGTATTTGAATCAAATCCAAAATTATGGTGTTAAATTGTAAACGTTGAGAGTGCTTTTTGTTGTTTGATGGGGAACATTTTCTGATTAAAAATAACGCAAAAACCGCTGCAAGGATCGTCATTGTCATTGCGGTCCATACTTTAATGGAAAAACAGAAAAAAATTGCCATCCATCTTGGAATTTCTTTTGCTTTTGGAACTACAATGCATAAACAATCTTGAAACACAATTCTGGTGAAATCCAGTTCAGAAGAGTTATAGTCTTTTACAAAAAATTGGTTGAAAGCTATTTCAGTGTTTTTAGTGAGTAACTCTTTGAGAACCCCGGTCGTCGTGCCGTTTTTGTACTTGGAACCATATTCATATCCATCCTGAGGTTCTGAATGGCTAATGGAAACGTTCAAATATTTTTGTATAGTTTTCAGAACCATTGGATCCATTCCTATATAATTTTGATCGACTTTCATCGAAGTGGGAATATTTTCAAATAAAGAAGCTTTTATTTGTTGTCCATAATAATTCTTAAAATTGTAAAAACTTTTAATTTTTGTTATTTGATCGAAGTTATATTCCGCAGTAACATTTGAAAAAGGATTAAACACATAAACTTTATTACTTAATTTACACAGTTTGTTGCTCATCTTTTCCACAATAATAATATATTTTAGGTGTAGCGAAATCCAAAGTTTTTTTAATACATTTTCGTAATTTTTCAAAACGCACAAATCTTTAGTAATCATCATAATAATTCTACTATTGGCTTTGATAAATGGCTTTAGTTTTGTCAAAATGGCAATGATCTTAGTAACTTTTTCGTCAAGGATGATAATGTCGTTAGGCACAATACTGTTTATAAAATTTGTTGTATCCTGTACATCATCAATAATAATTAACGAAATTTTTAAATTGAAACTATTATGTTTTGAAAATTCGGTCAAAAATTGATTATGTGATGATATCAAAACCGAACACGAATAATTATTAAATATATTTAACGCGAATTTAATTATGTCTTCGAAATTATCGGGTTCTTTTATAAACGTAATATTGCTGGACGCAATTTTAAACAAAATTATGAAAAGAAATAGCAACATTTTGTTTAAACTGACAACTATTAATGTTGGGCTGATTCCTGAAATTTGTACAAAAAAAAAGAAATTATATAGTAAATATTTACTAAGCTTGGGCTGTTTGAAATTGGTTGTTTTATAATCATTATTAATGTACTTTATTGAACCATAGGCGTCGGGAAACTTAAAGGTGTAAACAAATTTGATCAGTTTTTACTTTTTTCTATTAAAGTCGTCAATGTTTCTTTTTTAAACTGTACCACTTTTTGTGATTCCTACGAAATCAAAAGTTTGCCAAGTGGGATATTTTTCCCGAGTGGATTTACCTCACGTGTTTTATACAGTATTTTATTCAACACATCTTGATAAATCATATTATAATAAATATACTTACTCCCATTTGGCCGGAATAGAAAATATAAATCATCAATCAAGTAAGTGGACTTTTTGTAATGTTTTTATGACAATGAATTAATTTCATAGATTAATTTGCTGTTGTTTTGTGCTTTAAAATATCCGCTAGTACCAACACTATCAAACGGACAAATATTTTTCAACTTATTGGTGGTCATTGACGGCCGCAGAAAATTTTTTTTTATATAACTCATCATGAAAGTGTTTTTACTGGACTCGTAGATTTCCAGATCTCGGCTGCGGCTCGTCCTGGAACCTGCCAACTCGCCCAGTACAGTACTGCTTAATTATAACCATATGTAATAAACCTAGGGTTGAAGAAATTCGATTATCGCGCTCCGCCGATGGACGATGAACGAATATTTTTTATTACAGTCTGAAATTTTTTTAGGGGTTGTCCATTAATTACGTAAGGATGATTTTTGTAATTTTGGACCCCCTCCCCCCGCCACGTAAGGGTACGTAAGATTGTGGCAACCCCCCCCCCCCACATCTTACGTAAGGATTATTTAAAAGAAAATTAATTTTGATCCCCCTCTCCACCCCTTATATTTATAAAATATGAATCTCTTATTATAAAAGGCCAAGTCTTTCTTTCTGTCTGTCCCACGGAAATACCCGAAGCAAACCGAACCGAACCGAACGCACAACGTATCATCGGATCAACGTATCATCGGATCAACGTATCATCGTATCATTTTGTCTATATAGGACAGCTATTTCCAAAAAAGCATTATGTGAACTTCCATAATGGATAATGAAAATTATGAAAATCCTGCTGCAAAGCGACGGCGATTGAATCGTGAGAGAAAAGCACGTACAAGAGCTAATAACACAGAAGAACAGCTTTGACCACAGCGACAAGCTGACGCTCGGTCTCATGCGATACGTCGACAACGTGAAACTTTGGAACAAACTCAAGCGCGTCAAGCTGCTGACGCTCGGTCCCATGCGATACGTCAACAACGTGAAACTTTAGAAGAAACTCAAGCGCGGCAAGCTGCTGACGCTCGGTCCCATGCGATACATCGACAGAAAGAAAATCGATACCAAAGTCAAGCAATTCAACTCCAAATAAGAGCATTGAGATTTGATGAATCTCACGTTACTCGACACGATTGTGGAGAAATGAATTCCATCTGTCAGTTCTGCGGCTCCAAGAATTTCGCCAAGGAGCGTCCAGTTGATAAACAATTTAACAACTGCTATCATAAAGGAAAAGTGAAGATTCCGCAACCGCTCGATCAACATGGGAATCTATTGTTATATCCCGAATTTCTTCGCTCTATGCTTTCAGATTCAGATAATCCTTACTACAAGAACTTTCGTCAGCACATCCGCTCTTACAATTCCTCGGTTTCTTTCGCTTCAATGGGAGCAGAGATTGTTTCAATGCCGGGTAACGGACCATACGTTTTCAAAATTCATGGACAGACGTACCACAGAACCACAAACCTGTATCCACCTGAAGGACAAACAAGAAAGTTTGCACAACTGTATGTAATGGACACGACAGAAGCGGTCAATGAACGAGTAAATCTGCCTGAGAATAGAGGTTGTCTACCTGAAGTGATTGAGAAAATCGATCGTTTCTTCCGCGTCAACAATCGTATCGCAGCTTCATATTGCCTGATGAAAGAAATTGAGCAACAAGAGCGTGTACGAGCCGAAGAAGAAGGACAACCACTTCCGGTCGTCAATATGGTGATGCGGCGCGATCGGCAGTCTGATCAAAGACGTTACAATGCTCCAACGTCCAATGAAATTGCAATGGTGTTCGTAAATGATGACGGCGAACCTCCATTTGAACGTGATATCCGTATCTATCCTCGAAATCCCGTCGACAATGCACAACAATTCATTCGTATCAATATTCTCAGTCCAAATCTTGACCCTATGACTTATGGCATTCTTTATCCGTTTGGCGAACCGGGGTGGCAACCCAATTGGAGTTGCGAAGGATATCGGCAATCCCGTAATAAAATCAGCATGTTACAATTTAAAGTTGCGCAAACAGCAATTAGAAACGATTTCAATCCGATCATGAGTGCGGGAAAACTTACGCGACAGTGGATTGTCGACTCATATTTGCAAGTGGAAGCCAATAATTTGAACTACATACGATATCAACAAAGTAAATTGCGTACTGAATTGTATCAAGGTCTTTCATCAACTTTCCTCTCCTTTGCGAATTTTTGCACTATTTCAATACAAAAACATGCGCTGGGACCTACATAAAACTGTGCCAAATTTGGTTCCGATCGGTCAAACGGTTTAGGAGTCTATAGGGAACATACATACACACATACATCCATTTTTATATATTTAGATAGATAATAATAAATACAAAAATTTAAATTAAATTTTTATTTACATAGATGAAAAACCGTTCGTAAAGATCACCAAAATTTGATGCCATTTTCTATAATTCACACTATTATGCCACTATGTTTAATGATTTTTAAGTACTATATAGGTATTTCAATATATGATATTTCCATTATACCTGGATATAATTACCAACATAAAAAGAAAAAATTATATTAGATTGTTAAATTTAATTTAAAAAAATATTTTAAGAAACTTACGTAAGGAATACGTCGGACCCCTCCCCCCTACGTAAGGGTCCGTAAGATATCCAATACCCCCACCCCCCAAAAAACCCTTACGTAATTAATGGATGACCCCTTAAGCGATTATTCAATTCGTTCAGTGTATCAACCAACCAGAAGGCTTCATTTTACAAACTGTTTATGTTTCATGAAACACGAAGTTTCGCGATTCATAAACAGCCCTTGGGCTTTATCACCGCATGTGAAGTTACAATTATACATAAAAATTTCTTTTATACAATCCTTGCGTGTTTATCAAGGATTTATGACTACTTCTGCAGTTCGTAATGACCTTCTTCAGTCCCACGTGTTGTTTATTAGTAAATTTGCTCCCATGGGATCATTTGATCCCAAGGGATCATAGTGTGTGACCTCATAATTATTGACTCAACAAAAGTCTACATGCTATATTTAATCTTACGTTAGAATTATTTATCGCTTAGCTGGCGCTTGGCGCTATTGTGGAAATCCTCTTAGAACGTGAGATTAAATGGCTAGCTTTAGTCTCTTGTAGTTTAACATCTATTAACAGTTTTAGGAAATTTTATCTCGGTTTTATATTTTTACGGGACATTAAAAATAGTTTTAGGGCGCAAAGTAAACTAGCATTGGACACAGCTTGATGAGAAAATATCATATTACAGTGATTTAGTTTGTAATACTTTTATTATAATTCCAACAGCGGGCGATACTTGAGCAAATTTCGTTCATTCAAAAAGTTTTATTATTACTCCAGAAAATAATGACCCGCTAGTGCCCAAACTAATTAGCGTAGCACATGGAACTTTTACTTCAATCTCCGAGTCGTAAGCTATGCTTGATTTACTTTTGTCGAGACACAATAAAACTCAAGGTCAACATTTAAAAAAATCACTTTAATCACAATGAAAAACAAAATAATATAGGCATACAGTTCAATTGATGACGATAATTAGTATTTCTATAAAAAGAATAGGAAAATGTATGAAAATAAACGGTACCGTCTTTACACAACTTAATTATACTTTTAATCTAAATAAGTATATAAAACAAAAGTTATTTAAAAAAAAAGCATAAATTTAATTGTGTACTAAAATAATAATTATGAACTCGAGTGGGTTCAACTAATAAAATGACATCATAGATCACAGGAACATAAAAACTAAATAATCGAACAACTATTAAAGTTATTCTTTTAAAGCTGGAATTTGCAATATCACAAATGACGCAAATAAATCATCAGGTAATATGTAAAAACTTTCATTAACGGATTTCCGTCGGTGAACAGGTAATCAAATTAATTGTCTTCTACCAGGTGTTAATTAATTATTCTGGAAACCTTATTGATAGTACCAGACACTTGCTGTTACCAATAAACGGGAACTTATTTGAATTTGCCAAATCTTCATTAATTGAACTTTTACGTTATCAACTGTTACTAAGAGTGGTTCAATTTATGACGAACTTCTATAAACCCTTCGTTAGGCGCGCGGTCTACGAAATATGTTTGCCCCACCTACAAAAAGGCGGCGTGCGAAAAGGACTTGCGATCCAATTGTATCACGATTATAATGTTTTAATGAACTGTTCAATGAGGAAGATGATGTTGAGCTTATAGATAATAAACAAGATAAAGATGAATGGGCTGAAAAACTTACAGAAACAAGTGACCACGAAAAGAATCGGAACAAGATCAATCTGTTGTTGAAGAAGAGCACCCGGATGGCGTTCCAAACTCCACCAAATTTTATTTCGGAAAAGACCAGACCAGTAAGTGGAGGACGAAAGCAACCAAATTCGTGTTTGCTCCCATAATATCATAAAATACCTTCGGGAAAGTCAACGATTAAGTTATTACCGAATGAATTGAAATGCCATGTATAGTGTATTTCAAATTAATTGGAATTAAAAAAAGTCTAGCATCAAATTACGTTGTTATAAAAACATACAAACTATGCATACAAACTATGCAAGGAAAAACAATATAAGAGATAAGATTATCGCGCCAACGAAAGCCCGCATTTCATACTCCACGTGGAGTAGTGTAGTTCTAATTGGTTAATATTTATAATAAGGACTTATTATTGGATAATATTTCTATTACGAAAATTCTCTTTGCGACTCCACGTGGACGCGTGTACCAGGTGTACAGTAAGTTTGTATGTTTTTATAACAACGTAATTTGATGCTAGACTTTTTTTAATTCCAATTAATTTGAAATACACTATACAAGTCGTTCTGGAAATAAAAACAACCAAATTTGCTCTTCCAAAAAAGTGTTTAATTATTTTGTATTTCCGAAAAATGATATTACATGCACATGTACCTTTATAAAAAATACACCTTCTAATCGTTCTATTTTCTAATCGGCGAGAGAGGTCGCCAACGTCCGGGAGACCGGATATGGCACATGAAGAAGAAGAATCGTATATATAGTTTCTATTAACTTTATCGCCCACTTTAATCACTTGTCTGGTTTTTAAAATTTCAAAGTCAAAATGTCTATAAGTACAACCACTAGAATAGTCTACGAGTGTAGACCGCGCGCCTAAACTCGTAACTAAAATATGCGCGCTTAACGAAGGGTTAACACCCTCCTTCAAACTATCTTAAATTCTCAAACTCAGCAAATAGCTGATGGGCGATTCGGATGGGCGGTAATCAACTCTCAAGAAATTAGCTACACGCAAATTTATAAATTTTGGTTTCCGGCATGGGTCAAACATTACGTCAACATTACATTACAAACATTACGTCTAAGCTGACCAATCCGAAAATTTAGAAAACGAGGCGGGATAGATTGCATCATCACCTTGGACCGCATTTTTGTCCAAAATTGCGCAAGTTCTTCAGAATTATTTTTACGACACGGAAGCAATAAAATTTTACGAACAGTTCCAGAAGAATTAAATCATAACGACAACCCAATTTGAAGCAGTCGCTTTAGGTTAAAAACAAAGCTATTAAATCTTGTTTTATAAGTTAACATTTACCGGGTGTTTTCAAAAAAAACATAACGCATACCTATGAGACCGTTACATTATCGTCACTAAACTTTTGACGCTCCCGGTATACCACGAAAGAATGCGTTTGTTACAACACAAGGGAAAGGACAATACTCAAAGATTCACCGAGTACAGGTTTTAGCAAGGAGATTGCACGAGCGAAGCGCAGCGGAGCGAGTGCCAATCTCCTTGCTAAAACCTGTACTCGGTGAATCTTTGAGTATTGTCCGAACCCGCGTTGCTGTTGCGATGATAATTCCGTGAAGAAACGCCACAACTTAAAAGCACATCACATACGAAAATCGACATTTCAAACGCCATTTTTAATGTCGAAAATGGTGAAACAAATTGACCACATCGCATCACAATCATTGCAAAAAAAAAATCAAAAAAAAAATTTCGTAAGTACCGAAAAAAATGGAAGCATAATTGCACTAAATTTGTAATATAAAATTCGTTAATATAAAATTCGTTAGAAGTACATTGCTTTAAGTCAACTCGGGTGGGAACTAATGCGTTGAACCGGTTTCCTACATCGCATCAGTTGCGAGGTGCGTTAGTCACGTATGTATTCTTTTACGCCCCACTACAAATATTCGATTTTCGAATATTTATATTGCGAGATTTTTTATTACGTATGAATTCTTTTTCGCTCCATTACAAATATTCGATATTCTGGTAGGGTATTTGGAATATTTTTTATTTTCTGATATTATTCGACTGTGCATGCGTCGTATCCATTTAACTACAATGTAAAATAGCGCACGCTGATTGGTCGGAACCACTCTAATATGACCCTGAGTGGAATTATCGATGCAACTGCACCGCGGCGGACTGAGTGGAAAGCGCACGCACGACATTTCTATATTTGGATTGAAGCTGAAAGGTTCGGTTTTGTGACGACCATGTTTTTGTGTTTAATACCTTAGTTTTCATGGCCTTAATTATTCATTACCGGTGAGGTTCGTGGATTTAGCTCATCCGAGAAGCTGTAGGTACATATATTTACGGATTCTACACAGCAGCTGGGGACTCAAACTGAGTGCTCAGGTTGCCAATTTTGTGATAGTTCGTGCGCCATTACGAGTCAACAAATTCGACAGCGTTTGTTGTAAATATCAATTTTAAGTATATGCGTTCAGTCACTTTGGAACGCCTTAATGCAATTATTTGGAACAATTGTGCTTCGTGCTGTTGTAGTGGTAATATGAGACGGTCATATACCTTAGCGGTGAAGTGTGACTACTGCTGATGCGAAATGCACGGTTCGATTTCGGGCAGAATAAGAACTTTATTTTGACCTTCTCCCCTCGGAACCTCGGAAGGTAATGGTAAACCACCATTCAGGCATAACAACTGAAGAAGTGGTAACATGTACAGTCACGTACAACTGGAAAGATGTCATTAAATCTAATGTTATCTCCAATCTCCAAAGAAGGGGTTTAAAAGAGAGTGGCTGCTGAAAATGCAATTATTCAATCGAGAATTTTTAAAATATGCAGTAACAGACTTTTTGCGAAACAAACTATGTCTTCTATGCAGCTCTTCTTTCAGGGTCCCCTCACGTTGGGGGTCTTATCGCCGCCACTGATAGGAAGGCTCTTAAAAGTTATTAACTTATAAATCACACGCAATGCTAACAAATCATTTACCAATACTATTCGACTATGTATATAAAAAATGCGATGTTATCATTTCATTTGTGATTGTTTTTATGGCAGCTAAATAAAAAGAAATAAGTCGATTCATCATTCACCAACTTAAAAATAATTTGTGGAAATTAAAAAAATCGTTTTAAAAATTAATTTAATAATGTAATTTACTTCTTTACTTACAATATTTAGAAAATGACAAAAATTTAATAGCAAAAACATTCTAAAAAGATTATTGCAACAATCACTGCATTTTTCTTATTTTAACTTTTTTCTTTTAGTTTTTCCATTTGAAGTAGGTATGTACATAAAAATTTACATCATTAATATTTGGTTTTGATTTTTTTATGCAAATATAAAATTCAACAACGAGGCTAAAAGAATAAAATATTATATTTATTATTTAAAATTACAAAATAGAACTTACCGATGGAGGACATTTTGGCGGAGGACATGGAGGGCAAACTGGTTGAAGGAGCGGAACATATATACATGGTGCTGGACAAGAAGGGAACAAAAATGGCGGCGGACCACTAGAACACACTGGAATTGGGACACAACAACTAGGGAGACAGCAGGGTCCACAAGGTGGTGGACAACAAGGCATTTTATGATTTATAAAAAATTATGGATAATAATTAAACTTAAAATTTCGATTATACTGTCAAAAATGTAGGAACAATTTTTTTTACGTTTGGTTGCGACGTTGATTACTGCAACAATGATTCGTTTGGTTGCCATAATTTTTGTTATTGCTTGCATATTTTGGATATTATGTTTTATGCCCTCTATTATTTTTCTATTTAAAATTAAAAATAAAATTATTAAACTTAATGGGAACGAAACGATATATGGGAAAAACGTATAAACAAGGATTGGGGTGACTGAAATAGCGGAGAGCAAAATATAATTCAATCTGAGGGTCCATACTATACGAGTACATTGAATCGCCTGTAAATTGGAAACTTGGGTTTTAATGACTTTTAAATTATTCATTTAGTCCGGTTAATTTAAACATTCGAGGTTGCAATAATTCGCAGCCAGCTGAAAATTGGTAGGATTGTTCAAAACACCATCATAAATGAAATCTAAAAAGTCCTCATCGATCCGACACCTGGAAAAAAATTTATTCGGGGTCAAAGGTCACTAAAACGGGTTTTTCGCGATTTTCAGCAAAACGGTAAGTTTTATCATAAGATTATCTCATTCAAAAATTGTAGATCAGATAATTATCTACAAAAAATGTCTAAATACTTTTTTCCCTAAGAGCCACCGTTTTTGAGATATAACGATTCGAAAAGTTGAAAGAGTTGTAATCGTCATAATATGGGGTCCGTTACTTTGGCCCCCCCCCCCGGTTAATATTTTTACACCAAAAGCAAGCACTGGGATCCTTAGAGCTAGCACCCAAATATGAAAGCTAGCACCATTACAGTTTTTTCACAAATCGACTTTAAAACCGGGGGGGGGGGCAAAGTAACGCTAGCCCCCCCGGTTAATATTTTTACCCATAAACCTAGCACTGGGATCCTTAGAGCTAGCACCAGCTAGCACCCAAATATGAAAGCTGGCACCATTATAGTTTTTCCACAAATTCATTTTATTTATTTGCACCTAAATGACGATTACAACTCTTTCAACTTTTCGAATCGTTATATCTCAAAAACGGTGGCTCTTAGGAAAAAAAGTATTTAGACATTTTTTATAGATAATTATCTGATCTACAATTTTTGAATGGGATAATTTTATGATAAAACTTACCGTTTTGCTGAATATCGCGAAAACCCCGTTTTAGTGACCTTTGACCCCGAATAAATTTTTTTACAGGTGTCGGATCGATGAGGACTTTTTAGATTTCATTTATGATGGTGTTTTGAACAATCCTACCAATTTTCAGCTGGCTGCGAATTATTGCAACCTCGGATGTTTAAATTGACCGGACTAAGAGTTATAATCGTCATTTAGGTGCAAATAAATAAAATGAATTTGTGGAAAAACTATAATGGTGCCAGCTTTCATATTTGGGTGCTAGGTGGTGCTAGCTCTAAGTATCCCAGTGCTAGGTTTATGGGTTAAAATATTAACCGGGGGGGGGGGGCTAGCGTTACTTTGGCCCCCCCGGTTTCAAAGTCGATTTGTGAAAATACTGTAATGGTGCTAGCTTTCATATTTGGGTGCTAGCTCTAAGGATCCCAGTGCTTGCTTTTGGTGTAAAAATATTATCCGGGGGGGCGCCAAAGTAACGGACCCCATATTATGACGATTACAACTCTTTCAACTTTTCGAATCGTTATATCTCAAAAACGGTGGCTCTTAGGAAAAAAAGTATTTAGTCATTTTTTATAGATAATTATCTGATCTACAATTTTTGAATGAGATAATTTTATGATAAAACTTACCGTTTTGCTGAAAATCGCGAAAAACCCGTTTTAGTGACCTTTGACCCGAATAAATTTTTTTCCAGGTGTCGGATCGATGAGGACTTTTTAGATTTCATTTATGATGGTGTTTTGAACAATCCTACCAATTTTCAGCTGGCTGCGAATTATTGCAACCTCACTCCTATTTTTTGGTCTAATTTGACCGGACTAATTTAGGGTTAATCATGTACATACTAGTATCATAAATAAATATAATAATCAAACAGCCAGTAGCTGCCTCCCTATTCCCATTTGCCATGCCCCTCGTCGCCTTCTTCATCCCTTCATTCCAAGATTTGCGAAACCTACCTCTTTTTTTTTCCCCCGGTAGCTTCCATGCAAATATGCGTTTGGGCCATCGAATGTATCTTCTATTCTTAAGAGATGACCAAACTACCTCAAACCTCTTGTTTCCACTCTTTGGATGACATATCTCTTCATTTCTTTTTGGTTGCAATCCAGATACCCCAGCACTCCTACGCAAATAGTTGATTTCTACCGCCGCAATTCTTTGTTTATCTTCCTCGTTGATGACCCATACTTCACTACCATAGCACAGCACTGTTTCGACCATGGTTTGTCCGATCCTTTTTTAATTTCGTTTACTTATATGTTTGTGCAACATTGGCACGGTTCATAGATCAGAAAATACAGCAACTGGACGCAGGAGAACTATGGAAAAAATCCAAATCTGTTATAGAACAGGTCGCTCAGGAACATACCGCCACGGCTGAACCAATAAAACCCTGGATGTCTTGAGAGACATGGAATCTAGTAGAAAAATTCAAAAAATCAAATCACACGATCTGGGGGATGAAGCAAGATTATAAACATGCAAAAGATTAATGAAAGAAATAAATAAAACAATCATAATCGATAAAAATGCATAGACAATATCAATATGTGAAGAGTTCGTAAACCATGCTAACAATAATGAGCCAAGAGACCTTTTCCGCAAGGTGAGGCTCCTAACCCGAAATTTTCACCTCGCTCTCTCCCCCTATAAGAGATAAATTCGGTGGGCTACTTACGAACAAGCCGGAAATAATAGAAAGATGGCGTGAATATTTCCAGGAGCTAATAGCTGCTGAAGAGGATGAGGAGTTTGAAGAACCCCAGGTAGACCCCGCGGACTTGGAGCTCCCGATTCTGAGGAGCGAAGTGGAGGCGGCGCGGCGTTTAAAAGATTACAAAATCTAAAGACGGATGGCATTATTATAGAGATGCTTAGAACAACTGGAGACACGGAGATCAATATTTTGCATCGAATCTGTAACAAAATCTGGAGAAGTTCAAGATGGCCTGCGGAATGGACGGAATTAATATATTTATATTCCTTTTACATAAAAAGGAGGCTAAAAGAAATTGTAACAACTAAATGACAATTGCACTCATAAGCCATGCATTATCTACATTATGTACATTATCCAAGAGCGTTTTAAGCCGTATCAATTCCTCAGATTGCGCCGGAGTAGTCGGGGTTCATGCCTGGCCGGGAAACGTGGAATCAGTAGTGCCACCCTAACCACAGGGCTAAATGGGCTATAGCCCCAGTAGTCCAATCAAATTACGAAATCTTTAAACATAAAATTATGTAGTTTGGCGATTGTTAAGGATCGATAGGGGGGTGCATTCTGAGCATACATTTCAATTTGAGGGGTTCTCCGTAGGTCAGCTGTACCTCATTTCGCTAAAAACGTGTTTAATTCGATATCTCGAGAACGGTTAGTGTTAGGCAAAAAATTGTAGAGACCTTTTCTCTTCTAAATTAAATTTACTAACTTTTTTATCTGAAACTTTTATTTTAACATCAATATTTTTCAACTTATTACTTCCGAAAGGCAAAAATTTTCCTTTTTTTCTCCCTATTTTTCATTTTTCGCTATTTCCTCCCCACCCGTTCAATTTTATTAAAATTTTTCAATTATCAAAGTTGTAGATCTTTTAATTACGAACAACTTTTATCTAAAACTTTTTTCTCTATTACCAATACCTTCGGAGTTATACCTTACTTTACCGAGCGAAATCCGCGCCATTGTCACAATATCATCGACATCAGTGGGTATTCAGTACTTGAAAGAAATATTAAAGTATTCCATGATCGTTTATTAGCCAACTTACCTGTATAAAAAGGTGAATCGATTAAACCATTTAAATATTGTACTTCATTTAAATATTAAATATTGTAATCATTTGAATATCATTTAAATATTGTACTTCTTCAATTTGGGTATTTTTTATTGCATTCAATGGGATAATAATGTGAATAAGGATTAGAAAAAGAAGCAAATGAACAATGTAGAACAATGTAGAAAGGCCGGCCTATATTGCTCAGTAATTTGTATTAATTGCCAAGAGAACTATTGTTCGAATATCGCTAATATTGTTGACGCAATGGACGATAATATTGTTGACGCAATCGACGAGGACGACGTATGCCCCGATACCGTCAGGGCCTTTAGTGATACAAACGAATCACTTCCATCCACCTCGGGTGCTTAATTTTACGAATTTTACATTCTATTTTTTATCAATAAATGTGTGGAACAGTTTTAATTCTTCATTTGCTTCTTTTTCTAATCCTTATTCACATTATTATCCCATTGAATGCAATAAAAAATACCCAAATTGAAGAAGTATGGCGCGGATTTTGCTCGGTAAAGTAAGGTATAACTCCGAAGGTATTGGTAGTAGAGAAAAAAGTTTTAGATAAAAGTTGTTCGTAATTAAAAGATCTACAACTTTGATAATTAAAAAATTTTAATAAAATTGAACGGGTGGGGAGGAAATAGCGAAAAATGAAAAATAGGGAGAAAAAAAGGAAAATTTTTGCCTTTCGGAAGTAATAAGTTGAAAAATATTGATGTTAAAAAAAAAGTTTCAGATAAAAAAGTTAGTAAATTTAATTTAGAAGAGAAAAGGTCTCTACAATTTTTTGCCTAACACTAACCGTTCTCGAGATATCGAATTAAACGCGTTTTTAGCGAAATGAGGTACAGCTGACCTTCGGAGAACCCCTCAAATTGGAATTTATGTTCAGAATCCACCCCCCTATCGATCCCTAATAATCTCCAAACTACATAATTTTATGTTTAATAAACCCATTTTGAGCCGTAATTTGACTGGACTACAGGGTGCAATTCATTCCGTGAATTTTCTTATGAAGAGGGGCGCATTATTTTCAGTAGCCCACGGACGCCGAATATCTTAGGATATCCCTGGGAATCAGATTGTAAATATCAGACAGAGGATAGAGAAATTCTACGAATACAACGTGCCGGCAGTTTTCTGTTTCCTGGATTACGCCAAGGTTTTCGATACCGTCAAACGGAATCACCTGTGGAGTGTGCTACGGGAAATGGCTGTTCCAGAACATCCTGTACAGCTAATGAACACTTTATGTTCCTGCAATAAAGCCTATATACGTGTAGACAACGAACTATTTAGAAGATTCACTGTTGGAAAGGGTGTTAGACCGGGATGTATTCTTTTCCGTCTACTTTTCAATATATACAGTGAATGGGTGATGGTGGTTGCCGTGGAAGGCAACGCAGAACTGGAATGGGGGAGTCTCAGAAGGGGACCAACGAATCTCGAACCTCTGGTATGCAGATGATACGACGCTATATTAACTGGTTCGGAGGAGGAAATGGCTGAATTTCTTGTAATAATCGAAAGAACCAGTGCAGTGTCTTAGTCTTAACCGCAAAAAATGCTGTTTGATGGTGCGGATAGGGTTGGTTTTTGCCCAGACAGTTTACCCAGATTGTAGATATCCAGAAAAAAGACGAGGTTATTATTTATCTGGGGGTACGAATCTCAGATAACGGCATTTGCGAGGGGGAAATAAAACGAAGATTTGGTATGGAAAAATCGGCATTAAAAAATATTACCAAAATATGGAAAGACAATCAAATAATTAAAACAACAAAAAGAAGACTGGTGGTGGCTTTGGTTTTTCCTATAGCTACATACGGCACATAAACCTGGACCCTGAACGCTGCATGCTGCAGACGAGTCGAGTTATGCTATAGACAGCCGATGAAGATTCCTTGGGTGGTCCATAGAACAAATGTTTCGATTCTCAGGGAGCTAAAGATAGACGTCAATGTACGTCTAATGGCAACTACACAGAGGCGCATACTCAGAGTTTTTGGGCATGTCATCAGGCGTGAACCCATATTTGCTGCTTTTATTTAATTTCGAGCTTTCTATTTCATTTTGTAATCCTGCTTGCGTCCGATTTACATCCCAAAAATCTATTATTGTAAATTTCCATTAGGTACTTCCACAAGGTGCCGAAACTACTTTAAATTATTTGAAAATAAATGCTTAGTTTATTCCTAAATTACCAATGGATAAAATTGAGGAGACTTCATAAATTAATTCCAGTAGGTCAGAAGACAAAATTTTGAGCTGTCAAATTAATAATTAAATTTAGTGAAAACTCAATAATTTTACATATTTTTATTAAAATGATATTTCAGTTACTACATTGGTTTGTTACATTACATTTTTTGACTCATTTGGGTAGTTTTCCTATCATCACTTTTGCTGGACATGGTTGCAAATTTACGTCAACACTAAAATTTTTGTAATTAAATTTAAATTTATTAATGGAATTTTCTTACCGGTGGGCAACATGGTCCACAACATGGGCCGCAAGGTCCACAAGATGGAACACAAAATGGGTAGAAATATCCGCATGGGTATAGCAAAGGATAACAGGGTACAGTTGCAGGCATCTTGGGTTTTTTAGTAGTCTTTATTACTTCTTGCCGAACGAAAAATTTTGTAATTTTAAATTTATGAGCAAAAAATCAGGAGCAAAATTTTTGGTAAGATGCCTCGCTGAGATGGTTCATGTAATAGTTGTTTATATTACACTTTCTTCTCTTTTACCATGGATACGTCAAATTTTTTGGGAAGCTTTATTTTGAATAATTATCCTAGAATCTTTTTCAAGATTCCATAAAGCAGTTGAAAATCACCCCTAAATATATTTATCGGCATTACCCATCGAAATTTTATCATCTCAAATGAGATGATATCACACCGATGATCTAATACATATAGTAATGCTAAAAGTTCGAACCATTGCTTACGACATTACAGTAAGTTTTAATACATAAAATAAAACCCCTAAATCAGCTGAATAAATTCAGGAATCGGACGGAAAAAATATACGAATAATAATTATATTAATTGACAAGTGATTAATAACGCCAAATAAAATTATTGTTTTATTTATAAAAAATTTCAACGAATTTTACATATTTTTATTACATTTATGTTACATTATATTATAGAAGTTCTATCACAATTGTTACAAATTCTTCTAACCATGCTGCATTGGTATCATATTAACACTAAAAATATAGAAAATAAATTTAAACAAGATTATATTTATATAAAGAACTATTTTCTTACCGGGCCGCAAGGTGGACAACACGGGGCGCATGGCACGCAGCAAGGTACACAACATGGGTAGTAATAACAACATGGGTAGCAGATTGGATAACAACAGGGTGCAGGGCAGCAAGGCATCTTGGAGATATTGGGTGGTATTAGTTTCTTCTTAAAAAAATTAAATTTCAAATTTATTAGCCGAAAATGAGGAGCAAAAAATTTTGGTGCGATGTCTTGCTGAGAATGTTTATGTAACTAAGGCAATTGTTTAAACAGTTTTGTTTATATCATGGATCGCGAAATTTAGTAATCGAAAAACAAAAAACAAAATTAGTTATTAAAAATTTTTGTGACACCGTTTTTGGTTAGACATTTAAAATTTTTTATTTATTTTCAAAATTATAGTTTAAATTTGATTTTAAATTTTTGAAATGGCAGATTCGCTTATAAATCAACTTAAATCATTAACCAATCAAGTTGACTGCAGGTTAGTAAATTTACTTTAGGTAATATTGTTAATAAGTGACAGAAATAATTTGTTATTGTTATTTTAGTGGTTGTTCATGTCCGAGTGCATTAATTGGCCAACTAAAGTCCTTAGTAAATCAAGTTGACAAAGGGTAAGTTGTAGATAAAAAGGATTACAAGTTTACTTACGTTAGTAAAAATTTTAGTGCATCATGTTGTGCGCCCTGTGGACCATGTGGACCATGCGGGCCTTGTGGACCATGCCCTCCATGTGGACCATGCCTTCCATGTGGACCATGCCCTCCGTGTGGACCAAGTCCTCCATCAGGATGTCCACCATGCCCATATCCATATGCTCAAGTTTGTATGCTGACTCCTCCTTGTTGTGTCGTTCCTACTCAACCGAAATATGTTAAACCTTTACAATTACCTATGCCCAAACAATGTTCCAAATCGGTAAGTTATTAATATTTTTAATACAATAATAAATTATTTAGGTTAATTTTTTGTGGTCCCAATTTTAAAAATGCAAATTACAAATTATAGTTCACTCATTTTGTGTTGCGAAAAAAGGGTCTGCGTGGAAATAACTCGGAAATGTGAAAATTTTCTTTGCTTAAACCCTTCAGTTTGGCGTAGCAAAACAGTCCCTAAGTTTTCGACATCAAGATCGGAAACTTCAACCAAACAAATTTTGAACAGATTCAAAACAAAAATATATTATTGTTCTAGCTTGTATAGTTTTCGTAATACAAAATTTTTTGCCAAAAAACGTTAGGTTTTCAGTTTCGATGTAGACTTTTTCTATTCATCTGACGCAAAAATGACCGAGAGATAAGTTAAAGTACATTCAAGGCCTTTCTTGAGGTATATTTTTCCGGGTTGAAATTGATTCGTTTTTGACTCGAGAAAAATTGTTTTTGGGGATACGCCCGGTAGAACCAAAAAAAGTTTTTTTTGAGCAGAATGAAGTTCTCGACAATTTTTGTTTATCAGATTTCCAAAAAAAAACTATTTTTTAGTTTTACGTGAAATTTTATTCTCTACACTATATAGTCCAGGCAAGGAAATGTTTTGGAAACATGTTAAAGTCTCGTAATGAACCCCGAAAAATCCCCTGAAATCGCTCACTTCCTTTTCAGAAATTTTTCCCCAATTGGGGATTTTAGTTCCTCTAATGCAGTTTTGGTCATGCAGAGACGGTCATAGCTTAGTGGTTAAGTGCCCCTACTGTTAATGCGAAATGCTCGGTTCAAATCCGGGCAGAGTAAAAACTTTATTCTGACCGTTTCTCCTCGGAAGGCAATGGCAAACCACCGAGGTAATTTGCCATGAGCGCCCATCTCGCAATGAAGTGTATTACACTTCCCGTGGTTCGGAGCCCACGTTAAACAAGTAGGTCCTCTATGTTTGTGAAAATAAATCGAACGCACATCATATGCATAGAAAGAGATGGGTCACGACGCTTCTGTCAAAGAAGCATCACGATTGAGGAGAATGCAGTTTTTCGCCCATAACTTGCTGAATTTCATTTCATAATTCACTTCAGATGATGCAGATGAAATAAAATAAAATTTCTTTCGTCTTTCTACGATTGATATTTATTTCAATTTTTAAAAATCAAATTTTGTGCTCTTCAATTTTTGTTTGATGAGAATTTGATATAAAAATGAAATTAAGCGAGTTTATAAACGAAAAACTATGTTGAAGGGCTAAAATCACAATTGGGGAAGAAACCAATAGAAGATTTTAGGAAAATTTTGAGAGGTTCATTAGGACATTTAAATACACATGTTTGCCAAATTTTACCTTCCCTGGAATTTTTTGCAAGCTCTCTAACCATTTTCTCAGTTTGGTTTCCTGGACTATTAGTAGGAAATTATTTTTCCTTTTTAATTTTAGTCTAATGATAATTTTCCATAAAATACAATTAAGCGAGTTTATAGGTGAAAACCTGTGTCGGTTTTCCCTGGTTATTCTAGGGAATTCATTTGGGCATTCAAATATACATGATTTTTGCAAGTTCAAAGTAGTTTTTCGCGTTCGTTACTTGAATTATTAAGTTATATCCAATTTGCACTTCAGGTGAGCTGAAATTTGGATAATTTCGTAAATATTAAAAAGGCGACAGAAATGGTAAAAACCGAACAATTTTAAAAGCTTACTGCTGGGGACCTATTTAGGGCCACACAGTTGTTATTTTGAGCAAAAATAGAAAGAAGACATGTTTTTTGTACGGCCATATCTCGGAAACTAGAAATTGTGTGTTTTAGTTTTTGCTTAGAATTTTATTTGGTCTATTTTTGGCATAAGATGCATAGGAAATGGTCAATTCACGAATCGGTGAATTTTTTGAACTTTTGCTGAACTAAAGAGTTTAAGCAAACGAATATTCCACGCTAGATGAAAGCCTTTCCCGTCCCTTTCCACTTTTCTCTGTTTTCTGCTACAGCTCAGCGCCGTAGCAAGGGCGAGGCGCCATCGAAATGGGGGCGCTGAACCTTGACAAATTTTAAAAATGATAAAAATATTTTTGGAGGGGGGCGCATATATTCAAATTTACTTCAGGCGCTAGAAGAGCTTGCTACAGTTATCCATCCAATTTCTGCTATTCAACTCTTAATCTTGTTTTTGGGCAACCGGCATTTCTTTTTCCGATTTTGGATCTCCACTCATGGCCCGGTAGTCGGGTCATGTTTGCGGTGACTTTTAAAAGACTTTGAACATTTACCCGTTCCCGAGTCTTGCCAAAACTATAATTTGAAACCTATTCCATCAGATTCCATAAATTAAAGATCTTTGAGTGATTTTAACATATTACGGCGGAATTAGAATTAAAAAAGAGTTTTGTTACTTTTTTTTGTTGGCTACTTTTGTATTGATGAATATGAACTGAAGGATAATTATTTAAAGTAACTACCCCATCAACCTGTCAAATAATTTTCGAACAAATATGACAACATGTTTATTCTTTGTAAGTACATTATAATAATACATTATTAGATTCAAGTCGCATAATAGATTCCACGGCTACTGCTTAACGTTTTGCTTCTAACACTGAAAGAATGGAAAATTATTTTCTAAAATTTTCAAAAAGATTAAAAAAAACTTACACAAGGTGGTGGGCAACCGCAACCTGGTATAGGACATGTAACACACATGCAAGGTGCACATGGAAGAGGGCAAGGGGTACAAATTGGCCCGCAAGGTCCAAAGGTTGCACAAGGACCACAACCGGGTACATAACTTGGAACAGCACACGGGGCAACACACGGAATACATTCAACATATGGACCACATGGAGGTGGACAAGCCATTTTGGTTTTATTTTAATTTAGACGAAATAGAAAAATTCACAAAAAATTTAGGGGAGTGTTTAAAAATATTCGTTACTAAAACAATTCTTTTTTTTTATTATAACATTACAACCTTGATACAAATTTTGTTATTAGGTATGTCAAGTCAAAATTTTTAGTACATAGTATAAAAATTCTTTGTAATAATTTACATTATTTTTTGGTTTTAATTTCAAAATTATAGTTTAAAATTTCAAAATGTGTGACGGGTAAGTTTGGAATTGAATTTTAAAACAAATTCGGGAAATTATTGTTGTTCTTCCATATATAGACCTCCTCCATCTGGTTGCCCCCCTTGTCCATTTCCATACGTTCAAGTATGCATGATGGTTCCACCACCTTGCGTGGTCCCTACTCAACCTCAATATGTTAAGCCTTTACAATTGCCTAGTGCGCAAAGTAACGCCGATCAACCGGTAAGTTTCTAAATATGTTACGTACCATATTTTGGGGGACACACAAAAAAGGGAATTGCAAACATTATTTTTAATTCTTATTAAAAGAAGCTTCAAGAAAAAATCTTTTTCAATGCATCACTCTTTATTACAAATTTTATTAGAAAAATACAATTTTACTCAACGTTACAAATGTATCAATTCCTTTATTTTGCTGAAAGTCGGGCATCAGTTTTTCACATTATCTCAGCTTCAGCACTAAAAATAATATAATCAATTATTTTTTATATCGATTAGAATTAAAAATAACTTACTTTTGGGGGACAGCCTGGAACAACACAACAAACACACGGTGGCTGACAAGGTACACAGCCGGGTGGGCAACATGGTCCGCAAGGCGGGCAACACGGTCCACAAGGTGGGCAACACGGTCCACAAGGTGGGCAGCATGGTGCACAAGGTGGGACACATGGAACAGCGCATGGGAAATAATGCGGAATGGTTGCAATTGCAGGACCGCATGGTCCAGAACTTACTTCTATGCAAAACATTTTTGTTACGTTTTAAAAACACTGGAAATTTTGAAGTAGTTTCGAAAAAATTACGGATAAAATTTGGACACTGTTTACAAAGTGATGTTACCAAAACAACTATTTTGTTTCATATTTTTTTATCTTACCACTGCGATCCGTTAAAATCAATTTTTTAAAAATAAATATAAACCATGAAAAAATAAAATTCAGTATTTTTAAAAACCTTTATTTCAGATATTTAGGAAGTCACATCACAAAAATAATATTAACAATTACGTGTGCAGTTTTTAATTCTTCATTCTCCAGGGCAAGGGCGGCAAAATGTAGGGATTTATCAAGATTTCTGTAATTTGTTAGGAAAACCTTTATTTAATAAATTTCAAACCAAAAAATATTTACCCAAATTAAGGTCGTGGTGCCTCGCAACAAATATTACAGGGCATTAAACATGGTACAGTTAAACTTGAATAAACACAAAATCCATTTGGAGGAACAAAAGTTACACCTGGGGATGGGCAGCATGGTCCGCAACATATCGGTGGAGGGCAAGGCATTTTAAAAATTGGAAACTAAAAATTTTAAAAAATTTGGCCTAAAATATTATGCTTGTGAAAAGCTTGATTTAAATTTATTGACGTTGTTTTGCAAAATGTTTTGTTACCTACTTGATTTTCTTTGTACAAATTTCATATCACATTGGCAACCAAAATTTGGAATTTACTGGAGTAGTTGAACATTTTTCGTGTTCCAACTTCGGCCAAAACGTTAGTAGAATTTTTGCTTCCGTGGAAGTCTTTTACCCATTATTCATTATTTCATAATTTTTTATTTATCGAATCTACTATTTATACATAGCGTTGCCCAAAAATAAAACGTCATAAAATTTTTCAAAAATCAAATTTAGCAATTTATTATTTTTTTACATAATATTATTTATTTACAAGAATACGCATCATTTTAATTTAGACGACAATAAATTCTGGACGTCACCGGTCAGATTTGCTTCAACACTGAAAAAATTATAAATTAGTAGCTGGTAATTAAATTCAAAATTAAAGTTACTGTGGATTCTTTTGGCGCTTTGCATGCTATATTACAAGGTGTAAAACAGGGTCCAGCACACGGGACACATTTAAAAGGAACCGGATAAACGGGAAACTTGTAGGCAATATTGAAACAAGGAGCAGGCGGACAATAGAATGGATAACGCGTAGTAACGGGGCAGCAGCTTGGGGGTGGATCGCACATAATTCTAAATTTTACGTTTCGAGCTTGCACTTAAAATTTTGACGTGGTAATCAACCGAAATTTATATTTATAATTTTGTTTCGTTGTGAAGGTACAACATCAAAAACAGGAATCTTGGATCTAATTATCATTTAAAAAAAAGTAAAATTTATCTTCCACAATTAATTGTTTTGGGTTTTGACCGTCAAATTGATGATAATCGGTGGTTTCTTATGAAGGGTTGGTTAGTGGTAATGAAAAACATAAAAAATATGATTATCCCCCGCGGTCAGTAAGTACCCTTAATATTCTAAATTGGGTACCAAAATCTGGGTTATGTGCAATAATTCGGTTTCCTTTCATCCTAAGCCCAAATGGTAGAATACAAAATTGAAGGTGATTACATTTTCTATAAGAAATTCTATGCATGGATAATCCTTTCCGCCTTCAGTTTAACGTGGAATCCAAACCACGGCTCACACCCGGGGGTAAACACTTGCTGCCTTATTTAACATATTAAATTACCTAATTGTTGTATATGAAATGGAATGATCTATTTATTGTTTATACAGTAAATAACTAATATTATATCACTTAAGTGAAGTGGCGCCCGCTGAGAATTTTTAATTTCTCGCGACTTTTGTTCAAAAAGTATTGGTCCAATGAAAAACACGTATAGGATATTTTTTATACCTTCAATTTTGTATACTGCCATTATGGGCGTAGGATTAAAAGAATACCCGAATTATCGCACAACAATCACATTTTGGTAGTTGAGATCAGCATTGATCTATAATAAGTCACCTTGGCTTTGGTTAAGTTGATAGAAAATGTCTGCTGAGCGGACATGGTACTTTCTTGGTCCTTAAAACATGTCTTTTTTTAGAAAAAACGTTGTCCGGATGAAGATTTTCAAAAGCGAATAGCAAATTTCTATAACAACTATAACGTAGATTATCATGAAGGAACGAGTAAATCTAAGACAAGTTGTCCACCAAAAAGAGGTTGTCGACCTGGAGTGACAGTAGGAGGCAAAAATCCAAATTGTGAAGACTATATGCCAAACAGATTTGAATGTAAAGAAAAAGAAAAGGGCTGTCCAACTGGATATAAACCATGCCAAATGAAACTATGCTCTCCACCAGGATGTGATCCGTTAGCACCATGGAAAGCCACAATCCAACCTTGTCCACCAAAATCTAAGAAAGTAAGTACACATTATGTACCTGGAGATTGTACTAGGCCATGCTGTAAGCATTGGAAACCTAAAGGGGGCCCTTGTAAATGGCCTAAGCCATGCAAAGCATCATGTTTTAATCACGAGGTTGGACATAAAGCTTGCAAATAAAGCTCATTTTTTAAAAGTAATTATCATTACATTATTCACTATTTTAATTTAACAATTTTTTAAATTTCAGAAGAGTGTTTATGATTAAGCGTCAACAAATTGTCACTGAGCCATCTAACATTAAGAAAATATTTTAATAATTTTTTGTAATGTTATAATAATTGTATCTTTGTAATTAATAATAATTGTGTTGTGATCGTAGAAAACAATAAAATAAAATTGTCACTTTATTTAATTTTTATTTTATAACATAAATTACAATCCGGGCATAATAAAAGCAACATTGTCTAAAATTGTAGATAATTGATCTGTCGTGCAACTGCTTTCTCGCAGTTCCGGTACTTGTTGAGTTAGACAGAGTAAAGGCCCTAATGCACAAAGCAGCGAATCGAGAAGAACCGATAAACTTCCGGATACGGCAATTTGACCCTGTAAATATTGTAAGTAAGATTTTCCGCAACTTTCTTCTATTTAAAAAAAATTAAAATTAAGAAACTTAAAAGAATTCCTTACTTCATGTTCCTTCAATCTTTCACCAATAATAGTCAAACTTTCTCCGAGCAGCTTCAGGTGTGCGGCAACATCAATGGGTTTAATTCCGGACGGCTTATTCAGCAAATCGATGTACTTTCCACGTGGACTAGGAGGCGAACTGTTGGAAATCCCCGACGTCGATGTTTCCAATTGGAAAGAAGAGTTCCCCGTTGCGGCTCCGCTGGTGGCTCCCTTTCTGTTAATAAACTTATTACCGCCCTTTCCGGTACTTCTGAACTTCGGATCTTGTTGCTCTGCAAATGGTTTTGAATTCATACGTCGTGCACGACGACGCCAAGTAAACTTTTCATTAGAGGACACAGTTGCCCAAAGTTCACCTAAACGTTTAGATACTTGCGAAAAATCCATAGTAGGATTAGATTTTAAAAGATTGGCACGAACATCTCGTGCCCATAACATGTACGCTGTAAAGCGGGTTTTACCTACAGATACTCACAATTAAGAGACTTAAATGAAGAGCTAGTATAACAATTTAAAAGCAGAAACCTTTATCCTTTCGTTGCGTTTTCTGCTGTCCAACTATTTTTCCATCTTTAATCACCACTTTCTTCTTGGTGGTCTTCTCGCTCATGTAAAGACTCTGGTTACCCAAGCTGTCGGTATCAACGTCCAATCGATGAAATCCTGAATGATCCGGAGTGTCCAAATCACTTTCGGAATCCATCGAATCGCCAGAAGACTCGAGATTATTGGAATCATCAAACTGTTCACTGTCATACTCAGAACCACTTAAAGGAGGTTCCTCGTCAAACGAATATTCAGTTTTTGGTTCTTCCAGTTTTAAGTAAATCTTTGTAGCAAATACAAAATTAAATTAGAGCAAAGGTACATTTAAATCAATCGCATTTACCTCGTCCAATTTTTGTGGAGATGAAAAGGGTTTTTCTTTGCTAGAGCGTGGAGACATCATTTCATAGTCGGATTGTTTTCTTGGTGTACTGCTTTGTCTTTTATAATTACGATCAATTTCATCTGGTGACTCAAAATCCATTAACTTGGATGATTTTTTTCTTACTCGACCACTCCTGGACACCCCGGTTACTTCTAAATCTAAGTACAAAAAACTTTGAATGTCAATTTTTCCAACTTAGCTAGGAAATGACAAGTCGTATTATTTTGATTTAAGTAAAATTTAACAAACCGGACAAAAAAGTTTGATGAAATATTTCTCCCTAAACAATGACAACAGAAATTGTAAAAAAAATAGGTGGTGTATTTTACATGAATGTGGCTTGAAACAATAATTAATGCAATACAGTCTTCAGCAGTTTGCATTTTTTAAGTAGTATTTCCGATAGTATAAGTATTAAAATTATGTTACCTTCTGGTTTTGGTTTTTTGGCTTGTGAAGTATCCATTATCGCAAAATTTCTTGAAAACTAAATTAATTATACTTTTATAATATATCACATAAACGCATTTAAGTTTTCCAATACACACATATAAACAACTTTTATTAGGTTATGTATATAAAAATTGTTTGACGTTTGGGGGATTTTGTTTTGAATGCAAGATAGTATAGGGTGTTGCAATAAATATTGCACATTGACATGTTGGGAACTAAAAGCACAGCTAAAAGTAAGAATTCAAGTTTCCAAGTACAATATTCATAATATAAAATTAACGAGATTTTTTTTTTTAGCTTTGCGCTGGGGTGAGGAAATCTCGTGCGAGACACCGGCTTAATCTAAGCCGGTAGTGTCAGATTTGCACTGACTAAAACCTCACCCCTATCCTCGACTCCCGGCTTCGCCGTCTGGGCATTACTTTGGAAGTCGTGGCTCTTGCGCGTTTCGTCGCCCTTGTTTCGCTTCCCTCTCGAGCTGTACATTCGGTCATCGCAGTGTCAGCAGGTTGGGTCGTCCAGTTTCTTGAAGGTACTCGTTGAACCTTCTAACCGTGCCCCGTCTGGACTTAGGTGAGGTGGAACGAGAGTTCTCCATTCTTCCTGGCGACCCACGGCTCGACACTGGACTTAACGAGATTTGCGAGTTAGTAACTGTCCAAATAAAACCTGCTTTGTGAGCTCCGAAAATTTACATGCAATAGTTAAAAACAGAGTCGAACCGTAATTATTTCGCTCCGCTTTACATAAAGTGAACGGAGCTCGCGACTGACGTTGGATATTTACAAGGTTTTATTTCCCGAAAGTAGCATAGGGGTCATTCCATGTCAAATCAATCAAGTTATTTTCATGATCCACTTCGATTTTGCTCTAATTTGGTATACTTCGTTATTCTAATATAATTCAAGTTTCAAGTGATTCAATTCAATAAAGCTGCTTTTTGTAAAGTATCTTGTAAACAATTGTAAATGTTCTATTACATTATTTGACCAATTGGCAAATATTTGTCCATTTTCGCTCAACAGATACATTAAATAGTGTACCTACTGACTAAATAAATTTGGCAAAAAACATGTTAAATAAATATTTGGTCATCTTTTCCAAAGTAATTATTTGCCTGTTTGCTAAACAGTGGACTGAAATATTTCTAGATAATATACTAAATAAATTTGACAATTTTTGTCAAATATTTTATTTGGCACAACTAAAATTTCTATATAACCAAATAATTTGATATTTCAAAAAGTAAAATGAATGGACATATTTTTTAAAAGTATTTCTGAATATTAACTGTTTTGTAAAAATTGCTAGTAAAGATTCCTTCGAAACAGATAACATTTAAGGTGTCAGTAGAATAGAAAGGCCGTATATAGCTTAAGTGCGTCTATTGATAATGCGAAACGCTCGGTTTGAATACAGGCAGGGTAAGAACTTTATTCTGACTGTCTCTCCTCATCAGCCTATGGCAAACAATCGAAAAGTCCATCTAAATTTCGTGGTTCGGAGCCCATATTAAACAGGTAGGTTATCTATGTATGTAAAAATAATTTAAACGTACTTCACAAGCATAGAAAGAGATGGGTCACCAAACCTTCATTAGGGTAAAAGAATCGAGAAGGAATGGAAAGACGAGCCCGTTATAAAATTGATTTCTGTTGTCAAAGCAAACGGTCGCCAGTTTAACGGTTAAGTGCGTTGCTGCTAATGCTAAATACCTGGTTCAACTCCGGGCTCAGTAAAACTTTATTCTGACCGTCTCCCCTCGGAAGGCAATGGCAAACCACCGAGGTGTAATCTGCCTGGTACAGCCTCTCTGGAGATGAAGTGTATACACTTCCCGCGGTTCGGAGCCCGCGTTAAGCAGTAGGTCCCCTATGTGTGTGATAATACTTCAAACGCACAACACATGCATAGGAGTGAGGTCGTCTACGTCTGAAATCAGGCACGGCACTTAAAGAAGAAGAAGTCAAAGCAAAAGATTTGTTGTGGAATGTTCAATACACAAATTATAAATATAGAAATCTGAGAGATCCAGCACGGTACATTTTCAAAATTATTTTTACAAGGAGTATATTGGGAGGGGTAAAGAGGTAACACTGCATTTTCATTGATTAAATTCACCAAAATTGCTAAAAAAAAATAATTTAATTATTGTGCATTTTTATGCAATAATTACCTGCCCCCCTCTCCCAAGAACACAAAATGGTCTAACCTTCGATTCACTTTAAATCTTATGCAGAGCAAGACAACGAAGTTTGGCCATCTGCACCCGCACACTATGAGGCTGAGATTTTTTTCTTGTTCGTCTTATCCATTTCAAATATTCGGAAATCAACCTGAACTTATCTTGCAAAATTTGTAATTTCTTTTTAGCATTTCTACAGTGTGTTTCATTATATTCCTATCAATTTTGTTTCTTTGAATTTGTGGAAATTGAATCATCAAATAAATAAATCACATGGTGTGGAGTGGACAAACAATAGGATCATAGTTTAGTGTATAACTCTTATATTATGTGAAGTGAAACAAACTTTAGAATAAACTATTTACAAAGATTTATTTAAATGTCACAACTTTACATCACAGATAAACTTATACGTACAATAAATAAAAAAATTATGAAAAATGCGTAACATAAATTAGTGAAAAATTCCAAGGAATAACATCAAGTAGCATTTGTTAGTATAAAACAAATTTATACGTACTGTGCATGAATGTTTTTAAATTGTATATGAAGATACTTTTATATCATCATCAAGCTTTTCCATTCCATTTCAGAATATTGCTACTCCGCTTTTTCTGCAAAGTCGGCGCTAAGAAATTCAGTCAAGTCCGCAATTCGAACCCACAATTTCCGCGCTATAACTCAACCAGCGATCACACCAAGCCACTCCTGTGTTATTTTTATATATTCTAAATTTATTTTAATACTGAGATTTATTTTGTCAATAAAATAAATTAAAATTAAAGAAAACTAAACAAAATAAATTAGGTAATAAAAAGAATTAGGAATTAGGTACATTTAAGTAGTATTTAGTGAAGAACGATTAGAATAAAACTTAAGAAAATTTGTGGTACACATTCTAAAACTAAGAAAGTTTTTACATTTACCCTAGCAATATTGTTGTTCCTAAAAAAACGAATATTTAATAAATAAGAGTAGGGAAAGTGGACTATGTTTTAGAAAATAATTTACACCATATTAATTTAAGCTTTCAAAAGTATAGTTATCAATTGGAACTTATTTGATATATTGCATTAATCAGTATCACTTGCAATGGAGTATTCATTGTAATATTCTATACTGTCGAATGTACCAGACCCTAGAAATATTCCAAGTTCACAAAATGTCACGACGGGAAACCGGAAAATTATACTTACATGCATCGTCGTCATCCATACAAATTTCATAATGGTTATTGTAATCTCTAATGCTCGTTTTGGATTCGTGAAAAATATGTTTCATGACCAGTAAATTCTTTTGTACAGTTATAGGAATATTTGGAAGAGGTAGTGCAACATAACGACCTTGTGTCTGCAATTTCACTGGCGCTTCGATTAAATCAAAAGCGTTATTGATAATATTCCATGTAAAATAACATTCGGCAATATAAATATTACGATTTCCATATGGAACTAAGTCTTGTAGGGCACATATCGTTATCACAGCTTTACATAAAATCTCACCATTCAATGGACAAATCTAAAATTAAATAAAAATTAATCCCAAAGATTACCACTAAATTAAGGGGGTAAACCACTCTATAACTTTTTAAAAATCGAAAATTTTTTTATTTTCTTAAAATGTACCTTTATTATCGTAAAAACACGTGGCAAAGTTTCGTGCACGAGAGAAATCTGTAAAGGCTCGAAATTATTCGCTGCATTGCAGATTAAAGGTATATTGAATTTATCTTGGTTTTTTTCAGTACTTAAAACTTTAAAACGCGATTTCTCGAAACAACAAATTTTAAGTTGGCCGGACCGATATCTTGAACAATTTTTGTTCGATTGGCTTGAAATTCTTACCGAATATTCAAAACTACTTTCTCTTCGACAACACGTAGGATTTTTTTTTATAATGCATAGTTCAATTGTTATTAACAATTTTCGAGCGATTTTTTTTCGTTTTTTCGAACTTTTTTTTTCAAAAACACGACATTTTTGCAAAACTCAGTTTTAAAAAAAAATCCTACGTACTGTTGGAGCTAATATCGTACTAAATCTAAATTTGTGTTCCTCATGATTTAATTTTCAAATATGCAGGAATTATTGGTCCGGCCACGCAGCCTTAAAAAAAAAGATGCCCCCACTTGAGCAAACAAAAACAATTTGTGGAGTTTCTTGCTATACAAACGAGTGATCTTAAAAAAAAATAATCATATTCAACTTTGTTCTAAAAAACTTTGGTTATTTTAATTTTTTGCTTTTATCGTTCTGGAAATATGGTAATTTCTCCACCATTATAAGTCGGAAACCAGTGATACTACAAAAAAATTATACTAAACTTTCGCAAATTCGAGCTTCCGGCAACAAATTAGAAAAAAACTGCATACATTTTTTTTTGTTTTGCTCAAGTGGGGGTTGCAACTTAATACAGGTTAACTTATGAGTTATAAGTCCCTATTTTCTATTCACAAAGGAACATGGACAACTCCTGATGGAAGAAATATAAATCAAATTGACTATCTATTAGTACAGAAAAAAATAAAGAATGCATAAAATTAAGTAAGAAGCTATAGGGCTCTTGATGTGGATTCAGACCACTTTATGGTTGGAACAAGAGTAAGACAAATCATAACAAAAAATGAGGAGATAAAATTGAAAACCAACTATTTCAAAAGGGTTGGATTCCATCGGGAATCAATACGGAAGAGCTATGCAGAAGCAATAGAAAATATGGCTACAGAAATGATAACACCCCCAAAACATACAAGGAAAAGCGGATATGATAACAAGAATCATTTAGGAAGTAGTGTCCCATCAATCTACAGAACCAAAAAAAAAAAAGGAGTGGTATGTTGAGAGTGTGAGTACGAATTGAGGGAACGAGAAAAACTCAGAAGAGCCATGCTACAGGCAAAAATAGAAAAAAGTAGACAGACATGATGTACAAAGGAAAAAATGCAACAAAATAATCAGAGAGAAGATAATAAAACACATGATAGAGAGATTAGAAGGAATAGAAGAACAATACAGAAGTAATGAGATTAGAAACTTCTATCAAGGTGTAAAAAGAATAGAAAGAGGTTACCAAGCAAAACTAATGATGTGTAAGGGCAAAGATCGAAACTTGATTGGAAACTACAATGAGGCAATGGAAAGGTGAGCCGATCATTTTGAAAATTTGCTCAATAAAAGTATGGATGCGGAAGAAATTCCAGACATTCATGAATTAAATGAGAACAGATGAAAAGAAGCACCACCCACATTACAAGACATCAAGAAGATAATACAAAACCATGAAAAACAATAGAAGTGCAGGTGAAGATGAAATACAGGCGGAGACGATCAAATATGGTGGAGAAGCGATGAGCATAATAGTGCTCGAACTGATTGCAGAAATATGGAAGAAATGCTATAATATGTCCCACACATAAGAAGGGTGACAGGGAGGATTGCGATAGCTATAGGAGTATAGCACTATTAAAGTTATTTACAAGATACTTGCAATCTGCTGATTAAAAACAAACTGGGTAAATACACAGATGATAAACTGGTAGGGTACCAGAGTGTTTTTAGAAAGGGAAGATCAGTGTTAGACCAAATACACGTCCTCAATGTCATCCAAGCTACAAGGAGCACAAATGAAAACACATGAGCTCTTTGTTGATTTTAAACAAGCCTATGACAGCATTAACAGAAGACTACTCTTCTCGCCTCTGAATGAACTTGGAATTCCTGCCAAATTAATATGACTAGTAAAAATGACTCTAAATGACACGAAAAACAAAGTGAGAATGAATGGCGTGCTATCGCGTGACTTTGGGGTGGAGAGTGGGTTGAGATAAGGAGATCCGCTTTCTGCAGCGTTGTTCAATCTAGCGTTGAGAAAGGGCGAAATAAATAGACAAGGTACCATCATACTGCATAATAGCCACCAACTTCTTGCATTTGCAGATGATATCGCCGTACTAACAAGAACAAAGGGCTGTAAAAAGAATCATGCTGGCGGCATAAAAATTCGGCTTCGAGGTGAATGAAATCAAAAATCAAATTGAGACTACCGGTACCGTGATTGAAAAACTGAACGAATTTAAATTCAATTTTCACCAATAAGAGTTATTTTTTTAAACAAAATTCAAAGTATTCCATAGAGCACGCGATATGAACTTATCGATGTCAATTTTGTTTTTCTCTAATGTCAGTTACAAACATGGTGTTAACTAAAGAGCAACAAATCATAATTTTTAAGCTTTTAAAACAACAATGTAGTTTTGCTATGATACAAAAAAGGTGTAAAGACCAAAATTTTTGTGTTTCGAAAGGTACACTCTCTAACTACAAAAAAAGTTCTTTAAACTTAAAGTCCCAGAACTTAAATCCAAAATCCGGAAGAAAGGCAGCGGAAAGAAGCCAACTCTGACAAATCGACAATTATCGAATTTAAAGAAAATGGCATTAAAAACGAATCCTCCGACACACTACAACATATGGCTAATCATTTCAAAACATCTGAATATATCATTCGGTATAATCTAAATAAAAAATTAAACCTGAAATTAATGAAGAAACCAAGGAGACATCATATTTCTGAAGAAACAATTATTAAACGGCACCAACGCTCACTAGGATTGTATCACTTACTAAATTGTGATAAATGGCAAAAATACATCACTGTCGATGAAGCATGGTTCCATCTAACAAATGCTGATGGCCAACGAAAAGTTCAGTACTTGAGACGTGAGCAATCGGCAAAAGAATTGGACGTATTCACAAAACAGTCCCATCCGAAGGGAGTTATGGTGTTCATGGGAATATCGAATTATGGAACCACAACGCCAATATTTGTTGAGCCTGGTGCTAAAATTAACTCGGAATATTACATTAAGAATTGTTTGAAGCCACTTTTGACTGACGCAAAAAGATTATATCCTGCTGGTGATTGGATATTTCACCAAGACTCGGCACCAGCTCACGCTTCTAAGAAGACTTTAAATTTTCTTGAACAGAACGGCGTATCTTTTATTCATCCGGATATATGGACGCCATCATCACCGGACCTTTCACCCTGTGATTATTTTTTGTGGGGCTATTTAAAATCTCAGTTAAATAAGTCAAAAGTTACAACCCTTAAACAGCTAAAAAAACTAATAAAACGTGAGATAGAAAACATTCCTCTGGAAATGATACAACGATCGCTAAAATCGTGGCCAAAACGTTGTCTTCAAGTGTACAGGAATCAAGGACAACATATTAAATAAAATTATTGAAAGAAAATAAAAATAACTGTGACTTATTAAATTTCAAAATTGTTCAATTTTTCATTCACGGTAGCTGTAAAGATGTGGGAACGAAAAATATTCAGAAGAATATTTGGTGGTACGAATGTCAATGGAATATGGCATAGAAGAAACAATCGTGAAATATACCAACTATATGATAGCGCTAACATTACTGGAGCCGTGAAGGCACAATGAATTAGATAGTTGGGGCATGTCATACAAACGAAGAGAAAAAGGATACCAAATAAGATGTGGAAAGTGAAGATGGGTGGAAGGAGAAGAAGAGGTAGACCGCGTATGTAATGGAAAAGAGAAGTGCAAGATGACCTTCATGGTCATCTGGGCCTAGCGTGGACTGCTAGGCCTGTAGTGCTTCTATATATTCTATATAGAAATTAGAAAGATTCCGTCTAGTTCAAGAACCTATACGAATAAAAAGAAAATTGCAAGTTTTTCAGTAATTACAGTTTTATAACAAGCATTGAAAAGTCGAGGAAAAGATTAGCTACTCTTAATTGTTTAGTTATTGCAAAAATATTGATGTTATTATTTAGCCACATGTGTGGATCACTGCTGTGATCTAAATCAAGTTTTCATTAAATCGTGATTATTATTAAAGTTAAATAAAGCTATTTGGGCTAGAAAGTTGTCTTATGTGGAGACTTATTGAGAATGTTGTTTCGACTTGTCTAAATTTCATGTTGGTAACCGGAAATCATCAAATAATTTTCAGAAAAAATTCCCAATCTTTCCAGACTGAAAGTTTGCAAAACCAGAAAAAATCAAATCAAAAATGTGTTACAAATAAATAACATTACAATAGTAGGTACACATAAAAAACAAAAAGATTAATTTAATTTTAATAAATAAAAAAATTATCCCCGACTGAAGATGGACTTTCATTTAAAATTCCTTGAATTTCAATAGCTAAATTTTAAATACCCCAACTTTTTCAGGATTCCCAAACGTGGCAACCCTGGTTCCATGCAAATTATAAAAAATGTGTTCAACTTACTTGGACAATACTAATATCATAATCTTGACAATGAAGAAAGTTCAAATTAGAGTCGAGACATAACTTTTGTGCTCTACTTTGAACAAATTGATCACAATCAAATGTTCTTTGAGTTATTATCAACTGAGTTTCGGAAACTTGATCTGCTCTCATTTCAGGTACAATATCCAACTGTTGTTCCGTCAGCGTTTGAACAAGCACGGGTATTTCGATTGGTACATTGTAATCGTCTCGACTGTGTCCCGAAAGTAAAGAACCATTTTCAAAGTCGACACTAGAATATCGTTTCACAACCTTCTTGATCCATTTAGGATAGTCTCGTTTAGTGTCTACAATTAATAAACCACTATGCTGCTGTCTCGATTCGTTAGTACAATTTAAAGTGGAAAAGTTATGAACCTGCTTCAATATAAGCCTCGAGTCGGAATCAGAACAGTCGCTATCTAATCCAGGAGAATAAACATTAAATTTTCGCGCCGATTCTTTAGGACTAATGGGAGATTTAGAATAATGGGAACAATTACGTATGAAAGAGCAGTGCAAGTTACGCGCGCTGCTAGGTGAAAACTGACCGTTACGTGAATTGGGCGACTGCATGGGTGACCTTAACCCCGGAGAACAAGGACTTAAAAATAGACTATTAGCAAATTCTGGAGATTTTATACAATATGGTTGTGATCGGTAAAAGTAACGCCTTTCCCGTCGCAATGAATAAAAGGGAACTATGTTTTCACTATTATCCTCTGAAAATTCGTACTTTTTATCGGCTAGACGCTTTTTTCTAAACAAGCTAAGCTTTTCGCATTTTTCGTTCTCTTCGGTAAATTCGTACGCTTTCTCGGCTGTGTTTTTGTCTACTTTTGATTTTTCCACCTGTAAACCTGACGTTTGTGGCACTGAGAATATGCAGTCTTTATTAGAATTTTGTAAATGTTTCAGTCTTGTATCAACAATATTTTGGACAAGCGTGTTGTGATAATTTTTTCCCGTTACATTTAACGGCTCACAGCTAATATTTAATTCGTGAAATGGTTTATTATAATCATTACCTTCTAAATCGTACTCACTAAAATCTTCTAAAATGGCATCTACAACGCTATTATTTGCGGGCAAAAGTTCACTAGGCGATTCCGATACTTCACTAATATTATCGATACAAGTGCAAGAAGGAGCATGAGAAGCTAATTTATAATATTCTTTGTCACTATTTGTTAGTGTATTCAAATTTCTAACTGGCTGTAATGTTGAAATATTTAAAATATGAATGCAATGACCGGTATTTATTACTATGTGCTCAGGAAAAGCTAAAGATATGTGAGGACTAAATTGCGGCATAGGATGGGCCAAATTAAACATGAAGTGTAACATGAAACCATGTTTCGAGCACCATCCCTGAATTAAATTTTCTGAAACAACCAAATCAGTTATTACTTTCTCCTTGATATTATTGTGTGCAATTCACTTACCGTCTTGTGAAAACGAGCCACGATTCTCACTACAATTTCGACAGTTCTTTGTAGGCAAAGTTAAAATAGTTAAAAACATCATAGGCTGATATCCAAGTCTAAAAATTACAAATTGCTTAAGAATAAAACAAAATAATGTAAAAGAGAAAACTTACGAAAATGCAAAACATATTAACTTGTAAGGATCTCGAGGATACTGAATAAAAGTGACATCCTCTAATCCGAAACAGTTCTTCAACAATTTAAAAATTCGATGTTTCGATTCAAATTGAAGCTTTTGGCCAGGCACAAATCTCCAAACGTACAAATCGTATTCTACAGTAGGAAATAAACTTGTGGGCAGTAATTCGCCAATTCGACTAGTGTAACTTATAAAATAATTTCCGCATAATGTGAAACCCATAAAAATGTGATTTCTGAAAGCAAATTAATATAAAATTATGCAAACACAAAGGTAATACTCGTACAGCGCTTCCACTTCGGGTATAACGTGTGCTAGCCTATATCTACACTTATAGTAAATATCACTAAATAATTTTTCATTGTGAGCTTTCGAATGTTTGGCGAATCTTCCATGAATCTTAAAGAGGTTTGGATATTAAGATAAATAAAAAAAAGTAGGGTTAGACGCTTAAAACTAACCTGCCTATTTGTCAATTTATTTACGATATTTTTAGTTTTTTTCCAACAATATAAATCTTCTTCGCTATAACTAAACAATTTACTGGTGCTGCTTAAAGAAGTCTTTAAATTATAAATATCCGAATCGCAACTGTCTCCTGATAAACTCGACGCCATTTCTTGTTTACCTTTTTTGAAAAAAAGAATCTAATCGAATTTGTTATTCGTTTTACTACATGGAGGTATTATTTTTGCGAATAAAACTTGCAAAATTAATTAACCCAAATAAACCCAGAGGTCACAAATTCTTAAAATATTATGGGCAATTTTTACGAAAAACATTTTTTCTACAGTATGCAACACTCACTCAAAAGTCGCAGTCTACTTGAACCACAATTTTTTAAACCAACTGAAAACTTGTTTCTTACAAAATTATGCAAATTTAAATTTATATTTTTGCAATCATAAATAAATAAATATTGATTTAATATTTTAGGTAATTATACATTTATAAAAAAACTATCTATGTTGGTATAGGGTGAATAAAACTTTCAGGGCTGTCTTAGGTTAAATAGCGGCTCCGTAAGAATTTTATGTAATTTGCCTGCATAAAAATAAAATACAGAAGTAATAATCAAATTTAACATATAAAAATTACCGTGGAATATTGCATGAATGCATCTATGTGTAACGCATTTGTGATTGGTTAATTTGTCTTGCCAACCTAAAAGGAACGAAGTTGGTCGATTTTCATAATTTGTTGTGATTACAAGAATACTGTAATATAAACAATTTATTATTAATCATGCATAGTAAGTATTGTTGCGTCCTGGTCCCCCCTTTATAGCTCCCCAGATGACGAGGAACAACAAACCTTAGGCACTTACCTTTAGCGGCTCTTAATCTCAGGTTATCTTTATGCTTATCGCCTCACTGTACAAATTCTAACTAGCATCAGCTCAAAAGAAACACAATCGGTGTTTTTTGTTTTATCTTGGTTTGTTTTCGGGTATCCTTATTTTTTCCCGTGGTTACGTGCGCGTCTTCAAGCCTACGTATCAGATTTTACAGTATTTGGATGTAACACCAACTTAAATTAAATGATGCCTTAAAATTAACATTGAAACAATAAAATTTAACAGTTAAAATAAATAAACAGTTAAATAACAATTAAGATTAATAAGAACATCCCCGATTGTGCTTCCTTTAACAACTGGCTTTCTTAACATCCCTGATAGCTCAAAGCGGGTCACAACATTATGTACACATAATAACTTATTATTATGAGAGTTTTTCTAGTACTTCTCTGATAGATGCATCAATAATATAACTGTAAGGCATACGTATTCGAGTGTATTTATAAATTATTGTTTTTGCCGGTTAGCATGTAAGGCGTCGCAGGGTTTTATTTTGGGCTTGATTCTCTTCTTCCTTTCGTTAATATGTTTTGTATTTTATTGATTTTGTTACCGTATGCTCTAGGTGGAAAGCCTGCATCCTTAGAGAGCGCGTCCCCAGGTGGTGGATAGGGGAAAGCCTCTCAGATATGGGTGGTGGGAGAGAAATTAAATACCTCCTGCGGACCAAACAGACACCAACAACCGAATGAATGCCGAACTAAGTACCTTTCTCTCCCAAGAGAAAAAGGACAGTCTCTTGTCCTCGAGACAAGAAATAATCTCATAAGGCGGGAAAACCACTCTTGATGGTCAACGGTATAGAATGTAGAAGGCAACGGGAAACCATTACCTTAAAGATCCATATAGATATCTCCAAGAAAATCATTCAATTTTAAAATTAGTATCCGGAGTTTAATTCCCCCAATGGGATCTCCGAAGGTCATCGCCTGATAGTTAGCGAGATCAACCGCTAACGTAGGGCTCTTCGGTTCGACTCCGGGTATGGTATATGAAAAATTAACTCCTTCAGTAACATTCGAAACTCAAAATAATAAAATACACCCAATCAAATTCAGCCCATGAAAAAGTGATAACTATAGAAAGTCTACTAAAAAAGAAAATTAAGACATAAAATTAACAGACATAACAATCTTATCCTAAAAAATTCAGTTCAGTTCAGTTCAGTTCAGTCCTGTCCAGTCCAGTCCAGTCCAGTTCAGTTCAGTTCAGTTCAGTTCAGTTCAGTTCAGTTTAGTTTAGTTTGGTTCAGTTCAGTCAGGTTCAGTTCAGTTCTGTTCAGTTCAGTTATTTTCCCGTTGTTTGTTGCACATCCCTTCCGCGAAGTTGTACGATATAAATTGTAGGAGGCTTTTGTGGCATAAGAAAGAACAATTACGTTATTTTCATTGGCTTGGTATTGGTCGGTGATATGCTTCCTCGTTGGTAGGTGGTTTGTGTTACCTGTTGTTTCAAATGAATAATAATCGTGGAGATGGTTTCTGCTGGTATTTCGTGTAAGATTAAAACAGTTAGGTTGTACTGGTTTGTATTGAATCGATTGTGGTCTCCTGCAGTTTGCGCAGGTTTCTGGCAGGTTTGATACAGGTTGGAGCTAAATGTTCTCCGTCACATTTACACATATTTTGGAACCGATCAGCAGCGTTGCGAGTGTCCGAAGGTTTGCATGGGTGGCATTTTGTGATTCACAACTTTTTGTGGAGATTCGACTTGTACTTGAGTTATGTTGAGTAAGTGGGTGAACTTGAAGATCTCTCTGTTTGCTTCTATTTTCTGTAGCGTTACCATTAATAGTGGGAGGGGTTTCCTATTCCTACCACGGTGCATCCTCGCGATCGACTCGATTGAAAAACCTTGGGAGAGCAGGAAAATCAAAATGATTTTCTAAAATTTTCCAAAATAAATTTTTCTTGACGTCTCACTTCAAAATATTAACCTTATAAACTTCACTTTTCGACTTTTCCTGTAACGCGTTCAAATTATCACTGGTATCTGCTCAAAATTTCGCCGCGGCTTTTATAGTCTCCCTTAAATTTTCCCAAAATTGATTAATGATCAATTTTTTTAATTTTCAAAAATTTAATTCCTTCAGATTCCTTAAATTTTGGTGTTTGTTCAACGGCGCTTTTCTCCTTGTATTTTTAAGGTGAACAATTTTCTCTGTTTATTTTTCTCTCGCTTATAGTTGGTTTTTGTATTTCTGATATTAGAATTTATTTTGTTTATTATCCTATATGATTGAATTCAAATTATGCTTGTAATTTTGCTGAGTTATTCTTCCATTGCAGCTCACACTGATCAGTGACTGTTTCTTTTTCTTACCTACTCAATTTTTTTTCATAGCTCTACCTAGTCAGCCAATAGCTATTTTGTTGTCTTTTTTATATTTTGTTAATATTATTCTTTATTCATGATTCCATGCATCAACCTGTTCTCTTATCTTAATATACACCTTAATCTAATTTACAGTTATGATTTTTAGGTACAATAATTTATAATTTACAATAATTTTTGAAGATATTTTATCGATCTGGTTATTTGGGATCAACAATGACCAAATGCTTTGATGCTTCCTTCAAGCATGGCTCATTTGAAGAGAAAAAAATTTCAAATTTCAAGTTCATTTCAATCGTTGTTTTTGGTAATTTTGAATATGTATGGTGTGTTTTTAGTGTGGCTAGAGGAGTTTGTAGTTTAAATGTATTATCATAATTTTCCAGGTGTTTCTAAAAGCGTTGATGTAGTGTGTAAATTGGTCTTGGCATATTATCGCAATACTTAGGGCTTTGAAGGCTGGCACAATCATCGGCTCTGGCCACAGGAAAGACAGTTTGAGCTGATTTTAGCCAGATCATCTGCCATTGCGTTATCCTCGTTGTCTTGGTGTCATTTGACCCAGTGAAGACATTCTTTCTGACATTCTGGTTGAGGGCTTGGATCCATTCAAGCACCAGGCTGTAGGTGATCTTATGGCTCCTGAGTGCCATAAGGATTGCCCTGCTGTCTGTAGATATTTTGATGTTTTTGTCATGGATACATTTGTCCAAGATTTTTTTTTGGCAGTGCAATATATTAATGAGTTCCGCTTGGAAAACTGCCGTGTACTTGCCCAGCAATATGCTCATGTTTAGGTCAAGTTCAGCGTAAAATATTCCTGCCTCTGACCTAACATTATTTTTGGAACCGTCAGAGAATAGTGATATTATGTAATACTCGTCGGTTTTTAGTGGATTTTATCTCTTTTCACTGTATGCGACGCGACTTCTTGCGTCTGAAGATGACATTTACTCTGTTCTTTGTTCAGGTGAACTGTTCAACTGCAGACAACAGTAGGGTATTGTTATTTGACCGGGTACTTTCAATGTAATCTACTTGATTGCGAAAATAATCTAGTACATTACTTTCTGCCAAGAGCGGTAGGGTTGTGTCCGGCGAGGTGTGATTTGTCGGTGGCGCAAATTCACGTGCTCCGGAAGGTCACCCTCGGACCACTGGGAGGAGAATGATAGTTTAGCAAAAGGCATAAATATGGTTGAATTAAATTAGTTAGGAGAGAGAAGTCCGCAAGCCCGTTCGCGGGGTGCTCCTGCGAGGAGATTAGCGTCTTCGGGATAGTTCAAATGTCTTTTCGAAGGTAAAAGTTTTTTATTGAGTCTGTCAGTTAGTTAGAGTGTGAATTCTCTCGTGTGCGAAGTTTTTGACGAGTTTATCATTGTTTGGGCAAAAGATAAGGAAGTGTTTTTGCCGAGTTTGTTTGTTTGAGTTTCCAAGTGTGGATTGGCCATTTTTTTACTGGCGAGTGCCAAAATTAGGACACAACTCAGAAGCAAAACACGTCATTCATGTAAGTACCAGTTTTGATCGTTTACTAACCAAATGGTAATAAATACCAAATAAAAACCATGTTGTGTAAATTTTAATCCTAAATTGTAGGGGTGCAATGGATAACATTGTAAAGTGTACATGTGTCATTTAATTAGTCTAATTAATAAATGTTGTTATTTTGAACATCCAGTTTTTGTTTTTCTGTTGAGGAAAAGGACTTTTTCACAGTGTAGAATTTAGTGTCCTTTTTCCCGAAACCGAGGATTTAACTTTAGCCGAGGAACTTAGCGACAAAAAGTGGAGTTCTAGGGCTTATACCAGAAAGTCACGTTACCAAATAATAGGGGAAGAGTTAGCTATCCACCGCCACCCCAAATTTTCCCAAAAATTTTTTTATAGCAAAAGGAACCTTATTAGAGTGTCCTGTAAAAATTTCGCCCGAGAATGTATAGTCAAAATTTCGAGAAAAATCAATTTGAAAAGTACGGGAAAGTCGCATCGATTATGCTAACGAGGGCGTGTAAATTGCATCAGTCGCCCGTAGTCTAAGCCACGCCTATTCCGAGGTTATAAATATAACTGCGTTCGCTCGATATTTAATGTATTTGCGAGTCGACCTCCGTGCATATAACATCGTAATAATAATGGCTCCTCAAGATTGTTTTAAAAATGACGACGATGTGGCGTTTTTATTCAGTTTTGGCGACCGGAAAACCATCGAAATGTTACAAGATTTGAAGTTGGTGAAGTCTAAAAAGCGATGTGTAAAAAATAGATGCAGACGACTTTGTCGGGTGATCAGAGATCGGGGGTACTGGATGCATCATTGCTTCAGGTGTCCGGGTTGTAGAAAAACCTACCCTATCCACGCCGGATCATTTTTTGATTACCGTCGCCTCCACCCGCGGCTTATATTCAAGTTCATGTGGAATTGGGCGAGCGGCATACCAGCAGGGCCAGCTGCAACCAATGCCGGAATATCCCGGCAGACTGTGTACAGTTTGTACCGGGATTTCCGCACTGTTTGCACCTGGAAGCTCCAGAATTACCCCGAAGTTCTGTTACTGGGTGGTCCGGGCCAGAGAGTACAAATAGATGAAAGTGTCATCACCCGCCGCAAGTATAACGTCGGCAGGGTACCTGTACGTGCCAAGAAGTGGGTGGTGGGCATGTACAGCTCTTCAGAGAAGCGGGGCGTTGTCAAGTACGTTGACAAACGCGATGCCACGACTCTGGAGGCGCTTATTAAGCTATATGTACTACCTGGTACGGAGATTTGGACCGACGGATGGAGGGGTTATTCTGGGCTGAAAACTCTGGATGGCGCTTCACCCTACATCCACAGAACTGTGAATCATAGCCGGTATTTTGTGGACCCACTTACCGGTGTGTGCACAAATCAGGTGGAGGGCTATTGGTCAACTCTGAAGATGTTCTGCCGTCGACAGGGAGTTATGGGCTCTACTCTACTACCCGAGCTCCTGGATCAATTCATGTGGATGCAATTATATGGTAAAACCGTCCAGGATCGCTTCGTGAACATGATTTTCAACATTAGAGAAGCATACGGACACCAGTAGCTAGCACGGTCGCCAAACTGAATAAAAAAAACGGTTCTTTTCAGAACCACAAATATTTTAAGAAGTAGGTCTCTAAATTAGGGAAAACGTTGGCTTGGCCAGAGCTGTGAGCATCAAAAAACCTACCCTCCGATGCTCCGCATCTCCAGGCGGTTTTTCGTGCTCAGAGCCGCTGACGCGGCAGGAGCTAAACATACGAGAAGGCGCCACGCATCAAGGAAACCGGGATAAAGGCAACCGGGATCTGAAACCCCCAAAAATTCGCCTAAAAACAAAAAATAATCGATGTTACATGTAGGAGCGTCGAGGTGCATCTGCCGCTCCGAAATATTCTAAGTGTTAGACTATATCACAGCACACGTACCGTCAACAAAATGAGTGAGATTCCACCCGCGCGTCAGTGAAACATGTAAAATTAGCTAACTTCAAAATCGATTTACTCAAAATTTTGATAATACATTCTCAGAATTTTTTTGCAGGAGGGGCCTACATAAACCTTCATCTTTCCATTAGGAAGGTTACAAGACAGTTCGTAGTGGCGGTGGTTATTTGACTCTCACCAATGTTCTTAGTAGATCGATAAGCGTCTAAGTGGAATTTTGTTCGACCAGAAGATTTGTTTGTTTTTAAAGTAACTCTAGCCTGTACAATTCTACTTCTTTTTGGAATAACAAATTGGCCGTATTCTTTATTAAATTAAATATTTCCAATTTTGATTATTGTGAAATAATAATAATACACTGCATTTTGCCGACGATTAGATCATATGCGCACAGGATCAGTATGATGCGCAATATATGCTAAGAAACCTTATAGAGGAATACACTAAATGGGGTTTGCATATAAACGTTAGAAAGACCGAGTATATGGTGGTAAGAGGAAAAGGTGAAGATTGGCGTGTCGATGGTGGGGTGATTCGGTGCACGAGAAAATATAGATATTTGGGTACAGTTATCACGAATGAAAACAGCTTTGCAAGATGATATAAAAACAAGAATGGCACAAGGAAGAACAGTCATCAAAAGACTCCATCCAATAATCTAGAATACGGCATTAACGAAACGGATAAGACGATGAATATACAAGACCATTGTGGAAGCTGTGGTGGTGTATGGCTCAGAGGTTTGGGCAACAAAAAAAAATAAAGGAAAGCTAAAAGTAGTCGAGATGGAATACTAGAGACGAAGTTGAGGTTTCACGAAACTAGATAAAGTAAGAAATGAAGAAATCGGGAGGCAAGCCGAGGTGGATATAGACATAACGGAGATCATAGAGGTAAAGCAATTATTAATATTGTATGGGCATTTAAATAGAATGGGGCCAGAGAGATGGCCGAGAAAATTACTAAATTGGATGCCACCCTAAAAAATTAAACGAGGCAGCCCAAGGCTTTCGTGGAAGGAAGGTGTGACATCGGCAATGAGATGTAGGGATCTAATGGACAAAGATACCCAAAATAAAGGCAAATGGCGATCGGAATGCGGAAGACGTCGTCAGATATAACAAAAACCACAATATATACACTACCGTTCAAAAGATTGGAAGCGGTCATATTTTTTAGAAAATCTTGGTATCACGGACTTGCATGTCAGCAAGTATTTTCTAATCATTCAAATTTATAAAAATAAAACAAGTTTAATCAGCAATTTTGTTGGGTATTTATTATATTCCTATTTAGTAACGTCTCATTAGTTGCATGCAAGTATCTACAGGCAAAAGTTCTAATTTCTAAGCTCAGTGTGCTCCTGAGTAATCAGTTCTGTGTTGTTTCGACGGACTTATTCATTATTTATAATGGCAAGACGAAAGCAGTTAACAAAGTGCTATCTATACTCTCAGTAAAGAAGACTATAGTAAGCGAAAAATCGCTAAAAAGCTCGGAATTTCGTGTAAAGGTGTGCATTACACTATTGTCAAAAAACGAGAAACGAGCACTTATGAAGGTAGGAAAAGGATTGGTCGACCGAAAGCTACAACAAGTCATGAAGATAATTTTACAATATTATCAAAACGAAACCGACGTTTAACAGCTCCACAAATCATCACTGCATTGAATGAAACTCGTAAAGAGTCAGTTTCAGTTTCTACTGTTAAGAGACGTCTACTGGCTGTGGGCCTTAGAGGATGTGTAGCTTCAAAAAAACTAAAATTAATATAAATACAAGCAAAATAGACTAAAATGTTAACAACCGTTAAACATGGAGGTGGGAGTGTAATGGCTTGGGGGAGTTTTGGTGACAGTAAACCTGGCAGCATGATCAAAATCGCGGAAAACTAAACAAAGAAGGCTATCTAAAAATTCTTCAGGAACATGCCATACGGTCTGAGGTCAATGTTTAGTCCAAAGTTAGTTTTTCAGCAGGATAATGACCCTAAGTACTCTTCGAAATTATGCCAGGGGTTTTTAAAAGTTAAAGAAACCGAAAATGTTCTGAAAATCATGGAGTGGCCGTCCCAATCACCTGATCTATATCCAATTAAATTGGCGTGGGATCAACTGGACAGGAGAGTAAAATATCGTTCTTTAATCAGTGCTATACAACTCTGGAAATATTTGCAAGAAAAGTGGAAAAGTTTGAGTCCAGAATATTTTAGAAAATTAATAAATAGAATGCCAGAAATTTGTTCCCATGTGATAAAGAACTAAAGTGGTCATTTTGATGAAGCAAGAATTTAATTTAAAATTGAATAATTACGTTATTCTATAATAAAGATTTTTAAACTTTTTAAAAAATCTATTTTTCGTTATTTTGTTTTGATTTTATAAGTTTTGATTTAAATAAATAAATTATGGTTTTATGGTTATATTTTTCTTACTGCTTCCAATCATTTGCAGGGTAAATAATCAAAATAGTCAAAAATATCTGAAGAACGTACGCAAAATCGAGAATTTCCTTAAATCGAAATTCGTTATGTGGAAGTTCCACTGTATTATTATTAGTGAATTTATTGAACTAAATGAAAAATAATGAAAGTAGAACATTTTTATATTAAAACTTTTAGGCATTCCTTTTTTTAATTTCCAAGTACACAAAATTTGTAAATATTAAATACTAAATATCCATACTAAATTTTTGGTCTTAATTGGTGGTAATAAAAGTAAATAGGTGATTTTAGACTTCTATACAAAGTATAGCAAGAAACCTTATGATCTGGCTCCGTGTCCGTCTGTCTACTTGCATGTCAGCAAGTATGTATTTTCTAACCATTCAAATTTATAAGAATAAAACAAGTTTAATCAGCAATTTTGTTGTGTATTTATTATATTTATATTTAGTAATGCCTCATTAGTTGCACGCAAGTATCTACAGGCTCCACAAATCATCACTGCATTGAATGAAACAAGTAAAGAGTCAGTTTCAGGTTCTACTCTTAAGAGACGTCTACTGTCTGTAGGCCTTAGAGGATGTGTAGCTTCCAAAAAACTAAAATTAATATAAATACAAGCAAAATAGACTAAAATGTAAACAACCGTTAAACATGGAGGTGGGAGTGTAATGGCTTGGGGGAGTTTTGGTGACAGTAAACCTGGCAGCATGATCAAAATCGCGGAAAACTAAACAAAGAATGCTATCTAAACATTCTTCAGGAACATCCAATACGGTCTGAGGTCAATGTTTAGTCCAAAGTTAGTTTTTCAGCAGGATAATGACCTTAAGTACTCTTCGAAATTATGCCAGGGGTTTTTAAAAGTTAAAGAAACCGAAAATGTTCTGAAAATCATGGAGTGGCCGTCCCAATCACCTGATCTATCGTATATCCAATTAAATTGGCGTGGGATCAACTGGACAGGAGAGTAAAAAATCGTTCTCTAATCAGTGCTATACAACTCTGGAAATATTTGCAAGAAAAGTGGAAAAGTTTGAGTCCAGAATATTTTAGAAAATTAATAAATAGAATGCCAGAAATTTGTTCCCATGTGATAAAGAACTAAAGTGGTCATTTTGTAAACTTTCTAAAAAATATATTTTTCATTATTTTGTTTTGATTTTATAAGTTTTGATTTAAATAAATAAATTATGGTTTTATGGTTATATTTTTCTTACTGCTTCCAATCATTTGCAGGGTAAATAATCAAAATAGTCAAAAAGATCTGAACATCGTACGCAAAATCGAGAATTTCCTTAAATCGAAATTCGTTATGTGGAAGTTCTACTGTATATTATTATTATTAGTGAATTTATTGAACTAAATGAAAAATTAATGAAAGTAGAACATTTTTTATTAAAACATTTAGGGATTCCTTTTTTTAATTGCCGAGTACACAAAGTTTGTAAATATTAAATACTAAATTTTTGGTCTTAATTGGTGGTAATAAAAGTAAATAGGTGATTTTAGGCTTCTATACAAAGTATAGCAAGAAACCTTATGATCTGGCTCCGTGTCCGTCTGTCTACTTGCATGTCAGCAAGTATGTATTTTCTAACCATTCAAATTTATAAGAATAAAACAAGTTTAATCAGCAATTTTGTTGTGTATTTATTATATTTCTATTTAGTAATGTCTCATTAGTTGCACGCAAGTATCTACAGGCTCCACAAATCATCACTGCATTGAATGAAACAAGTAAAGAGTCAGTTTCAGGTTCTACTGTTAAGAGACGTCTACTGTCTGTGGGCCTTAGAGGATGTGTAGCTTCCAAAAAACTAAAATTAATATAAATACAAGCAAAATAGACTAAAATGTTAACAACCGTTAAACATGGAGGTGGGAGTGTAATGGCTTGGGGGAGTTTTGGTGACAGTAAACCTGGCAGCCTGATCAAAAGCGACGGAAAACTAAACAAAGACTTACTGCTTCCAATCATTTGCAGGGTAAATAATCAAAATAGTCAAAAAGATCTGAACAACGTACGCAAAATCGAGAATTTCCTTAAATCTAAATTCGTTATGTGGAAGTTCTACTGTATTATTATTATTATTATTATTAGTGAATTTATTGAACTAAATGAAAAATTAATGAAAGTAGAACATTTTTATATTAAAAGTTTTAGGCATTCCTTTTTTTAATTACCGAGTACACAAAATTTGTAAATATTAAAGTTTAAATTAAAATCATTTTAAAGAAAACTAATAATGTTATTAATCAAGGCGCTTGAAGAAGTTCCATCAGCGAACATCGACAAGTTTACTCTAAAGATGAAAGTTTTCTTTTTCTTTTCAACTTTGCACAATTACTACAATAAGTAAGTGCGGCAAAAATCCGGAAGCTATACGCTATATCCACATAGTAGAACCTGAAAAATAAATATTTGGGAGATTTTCCGGAAAACTCATAAAGTGAAATTAAGAAAGTACGTGTCTTTCATAAGAAAATTGAATTTTTGACAAATGTAAAGGTTTCTTTAGGAAAAGGAAAAAATTATTTAAATGATAATGGAAAATTTCATATATTTTATGGGCGATGTCGTTAAACTCGGAAAAGCTCGGAAAAGTTCGAATGGGAGGGGGCCGAGCGCGTAAGACGGAGGAGCTCTAAATTTAAATCTACTCGTTTTAAACACATTTCCCTTAATTATCAAATAATTAAGGGTTGATTAAAATGACATAAGTGTTAATTTATTTCGTTAACTCAAGTTAAGTGTGCCGTTGTCGTTTTTAAACAAGTGGTTTATTTAATTTTTGTGCTGTTTACGTGCTGCCCGACATTTTCGTGTTGCATCCAGCGAAATCCTATTAATATTTTAATTAAAGGAATTACAATTAATAAAGGTGGTTATTTTAATATAACTTTATGTTATGATCTAGTTTTGTTTAAGCTTTTTTTGGATAAAAATAACAGTAACTAATAAGTTATTATTTTTGCGTATAGGGCAAAGCTTTCCCCTAGACTTAAATATTGATTAAGCTCCACAAACACTCGTACATTTAAAAGACCGTACTGTTCGACTAAAATATAAATTATACAAGTGACCAAAAATGTACAGGAGTTTTTTTACAAAACGGCATCGAAAGACTTTAAATGAAAAATATGAAAATAGGTGATAATGAATTCATGCAGGTAAGATTTTATTTTTATTTATTATTGATACTATCAAACTACAATCTATAAAAATAGTAAAACTTAACAACACGCACGTTTTTTATTTTAATAAAAAAGGCAATCTATTTTAGTTATTTAATTGGTAAACATTTTATTTTATTATATAGGTACGTACCTACATAGGAAAAAGTACGCTATGTACGATGCGAACGGACGGATAGATGGATGGATGAAGGAATAAGGCGTGCAATTAATTCGAAAATATTATTAATGATTTTTCTCTTTAACTAATAATACACGTTCAAAATAATTTTAAATTAAAATTAGTTAAAAAGTTTTAATAATTTTACGTTAAAAGTGTCATTATTCATAACTTTAATGATTTATGAAAACTTAAACGCTATAAAGTTTGTATAATTAATTAACTGGTTTGTTCGATGCTATCTCATTGTTGTAAGCACTAATTTCTACATTTTTATACACTATTTATCTACACTTTAATTTTGTTTTACAATCCAATTAATATTTTAAATAATTTTAAAGCCGATATGAAGATACAAAATTGATATTCGATATACAATAACTGCAATTTTATTTTCAAAAATGATCTTACTAGTTTTTCCTTTTCGGGACTAAAAACCATTCAGAAAAAGTACGAGTAAAAATTGCAATTTTAAAGATTTTATCTTAAACATCTCGAAAACCAGATAATTAGAAAGGAATCTTGATCGAATTTTATGTAAAATCAGTTATGAAAAACATAGGTAATATTTTTAAAATTACTGAAAATCGAATTTTTATAATTAAGATTTCCAGAACATTTCGATTTTCCTCTATTTTCTTATAATGCATTACAGAGTAGCGCAGCCAGGATTTCTCCAGGGGTTGGCTAAACTAATATACTTCTTGCATACATTCAGGGATGAGAAATTCCGGTCATTCTTGACAAAAATGAAAATCAATTATATCGCATTTTCAGGTTTAGTAAATTAGGTTGCAAATATACACCAAAGCCATAACCAAATTGACGGCATTTTCCAATTCTTATAGGACCGTTTCCTGCGAATTACTCTATTGATCCTATTCGATCCTTGGAAACAAAAACACATAACTTGCAATATGCAGCATCTCCACTGCTAAAATTCACATTTTTGGGGTGGTGGTTAAAGTCCATTAGCCACCACTTGGCTGTGCCAAACAACTCTTATAAATAATAAATTAATAAATTTTATTTAAATTTATAATCATTAAAATTCAGTGCTTCTATTTAATAATTAATTAAGTGTTTAAAATTAAATTTGAAAAGCATCATAAAAGTGAATTTGTTGCATCGCTATGCGAAGTAATGCAAATTACGATAATAATATGCTTATTTTACTGCTCTTTTTTTGAATTTAGGCTTTAAGCTAGCCTTACACTTCTCTATATTTTAAATAGCGGCAGTTCCTAGGCTTCTATACAGCTACTTTTCTGGTGTGAAAAGTTGTTAGCTAGTTATTTTTGGTCGCCATATTTAATATACATACATATTATACCGGGTGACCGGCCGAAAACTGAACATAGGGAAATAACATGGGAAATTGATTTTTTCTAAATTCCTGCTTCCCATTATAACTGATATGAATAAAAAAATACCAAATCAAAGAGATTTTTTTTCCGCGCCTAAAGATACCAAACACTTATGCCCGTATTCACAAACGTTCGTAACTGAATTTAACGGTCTGTTAAATTAATGATTGATTCATATTGGTCTACTAATACCAACAAACGTTTTCTATTGGTTGTTAAATTTAACAGACCGTTCAATTCAGTTACGAACGTTTGTGAATACGGGCATTAATATTTTGTTTCTTAATTATTGTTAAAAAGTCGATAGTGAAATTAAGAAATAGCGCTTCTTAAAAAAATATTAGCTGGCTGGGTCTTTGCATTACGTCTAATGTGCCGCATTGCTATTGTATGAAAGCCAAATATTACAAACAAAAGTTACTTTGACAGATTAAAATTAATTTTGTTAACAATGAAGTGGTCTGTTGAAGAATAAGTTTTCATGGTAAAATATTATTACAGCGGTAATAGTTTACGCCAAATACGTGACTTATTTTCTGTTAAATTTAATAATAGCCAAATTCCATCAATATCGGCCATACAGAATATAATTAAGAAATTTGAAGACACTGGTAATACTTCGACAAATTTAAATAAAGATATTAACCAAAATTATTAATTGAAGTTGCCTTATCATTATTTTTTAAATAGGATATCAGAGAAACAACCATGAATTGGAAGAAACTATATTAGGTTTAATTTCTGCGAATCCAAATGCAAGCATTAGATCCATTGCAGCTGAGTGTAATGTTGGTAGAGAAAATGTTCGAACAATTTTAAAAAAGCACAAGTACCATCCTTTTAAATATCAATGTCATCAAGAAATATTTTTGTTTGACGAAGAATCCAGGCTTGTATTTTGTGAGAAAATGCAAGAACGTGCTAACAGAAACCGAAACTTTCTGAAACAAATATGTTTTACAGACGAATGTACATTTACATTAAACAATGAGCCAAATGTACAAAACCATCGCTATTGGGCTATACAAAATCCGAGACTAAATTTAATGACCGGCTCACAATATCCTCAAAAAATTAATATTTGGGCTGGCATTTATAATAACCGTGTTCTTGGTCCATTTGAAATACTTGGAAATTTAAATTCAGATATGTATTTAGATCTTCTTATAAATAATATTGGTCCTGCGTTAGACGAAATAGCTTCTGAACACCATGAGGTCTGGTTTCAGCAAGACGGTTGTCCAGCACATTTTGGGGTAAACGTTAGAGATTATTTAAACCAAGCATATCCAAATCGATGGATTGGTCGTGGTGGTGCTATAAACTGGCCAGCCCGATCTCCTGATCTGGCACCGTGTGACTTCTTTTTGTGGGGTCATTTTAAAAGCAAAATTTATAAAACTCGTCACCCAAATATTGATTCTTTGAGGAACGTGATCTTTGCAGAATGCAATCAAATTACTGCTAGACAGCTAGCAAATGTAAGAGAATCATTTTATAATAGATTGGGTTACTGTTTAGTGCAGAATGGAGGGTTATTCGAATACTTGTTATAATATTATTATTATTTGGTTACTTTCGTTCAGTATTTAATAATCCAATTGATATTTTTCTTATTCTTGGGTTTTGTTGACTAAATAAAACTACTTTTAACTTTTAATATTGGTCAACTTGTTATAATAAAATAATATTCAAATTGCGTTCTTATTATTTTTAAAATAAAAACAAATTTAAAAAGTTTAAAAACAATAGCAATGCGGCACATTAGACGTAATGCAACGACCCAGCCCGCTAATATTTTTTTAAGAAGCGCTATTTCTTAATTTTACTATGGACTTTTTAACAATAATTAAAAAACAAAATATTAAGTGTTTGGTATCTTTAGGCGCGAAAAAAAAATCTCTTTAATTTGGTATTTTTTTTATTCATATCAGTTATAATGGGAAGCAGGAATTTAGAAAAAATCAATTTCCCATGTTATTTCCCTATGATCAGTTTTCGGCCGGTCACCCGGTATGTAATATCAGATAATCTGCACTAATTAAATTTTTGCAGTTGGTATTTATAATTTACTACATTATAAGTAATAATAATAAAACTTTACCGTTCCTTTCGGAACTTTTCTTCTCTGTAATGTACGGTCAATTTTTAAGGTGGATCAATCCTCTTCTTTCTCTTTTATTTATAACTTAACTTCACCAATCACATCAAGCCACTGCAATTTTCCATTTGATTTGAAATATAACCATTTACTTCTCTGCAAAGTACGGTCTATTTTTCGAGGTGGAACAAACCTCTTCTTTCTTTTTTTATTTTTAGAAGTTCAGCGATGTAATTCAACCAGAAATTTAATAAAAAAACAATTTGGAGCGTTCTGATTGACTTTGAATTATGCGGATGGATAAATGGACGGACGGACGGATGCGGAGCCAGATCATAAGGTTTCTTTCTATACTTTCTATAGAGGCCTAAAATCACCTATTTACTTTTATTACCACCAATTAAGACCAAAAGATTTAGAATGTATAATTAAAATATTATAAAATTAACTTAATTGAAGAGCCAGTCATATTAGATATCGAACCTTCCAATTTCATGAATGTAAACACCATGAATCGCTTTGGTTTGAATTTCTATAAGTAGGATTTATTTTTCCTGGGGAAAAATTGACGTGAATAAAAAGTTATTAACAATGTTATAAACAAAAAGTGCGGCTCTTTTGCTCCAATATCTAGAAAAATAAGCAATATGGGGTAAAATACTTTCTTTAATTTTCTTCAAAAGAGTAAAATTATCTACCCTAATGATCTGATAAATATATATTATATATGGTCAAGTCAGTCTTTTACCTTGCACTAGCCGTCAAACTCAGAACTCCGTTCCCGAGAATCTCAATATTGTCGTTTTTTTGATATATCGTCGCACTGGTGATTTCTTTCGGCCATTTAAAGTGGAATTCAAAATTACAAACCATCCGAATCTTGTAGTTTTCTAATCAACAAATTCCCCCTGCTTCAATGAAATTTATAACTTATTCAAAGCATCAGGTTTGTGTAATTAAGAACCAAGCAGCAAACGATAGGTTTCCAAAATTTTCCTACTAGTCCAGACGAGGAAGCCGAAAAGTGGTTGAGTTTGCAAAAAAATCCGGGCAAACTGAAATTTTGCAACCGTGTGTAGTTAATTTGTAATGCCACAAGCGACATTATATGAATAAATTTAGAAAAAAATTTAAATAAACAAAATTATGGTGTGTATTTGAAGTGTTTCCCAAATTTGCAATTTGTTGAAGATTTAAAAATATAAAAAACACTTACGAATACTAATCAAATACCAAATAATGTAAATAACGTCAATTTGGACCTTATCTTGAAGATAAATTGTAAAATTTTGGAAAATATTAAACTGACATTTTGGATATTATGGTCCTCCAATTATGGGGGTTGGAGCGATGGGTTAGCTTCTCGTTACCTGGAAAACTCAGTTAATTGCTATTTTGAACCATGAACCAACCTAGGATCTCTTTCCTAATAGTGATTTTATCCCCATAAATGTGGTTTTTGCCCATAACTCACTTAATTTCAGCTTAACGAAAAATCAGATTAAAATCGAGAGCACAATATTCTCTACAAAACAAGGTTTTTCAAAATTTGCCTACATACGTCATATTATTTCTGAAAAAAAATCAATTGTAGTATTTTGAAGTACCTATAGTTGCTTCCAAATGTCACGGCCCTGAACAGAGTAGCAGTAACAGTTGTTATCACTATAAATTATTGGTCAAAATACGCTGAATATTTATCACTTCCCTTGCCCGGTCTGTTTGAGAAGGTACTGTCACAACTCCCACAAGGCTGTAATTCGCCAAACAGACTGCGAAAAGTGACAAATAATGAGTACTTCGGTGACCGACAATTGGGCGCGATCGATTGGGCGCGATCGATTGGGCGCAACGACAACTGGGCGCAGCGACAACTGGGCGCAAATACAATTGGGCGCAAATACAATTGGGCGCGAGGGAGATTTATCTATTACGTATTAACTATTATAACTGATTGTAAGAATTTTTTTATAAAAAACTAATAGGTATTTACGTATAAAAATGTTTTAAATCTAGAAATGTTTATTTAGACAATAAAAAAATTACAATTAAAAATTTAAAGAAAATGTTTTTAAAATGTTTAGTCCTAACAATTACAAATAATAAAAATGCCTATTAATAAAGTACCTAACTAATCATGGATTCATTTCGTAATTATGGGAAATTCCCCGCAAAAAGTCTATAATATTTCTATGGGGTCGTCCATAAATTACGTTACGCTCCTAGGGGGGGGGAGGGGGTTCCGACCCTTGTGACGATTTGTGACGATGGGGGGCGGGGGGGGTTTCAAAAATTGTGACGTCACAAAAATTATTATTGCTTTTATTTCTCTCTCTCTCTAAAAACGTAAAAGCTTCTTGAAATGTCGAGTTAGTAACAGGTTGCCAACTTGACAACTTAAGATAAAAGTATGTTTTACACATGCAATAATTGGTTTCTAACGTCCTGACATTGGTCAGGACCGGCCCTCGTATAATTTGGCCACTCATGTTCTCCTTCTTCTAACAAGTATTTCAAAAATACTATTTTTTGAACTTTCAAAATGATTTTTAAAATTTTTAAAAAACGTAAAAAGATTAAAAGATTAAAAAACTTAATTTTAGTTGGTAATCTGTACGTGTATATTTATGTATAAATATACAGAGCCGTCATAAATCTATTATAATAAATTGTTATAAAAATCAAAATGAAACCGATTGTAAAATTTACTAAGAAGTCAATAAAACTACATTGGGGGGGGGGGTCAAGAATATGTGACGTAATATTTGGAGGGGGGTCTAGGTTTGTGTGACGAAGTGTGGCGATGGGGGAGGGGGTTAAAAATTGCTTAAAATTGCGTGACGTAATTTATGGACGACCCCTATGTGGCGTAATCCTCTACTAGATTTCTGATGCGCGCATCAGCCTCCGACTATTTTCTTTTCTTAATAGTTGGATTGTTGCCGGCAACTAATTTTTCATAAAACAGATCTCGCCCACGTTGAATAACTTTTAAACTAGAAATTAATTTCCAAATGTTTCCATACTTAGCTCCATACTTAGCTTAGATCCATACTTAGCTCTGTCTCTAATCGTCTATGTGCCGCTTCAGTATGATTGTTTGTTCCCGTGTCAGTTAAGACGCGATTATACAGTAATTTCTAGTTTGAAAATTATTCAACGTGGGCGAGATGTATTTTATGAACATTTAGTTTCCGGTAACAATCCACCTACTAAGAGAAGGAAATACTTGGAGGCTGATTCGCGCATCAAGAATCTAGTAGAGGATTACGCGAATAGAAGTGTTATAGACTTTTTGCGAGGCATTTCCCATAATTATGAAATGAATTCCTGATCAGTTGGGTACTATATTAATAGGCATTGTTATTATTTGTAAAAGTTAGAAGGAATAAACATTTTAAAAACATTTACTTTAAATTTTTAATTATAATTTTTTTTATTGGCTAAATAAACATTATTTCTAAATTTTAGTGGAAGTTAGAAGGAATAAACATTTTAAAAACATTTAGTTTAAATTTTTAATTATAATTTTTTTTATTGGCTAAATAAACATTTCTAGATTTAGTTACGTAAATAATAGTTTTTTAGAAAAAAAATTCTTACAATCAGTTATAATAAGTAATATGTAATGGATAAATCTTCCCTCGCGCCCAATTATATTTGCGCCCAATTGTATTTGCGCCCAGTTGTCGCTGCGCCCAGTTGTCGCCGCGCCCAATCGATCGCGCCCAATTGTACTAGACCGAATGCACCGTGAGTACTTTGCTCTTCGAAAACCTTAAAGCCTCCTGGAAATAAATGCTGAAAATAACTGTCGTCGGATATCGTAACTTGTATAGGGCTGTTACATACAATGACAACCCAGTGGGGACGGTAACAGCAATAGGACTGTTGCCTTCCTCACAGGGCTCTAATTTTAGATACAGTGCGGGGGCGAAATCGTAAGTTCTAGCTTCAGGTGACGATTTCAGTTCCGCCTGACGTGGATGTTCCTATTAGCGTTTCATCATGGACAGTGAAAGCAAAAACAGCTCATACAACATTATTACATTTGCATGTACTTTTAATTATTGCCTAGTTATTTACGAGTACCTGCCTACTCGTTACCTTCAATTTTATACTTTCCAAACTAATACAATTGCCAAACAATTAATCAAAAATCTACCACGCAATTCGTGCAAATTTCGTTACTGGTAAAACTGATTTCAAATTTAATTAATAAGCTAATTACGGAATGGAAGTAAATTAGGGAATTTAGGCAGTATATATCCAAATTTTTCTTTCATTTTCGTGCCATTTGTTTTTCAATTAATTCTGTTAAAATCTAATAATATAATTTTATTTTAAAAAGTAGGTATAATACTTGAAACTCCTTAACATACAACAGAATAGTGCAAATCATTGTTCTCGATCATCTTTTTAATCTATTTATTTCGTTTCTTCCGTAAATTGTTTATCGTCAGAAAAGTTTCCCGTGAGATTATTTTGTTTCGAGAGATTGGGTCTTCTGATTTATCGAGCATCAGATCCGTGGTGCTCCTTGTTCATTGATCCTTAGCTCAGTATTTGTTAGTATAAGCTAAGAGTGATAAAGTTTGAGCTGAATTTGGATTGCAGATGATATAAAACATTATTCTGGCATTGATAAAAATAAATAGTAGCAAAGGAAAGTAAAAAATTTTTATACAGAATTTGCGTAGTGGGTACCGTATTTTTTTTGTAATTGTAATTTTTCACGAAGATATCAAAGTGCTAATAAAAGCAAAACAAAATCATTACATAAAAAATACTCCCTAAGTTCCATAACGCAGGATGAATTTCATCGGTTTAAATAATTGAATTATAAATTATCGATATTTCATTGTACGAAAGGGTAGTTATATATTCTGCAAAGTTATGTAGCTTTGACAATCTAAAGCAGTGGTTTTCCTTTGAAAAACTTTTTTGAAAAACCTCTGTTTTTGTTTACTGGTTTTTTACCCTTATCAACTTTAAATCAACTTCTTTAAACAACTCGAGGCATATAGGCAGAGACGGACCGCAAAACTAATGGTCAATCCATTTATACTTTATTCTTTAAAACTTTGTCATTTAGTTGTCTGTTCCAATAGAATCTCGCGAATGGTACAATTTAATGGTATGATATTTTTAAAAACGTTCTTCTGCGAATTTTTAGGTCAACGCGACTATTTTAATATGTTATTTACTTCACGGAAGAAGTTATCGGCGCTGTTTTTATTGTATTAGACACCCTGATAAATATGTTTAAAATAAATCGCTTTCTCTGACTCATTTATTTGTTCAGTAAATATTATAAACTTAAAAAAAAGTGAGGCCGTAGGTCGAATAACTGCGATCCACACTTATGGTTACAATTCCCTCGAGCGATGCCGGAAGTCGAACAACTATGGCAAGACGTATTAGATGTTTGCGTTATGTGAATTAGTTATTACTGTAAGATTGAAGTTGTTCAGTAGCCCAATCGTATCACTAACGTGAACTGATTGATTAAACGATTGAACCGAATATGAACGAAAAAAAATCTATTAAAATTGCTTTAGACGGATCTGTCGTGTTTATGGAGATATTTAAGCGGGAAGCTGAGAAAATACGTTTTTTAGTTGGGTGTTTTGGATACGGACAAAGAGGATGTAATATGTGTATATGTATATATAGCAGGATAGCCATACGTTAAAAATTGAAACACATATTTTGCGTACATATTAATGCGATAGATGGCCTTTCTACGCCCCCTTGTGGATAGGGTTATCTTTAAGTTATTGTTGTGCTATTGTAAATTGTAACGTAGCGATAACCTGGTCCATCAGAGGGCGTAGAAAGTCACCCCTCGACGATCGTACCTCTCGCAATGAAAAGTACGCAAAATATTTGTGGCAGGTAGGTTCATAAGGGATGTTCCTCTATTTATATATCCTCTTTGATATGAAACACTTTTTCCTGTTACGAAGGTGCACGATATCTTCTCTCAATTTTCTCTGATTACATTAACTGTAAAATTAGTGAAGCTATTATATTTTACATTAAATTTTCTGGGTTATTAATAATATTAGTAGATATTATATATTATATGAAAATGCGAATACTGTATTTACGCTTTAACTAAAAAATAACACAAATTAAATTTAAATAAATTTAAATAAATCTCCATAATATTAATTACAATTTTAAAAAACCCTTTTTATAATTTATGTTTTCATTCATTAACGAATTTTTGTAAATGAGACTAAAGGCTAATGGACACATAAATACCATAGATGATTAAAATTTTCATTATCAAATTTGATACATGGATATATATTACTTTATTATTTTTCAACTTACTAATTTTATATTTTAACAAACAATAATGAAACGAATTGTGGAGCTCGTAGTATAACCCGTTCATTGTTAGTTTTAACAAAAGTTGAATTAAAAAGCTCCATTTAACCGAAAGCTCTATGGAAACTTCATTTAATCGATAATTTTCTTTAATTTTTCGATCGACTTTTTTGATTCTTTTACTAAAAGTCATTTGGGTATTCTTCTCGATCAAATGCTCTGCGGGGAACGGCCGTAATTGGCGTCATTATCAATAAACCATGAATTTAATTAAAAATTAACAAGCTAAATGGTATACGTATAGTAAAATTCAATATAATATAAGCTTTCGGTAGCAATACTTCTGCATTCATCCGATGTTTTAATTGTCAAAGTAAAAATTTAAAGTGGCTTGCAAACTATAAATAAGTTTTTGCTACCACGAATAATCATTCCAATACCACGTTCTAAATTACCATATTATTATAGATAACGTATAACTAGTATAGGTTTTTAATTGTATTTACTTTTTATAATGCAATTTAATGAAACGTAACTAACATCCAATTAATTGTTCAAATATAAAGTTATCACAACGTTGTTTCGTTCTCAATATTGCCTATATATTGCTATGATAACGTTTAAAATTAATTACAAAATTAAAATACAATTATTCTTTGATATTAATTTTGTCCCTTCAAAGTAATCTCCATTGCCTTCAGCTTCCTCTGCGAATTCTCTTTTACCGCATCAATTGTCTAAAAACGTTTTCCGCGGAGTGGGAACTTGAGTCGTGGAAACAGGAAGAAGTAAAAAGGGCCATGTCAGGTAAATACGGAGCTTACGGAACGACATTAACGTTGTTTATGGTCAAATACTTTCTACAAGAAATTCAACAATTTCGGCACAAGTCGCGCTTCAACTGGTTCCATGCCCAAAACATCGTGTTTAATGCTCTGCAACGATCTGATCGAGATCCCAAGGTCGGCTGCTATCTCCCTGATGCTTACACGACGATTTTCAAGCATCCTTTCTTAAATTTTTGGACGTCTTTGTAACCAATTTTATTAGAATGCAATAGAACATTTTTAACGGTAGTGTAAAAACCAATTTATTGTATTATTAAATCAGTAATAAAATATTAAATTTTTAAAATCAAAAAGTTCTCGGCTCAAGCCAGTGTGTATTAAAATACCAAAAAAATCGTACAATCAAATTCGAAATGTGGACTAGACAAATTCGAATTTGATTGTACGATTTTTTTGGTATTTTAATACACACTGGCTTGAGCCGAGAACTTTTTGATTTCATCATATTATACTGGGGACTCTCCCAAGAACCGTGCGATGGCGCTGCTGAAACAAGTAATTTTGTAAGTCTATAACTTTACTTTGCTTGTGGATGCAAATAGCCGTAATGCACTCGTACAATCTCTTCGTATATTGTGCTGACGAGAACAAATAAGTTCGAAACTAGTCCACATTTCGAATTTGATTGTACGATTTTTTTGGTATTAAATTTTTGTTTTCGTATGATATTTTATAATATCGCGGTATTTTAGCTTGTGGTATTTTAGCTTGCGGTATTTTATCTTTGCGGTATTTTAGCTCGCGGTGTTACTTCCCTGCCGTATTTTCGCTGCGGCTTTATGGCCGTCGTATTTCGGCCGCGGTCAAATGTCCTAGACCGCGAATTTATTATTATTTCATAAAGAAATGTAGACATTGGCATATCGCTGGCGGGCTCCTTCGGGGTGGTGGTTCATGTTTTCCCGGCCGCTTTCTTCATTTATACCCTATACCAGAGGCACCAAACCTTATTTAGTTATTTATGTGAGAGAAGTAATTCATCTAATATAATAATTTACACGATTAAAAAAGCCATTACATTTTTATTGTGGATTACCGTACCGGTAATGAACAGTCCAAGACGATTTTATTTTTAAAACTGAAATATGGAAATTTTCCAATTAAGTAAATTTACATGTATGTAACTAAGTATTTTCATGTTAAGAAAGCTTATTTAATATATCTATACATAGTGGGGTCATACGTAGTTAATGCTTATTTATAATGAATAGTTGAAGGAATGTAAAGTTTTAGACAAAATATCACACATTCACTAGTAGTGAACATCCCGTAAGATCATATTTATTCAATATTTTTAGCCAGTAAAATGTAGGGTAATTGGCAACTCCAAATAAGAAAACGCCACTAAGCGGAATTTTATAAAACTACTAAGAATAGGCTTAAAATAGAAGTGTTACTTATTGTGACTTATTTTCTATACGTAAACCGATTTAAAGCGACCAGTGGCGGCTCGTGAGAAATATGTTTGGCTGTTCTGCATTATAAAAAAGGGAAGGTATCAGTAAAATGCTAATCTCAAAAAATAAACTTACTTATATTGCACGTTTTTAAGCATTAATGGCGTGCGCCGGTGCTTGCTTGTGGCAAACTTAACTTATCAATAACTTTTTCGTTGAAATTCAATATTCCCAAGATAAATTTTTTTACTATTGACAATATCGAAAGACACAAACGGAAAACAAAACAATGCGTTCTTATGATTACAGCCACAAATCCATTTGTTCCGTAAATAAATATTCGTATTAAATTGTCTTTTATACATTTTACCTCGACTTGTATATACCGGCAATTTCTTATCACTAATTGTTCTTGATAACTAAATTTAAAAATCACATTCATTTTTAAAAACGACCTTCTTCGTAAGAGATTTTAAAAACGACTAAATAAAATGCCTTAGTTAGCTTATCACGTCATAATAATTCTGCATATTTGTTATTTTAAAAATAGAACTTATACTTCGTAAACAGCCCTTTGTGTTCGGTTTGAAATAAAACAAACGACGCAAACATTTTTGTAACAATAAGTTTTATTTGAGCGCACAAAAAGTTTTGTAATTATTGTTAACTAATTTTCGAAAAAATCCTATTTTTACGGGTTATTATGACAGAAGCTGAGTTAATAAATAATATGATTGAGTAATGTTAGTAAAAACCTAAGTCCAAATTTCTTGATCTACATTTTATTACAGAAAATTATAGTTTGAGAATTGTTTTACAATGCAGAAAAATCTCAAGTCCAAAATTATTATAAAATTTTATTAGGATTAGGAATTCATTTTATCTAGTAGTAGGTATAAAGGACATTATATCCATAATTTCAATTAAAGTTTATAATACAAGATCTTTCTTTAAAATATAATTGCATGAAATACTAGTCCGGTTATATATGTACTTGTATAATTATGTAATGTAAAGCCAGCGCTGATCTAACTGCAAGTGGCTGCATCGGAGTGCAGAACGACTGTGCATTCGATGCGTGTACGTATCACGAGCTTTAAGAATTATTATTGTATAAAAATACATAAATTTAATTTTATGTATTCATAATTTTATTTAAAGTTGCAAAATCCGTCAAAAAATAATTTAACTAGTGTTTTGCTATAAATATGTGCAAGAAACTTGGTTTAATTAAAAGTTTTTAAACAATTTATTGCTTATGCCCTAATTTCACTGCAATTTGTTTAACAATTGATGAACTAATATTAAAATTAGTTTTTCTTTTCAAAATTCGAATTCTAAACTACCTCGAAACAAAATCATAAAAGATATACCTACCACCTATACCAATTGCTATAATAGCATTGTAGTCTGCGTTTCATTACAGCTCGATTGCGCACAAGTGTATAGCGTTCTAGTTAGACAAACATTTTGATAGCGGACTGGACGTGTATTTATTATTACACTATTTATGTGACTAGCTGTTAAATTATAACTGATAATTATATGCTAGCGAAAATAAGAAACACGCTTTCAAAGCAAAGCTGATAATGCACCATTCTTTATAATAATTTAAATTTGATTAAGGTTATAATTATATAATTAATTATGCAAGTATTGGTATTTTTATTGTAATTTTTGGTGGTTCTGCAGCTCTGCAGCTCCTATGGTAGAACCGCCACTGAAAGCGACGATATTTGTTTAGATTTTCAGCACCACCAACATTAATTTCAGTTCCTACTTGCATATAGTTCAATCAAGCAGTGGGTGGAGAAAATATGGTTTTAAAGCAGAAGCATAATCGCTATTTTTCTTAGGATGACCATTGTTGAGGCAGTGACCATTACTAGTATAGTAACCCTACTTATTTATTCTTTGATTAACAGATTGGTCGGTGTCTTAGTTAGATGAGATAATTCAAGTTGAACATTAAGTCAATATTAATGAGAAGAAAGGCTAGATATTGCAAAAGCAACATTTCTAATAATCAGGCAACAAAACTTCTGGGCGTTATACTAGAATTAAATAACTGAACGGGTAATCAAGTCTAAGTACCTTGGAAGCATCATCATAGTAGATCTTGATCTCGACATACATAGATATAAAAACTCGAATGTAGGTGGTTCTAACTAAATACTTTCAATAAAATGCGTTCTTTTCTTTGTTAACATTTTCAAGTTGATTTCTCAAGAATCTCAAGTTGAGACAACGCATGACAAAATTCTATTTATGGTCAGTGCTGCTGTACAGGGTTGAAATATAGACGTTAAAAGTAACAACTAGAACCGCTTCGTAGCGTTTGAAATGTGGCTTTACAGAAGAATTCCCGAGATAAAATGGGTGGATCATGTGACAAATAAGATGTTTTGCAAAGAAAGAGGAGAGATTGACATGAAATGCCTAAAGATCGCCTATCTGAGATATATCGTTAGGGGTTAGAAATACCGACTGCTACAATTGATATTTAAGGGAAACGGGGATTTTAAAACATTACGGGACTAATACAATAACCTTAAAATTTTGTAATAACTTTGGATAGCTCTCCACCAAATTAGAAAACCCTGCATATAGTTCAAGAAAATAAACCAGATTTAGTATACAAAGTCCAATGTAATAAAAAATTATTGTATTCTGGTTTACAATTTATTATATACACGAAACTACCCAATGAATGGCTGCATAAGAGAATTAGTTCGACATGCCCTAAAAGTCGATGGAAACGACGCCGATTTTAACAGCGGCGGGAAAATAATTGAAATGGTTAAAATTATAAGGATAAACTGTTTCATCAAATTATATTCATAAAAGCGAAAATATCGTGATGAACAGGAAAACTGATATTATAGGTTTGAGCAACATTTACGGCCATTTATTATTCGATTAAACATTTTTAATTATGTATTGTCCAAAGCTTTTTAATTTTTAAATTGATTATTACTTATTTGTGAAATATGAAATTATGTATATAAGAGACAATTGGGATAGGTACCGGTTAAGGCCACTTCCCCGGCTTTGGCCACCCCCTCCATGTTTTTAATAATATTAAAGATACCTATAAAAATATTTTAATATCTAATGTTTCCAATGAGGGCACAAAATTGAAATAAAAACGAAAAATATATCTATAATAGAAGACGGTCATGGTCTGAACGTTAGCGCGATCAATTACTAACGCAAGGGGCCCCCGGTTCGACTCTGGGTATTGTCTAAAAATTTCTTGACCGTATTCCGTGTTTCGGAGGGCACGTTAAACAGGCGGTCCCCATGTATTAATGATTTGCCATCATAACAGTAAAAAACAGGATGCAGGCACATCGAAAGCTACCTGAGATGTAAAAAATCAAACTGCTCGTAGAACCAACAGTACCTCGGACAAAGGCACTATAGTTGGGAAGTACAGGACGTAGTCCTAGAGTAAGAAGAAGAAGAAGAAGATATATATTGCTATGATATTTTATAAAATTTTAAAAATGATATTAATTAAAATTTTTACTTTTCGAATTAAAGGAAACCGAAACTAAATAATTAATTGAAAATACCAAATTTTATTTCTATTGGCTGAAAATATTTTAAAATTATTTCAATACAGATTCAAAATTAAAAAGTTCACGAAATTTAGTTTGTCGACACACAAAATTTGGTGGATAAAATAAACCGAGAGGATTTCTTCAAAGTTTTTCTTACGGAATAGCAGTGAAAGCCTACTTTGCTATTAAGTACTTGTCTGAGCTAAGACGGCGTCAAGCGAGAGAGCCAGTGGTAATGTCCGGCAACGGCCTCCGCCAAAATTGATCTAGGTATGTGTAACTCTAAATTGAGCTGATGATCCGGTATTTAGGGTGTCGTACAACTTAGGCAATCCGACCGGCCGAGGATGTACTTCCTCGAAGCCCACACGTAAATTAATTAAAAATTTACATTGCTTTCAAGTCAGTTCTTCAAACACCCGTTGAAGGGAGTAAGGCGAGCTTTACTCGCAAAATATCCTACAATCCCCTTAAAGCAAAGCAAAAAAAACTTAGGCAATCAAGAATTAGTGTGGCTTAAAACATTCCTTATGTCAATATATTCGTTCATAAAGCATCTCTCATTAGTTAATTTATCATTATGATAAAGAATGGAGGTAAAACATCACATGATGAGGGAAGATACCTGAGAATGGAGAGAAATAAAATAAGAAAGGAGAGGCGGAAATGTACATGACGGGAAAAGAGGTTGAAGAGCTGATAGTTTTCGAGAGAAAAGTTTTAAGAACTGTCTTGTGACCAAAAGAACGAATTGCGAGCTGAGAGATGAAATGGGCGGAGAGGATGTGTTCAAGTATATGAAGGCACAGAGAATCAAGTGATTGGAACATATAATGAGAGACAACAGAGAAGAAGCTACGAAACGACTGACGCTGTGGAAGCTGTCTGAAAGAAGATCTAAAGGAAGACCCCAAGCTGCGATGGTGGGATAATATGATGGACGAGTTGGAAAGAACGGGTATAAGCGAATGAAGGCAAATATTTGATGACCGCAGAAAATGGAGGAATGTAATAAACCAGACAATAACACATCATAGTGTTTTATATAATATATTGGTTTTACCAATGTTCTACGTCTTCCGATTTCCTCCCTGTCTGTGCTCGTTGCGTGTTGAAACTGTGTGACGAGCACAAAGGACCGACAGCTTAACGTGGATTCCGAACCACGGCAATAGACGTTTTTGACACTGTCTATTTCCATCAGGGAAGTTTTTAGGGCAGATGATGTTACCTGGGGCCAGCAAGTAGACATTTGGTGAGCGAAATTTTTTTTATAGATATAGCACCTCACAGGATTTGAACCCGTGGATCTTGGCATGAGAAATTAACACGCTAACCTCTCATCCCACCTTCACACATCATAGTCGCTAGGTGAAAAATAATATAAAAAGTATTTAGTGTATTACAGGACTAATCCCCCCACCCCCCGCCCAGAAAAGGATTTTATATGTCCTGAAAAGGACAGCTCAATTCTAACAAATGAAAAACTATTGAAATAAATACACATTATTATACATATTGTCGTGATATCTTATCATAAGGGTAGGTCTGGCGTAAATGGGTGTTTTTCTGGAGAATGCTCATATCGTGATAGTCGTTTTAAGGATCATTATGAGAAAAATAAGAACTTGCACCTACATTTTCTTGACTCCATTAATAAACTGCTTGAGTCATTTTATTTGTAGAAGAATAACAATTGTAATTATTTTGTACACACAAGAATCTCAAAAACGTTGTTAAAAGCAAAAGGAGGATTTAGTTGTTTTAATTTAAAAAGTATGGGATTAAATCAAAGTAAAGTTTTATTTGTAAAAGCGTAGGGCATCTAAATTAAAATAATTGTGAATTTGGAAACGAGTGCGCAGTGAGAAAGAATTGGTGGGGCCAAGAAAAAGATTGCAGCGAGAGTCCAGTTCCGTCCACGAAAGAGGGAGGTAATCAAGTTGAGTTCGGAGAGTAAGGACGTAATTTTGGACGAGAGAAAACGTCAATTTGAGAAAAGTTGAATTTTGGAATTTGTTTATGAATGATCGCCAATTGAGTTGTAAATGAAGTGTTTATTGATGATTTAAGAAGTTAGAAGAAGTGTAAAGTTTCGATTGATATTTTGAAATATTTGGGAAAATTTGGACACCGCTAGTAAAATATTATGTTCACGTTTTTGATGGTTCTGTTACTGCTTATTGGAGGATTATTGAAGATTAACATTTATGGACCTACCTGAACGATTATTCTGAGAGACGAGGACATTCAATTCGTCAGTAATTCTGTTTGGATCTTCATTGTATGGAAATTGGATTCGATCACGAAGTCATCTTTTCCTGGTTGTCCACTATTAGTTCTACGTCAGTTGTGCACGAAAAACTTTGGTAAGCATTGTGTCGCCAAGATTTTTAATAACATTTATAATAACCGAGTTCGCGCGTATAACCGTGGGGGATTTATAAATTTTTATTGATTGTTTTTGTAAATTTGATTTGATTCCGATTATTGAATATCCATCTTTTGTTTTATTTTTAATAATTATGTTTATGAATAAATTGCAATACTTTTTGTACAATAATTACCTTTGATTGAGTTTAACCACAGCAGTGAGGAAAGGAAAAATAGGTGCAAGGAATAGTAAGTTTGTTGTTCGGCATTTTTTCGTAAGAATTATTAAGCTAAGATCGTTGCACATGAGCATTTTGACAGATTTATGGACCCACTTTTGACCCTGAGTTCTCTTGCATAGTTGGCCGAGGCATAAATTAATTAAGGGCCATCTCATCCCACGCTATAGAAATTAATTTTTTTTATCTAAACAGTAGCACATGGCAATATATACACGAATCTATCTGAATGATTAGCCTAAGGACACCTTTCATCTTATTAATTTACTGAGAGCGTTCAATTCGAGGTTTTCTTTAGCATGGCCATAACCGGGGGTTTCACCTTACCGAGGGCAATGTTATGATCAAATATTTATTACTCCTCTTACGTATATTATGTCATCGTTAATATAAGAAAAAAGACCACCATTGTTCTATTTCGCAATGATCAAAAAGATTTGTTTCCTTAAAGTAATAAAATCTTGATGAAATTAAAAAAGAATTGGAGTGAGATAAAAAAGAAGAAGCTGATACAAAGAAAATTCTGCAAATTGCAAATTTTCGCGTCAATTAAGGAGGTACCATTTTTATTGTAAATCAAAAAATGGTTTAATTATATAATTGTAATCAGTAGCAATTATAGTTAAGAGACAAGTTGTGTTCATTTAGGTTATGTAATTAATTTTAATGAAGTTTACTTGTAAAAGCTTAAGCTTAAGGTTTAGTTTATTTTGTGAATTCAATTTTCCATAATAGTTTAAGAAAATTATGTTGTAATCAGGTCTGGTTGCAATCCTTGTAAGTTGTTTGACACGTGATGAACTTTGGTTTTAGGTTTAAGGAGATTTAATTAATTTTAGTCAACATATAAAATGAACAAATTAAGTTTGTAACTTCTGTCACTTAATGAATACTTTCTTCGGGGCTTCTATAATTTAACCAACCATACATGTTTACATAAGCTCCGAATTCGAATAATTTACATACTTACATATAAAAGTTTTCAAGTTGAAAATTAAATATTTTTTATAACAAAGTTTATTAAAAAATACAACGTTGCTTCTTGCTTCTTACATAACCACAATCTAGTTGAACATTTTTTACTGTTAGAAAAAGCTCAACATTACAAGTTCTCAAAACTTGGATTTATGTTTTTTATCACAAGAAAATTAAGTATCCCATAACTGTACTTAATCTTTGTAGATTATAAGCTTTTATAAGCTTTATCGTCAACGTAAGCTTTATGTTTGGTATACTAAATGCAATATATCCTCTATTTGGAGCAGTAATCTGTACTAACGTAAGTTTGCGAATTATAAATAAATCAAATTTTACTGTATCTGTGCAGAGCTTTAAAGTCCTTTTTCAATATTTTATTTCGAAATACATATATTATATCTCCAGGCTGCGTTATCAATCGCCTAGCCGTTTACAGAGAGTTTTCCACTCCGTTGTATGTATTAACGGATATCTCGTACGTACTATATTATACTTCTCCTTCTCTCCGACTGTTAGTTCTAGTGCTGAAAACATAAAATTCAAGTTAATTTTGTTCAACTCTACTTGGAGTTTTGCCAAATATGACTATTTGTATAGGACACAAAAATAAATAAACCAAAAATGTTTCATTAAGCATTACCACAGTTAGTAAAGAGAATATTTTATACTTTACAGGATTAAACTCATTCATTTCACAAGTAAAAATAAAGCCAAGGTAGTAATTTGTTTTGGTTATACCAAGTAAACATGAGCATTAAACTGAAGGAAAAAACAATATAAAACAATAAAGACTGCTTTTAATGAACAGTTCAATAAACAAACCAAAACAAATTCTTCCAGTTTACGGGTTAAGTTTTGCACTTTTTATTTGATGTTTTCTTAGTTTTGCACATTCGATTTTGTTAATTTCAGTCAATTGTTGTTTGATGTTTCTAAAATTTGTTATTACGTAATAAAATTAGAGTGCACTCACCTCACTATAAACAATAGGTTTAATTTACCACTACATGCCAAGAAAAGTTGCTTTGCTTTCTCCGTGCATCATCGATTGGGCTATCATAAATAGTTATAAAATCTCGAGGATGCCATTTCAAGCAATAATTATAGCAGGTTGACTGGACTCCATTAGTCACTTGTTCTAGATGACGTGATGGGTACTAGACAGTCCAACCAACAATCCAACCATGTAAATAAAATCCTTGCGATAACAGAGGTCCAGCTAGAATTTTGTAAGGATTGCTACAATTCAAAATAGGATTTTAGTTTATTGGGAAGGTGTCTTCATTTACTTTAACAAGGTTCCTAAGTATGACGTTGCAATTTAAAATTTTTTAAATTAGCTTATGGTATTATCTCGTTTACTGATAATTTTAGTTAATTTTGGAGGAGGGGGCTGTAGAAACGACAGCCCTCCATCGCAAATTTTTTTTTATAAAGCTGGTTTCGATCAATCAAGCATCGTTGAGATCCAACGAGTTTCAATTATCGTTAATAAAAATTCCATTGTTTACAACAATTTCGGAAGGGACATCCTTTCTTTAGGAGTGGTTATTTAAATAAAAATAATACCAATCGATCGAAAATCGTTTGAGCTCCAATGAGGTTCTATTTCCATTGTTTGAACCCCAAAGGTAAAAAAGATAGAGCGTTTGAAAGATTGTGAAATTGTAAATTTTACCAACATCGCTCTGAGCAAGTAGCGCACAGAATTTTAGTGTTGCTGATAATAATTAACATGGTTTTTATTTTTTAATATTAAGAAAGAAAACGGGCGACATTGTCGATTAAAACAATTTGCTAATCCATAGTACAGACGTGAGTTATTCGCGAATGTTTTTTATTAATTTATTATTTAAATTAAATGAAATTTATTAATTTTTTAATTAAATAACATTTTTGAATAAAATTGGGGTCAATCGATCAAGAATCGTTTGAGCTTCAGTGAGTTTATATTCCTATGTTTGAGTTTGAGAAATTGTAAAATTTTAAACGTCGTTCCGAGCAAGTAGAGCTTAAAATTGTACCGTTCGTGCCATATGCAAATAACTAAATATTATAATACACGTAAGTACTACAGTTGGACCATTTTTCCAGAAACTCAAAATTACTAAAATGGAAGAAATAACTTTTTACAAAAACCTAAAATATTTGTGACCCAGCAAACGAATATTAGACTAAAATTGCTCAACAATTCCCTGGATTTAATGGAAAATATTTTTATAATATTAGCGTTATATTAAACAGATTTGTTTTGTTAAATGAATAATTGAATTTGAACATTTTAATCTTTAATTTCAAGTATGATTAAGTTTTTCAAGAAGTTATATACTCTCAGTAATTTTGAATTTCAAGCAAAAATAGTTCATGAGTTAAAGCATTTAACTAAGTAATTTATGATACAGTTCCTTCTATATTATGGCAACAACAATAAAATTTTGTGCGCTACTTGCTTGGAGCGATTTTCGATCGATTAGTAATAAAAGGTTTTCTTGATTTATGGAGCTCAAACGATTCTTGATCGTTTGACACCATTATAAAAAAATTCCCGATGAAACATTTGCGATGGGGGAGGCTGCGAAATGTACCTCATCATTTGGACGATCCAGTGTATGAATTATTTTCGACCATGCTTTCTTTCAATTACCTTTTTTGGGATATTATTAGTTACTGGAATTTTGGATTATTTGGTTTTACCAGTTTGCAGTTTGGAATTTTATGAATCATATTCATCTTATTATCTAATCTTCTTTTAAAAGACTTTTTTGTTCAATTTATAAGTGGAAATTTTGTACCGCCACTGGCATGCAAGTGACATTACATGAATGAATTAAATTTATTTTTGAAATGTAATAAAAAACGATTACGACATAATAATTTACATGAACAACGAATTTTGACCAAGTATAAAAAATCCAATATATCAATTTTGGGAATGCATATAACCCAATAGACTTATCTCTTGTTCCTTCGTCAGGACGACTGTTGACTACTAAAGGCACGAAAAATCTGGCCCAATCCTCGAAATTCAGCAATTCAAAATCTAATCCTAAAATAGAGGACATTAAAAGCTCACCGAATCTTTAAATTTTCCTTTTCTGGTAGTCCAAAATATAATTGTTTGTTTCAAAAATGGGTGACTACTGAAAAATTGAAGAGATAGTAACACAATTAATATTTCCTTAAACTAATATTAAATACCTGCAATCCATCAATTATGCGGATTCTTAATTTAAATTAAAATTAAAATCGAAATAGCCTAGAATTTAAAATTTAGAAAAAGTGAGGGAATTCTAAATTTAGAAGAAATTGTGAGAATTTTTAATTCTTCAAAAATTTGTTACAATTTTCGTATTCTACTTACTTCACAAACTCTAATTATTATTGAACCCTCAACAACATCTGGAGATACGATAGTTTTGTACAACACTAAAAACCGCCATTCCTATAGTATGTAACTTTTTAGGGTTTTTTTTGTATACGCCATCGTTTACCGTTGTTTTTAATTATTAACCTTTACAGAAGTTGACAGTTCACAATCAATAATCAAAACTGATAACTTCCATTATTTACACTAGGTAGGTGTTAACAATAGTAGGTGTGAATAAAACATGTGGAAATGAATTTTAGTGTACAAAATTAACGCCGATTTCAACAATTCAGATTACATGTTGAAGTGGAAATCCCGAGTATACATACTTTTTTAAGTGCTAACCAGATCGAATCGACCACAGGTGTTATCCAAAAGTACAGCGCTTTATTTTTTGTGCATAAAATCCGGCGTGCTTCCAACTTGTCACCATGCAAAACCCCCGGCATTACGACAAAATCACGGCTTTCGCAAAATAAAATGTTGACGTCAAACTACAACTACAAAAATGTATTAAAAATTGTACATACAACTTACCCACAATATACAAACTGGTTCCGATTCTACTAGACACCAACAGAATTTCCTATGATCTGCGGTTCCTCGTTTCTGATGTCACGCGGAAACAAGCTACGAAATACAAAAGTTATTACAGTATGCAGTGCAACTTGTAAAAAATTTCAAGGAAACCAAAGTAAATTCAAACGTCGTTTTTCCAGTAAAAATAAAATTCCAAAACGGACATTATTATTCCAGACTCAAACATAAGTCATCTTGGATCTGTCATCACCACTTAAACGCAAATTTCAACACCATAAGAGGATAACTTGGGTAAAAAATTTCCTAAGGTGGGTCGAATTTTTTTTTAAACTTCAAAACACCATTGATTTGCAGTTTTAAAAAATAGAACCAAACAAACAAATGGCGGTCGGAAAAGGGCATATCAACCTTTTTGAAGGTTGTTCTGAAATTGAACATGCAGAGAGGAGCAAAATAAGATCACAACTTTAAATTAAAAATTAAGTGTGTAAATGGATGACAATAATTATTTAGCGTAGCCATGATGACATTCGACACGCTACAAGTTTATTTCAAATTCCAATAAATCGCAAAGATGTATCTTTTCATTCATAGTTGATTAAAATACAAAATACTTGCATTCCTATATTAATAACTTACAAACGTAGCCCTGATATGCACGTTACAACATGCGACAAAGCGTTGGTAGCACGTCGAACCTGAACTTGTTGTTTCACATGCAATGCGATTTCAATGAGCTTTTTCCTTTTGAATTTTGACTAAAGTTTCTCGACTCGGTACGAAATCTCGGTCCTTGTAGCCTTTGGACACATTGGACTTTTTTTTCATGTTACGCTATCTGATTTACTATTAAATTGTTTATCAAATAATCTGCTTATTTGATAGTGTTAAAATGCCTATTTGTATGTACTAATGATCTGTACAAAACAAGTAATCAAAAAGTATACCATATGAAACAATTAAAATAAAGAATAAGAAATAATATAAAACTGTTCAACCACTTCAAACTTGCTTAATGGCTAATCAGATTTATTATAATCGCGTGACAGTACACATTATAACCTCACTGCCAATATAATCCCTCATTGAAACCCAAGATTAATTTATGAACGCGATTAATCAAATAAATATAAGACCTTACGTGGCGATCATACATAGAGAAAAATATTTAGTAATTTGCGCTATTTTTAACTTCAAATTATAGGGAAAAAATATTAATTGTATGCACCCTGGTGGCTGTAATATCAACTAAATATTTGACGTCACGATGATGCTAAAATAGAAATGAATTCGAGGTTAAATTAATTAAAATACGTTAAATTTATTATTTTTTATTAAATTATTTATTTATTACTTAGTTGTAATGTATTATTATCGTTCAAAACCAAATCAAAGTATTTCTGAGCGAGGTCAAACGAGGTTATATCATTAGCGTGCATTAGCGTGACGTCACGTTTGTTGTTGCTTACAGCGCACCATCGGTAATATTTTATCCCTATAGTTTAGTAATTTAATAATAATAATAATAGTAAAGTTAGTTCGTTGTTAATGAAGTATAAATAATGCTGTAAGATTTACTTTAAATTGCTTACTATATCATTGAAGTAAATTATTTTTCTGTGTATAGCGAAATGCAGTTATCATAAAATAGAAAAATAATATTTTCGTTCATTTGTTTTCCTCATAAGGAGAGAAAAGTTGAAAAAGTAAAAAAATATTTAATTTATTTTGTTTTCCCCACCAATGAAAAACATGTTCATTTTTATTGAATTCAACATAAAGGTATACCTATTCAAGTTTTTTAAGTGTGTTCGATTCAACCCTTAGTTGAAATTTATTAATACTACTTGATCCGCCTATTGACCCACCGCAATAATTCTTTGTTCACATCGTAATCTACTCCTACACATTTAAAATCACTATCACTCTTTTACTATCTCTAACTTATGTCAGTTTTATTTTTGCTGTAAATTAACGCAATGTCTTTCTTTTATCTTCTGCTTTTTATTTACTGATGAAATTGTAATTGGAAACACCGCGAGGTGTTGGAGGAGCTTTTTGTATCAGTAAAAGAGTAATTATTTTAACCGCATACAGTGCGTTCCCTAAAAATGATTCATCCTAAAATTTTAGAGAGGCATTAAAAACTATGTAAATATTGAGATTTTATGTTGCACCCCCGTATCTTATAATTTTAAATTGCACAGTATTCTTCTGTTGGTTTTGATTTACTACTTACCCAAATCCTAAAATAACGAAGAAGATGAAGGTTTTCATTTACTATTTAAAATACAATTACGTAAATTACAGACACAATCGTTTGTGCCGCTCTAAGTTACTCCAAGGGCTCTTAGAGCTGTCAAAATGAATTTACTTGATGCGTTACCGTACATAAGTGTTCTCATACATATTTCTTAGTCCAAAATGTTTCATTTATTATTCGCACGGTAATAAAACTTGTCAAATATTGTTTAGAAAAATACAAGATCAGCTTAGTCCAATGGAGTAGATTATTTATCTTATTCTACATTACGAGTATATCCTAATATCATAATTTAATAATTATAAGTAATTTTTTTATTATAATATAATAATAATAATAATACAATATGCTTTGATATGATATATTGGGTTGAAGCATAATATATCATATCATATCAAATGATATATTGGGTAGCGTTTATATTTAAATTTTAAAATTTTATTTTTTAAATATAAAAAATACATAAACTAATCAATAATATATTGCCCTGCATTGTTTATGATTGACTCCCAACGTTCTGGGAGTTTTTCGATTCCACGCCTGAAGAAATCCGGTGGTTTGGAGGTGAAGAAGTCGTCGAACCAGTTTTGAAGAGCAACGTCGTTATTAAATGAGATTCCGCGGAGATTGTTGAATAGAAAGCGGACAAGATAAAAATCTGATGGAGCAAGATCAGGAGAATAGGGCGGATGTGGAATCACCTCCCAACCGAGGTCTCGAATAGCTGCTTTTGTAATGTTAGCAGTATGCGGACGGTCATTATCATACTGCAAAACCACTTGATGCCGTCTTGCCGGTCGTTTTTCTTGAAATGCAGCCTCCAGGCGACGCAGTTGTAGAAAATAAACCTCAGAAGTGATGGTTACATTCATCGGAAGCAATTCATAGTAGATGACGCCTTCTTTATCCCACCAGAGGCACAACATTACCTTGCGTGGATGGGCACCAGTTTTTGCACGAGGATTTGCTTGTTTGTTAGGGCTCAGCCATTCCTTTCTGTTCTTGAAGTTGATGTAAAGGTACCATTTCTCGTCACCAGTAACAATTTGGGACAAAAACGGCCGATGTTGTTGACGAGCTAAACGATGACGAGCAAGCAAAGAAGCACAAATGGTAACACGCTGATTTTTGTTGTTTTCGCTCAAAACGTATGGTACCCAAACACCCAACTTTTGAACTTTACCCATGGAATGCAAATGCCGTACGATAATTGATTGGTTGCAATTCATTATATTGCCCAAATCCCGAGTTGATTGATGTAAATCATCACGAATTGAAGCGTTTAATAGGTCTTCATCAAAGCCGGATGTTCTCTCTGAACGTGGGAAATCATTCACATCAAAATTCCCCGTTTTGAAACGAGAAAACCATTTTCGTGCAGTACTTTCCACGATGGCGTTCTCTCCGTAAACGGCACAAATGGTTCTAGCGGCTTGCGATGCTTTAACTCCTCGGTTAAACTCAAACAGAAAGATATGTCGGAAATGTTCATTTGTTTTGTACTTGACACTCCATTTTCTTTAACCAACAATTAATTACCCCTAACTTTCTACAAATTCAAAAATTCAAGAAGTATTCAATAAAACATTACTATGGCATTAAAATGACATTGATATTTCTCAAACAAATTGGTTTCCAAAGCACTCTTACCTTGGAAACCAAAAACGTTACATACTTATGCATCAACCCGATGGTATAGTCTAAATTTATTTGTCTGTCTGTAATGCTAATCAGTTGTATCTGCAACGCTTAATTGATCTATTGCCGGTCCCCCTCAGCGTAGTGTTTAGGTCAAAACACGAACAAAACAAAAATGGGAAACTTAATAATAATCCTTTCTACTCAGTCTTTTTACCCTAATGAGGGTTTGGTGGCCCATCTCTTTCTATCACTTTCTAGGTATGCATGTGATGTGCGTTTAAATTGTTTTCACATACATATAGGATATAATTGTTTAACGTGGGCTCCAAATCACGGGAAGTGTTATGCACTTCATTTTGAGATGGATTTCCTTGGTAGATTACCTCGGTGGTTTGCCATTGCCTGCCGAGGAGAGACGGTTTGAATAAAGTTATTACCATGCCCGGATTCGTTCCGAGCGTTTCGAATTAGCAATAGACGCACTTAACTGCCAAAGCTATGACCGCTTCTCTATAATATAAAGTATAATATAAATAATAAATTAAACTTTAAAAATAGTTAATTAAATATTGAGAACATTTTTTATTATATCATGAGCTTTCAGTAGTGTATACTACTATCATCATATTACTATCTGTAGTACTACTAGTCGTACTAGTCATACTACTATTTCTGATCTATACTACTACTACTACTATCATACTACTACTGCTACTACTACTATCATACTACTATCTGTAGTACTACTGGTCAAACTACTATCTGATTATAGTAGTGTTACAACATTGAAAGCTCATGATTATAATGAAAAATATTTTCAATCTTTAATTAACTTATAGATTAAACTTAATTTTTAAAGTATAATTTATTATAATTCTCAAAGGTTAAAAATTATATACTTAATAATATAAATTTACACACAAATTAAAATAATCATATCTTTAAAAGATCATTGCAAAAGTAAATACTGCTATGTCCCTCAGCTTCTTGGCTTCTATTATTGCCCCACGTTCTGGTGCTAAATTTATATAATATGTTCTGTCCCTTACCCTTTTGTCTTCTGATTTTGCTCACTAGGCCATAATTAGATCAAATCTTATCTTTATTTCTTTTTAAGTGAAATTATATATTTTTTTATATTAGTTGATTTAGTTTAGAATTATTAACCTCTATTTCTTTTCTCGCCTCTTCTATTAATTGATCTGCTTTTTATTTAATTTGTTTATATTTTTTTCAATGAAATTTCCTCACAAATTAAAATGTTTATATAATGAAGCAAACAAATTTAATTTATTGGTTTTGTCATAATAATGATTATCAACTCTGAGATGGTTCCTTATTTAATTCTTCAGCCTTTTGTGTTCCTCCCTTATTCCAGCTTACTACTCAGTTTACTATTTTGCTAGTTTTCTTCCAGAAATTTCGATTCGTCATCCAATAATTATCCCATTTTATTTTTCTTCAAATTCCAAAATTTTGTCTTTGTTTTCCAGTCTATTCACCGCTGAACTTATTGAGGTTGTATTCTCAATATTTATTGCTCTTTTTCCATAAATTCTCGTCTTATTCGGGAGGAATTTTATTATCATCTACCCACAATCAGATCTAAAATACTTGTTATTTTTGTTTCCTGGTTACTCCAAACATTTTATTTAAAACAACTTTTTTCTCTGCCATTCATATTTTATTATCCTGTTTTCGTTTTATCAGGACTTCTCCATAGATACGATGCATCACATTTTACATTGTTCATCTCACAAACCGTTGTTCTAATTTTCATGGTTATTTATGTTTACACTTTATTTTTACAAGAAATTCCATAGGATTTTAATAAGCAGTGTTTTGAGTATCATAAAGTGTTTGTAATAAGTCAGGTGCATGTTTATGTAAAAAATGCGTGAACTTGTTTCGTTATCCTCTTTTAAGTAATATTCACTCATTTTATTATTGGTATTATTAGTTTTAGTACTGTCGCCCTCAATTGCATTAAAAAATATATCGGTGTAGCAGCAATTATTCCATTAATGGAAAATAATGTCAAAATGACTCTACTGTGAGTTGTAGGTAAAGGGTGTTTCAGAATGTTTTTCGTTTTTAGATGTTAAATAAAAAACAACAATATCAATTAAAACTTGTTTTATTTATTGTTAAATTAAAGAGCAGTTCTTGAAGTTTATTTATGAAAAACAACCGTTTGCAAATGCGCACCATTCACTTGTTCACACTCATTTAACCTGGAGCTAAAATTTTCAATCACTCGCTGGAGCATCGCTTTTGGAATAGAGTTGATTTCTTCAGTGATTCTTTGCTTCAAAACATTCAGGTTGGGTGGCAATGGATTGTAAACTTTACTTTTTAGGTAGCCCCATAGGAAAAAATCAGCAGGCGTTAAATCAGGGCTCCTCGGTGGCCAGTTGATGTCTCCTCGGCGACTTATCACTCTTCCAGGGAATAAATCGTGAAGAGCAGCTAATGAGTCATTTGTAACATGAGAAGTGGCTCCATCTTGCTGGAAAAAGGTGTTGCGGTTGTAGCCATACTGGTTTTGCATTTCTGTAGCCAAAAAAGTCCGGATCATATGGAAAACGAAAAACATTCTGAGACACCCTATATATAAATATTATACTTTTTCTCATTCTTCTAATTTTTTTCTAATTTTTCTAATTTAGTTTTATAAAATATATACGACGACGGTCATGGCCTGATATTTAGCGCGATCAACTGCTAACGTAGGGCTCCCCGGTTCGACTCCGGGTACAGTCTAAAATTTTTTGACCGTCTTCCGTGATTTCGGAGGGCACGTAAAGCCCTCGGTCCCCCTGTGTTAATGATTTGCCATCATAACAATAAAAACAGGGTCAGGCACATCGAAAGGCAAGCCTACCAAGCTAATACCCAAGTTGTAAAAACAAAAATGCTCACAGAACTAATTGCAAAAATTAGTGAAGAACAGGTCCTGGACCTATATTAAGAGGGAGACTTCTTAATAAAAGTAGAAGAAATAAGATACAAAATATAATCGGAAGAAAGATACATTCAAAAATGTGAGAATTCAATATGATGCTCATAAGGTTGGATTACAATTCCTAATTTTATCAGTTTTCAATTAAAAGGTTGAAAAGATTTAAGGTAAAAAGGATATTATATCAAATTTCTTGGTCTTATTGTAAATTATTGGTTAAAATAAAGATAGGCTAATTTTCTCCAATATAACCAATTTTGAAATGGTCACCCTGTATAGGATAATATTAAAACTATTTAATTTAATAAAAAAAAGTTTAAACCGACAAAATTCAATCATTGCCTACTCACCACTATTGAACTAAATCTTAAAAAATGGAATTGAGCAAACATCATCGACCCTTCCGGCATTTATGTGACTGTCTTCCGGCCTAATCCGGCTCTGGATATTATGATATGATATAAGGTCGTGTTCGGTCTGACACTTTTTTCGCTTTGAAGTTCCATCGATGCATTCTGATGGAACATTTCAAACGCTTTATCTGCTCTCATTTCAGAACTTCGCGTGTTTTAAGCTTCTGAAACGGTCGAAACTATGGCGTTTGCAAGCGCGGAACAGCTCCAAATCGAGTTATCAGAATGTTCGACGGAGCTTAAAAGCGAAAAAGGCGCTAGACCGAACGTGGCTATAATATGATATTATGATATGATATTATCATATAATATCTAAATTATTTATATATTTGTTTATTAATCATCAAACAATAAACTATTTTAACAATAACGAGAGCATACAATATTTTAAAGTTAACTAACCATTTATTATTAATGGAAAAATTAATAATACATGATAATTTATTCGGCAATAAAAAAGGTCCTGCACCATCTTCAAGTCCCAGTCTATAAACTTTTTTTCTAGTGGCTCGAAGGCGTAATGAGATAGCCTGAATGATCGAGAATTGTATTCTGACAAATATCCATCCTATAACATATTGTATTGATATGATATTATGATATTGTATTCTATGCTATGATGCTATGATATGATTACGAGTTGATATATTATATGATTATAGCATATAATGATCAGAGCCGTCTTTCTCGAGCATGGGGCCCTAGGCTACCGAGTTTTGGGGGCCCTTTTAATTACTTTGTATAACGTAACCATTATATTTTATTTTTTTATCATGTAAAACAAAATTAAAAGTTTTTACATGCAATAACTCCAAATTTACACTGAATCTTATCATGATACTATAACTTTAGAGATATTCTCACGCGCACTTCGGCATGAATCATACGGCGTCTTTTAGGGCGAAATTCGCGTATGGGGCACACTATGACGCGATACGTGGCCGCGTTCTAAATTCGTTCACCAAGTGATCATATCTCTAAAGTTATAGTATCATGGAATCTTATGACATTTTCAATTTCAAGCGTTTGAGTCTTATTTTAGCGATAACCGATTGCGTCTTTCGAAGGACGACGGAATGCTCCGAAATGAATAGAGGGCATCAAGTCAATTCGCGGAGCAACTCGACGCTGGCGCGAAACTTCTGCGAAGCTCGCCAGGCGCACTGTTGACTCCCGCTACCGAGAACAAGTCGAGCTCGGGCGAAGCTTTTCGGTGTTTTTATTACGTCGTTCTGTGCTGAGTGATTTCGATACATACGGCGTTTTTAGTTGGTTTTTAGTCAATGCAATAAACTGATGCATGACGTATATATATGTGATTTTCTCACGCAATATTCAGTCGTCAAATAGTTTTTTAAGTGTAAAAAAATGTTATTCGAATTTGGGGGCCCCTCTAAGGCCTGGGGCCCTAGGCACGTGCCTAGCCTGCCTATGCTTAAAGACGGCACTGATAATGATATACCGGTATAATATCGTATATAAGAAGCGATAAGAAGTTAATATAACTGCAGTTAATGCAATCCCAAGCATATTTAATTGACTGATGAGAACATATTTATTACTTTTTTACTAATAAGGTAGAAACACATGGTAGAAACACTTAACCTCAAAAATTTGACATGTCCTTCCTCTGAAATGTCCTGCCGACTCGAGGCTTATTTAAAAAGGATTTCAAGTTTACTTAATCCTAAGTTTATTATCCCTTGATACAGAAGCTCTTTTTTCAGTTCGATAATTTTGCTTTTGATAATTTAAATACTAATTGAATTTAGAATTAAAAACAAACATGCAAATGTAGAGCTAACATTTGAGATTTACTCATGGCTAAACATTTTCTCAGATTTTTGGTTAAATGGTAAGCTACGTACTACGAACCTAAATTAACCATTTGTGGTGTCGTTACGCTCCTAGATTTTCCACAATAACGCTCCCGTGCTTTCACGACATTCTTTCAACTTTTCATGAGTTTATAGATGAAAAAAATTCCGAAATGCATTGAATGAAATTTTTTTTTAATTAATTTGTATATTATTAGATACTATTTCAGATAATTTTAAGAGGAAGCAGGAGAGCAATTTTTTTATGTAAAAAAAAACAAGTTCAAATTAACTTACAATTTTCTTTTTGATATTCAAGTAGATCAGAAATATTTTTATACCTCAAAAGGGGATGAATAGGCGGTTAAATCAAAATTATTAATAATATAGTCTAATATAAGAAGTAAAAAACGTGCAAAAATGAAGTTTTAATAAAACTTTAAGCAGAAATAATACGTAATGGTATAATATTAATTATTTTGCAGGAAGTTATCTCTGAGCTAATCTGGTATGCAGTGGAGGAAATTGGCGCGCTCTAAGATCACATCCGGTCGATCGCGTACGCGCAGTATGCTGTGCTGTGGTCGTAGAAAGGTAAGTTTATCACCTTAAATTAATTTTTTAAACAATTTCTGAACAATTCTTATTTATATATTTCACTAAGAGATTGAATTTGCTATGCACCAATGGTAAGTACAGGTTCTTAAAGAATTTAAATCGATAACGTTACATTCATGGCTATATACTGAAGTTGTTTCGTGATTGGCTGGAATATTTACGTTTTACGTACATAATACTCTAATTATACTAGCGTGAGTACTAGAATTTGTAGTTGTCACGTGCAATACATTCATAATGACCATTAAAATTGGGTGCGAATAAAATTTGTAACTGGTTTTAGTAGTAGAACATTATCATATTTACCCAGCATGCTTTTAGTTTTAAATAATCTTAATAAGGATTAATGCATTTTTATTTTATACGATACATTATTTACTCTTAGCGCTTAACCAAACTTCTTAAAAGCAAAGTTTTCAAAACCGTTCATATATCTTTTATAGTATTTCTATTTTCAAGTAAATGTTTGCTGGCTAACAATTTCGATTATTAAAAGTAAAGAAAACGTCTACGATAATATGCTATACTCGATCTTATTCTTTTGTTGATTTCTGTTATAATAATTCAAATATCAATTTTTTAATATAAAACTCTAACCTAACTTTTTTCGGAAACATCGGATCTCAGCTAATTTTTATTGTTCTTTCCATAACCGATAATCAGAACCTATGTTTACTAATAATCATCCCTCACTTCCAATATTTGTTAAGATCAATAACATTGGAAAGGCAGGCTTTACTTTCGGAGTGTTCTATGAATCATCAGTAACTACTTAAGTAAATTAACTGAAGGAAGTAGAGGTGAATAAATAAAGTGAAATAAAATTGAATCCAACATTCCTACGCTCCATTGGGAACATACCATTCAAGTATACATTAATAACTTCTCGACAACAACAATTTATTTCGTTATCAAATATTTTCCCCCTAAAAATCGCTGCTCTGTGTCGCCCACCTTCATTAAGTGAAAATATTTGTCTTTAAAGAAAATATTCCGAGTGTATAAGATCGGTTGAGTATTTAAAAATTCAAATCTCACTTGGTTAATATTCATATATATTTCCCGATTTTGTCCGTTTACCCAGTTTGCCGGTTTCAAATTGGTTAATTGCAGGATATCCTGCAATATCTTGCAATTATATCGAAATCGCAGTATTAGAGAGACTGGGGTAAATTGACCCCCTTTTTCAAATTGAAAGAAATTGATCTGGAAGCTAAAATAATCCAAATTAGAGTTTGTCCTTCGGCAGGCTCTTTTAGCTACATCATTCTTCTGACCGGTGGATTATTTTTATTTTTTATAAGACTAATTAAAAAAAATGTCTGTGTAAGCAAAAGCTGGTTACATTTAACATTAGTAAGTTTAAAATATAAACAAATTCAAAAATACGTTACATTCATTTGAAAAACAAATCATTGTGAAAGTTACAAATTTATGAAATGTTTAAAAACGTTTCACAAGCTTTTGTTGACATCTTGATAAAAGTCACACGTAGGTATTGTCGTCCTCTTCACAAAAGTAGCGCTATATTTTTGGCAAATTTAGCACCGGATCCCGTGATCATTTTATGCGCCGCCGAAGGGATCACTTTACATCATAAAACATAATTTTGACAACTTTGGCCCAAAAATTATATTACTGATTTAAGCAGGAAAACCTTAACAAATATTTGTTCTTTAGTGTTCACTCTGATAACTATCTCTACAGAATCCATTTTTAGTAGAACATTCAATTATTTGCAACCAGAATCAAGTAGTAACCTGTGAGTCTAAAGTAGCTGGACAGAATTCAAACGATAATAAAAAAAAGTTGGTTATAGAAAATTTAAAATTAATTAATTATTAATAAAGCACAATATATTGGGAACACAAAAAAAAACTTTAAAAACATAATGGTCCATTTTCTTCAATTGTTCGCACTTTTCTTTTAACACCTTCCATCATATGCCGGAGCATTTTCAGATCAATTTTTTTGGCACAGGACATAATTCGTTTTTTCAATTGTTCGGCTGATGTTGCTTCCCAACCATTCTTATAAACTAATTGCGATAAAATTGACCAGAAAGTTTCAATCGGACGAGCTGCCGGAATATTTGGGGGATTCGCATATTTTGGCAAAAACGGTATATTTTGACCTTCTAACCAATTTAAGGTTTTTTTTTGCATAATGGCAAAATGCCAGATCTGGCCAAAAGATGATTTTATCATTTTTATGGTTTCTTTTAACAAAATTAACCATTTTTGGTAAACAATTTTTTATATAAGTGTCTGTGTTAACAGCAATACCAACTTGGGTTTGAATAAAAAAATTTGATATGCCTTTAACTGATATCGCACACCACGCTAACACTTTTGGTTCGAATTTTGATTTTCTTATGAACTTTACATTATCAGGAACTGTATTTTTATCGGTGGTATAAAATCCTTTATTTGCAACATCACAACTGTTCGCAAAAGTGAAGTACTTTTCATCGTCCATAATGATCACTGTATCGCCTGATAAAAAATGTTGTCTCAGAAGACGGCACTTTCCGGGTATTTCCACTAATTGTTTATCGGTATATTTTGGTTTAACGTTTCTCTTATACCTTTTCACATTTAATTTTTTCAAATTCCGGCAAATTGTAGTTTGTGAAACTTTAAATTTTCTGGATAGTATGCGAGTACTCACTCCAATTTTGTTTTCAGCAGCTTTCTTCAAGGAACTTAGCCGAGATTTTTTTAGAATTGATTTTCTTCCGGTTTTTTTTTAATTTTCAGGACCAATATTGTTATTACATCTCGAAATTATCGAATAAATGGTACTTCGACTGAAGCCTTCATTTATAAAATGATGTAAAACATGACTTTTATTTTGCTGGCCAAGCATTTTGAAAACGCGTTTACGCAAAAAATTCTGTTCGCACACTTTCATATTGACAATTCAAACTAAACTACTTCAATTGACATTAAACAAATGAAAGAAGGTACAGTAAAAAAAAAGGATTGCTAGATTATAACTAATGATTTGATGCGATTGAAATTTGTCCAGCTACTTTAGACTCATACGTTACTACTTAAGATCAAACTGCGTTTTTCGTTATTTTACTGTTTGAAAAAACCTATGCATTTTTAAACAAGAAAATATTTACAGAGGTTAAAATACTCACTAAACATAATGAATTTCACTCACTTGTAGAAAGATGGCACTAGAGATATAGTCAAAAATATGGGGGATCATTTTTACCCCAGTCCTCTCTACCTTTTACCATACAATTATTTAATCATTCATTCGTGAACTGTTGTAATTGGCGCAGATCAGCATGTTTGCTGTTATTTCATCTCATCCATTAATTTATTTCAGAATATCACATACCTACCTTTTTTTCACATGTTATATGTAATTAGCTCGGGCTTACGGCCTCGCAAGGCCTACCATATGCACCGAAAAATAGATTTTTCATTGATATCTTCGATGATATTTTCACTCCATTGGACGCTTTTTTTCATTGAAGTCTCTTATGAGAAAATTCGACTTTTCCTCCCGTATGACTTATCCGGTTTCACCGAGTTCAGCAGCCCTTACTTCTATATTTGTGTTGTAGGAGAAGTGTTAACACACCTTCTTGCTTTTTTAAGACTTTAGGACTTCAGGAACTTAAAAATAGCTTGGCGCGGGTAAGGAACTCGAAGCACAAACAAATTTTCAATGGATTGCGCTTTGTTATGCTCCTGTTTAATAATCAAACTCGACCACTCCTGATCAAACTACAGTCACTTATCAAAAAATATCATAAGGGAATTCACTTCATTTGTTAAAATTTAACTTCTCACAAACTTTTAATATTATTGCTTAACCTCTATTTTCTTTACTAGTATCTTTCGCCGTGCGGTCACCACTTCAACACGACAACACGACAGGACGTGTCATATATGAACTTCATTTTAAGTAGCTTCTGCTACGTGAATTTCACTTCGGTGGTTTGCAATTGTCATAAATCCGAACAGTTGCCACTGTGAAAGTACCAAGCGTAAAATAGACCAATCAATTAAATAAAACTATCTGACTTTGCAAACAAAATGGTCATAAAACTAAAATAAAATTTGTAAATGTTGTAACTTAACCAAATTATAAGACCTGTAAAAATAGACGATGGTAGATAAATTTACGCCTGCCTATAGTATTTCTCGCCGCAAAGTAGGTGGCCTTATCCACAAAAGACGAAACTAACCAATCAGAACATTGAAATAAAATTAATGTAAACTTTGCTTGACTTTATAATAAATCAGAACACTTATTTTTACTTTCCGAATTAACATCAATTATTTTATGGGAAGAAGTGTGATGCATAAAAATTTGAATAGCATTTTCCATCTTTACAGTTCTTATACTCTTATTTACATTACTGATATACAATTAAAAATGTTTTGTTACAATAATTTCCATTTTATAAAAGAAAAATAAATTTTCATAGTTAATTAGTTCATAAATAATACAAAGAGTTATAAAATTTACTTTGTAGAAAAGGTTTGCTACGGACCAATGCAGAATCTAATGTATAGGGCGTGTTGATAATTTGCATATCGTTATAAAAATATAAATACTTATATTACATTAATTTGTGTTCTAGAACTCCAAGGTTTTAAATTTATTTATTCAGTTTTATTTTAAATTTATAAAAATTGTATTATCAAGTTTTCTTCTTCCAGCAATTCAATTTTTAATAAAACATCTGCTTGTATTCTTCTTCTTTCAAGTGCTTTATCAGGTTGTTGTCAGTGACCTTCTCTCCTATGTTTGTGTTGTGCTTGCAAATATTTTTATGCAATAGATAAAGTGCTGATTTGTGACGACTTTCGATACGAAATTTAACCACCATGTCTCTGATGAGAAGACAAACTTGGGCAAATCTCGCTCAAGCACAAAAACTAATTCCTACTTTTATTTGCGTGAGCAAAGCTCTGATGGTCGTTTCAACTAACTCGTCTATAGCGGTGGACGAGAGTCGCAGGTTCTCTTGGTAAGAATGCTTAACCTGTGAAGGAAACGGGTACACTTTTATTGGTAAATAAAACACACCAATGGTGATATAAAATATAATTAAAGTAAATTATGTCTTATTTCATTATGAAATGAAATAAACGGAAGCGTCACAGATGTAGTCCAAATGTTGACGTTCCCAGAGCAGCACCAGACCAAAAAATGATTGGCCAATTAACAAAATACCCAATATCACATAACCAAAAGTTATAAATAATTTGTCTTACTTCGAATTCGGATAAGCTCACAATTATTAAAGGTGTCAACGGATCCCAATCTCTGGAGTGTGAATCGGTGTCTAAAGGAGATGACACAAAGCTGCGCTGCAAACCTGTACGACGAACTTGAACACCGACACTAATTTCCCGCACAATGGTACACAGAAACGTCGCAAAGGAAGTTGGAACAACCGCTGACGGTTGTAAATTCGGCGATTGCAGATGGACAGCCTCAACAGGTTAATTGAAAACGATCAAAAACAAATAAATACTCGCAGCTGTTATCTTTGTTGTTGTGGTTGACAAACGAGACGCTGGTGACATTTAACGAGACCAGAATTCGGTTGGTAATAGCTATTAACATCTACATTTGCGCGCGTTTTTGATGATTTCCAAAATGGCTTATCATCCAACTGCCTTAATATCTCACGACAAATAATTTGCACTGGCAAAACAAATTAGCTATTGTTACCTTAACAAATCCGCAATAAGCGATGGCACGAATGATGGAAGAAAACTCAAAACTGCATTAGATCCTCAAACAGCAAATCTATCGCCAAAAGAAACAATAACGCCTTCTTCGATTCACTGCCTCAAGGTAACTGATAAATTAAAAATTCGTCACACTTTTCTGAGACACATGATCTTCATTCTCTCGTAGAGTAGTATTCTTAATTTAATGGTTTCATAAAAATTTCGCTTAATTTATATTAAAGTATACAATGTAGTGAATTGCAAGATCCGTTTGCATATTATGCATTTCAATGTGTAGGTGTAGATTAGATTGGCAAAATTATAATTGAATCGGTCATAAGAAAAAGGGCCCAAATAGCCTATTTTAGTGATTTGCTTTTTTTGCGGAAATATGTTTAGGTTAATAGACTGCATCGATTCAGTAGAAAAGCAACCCAACTTATACACTAGAAGTGTGTTTAAATCTTGTTTTTTATTTACGGTCAGTTGAACCGGGGCCCATGTTTGGTAGATGGGCCGTTCTTCCACAACTCCTGAATAATTTCATTTTTCAATTTTGGGCCCTTTTTCTTATGACCGATTCAATTGCACTTTTTAAGTTACGTACATACAAAATATGTATTCCATGTTAAGAATTCCATGTATTCTTTTATTTTCTAAAAGTTATTTACAAATTTCATTTGCGGTATTTTAACGTGTTTAGTATACCTGAAGTTTCGTGGATTCAGTTTATCGTCCTTGTAATTATTTTTGTTTTAAAATATTTTGGGGTTGCTGTTCTTTATCGATAGCCGTTACATAACATACTATTATGCACATAGGGTACCTACTGTTTAACGGGAATTATTATATACTTCATTCAATAGTATTCAGAAGGAATACTAGGCAGATTACATCTCGATGGTTTACTTGCCTTCAGAGGGGATACGGTGTCGACTCGCGTACTTCAATGCATTTAACCACTAATGAATTACGTAATAGCTAATACGTAAGCTATTACCGATGAGCTACTTGATTGCTGAAGCCCTAGTAATAAACTTTATTCTGTTTATAGCAAATAGTCATTCCCAAGTGAGCAGGTAGTTTGATGTAATCGTGTAATGCATAGGGAGAAGGTTTATATAGGGTTTGTTAATGTTAGAATCGCATTCGCTTCCAAATTATTTATACCGTGGTTAGGATTACACGTTACACTATCGATTCTACTACGCAATTTGTGTAATTTGGTTTTGGAAAGTTTCCCCAAAGTTAATATATGATAGACTAATGCGTTTTGAAGAAGTTTTCTGGAGATTATGCTGATTACAGATAAGCTGTAATACCTATATTATGTACGATAGGTTACCGTCGTTGTTACGTGATATAGTACAGAGATGTCGTTATGGACGGGTCATGAATTTTAAGTTGGATTGTTGTTGAAATTTTTTTTAACTGCAAATAAATGTATTAAATTAAAGGTCTGAATTTATAAACGGATTATTAATTTTAATATTTCATACTTTGTTCTTTACCTTCAAGTTTAGATTTCATTAAACAAAGATCAAGTCATCAGATAAAATAGTAATATTTGAAATAGATGAAACTTTTATTATTTACTTTTTCTTCGGTAACTTCAATTCACCGGTTGTTTTAGTATTAAATAATCATTGACTTTCGGCAACGAATCATTTATTTGTTTTCCTTTATTTCTAATAGAATTCTTTGTTCTCTATTTTCGGTGTTGATTTTAAATGGCAGAGAAACACTTATCTCTACATTCTGACATGTATGTAGATTACATTTTAGTCTATTTAAATTTTACTTACCAAGATGTTATGCGACTTGGAATGTTAAAGATATAACCAACATTAATATTAATGAACAGTAATTATTTATAATAATTGTATTATACTGTAATTGAGAATAATAATGCATGTAATGCAAAGTAAAATTGAATAATGTGCTTAAAGAGCAAAACGATTTTTAAATTACACTCAATTCATGTCGCAAAGTGCTTTTATGTAAATTTTAATGCGTAATTAATCAAATTCTGTTGAATTACCAAATCCAAGTAATAATCAAGCTTTACGTTTCATAAGCATTTATAATACATACTGCCTAATGATAATAACAGATTTTGTGACATTCTAGAATTAATTTTAGTATCTCTTGTTAATAATTCCCAACTTCTGTAACAAACAATTAACACTTTAAATTCTTGCCCAAATACCTTGAACTTTTTCCATTATTTTAAATATTTTTATATATTTCACTCATCCCTGTGATATTTGTAAGACGCGGTGACGACGTATAAAGTTTTATTTCCAGCCAAAAAAAGTTGATCTGTTGGCGTGTGACAAATTTAAACAAGTCAAAGTAATTTTTGTGTAAATTTTCTTATCGAATTTTACATAAAATATTTGTAAATTTTCATTTTCCATTTTATTCTGTCACACCGCCATAAAATCCTCATCTTTTAAGAATAAAACTACAGCGATATGTTCTGCTACTGAAGAGATAAGTAAAGGAACATAGTAACTCTCGAGACGGACGTCGATATTTTCCAAATGTATATGTATGTGAACTCGAAATGTTAGTTTAATGTCGAAATTTTTGTTAATCAAACGAAAATAAAATTGACACATTTCGTAAGCCTTTTACAAGATAAAATTCAATCAATCTTCAATACTGAAGTACTGACCTTATTTCAAAATGATGTCGCAGTTTAATTTCTAAATGTGGTAGAAAATCACAAACTAAAACTTTTAATGGGTGCTCATTGCTTCCAATTAGAATTGAGTAATTGTGTCGGTCGATCTTACCGCTAACTACCGCAATCTTACATGAAAGATGGCCCGTATAATTGTGGGAAGGGGGGGGGGGGCGTACACACTGGGAAAAAACAGTCGTAGCTACGCCACTGGACGACAATATTAAAATACTATAAAATTACAATACTACGAGGTAAATAAAATGTTTAAAATTTGTTCCAAAAGTTAGTTTAAAATAGTTCTCAAATTATTGAAGATATGTTAAAGTATTTTAAAATTAGAAAAAGAAATAAGACTAACAGTTAGAATTGCAATCTGGCAACTTTTTGGTATTTACAGAGGCTCGTTTGTCTTTTACTTTATTTGTGAAAAATTCTTGCAGCGCTGCCTTGCAACTTGAAATCGATAGACGCGAGAAGCTAGGTCTTGTGTTTTCCATATTTCAAATTTAGACTTCAATGTGTGCAATGAGATGATAAATTTTTTAAATATTATATTTATATTAAAACATAAAACATTATTCATAAAACTGAAGTTTAGGTGGAAAAATTTTAATTTGATGGGCCTCGAAGCAAAAAAGTAAAATAAAATTTTGAATAAATCTTATAGTGTGGTTCCAATAATATATAAATTATGATTTCGTGAAAATTATAAATAGATATTCTGAAAGTTATCAAGTTAAATTAACATAATTAAATTCTATTCGAATTTGATTATATAATCTTTTGGTATAGCTATAATACTGTCTTTTTCAAATATATTTATTTAAAACACGTACAATTCAATTCAGAACAAATTTTATTAGGTTAATTTAGTTTGTTAACTTCCAAAATATCCATTTACCAACTTCTAGTATTAGTTTAAATACAACAAAATTAAGGTAATTACAATAACTACACAAAATTTAAGAAATCAAATGTAGTGAATTGATCGAATCGTAAATAATTAAATAAAAAACAAACGAAAAATAACACGGCGATGTCATGACATATCCCCCTTGGTGCAAAATGTTTGAAACACTTCATGCGCATCTAAAAAACGTTAAATCCAAAAAAAAGGGGATGGCAAAAAATCTATAGAATATTTAGAAGTAAAATGTTTTTTTTTAGGAAGCTGATAGTGGGCGAAAGGTAGCTTTTGATTGATTAAAGTATATTTAATGAATGCGATTGGTTGAGGTCAGATTGTTTATTCAAAAACAGTCGAATATTTTATTGTATTAATTTCATTGCTTTTAAAAATTCCAGTAGTTTTCTTTTAACTTCCGTTTCAAAGTGGAAATTAAATCTTTAGGTTGGAAAGTTAACGTTAAAATTTCATGACTGGGTGGTTTATATTTTTTATTTAAACAGCGTTACGGGATTGTTGATTTCCTGTTGTTTAATCTATATGACCATTGTGTTTGTGTTTGTTTCCTTTACTCTTGGCACATTTGAAGAGCATAAACAGGTGGACACCGTTTATACCGACTTTTCAAAAGCATTTGATCGTGTTTCGCATGCAGCTCTTCTGGGAAAAATGGCCTCTCTAGGTTTCAGCTCTTCTGTTTTGCAATGGTTTAGTAACTATTTAATTGGGAGAACCCAAAGAGTTAGGATCGATAACTTTTTATCTGCGGATATTAGAGTATCATCTGGTGTCCCACAAGGATCTCATTGCGGTCCTATTTTATTCTCGTTGTTCATCAACGATATTGGGGAGTGCTTATCTAATTCCTCGTATTTGTTACTTGCGGATGATCTAAAAGTTTTCAGAGCAATTAGCTCTTTAAATGATTGCTTAAAACTACAGCAGGATCTTAATAATTTAAGTAACTGGTGTATAATAAATAAGTTGGAACTGAACTTCGATAAATGCTCGGTTATGTCATTTGCCAAAAGTAACGGTCCCTCCTTCAGATATAGTTTAAATGATAAGGAATTGAAACGCGTCACCGAAGTTGATGATCTTGGTGTACGTTTTGATAAGGGACTTCTATTTAAAAATCATATTCTGAATATATGTGGGAAGGCCTTTCGAACACTCGGGTTTATTCGGCGTCAATCTGTGCACTTCTCTGCATACACAGTAAAACTTTTATATTACGCTCTTGTTCGATCGCAGCTTGAGTATGCGTCCTGCGTTTGGACTCCTCACTATCAGGTTCAGGTAAACCAACTTGAGAGGGTTCAACATAAATTTTTTAAATACTTGCACTTTAAACGAGGACTTTCTGTATTGGACTTTTCCGACAATGATTGCCTGGATTTTTGTAGAACAAAATCACTGGCAGACAGAAGATTTGTTGCTGACCTATGCTTCATGCATGGCTTGTTCAGTGGCAAAATTAACTGTAAGTTTTTGAAAGAAAAATTTCAATTTAGAAAACCAATAAAATCAACAAGATCGAAGAGGATGTTCGAAGTCGAGCATCATTCCACCAACTATGGCATATTCAGCCCAGTGACCAGGATGTCAAGATTTGCCAATTGCTTAAACGAGAACGATGTGGTGAATTTTCTCAGCCAACCGTTGGCCAAATTTAAGATAATTCTCAATGATTTGGATATCACTGGGACTGGTGTTTATAATTTGTAGGGTCATCTCCTGACCCAATTTGTTGTGCATAATTTGTTGTAAAAAGGCTTTGTCCGTTAATAAATGTTAAATAAATAAATAAATAAATCACGTTTGAATAGATGAGCTGGTATGTTCATAGTACTTTTAGAAATATTCACGTATTGTGATGTCGGATAGAGACGTAGGCTTGAATTATCCGGTTGAGGCATAAGTTCGTAGCGGCATTTTAATTTAAAATTACATTTTTTAAACATAAAAAATACATAAACTAATCAATAAGACATTCTCCTGCATGTTCTGTCTCCCAATGTTCTGTCAGTTATTCGATTCCACGCCTGAAGAAATCCGGTGGTTTGGAGGTGAAGAAGTCGTCGAGCCAGTTTTGAAGAGCAACGTCATTATTAAATAAAATAAGGATAAAAAGAGGAAAAGATGAAAATCTGATGCAGTTAGATCAGGAGAATAGAGCGGATGTGGAATAACCTCCCAACCGAGGTCTTGATGTTAGCAGTATGCGGATGGGCATTATCATGCTGCAAAACCACTTGATGCCGTCTTGCCGGTCGTTTTTCTTGAATTGCAGCCTCCAGGCGACGCAGTTGTTGACAATAAACCTCAGAAGTGATGGTTACATTTCTCGGAAGCAATTCATAGTAGATGACGCCTTCTTTATCCCACCAGATGCACAACATTACCTTGCGTGGATGGGCACCAGTTTTGGCACGATGATTTGCTTGTTTGTTAGGGCTCAGCCATTCCTTTCTGTTCTTGATGTTGATGTAAAGGCACCACTTTTCGTCACCAGTAACAATTTGGGACAAAAACGGCCGATGTTGTTGACGAGCTAAGCGATGACGAGCAAGCAAAGAAGCACAAATGGTAACACGCTGATTTTTGTTGTTTTCGCTCAAAATGGATGGTACCTAAACACCCAACTTTTGAACTTTACCCATGGAATGAAAATGTCGAACGATAGTTAATTGGTCACAATTTATCATATTGCCCAATTCCCAAGTTGATTGACGTGGATCATCACGAATTGAAGCATTTAATCGGTCTTCATCAAAGCCGGATGGTCTCCCTGAACGTGGAAAATCATTAATATCAAAATGCCCCTTTTTGAAATGAGAAAACCATTTTCTTGCAGTATTTCCCACGATGGCATTTTCTCCATAAACAGCACAAATGGTTCTAGCGGCCTCTGATACCTTAACTCCTCGGTTAAACTCAGACAAAAGGATATGCCGGAAATGTTCATTTTTGTGTACTATATTATGGCATTGGAAATCAAAAAATGAACTTATGCATCAATCTGATATTTAAACATTTCTTTCATAATGGGATAAACTCAATAATTAATTACCTAACGTACGATTAACGACATTTTAAAATTATTGCCTGTCACAATTTATTTTGCCAGTGCATTAAACTACTAAAGGAAAGTGTATATAAATGGGTATAATTTGCAATTTAAACAAATCATTTTATTTTCAATTTAGCGAAAATCAGCAATTTAGTATCAGTCACTTATTTAGAATGGATGGAGATCTACTTATATAAATAAGGAAGCTTATTGTGAGATTCTTTTCGTGAAGATTACGAACTTGATATTGCTTTATCAGAATCTGAAATGCAATAAAATATTTACCACTTAACATAAATATTTAATAATATAAATTGATGGAAATAATTCAATTTATGAAATAAAATAGCGAATACTTCGACCTTTTTAGAAATACGTACTAAAGTTTTTTATAATTTTTTTTAAATTGACATAACCTAACTTGGTAAGGATTCGATGGATGCGACGCGAACAAAAAGTAATTTTTTGTTAGATTTGTTCGGGCGGTATATCAAAATCAAATTTATTAGGTTAGTTTGCAAAATATTTATTTTTAGTCTCAAAGACTTGTTAAAAATTATCGAGTCAGTGAGGAACTTCCCTATTAGGGAAAAGATATTATTTTAGCTTAACGTAAATTACGACCACGGAAGAAGCGGTAATTTTTTAATTTGAAACTTGAGCTATGAATAGCTGGAGAAATAGTTGGCGCCAAGTGCGGAAAAGCCAATGGCATTTGAAAATTCAAAATGCGCGAGCAGCTATACGTGAAGTGACGTCATAACCGGAAAATCAATAGTAAGGGAGGCCAAAATCAAGTCGGTGGTTCAGACCGTTGATTTAGTTAATGTGTGATAAAAATGGCAAAGGTTGCTTTTTTACAAGAAAGGTAAATGAATTTGTGATTAATTTTAAGCAGTAAATGGAATTTTGGGGTGAGTTTTCATTTAGATTTGTTCATTTTATTACGGCAATGGCTGATGAAAATTGAAGAGTGCAAGGGCATTGCACCGGATATTTGAGTACTACGGCCGTTCAAGGACAATTTATATGTACCGGGTTAAAAGTTTAAAAGTGACTTTATTAGGAAAAATTACTGTGTAATTAAGCATTACTTAAAACCGTATTTAGTGGCGAAGTTTAAAATTTGTTTAATAAATTTATTTAAATTTTTTCTTACCGGCTTTCAATCGGCTTAAATTTTATTACAAATAATAAATATATCATGCACTATAATAAAATACACTTCAGTTACAATACAAGAAAAATCATGATTAATGGTGTTTTCGTTTACTAATAATAAAGGGAAATTTGCATTAGTCATTTCTATCATCATTCATTTAATAAAGCATTTTTGGGTTACTTTATGCTAAAATAATAAAATATATTTTAAAATTGTTGTATATCGTGTTATTTGAATAGCTATCATTAAACTTGAAAAATCAAAATTTAAATTTTGTTATTTTCGTTACCATAGTAATCGCCACGTTTATTGAATAAGATAGAAAACCATCGTACATACCACATTATTCTAGGATACCCTAATTCCATAATAAGCACGCAAAATTAAAAATTAGAAAAAATATTTTTTGAAAAAAGAAAATTTGGTTAGAATTTTTTTGGTATTTTTTAAATTAAATGCAAGAAATTAAAATTTAGACATTTTAAGAAAAACTTAACCCAACATTTAAATTTTAACTGCAAGATGAGATACATAACCCACAAATTTTATTATTAAGGACACCCTTAAAACAATTATTACTATTTGTGACACGGCAGCACCTGCAAATTACCGTTTTTGAAAACGATAAGATGTGAAAAGAAAAAAAAAATTGAAAAACGGTGATGATAGTGCAATATTGCATCGGAATCTTAAATTATTGCTCCTCATCACAAAACCGAAAAATATTCATAAATTACTTCCAAAGCTATTAATTTTGCATAACTACATCTAAAACTACCAACCAAGTATTAAATTTTTAAAATTGAGTGTTTGCAGGTATGCAATTTCCCAATTGCCTGCAGAAAAACAGCTGCAGAATATTAAGAACTTTTGGGAAATCGTCTGTAAGAAATATTAATGTTTGTTCAGTAGTTTTCGTTAATTAAAAACATAGGAAAAAGGGGAGTTCACTCAGCAGATACATTAATTTAAAATGAAGACATTAAATCTGATATTTTAAAGAATTATAATCATTGAAATGTTGGTGCTCCTAGTTGAAACCAACTGCAATAAAGCTTGATTTGGTATTTCTAGACTAACAGCCTCATTGTTTTCAGTTTAAAGTTCAGAGTCAGACGCTAAGTAATTGAAAGGAAATGATAGTATTAATATATCCGTATCCATAATATTAAATAAATCAAAAATGTAGAAACGTTCAGAAGCTTTCCCTCACGTTGATCTAATAATAAGTAATTATTAGATATTTCTTAAAATCCGCTAGTGAAACCTGAAATTTCCTTTCAATATTCAACTAATGGTAACCGCACGCCACTGCCTGTCTAAAATTCTATATGCATATAAAATGATCTATGTACCTTCACTAAATATTTCCTAAACTAAAAGAGATATTAGATCAACAAGTCAACCGATTTGCGACAAGTGGGATAAGGCTGGGTAATTATCGAGTTCTATGTTTAACCCCTCGTCCATCTATTATACCATAATTTTATATTCTTAAACAGCACCTTGCCCCTTAAAACGGTTCAAATTAAAACTTACAAAAAATTCTATCGATTAGAGTCTGAAAACTTAATATCTGATCATTTGTTACTAATGAGATACAGCGCATTTATTGTAAAATATTTTTTCCCTAATACCCCACGAGTTATAAGAGATATTCAGATGCAGAGAGTTTGCAAGGTACTAATAAAGACTTATTTATAAAACATTATTGATGGTTATCTTCTCACGACATAATTTATAAATCGTCTTCTACCGTTCGTGATACCTTGAATTAATAGCTTTATAACTACTTTTAATATGCTTTAAAAAACACAATTTAGGGTATTACAGAGGGCAATAGACTATTTAAAACTTTAATATTAAATTAACTGGAAATTCCAACCAAAGTCTCATTTAGTTTCTTAAAACTCACCGTAAACCTCATCTTCATATTACCTTCAGTGCCTGATGCGTTAAAAATGATACGTTAAGTTGAGGTATTGTAAGCTGTAATAGTATATTACACACCAAGTGGCAAAAGGAGGCCATTTAATCTCGCGTGCGAATTAGGATTCTGCGGATCTACCAAGGGATCCCAATTAGCACCATAGATTTAATGGCGCTTTTGTCATGAGTTGTATATACTATTTTATGCAATCCTAATAACAATCGACAAAAAAATAGCCGCAAAGAAAAATTGAAATAAACAGGTACAAATTAAAGTATATAAATTGAAGTGGCTGTTAAAAACGCATTGCAAAAGATAACAGTGTATGTAAAAATTCTTTGTAATTATGCAATTTACAAAATTGTCTATTAATAACAGTGGTTGTATGATTAAAAGAAAGAACGCATAATTATATAAAGCTTTGGCGGCATACAACGCAACGCTTAGACGTCGAAAGAATATCTCATTGCAATGTGAAAACGCATTCCTTTGAAGGAAGCGATAAATAATTCTAACGTAAGATAAAATATAGCATGTAGACTTTTGTTGAGTCAATAATTATGAGGTCATACTATGATCCCTTGGGATTAAATAACCTCATGGGAGTAAATTTACTAATAAACGCCACGTGGGATTGAAGAAGGTCAGTCGCAGGCCCGGACAATTCAAAAGCAATTCCTTTGAGGGACCTCACTCTTCAAGACATTTTCACAAAAAAGTTTAAAAAATAAAAAATACGGATTTTCCTATGATATGCCCACCACTGACACGCAGTAATCGATTAATAACAAGATTCCTTCTGTAACTATGTCTAAATATTATTTTAAAATGTGACTATGACATTTTTTAATGCTTTCAAATCGGGTTTTTTTATTTTTAAATTATAATTTTTATTAAGAAATAAATTGATATGTTAATACGTGGCCCCAGTGCGGCCTTTAGGCCGCGCAACCTAGGCAATCGCGTATTACTAATAATATAAATTTAAATTAATATAATAATTGTATCTGTAAAAATCTATAACCTCAACGATGGAATAGTAGGAAATCGCCCAAAATGGGAAAAACACCTCCAAATAATGGAAGATTAGAAAATACTCATACAAGCTTAAAGATCGACGACGCGGAGATGTTGGACGACCGAGAAAGGGATGGGCTGGAACAGGTCAGCGCCCTAAACCACGATGAAATTAATAATGATGATGATATCTGTAAAGAAAAAGATTCCAAAGTATATAAATTAATATTATTATTAAAAATAAGTTCATCTTTTTTAAATGTCGGAGCTTTTGTCCCAAAATTTTAGACAACTTAAATTAAATAAATCAATGAACGGTCGGTCCTTCCTTCTAAATTTTTTTTAATAATTAACTGGTTTCGGAGTTTTTCTAATATAATAACTAAATAATAATCTTGTCTGCTTCTGCAATAATTGAAGATGGAGTTATTATATAGATAATGCCAAAACGGGTTTTACATTAAAGATTTTTTTTTTGAAATAATAATATATAACGGATTTGTTTACAGCTTGTGCCGCTTCTCCATCCCCAGTTTCCATTTCTCTCTATTGTTTTTTCTTCCTGGCCAAATTCTGAGGCATGGTACCGGGTTTTTTAGCGTTTAAATTTTTGACAAGTGTAAGTTTGCTGGCTGATATAACCTCATCCTTGGAGGGCCGGGTATTCTCCTAGTGCGACCCTTCATCTTTGATCTGTTCGACAAGGGTGTTCATTAAAGTGTTCAATTTTATAATTAGAACAATCCAAAACAATCCAAAAATCCAAATTAAAATTTCCAAGTATCAAAGTCAATTTTTCAAAATATCTCCAAATTCCAACCTTAATCTCATTTAATCGTCTTCCCTGCCTTCCAAATGGTACTTCTAGACGTTTTTAGCATTATTTTCTTGCATTATAAGCCCTTAAATTAACCAAATTGCGGGGGCAACTACAGTCGCGCGCTGTTACTTATAATTTATATTTACAAATAATTGTAAATAATTATTATATACCTTTTATTGATTTAATTTTTCACAACTACGAATATTTCGTTGAGGCAATATTAAAACACTTCAGAATGCAGCCGTTTTTTCTAATTGCGTTGATATTATTGTATATTTATCACAGCTCCAGGGAGATGATAATGTAGTGAATGTAATGGATATTCCCCGATACTGTCGGAGGGAAATACTCGGGTGTAATAATACGAGGGAAGGAAAACTATTAGAAGATTTGTTTACGGACAGGTCTTGGAAAGGGTATTGCAAGAGCGAGCGAATGCAATGCTTGCGTTCAAATCCTGGCTCGACATAAATGTACGATTATTTTTGCCTTCCCGAGCGGCTGTTGCGTTGATAATTCATCGAAATAAGACTAATTTCATCGTATTAAGTCTAATTTTCTTAAAAAAACTTTTTTTTTAAATTTCCAACGCGTGTTTCTCCGAGCAACAGGCGTACGGCCACGTACCTTCCATGCAACGCCCCTACACTTTTGCCGGTATAAACCCTGGGTAACCTGTCCTATAAAGTATTGTTCTAGGGAAATGGTATGGTCCCGCTTATCTACAACCACATATAGAGCTCTTGCTTTGGTTCAAAAGCCGGTACAATGTCATTTAGTTGAATAATCATACTTATTTATTTATATATTATCATGATGTTTATTAAATATACGATCATTACAAATCATCTATTTTTTCATATATTTCAAACTGAAGCTGATAGGCCAAATTTATTTTCTAATTATTAAGCAAAATGCTTAAGTTTGAAAAATGTTCACCCTATTTTAAAAAATTTTAAATTAATAAAATTCAACCACACAATGCTCCTTTTGATAAATTAGACTTCCTCTCCATATTTGCACGCAAAGAGGTTTCAGCATAGGTTGTAACTAGTGATTACCTTAATTTTTGTACAATCCATAAAACATGAATAATTACTCAATATAGAATTGATGGTGAGTACTCCTCTAGAAATAGAACAGAAGAGGACTAGTAAAATTCAGGCAAGTTTGAGAAATTTCTGGTTAGGAAAAAAGTAGCGATTTAGAGAGAGAGGGGGGGGTAATCTTTTATTGGTTAAATGAGAAGGGTAACTTTTTATTGATTGAAGATATTTGAAGTTTCCGAGTATCTGGGGTTTGTAGGTTTTTTTATTGTATTTTTATTTATTAGTGCGAATCTGAGGAGATCAATATCCTAATAAAATCGGGACTAATATCCAAGATCACATCCGGTAATTTATTTTAATTTATAATTATTTGACTATAGTATTTTCGTTAAATCGCGATTCTGAAGACTGCATCGGCTGTTGATGATTTTTATGGCAAATATTATGTTGGAAAATTATCTATTTTAAAATAGATTAATTAATCTAGTACCACAATTTGAACTAATTAATTAACAGATTTCATAACACCCTGTGCGGTGAGGGGTGCTTTATATAAGTACGGATACTTGCCAAGTGGATATAACTATGATGTATGTAAATATTCGAAAATCTAAAATTTCATCCCATTTGCTTTTTATACAAATAAATGTACAATATTGAAATTTAATTTCCGTAATGGTTTGTAATTACTCAAAATTTTACATTTTAACTGTCCTAGGAACAGTTACCAAATTTCCGCCAATTAGTACTGGTAATTTCATCAAGTCTCTGTGGAATTTAATTTCTGATTTTTATATAAGCAATTTATCTACTTTAGAATATTGCTGGATTCAAAAGTTATAATGATGTTCTGTTTCTGATAAAAATTTGGAACTGGTTAATAACCTCAACAATCGACCCTATAAAAATGAACAAAAAAATCTAAAATTAAGTTAAACTTTTGTAACTGGATAATTAAAGTATAAGGGACAAATTTACCTGTGAATACAAATATTGAGCTATCAATATTTGTTCATCTTTGTTCAAAGAGGTCAGCGCTTTTCTAACTTGTTCCGTGTGCGATATTCCTTATATTAGTACCACGAGAACAGATATAAAACCTCTAAAATCTTGTAAAATATCACTATATTATTTTTATCTCGTTTTGGATCAATCCCGAAGAAGTTAATTTTCCTTTTAATCCAATTTCAATACCCTATCAAACAGATAATTATTTTAATAAAATAATATAGGTATTAGGAACTGAAATAACGTTGGGGGCGCTGCAAATGTAACAAATATGGTGGTTTAAGTCGGTTTACGTAAAGAAAATAAGTTCACAATGAGAACAAGTTGCTGTGAAAGAGTTCAAATAATACCACAATCACTTTAAATGTCACTTTTATCACTGAAATCTAGGATAAAAACATGCACAAGTAAATAGCGCTTTTAATTTAACCACACTTAACCACTTATATTACAGTTCTATAAACGGTCACGTCGTGGCGTTTTCTTATTTGGAGTTGCCAACAGCATATCTTCTTTTAAATTTGTGTATTCAGTAACATGATGTCATTAACGAAAATATGCAGTACTTCTGAATTCAATAACTATGCGTCTTATAATATATCAAATTATAATAAATAATATGCTTCATGACGACCGCCGATGTATATATTTTACAGCAACTTTGGCAAATTTATCTTTAATTTGTGTAGTTTTTCAGCGGCCATAGTTGTTTCTCTGAATATTTGTAGATACGTATTTGGAAAATTGAATGAGTCAAACAAATGCGGGCTTTCGATGACGTGAATCCATAACTTTTCATTGCCCAGAATAGACTACTAAAAAATATTCTAAATTGAGAATAAACGTAGAACATTGGCATAGAAGTTAATTCCTAAATTAAGTTACTGATGTTGATAGTATACTTACTGATATCACTGTAGTATAGTTGTTAAACATAATAGTATATGCTACAATCTCGTAGGTATTTGCAATTAGGTATATTGTCGTTTACAGTAATTGTTCATAATATTGGTCGTAATATCACGTAGGCATTTGAAATTGGGTGTTGTATAGGTGAAATTGTTTTAGACTTTTAACCCGTAGAAATTTGTGTTGTAATTGCCTATTAAGTAGGCGTTATTCGCAGTAGGCGTAAAAGTTGTAGGAGTAAAACCCTGGAGGTGTTTAGGTGTCCGTAGGCGTATTGACGATAAACCGTCTTGATTCGAAAATGTGGTTATTGTAATGAATAATGAATAGTTTTTAATTCTCCCTTGTCTGCGTGAACACTTTTTTCCTTTGTAATAATTGTTATTTGTCACTACTTTGTTTTGTTCATACAACAAAAAGACAAAGAAAATAGAATGAGCAACGAATTGTTCTTTGTTTAGCCTTTGCTTTAAGACGTCGATCTTTTAGTTTTTACAGCGATATATCTCGAAAGCCTTACATTTTAGGGAAGGGCTAACTTGGACTTAAATTTTGGTAAAAAAATTAAAAGCGGTTCTTTATAGCACAATTCATACGTATTTACGTTAATTCAATATATTTTAATTGAATGCCTAAATCAGACATTGTTTCTTCTATGCAACGCAAAATCTTCGTATGTTACAACACAAGGTGAGGAAAATACTCAAAGATTCAGCGAGTACAGGTTTTAGCAAGGAGATTGGACGAGCGTAGCGCAGCGGAGCGAGTGTCAATCTCCTTGCTAAAACCTGTACTCGCTGAATCTTTGAGTATTTTCTGAACCCGCGTTGCTGTTGCGATGATAATTCCGTGAAGAAACGCCACAACTTAAAAGCACAATATCACATACGAAAATCGACATTTCAAACGCCATTTTTAATGTCGAAAATGGTGATACAAAAATAAACATATATTGCACCATTTTCAATGTTGTAAAATATCGAGATTTGTAACACTATTTACACTAAATACAAACTAACGAGCACAAAGAAACTTACCTTCGTACAATACAAACTGCACACAAAAATTGAACGAGGAAAATACTTCGACGGTTAATTCAAACTAAAAAACAAAAGCCCAAATTTAAGTGGCGGAAAGGTAAACATGAAATTAATCGGTGAAGCTAAATTGACGCTCAGTTGTATAAAATTTAACTTAAAATGTGTGTAAAATGGTTGATGTGCATAAAATGCATTCTGTACAGAGAAAATAAACTCATTGCAGCTTAAATTTTACATTCACGTCGTACAATGGCGTCCATTGAATTCACTCATAACAGTGACGAGACAAAAAAAAATTAGTACCAATGTCCCACCAATGTCCTGTCTGAATGCAAATTAGTGGAAACATTTTATGCATTAAAATAGTGCAATTTATAAGTAGCAATACAAATTTTAACCAGTATTATAAGATTTAAATAATATGCAGACAAAATTTTAAATGTGAACAAAGGATTTATGTACGCGATAAACATCTCAACTTCGCGGCCCACATTCAGGAAGCTAGCCGAAAGGCGGCGGCGGTGACGAGTTCCATCGCCCGCCTGATGCCCAACGTCGGAGGACCGAAGACGACCAAAAGAAGGATGCTCGGCACCATCGCTCATGCGGTGATGTTATATGCGGCCCCGGTGTGGCACGACGCGACACTCTTCGCGAGGAACGCGAAGAGACTCCTGTCGGTCCAACGGAAGATGGCGTTGCGCGTAACGTGCGCCTACAGAACCGTGTCAGGCGAGGCGGTGCGACTGCTGGCCAGCATGCCGCCGATAGATCTCCTGGCAAAGGAAAGAGGCGGCAAGCTAGCAGAGCCAGATAGAAGGAGGGCAACTCTCGACGAGTGGCAAGCACGATGGACGGCAGCAGCAACCGGAAGCTGGACGAGACGACTCGTTCCCAGCGTCGAGCCATGGGTCGCCAGGAAGCATGGAGAACTCTCGTTCCACCTCACCCAAGTCCTGACGGGGCACGGGTGCTTCAACGAGTACCTCCATCGCTTCAAGATACTGGACGACCCAACCTGCTGCCACTGCGACGAAGAAGACACTGCGTGCCACACCATCTTTAGATGCATTAGATGGGAGCGTGAGCGAGTGTCGGCATCGCTGTACTTCGGGGAATCCCTCACCCCGGAGAACTTGGTCCTCAAGATGTTGGAGAACGAAGAAGGCTGGAAAGTTATCACGGCCTTCGTGACCTCCATCATGAGGACGAAAGAAAAGCTCGGGAGGGAATTACAACAAGGACGATGAAACGCGCAATAGCCGCCACTCCCGAAGTAATGCCCAGACGGCGAAACCGGGAGTCGAGGATAGGGGTGAGGTTTTAGTCAGTGCGAGTCTGACACTACCGGCTTAGATCAAGCCGGTGTCTCGCACGAGATTTCCTCATCCCGGCGCAAAGCTAAAAAAAAAAGGATTTATGTACATGTGTGAACAAAAGATTTATGTACACATGTTTAAAATACAATAAGACTTTGTTCTGTATCAAAATAACTGCACTTATTTAGAAAGTTAAAAATTAAAAAACTCACCGTAAAAAAACCAAAAACCTTATTTCAAAGCACTTAGGAACACACAGAAAACACTTGTTAAATCTAACGTTAAATCTAACCAATACTCTTTTACGGCCCCCTACAAAAATATTTAAAATATTCAAAATATTCAAATTGACCTAGGGTTATTTGAATATTCACGTAGGATTTCATAATAACTGGATATTTTACAGTATTTGCGGGTAAAATTCGACGGTGTATGAATTGTATCCGTATAAGTACAATGTAAAATAACGCACGCTGATTGGTCGAAACGCCAAAGTTTGACCCTGAATGGAATTATCTAATATACAACGCAAACAAATTCTTAAAAACACATGCGTTTGGAAGTGCATCGTTTGTGAGCCTATAATAGCTATTTGTGCAACAAGTAAGAAACAGCTACTTTTCGTACGTGTTTCGAACAAGATTTTTTCTACTTTTAACGATAACCGTTTCGGTTCCTCAGTACGCAGATCTGATGAACTGAAAGGCTGTGCACTTTCAAAGGCATAATTAAGTTTTTGTGTGTGACCCTTTCCGTGGTTTGGAGCCTACGTTAATCTGTAGGTTCTGTAAGTGTGAAAACACTTTACATCTAGGAGAAAATAATTTTCTATTGTAGAATACCCTGTATATCATTATTTAGAATTAAATATTAAATATGATCTGATATTAAATATCTACTACTATAAATACGTCATAATCGTTGTCAAAGAACATAGTTTATCATCTAAATTTAACAGAATCATAGACGAGAAAGTTAATCTTATTAAAATGCGAAAATATGAAGCTATAAAAGGAAAATTTACAACTACGTGGCGACTTTTCAAACTTTATGAGAACCATAAATTAAACATAAATAAATTTGACTTTGGATGTAACCTAGCTAACAAGAATATTTATACAATTTTATTAAAATTCTTTCGTTATTTTCCACTTTAATGAGATTGAAATTCAAAATTTTCTTCTTATACTGTGTTATTAATAAATTCCTTATTATTTATTAATATATTGATTATATTTCCATGGCTGTTAATAATTTACGAATTTTGCTTTTAAAAATTTTACCGTAGTAGGTATTTATTTTTATTTGTCAAGTACAGTATGATAAACTACAAGCTGGATAATATAAATTTCCTTTTAATCTTGAAAAGAAAAATTATAAATGTATTATTTTTATTATAGGAAAATGGACGCGAGGCTTTGGATCTCACAGCCTCCCCCTTACGTGGACCACCGCCAAATTCACGATCAAATCATCCACCGCCCATGGTTATACAGGGAGATTTTAGAAAGGTTACTTAATGTTTTTCTACTTTTTAAGTAATTGTGCTTGCTTTGTTGTGTAGGACTGTGCAATTTATTTTTAGCGCTGATTTAATTTATTTCATTTACACAGCGAAAAAATTGTAATTTGTTTTCTTTGTAATTTATTTATGTTATGTACTTCCCCATTTCTCATGTCGTTTTTAATTTTAAAATAAATAATATAGTGCAACATTAATAATCTGTATCCACGCTAATTTAAATTTCCGTAATCCTCACTATTTTAAAGTACAGTTTAGTGCTTCGGAAAAGGAAGTCGGCTAAGCTACTGGAATAAGTAGATACAAAAAGTAGCTTGAAGCTACTTTTGTTCATACCTTGCCTTACATCATTGATTTGTTTGTTTTTATTTTTTTAAATAGCTTTTATAATTTCAACTAAATTTTAAATTAAATTTTTCATCGCTTCCAAACTTAAAAACGACGGCTACTATAGATTATAAATGAAACCCGGGATATGGGCATGAATCTGTCAGACTCACGTATGTTTTTCATAATATTGTTTTATCGATAGATATAGTATTATTATTTTTTTAGTTCGTAATATCTTTTAAATAAATATTTTCATAGTATTTTATTTTTGTTTTATTTATTGCAGAATGGAAATGATTTTATTTAATTAAAGTGTGAAAAGGGATTATTTTGCTTATTAAACCAATGCTCTTTAATTTCGTTTTACATCGTTTTACTGAATTTAATCATCCTAAAATTAAATTTTTTAATTGAACGCGACCTACCTGTTATATATCTCATATTTTCCCGACAAGATGACAGATTTAATTTCATAGGTACCGCATATCTTTTCAGAGACCAACGATATTCTCAGTTTTAATTTAGTTAGCTGAAATTACCTGAAATAAATTTCATTTGTAAAATTTATCTTACTGCTATTATTTCTGGTATCCATTATTATTCTAGAATGACAATAAACACATTAATAAGTATAAAAAAAGTAGAACGGTAAAAATTCAATAAATCACACAAATATTATTTGGACATCTAATCGGAATCAAACAATCCAAATCAATCAATTTTTAATAATTAAATAACTATGTAGTTCAATGTAAGTAAAGGTTAGTGGGGATGATTATTCAAAACGGTAAACAGATCACATCAAATTTTAAATTTGACATTTTAATGTAGCTAAACTTTACAACTACATAAAAGTACAGCGTAATCCTCTTATAATGGACTTCAAGGATCAAAACAATAAGTTTGTTTGGCTAGCATTCAACAAAATAATAATTCGTTGAATTAAGTATTTTAATTCACATATTAATGGAAAAATAGATTACGTCCAATATACAAGTAAAATAATACAGTTATTAATTTAAATATACAATCAAGTTAATGAAAACTTACTCGAAGTTCCTAATTGTAAAAAAAACAATCTTTTATAATCTAATTTTTCCAATTAGACTTCAAGTAAGTTTCCATTAACTTGATTATATGTTTAAAATAATAACATTATTATATTTACAGCAAATTATAAAATCAATTTATTATGTCGAGCGTTCATTTGAAAAATAGTCAGTAGAAATAACTATATTTTTGGGTAAATTTGGAAAAAACAAAATCCACGTCGGGGACGTTCAAAACCAATACTGTTTGAATTTAAATTTAACCCCCACTCCATTTTGCGATACATCGTTTGGAATAAATATGGAAAATATCCTCGTCCATCCACGTTAAAAAAATTGAATTTAGTGGATCCATTTATAAGTTAAAGATAAATTTGAGAGATGACACAAAAAATAATTTTTTTATTTTTACGAAAATCACGTTAGCAGTAATCAAGATGTGCACTAACTATCAAATAAGATAATCAAAAAATCTATTTAATCAGCGGCGGCTCGTGACTTTTCCATTTGAGGAGGCTAATTTTACAGCTTAACTACCTTATAAAATAAAACTTAAAAAAAAAATTTAATAAAATATTAGTAGACACGTGTTTCGGGCTTGTTGGCTATCTTTAGTACTGTGTACAATGGAAAAAATTGTTCGATGAGTGCAGAGTGTTTTTTGGAAAAAATGCTGTACAATATACAGATTAATATTATTTTAAGTCATTCGAAATTTATGAAGCTTTAAACGTAAGACGGCGACTTTTAGTATTCGCCAAGTGATCGATGATATTCTCGTAGAATTCATTATTTCGAGACAATAAGGTACCGAATTCCTTTTCAATAGACATTACCGCGACGTTACTTAACCGAATTTGGTTCATCGTATTACGAGTGTAAGTTTTAATACGTTTTAGTGTGGAAAAACTTCTTATATGTTACCGGTATGGTGACGACCACACATAAAAGTTTGTAAAATTCAGGCATACAACTGTGTAAATCATTTTTGAAAGTAAAATCTAATATATTTGATGGAGTCCTACATTGTCCAAACATTTTGGGGTCACTTAAAGCTGGTTCACACTATGCAACTTCTCATGTGACTTGATCATAAGAAAAATCATATCTAAAATCATAAGAAACGCTAATATCACATGACCAACAACTTTTAAGTTCACACTATACAATATTGCTTATGACTTTTCGTATGATTTAAACTGTTACAATACTGTCTACTGTCAAAAATGTTGTAATTAACCTAAGTTTATAGCAGTTTGTAGTCTCTAGTGTGTGGTTGATCATCGTTTCTAGCATGCTTATTGCTATAAAATTTGTTTTTTGGGTCATACAAACAGGGAATCAATTGTAATATTTTTATAAAACTAATTTTTTGATTAACAGAAATTAAATAAAATAACAATTAAATAATACTAAGACCCGTTTTACCATAATAATAAATTTTCAAAGAATTTGAAATTTTCAAAATTTAAAATTAAAATTTAAAAAATAAATTTTAATTATCAAATAAATTTTAATTATCAAATTAATTTTAATAAATAGAATAAACGGAATAAACAAATCTGAATTACTAACCATAATATTAAAAATACCAACCATATAATGTTAAAATCTTAAAAAAAAGCGGTTTATTCAAAAATATCATACAAGAAGTCATAGCAAAATAGACACGGTTCTATTCTGAAAATCACTTATTATTTTGCTATTATTTGCTTATGACTTTAGCTATGACTTCAATAATACATAAAATCATATAGTCTGAACGTAAAAATCGTAGTCATATGAGAAGTCATATGACTTGTCACGTGAGAAGTTGCATAGTGTGAACCAGCTTTTATATGCTACCGATAATTCATTTTTGAGTTGGATTTGATCAAAAAATGGATATTGCTCTAATAGACTATATCTAATAAATTTTGAGGAAAGTTTTTCCTATAATCTGAAAATTTAGCAAATTAATGTTAATAGATCAAAAAATTTTAATTTATGTAAGTCTGCAAATCAAACTTCAATTTGCACGATAATCGTATCCAAAATTTCCGCAAAAATTTGTTTATAACTTTGATGCATATCTGGTAAATCAAATGTCCTTTTTTATTTTTTTTCTGAGCCGGCTCGCAATTTAATTCATCACTACTGTATCTATGCAGAGTTTAGATTAATTTTGTTAAACGACATTTGGCGAAATTAATATCGGTAAGTTTACTTTGTAAAATTGAAAATACTACGTCTGTCTGTTCAAAAATTAATTTAAAAGTTTCTAATAAAAAGCAAAATTTTGATTCATTTAAATATTGTCTTAAACCTACCGCTTCTCCAATAGTTCGAGAGTCGTTTTTAAAATCATCGTTGTCGATTATAAAATTAAATACGTCAATTAATTGTTGTTTTCTTAATTGCACTGTAAATACTGCACTTCACTTTTATATGTTTTCAATACAAGTGATAATGCAAATATTTGCAGGTGTCTCTTTGATAAAACGCATATGAGTCTAGCCTCAAACGTGTGTAAAATTGCTATCTTCGTACATTTAGTAAAATAACACAGAATAGTATGCGTTTATATTACAAGCTTATTACTTACAATTCATCTGTTAATCGCTCATGTTGATCATGAACTTTACTAACCAGAAGCCTCTATTGTATTCTGGGTTGCCTAACTCTGTGCTAATAAACTAAGATAAGCCTTTAGGCTAGCCGCTGGATATGTACTATTTCGAATTTATTTCAGACGTAAGTCAAGTTCATAAGCTAATTTTATTATTAAATTAAATTTTGTTTTAAATAAATTCAAAAAAATTAAAAATTGGAAAATTGGAAAATACTAATTTAAAACGAAATATAAATAGCAAGTCCGTCCAACAATTTGAGAGGAGGCTAAGCCTCCCTTGCCTCCATTGACAAACCGCCGCTGTATTTACTAGTATATTATTCTCCGAGCCGCGTTAGAGCTTTTTACCGTCACGGATGAAATTGTCACAAGGCGCTTGCGCCGAGTGACGTAATTTCATCCGTGACGGTAAAAAGCTCTAACGAGGTGAGGAAAAATAAGATGTTTTATCGCAATCTCTTTCAGTAAGAACCAAAATACAATAAATAAACAAATTTGGAGAAAGTGCAATTAAAAACAGACATAATTAAAATATTGCAATAACTTATAAAAATATAAGTGCATAAAAGTAGTAACCTTGTAAGAAAAACCATAATATGTACAAATATTACATCATAGGGGGAATACCCTACTAAGGATTTCGCGGTGTTAGTTACATTATGCAAACCAAACGTTAAATTTTATTTATAAATTTGCAGAATATCACATGTTTTGAACTGTTTACGATTAATGCAAAAAAATACTATCGCTTTTAATAAACCAACGTAGTAATTGAAATTTACTTTAATTAAAGATATATTGATCACGTTAATTCAAAAGCAAATATAAATAAAATTTGCAAGTGAACATTAAAATCCCCCTAGACGAGCTAATAAGCTCTAGACAACAATTATTATTTATAGCAACAGATAGCCGGGAAGGAACACCTGCTTACGCGTAGTCTGTGGAGGGGTTATCTGCTAACTTACTGAACGAGTTGCGATAAAATTAATTATTTGAGTTTTAGCACTTGAAAATGGTCGTGTATTTACGGGACTGAAAATCGTTATGCTGGTAGAACTGTTCGAATTTTCAATAAAAGCCATCCTGAAAAAAATGTAGGACACCAGTCAGTGATAAAGTTAATACGAAAATTTGAAGAAGCCGGTTCCCTATGCAATAAAATTAATATGCAATTAAGAATTTTGAATGAGGTTTCGCAGTTAGAATATACCATTTTGCTGCGAATCCCAGCACCTACTTTCTAGTGGTTTCTAAGTTAACAAATCTTTTAATTCTTCCATACGTTCCATACGCCAAGTGCTAAAACTTGGCGAAGACGATTTTGATAGCAGAATTGAGTTTTGTAAACTGATGTCTAAGATAATTCATTAGATGGCCCAAATTTGGTTAAAAATATTTGTTGCAGCCACGAATCAAGTTTTTTCTTGCATGGATAGGTAGTGAAACAATAAAATTGCGCACATGTTTCGAGAAGATCATGCACAGTATCATCAAAAGGTCAATGTGTATTCTGGTATACTTGGAAATTACATTATTGTGTCAATTGTAATTGAAGAAAACCTGACCATACAAATAATTATATTCTAATCTATTACAAAATAAAAATTGTCCTACTTATCGATCAGCCTTTACAAAATTAAGTTAATGAATAAGGAAATGTGCTGATAGATGAACATAATGTACATTATGACCCCCCCCTCACATTATGCAATAAATGTGCGTTAATAATTGGATGAAAAATTTTCTGGAAAATGGATTAGTATGAGATAAAATCTTCCGATTTGACGTCACTTGATCTGTTCCTCTAGGGATATTCAGGCCTGGTTCAAAAATAATTCTCACTGTAGCCCTCAGTGTAGCCCACTACGGCTGGAAAATTTATTTGGTGAAAATGTTTTAGAAGTGACCGTGAACAAAAATAAGTAATATTTTCTTTATAGTTATTCATGGTAGAATTATAAATTAGTATCGCTGATTGTAACTTCGTCGGTTCCCTACCTCCTCTTTAACTGATACACGTAGAGGATGCCTAAAGGTATCAAAGAAAAGACAATTTTCTCTTATTATAAATTTTCCCTTGCATTATAAGCCCTAAAATTACCAAAATTGCGGGAGCTACACAGATGCGTGCTGTCATTTCTAATTTATATATAACTACTAATTAATACAAATAATATATTATTAAGGTATGATTAAAATTATAATTATAGTGACAACAATTAAAATTCATTGTGTTTGATCAGAGATTAGCTTCTTCTTCTTGAAGATCATTTGGGCATTACCTAATGTTATTTTTAAACAGGCCTTCTTAAGACGTTTTTTGGACTCCCTTCCCTTTTTTTGGAAGGAGAAGATGATATTATGTATCATAAATATTTAATCATAGATTGAACCATAATTGTCATTCGTGAAACCGGCTATAAGTGTTTGAAAAAAAATAAATATAACAAATAGTTTTTATCTGTGCAAAATTTATTGAAAAATGTATTCGTTCCATTTTGTTGCGTTCACAAGAAGTTAATAATATTAAGTTATTGCATTATTTTTATTATAAAGTTTAGATAATAGAAGCATTTCAAGCTTTCATCTGCGATTTTAAATGTCCTGAACGCCTAAACGATTAAAAATATGCTATCAGACTTTTCATAGGACAATTAACTCATTATAAAATGTCACTAATAGTTCCATTTAATTCATAATTCAAACAAAAAAGCCAGTAAATTCTATTGATGAGTGGACCTATGCAGCAACTTTTTATATTTTTAACGTTAAGGGTGCGACCGAGGCATCTAATATGCATTTCCAATTTGACCCCACTTATAGACACGACTTCACCCATTTGTTGAGTTTTATCCGTAATTTTTACAATGTGATGTCGCAACGAGTGAATTTAATTATTTAAAATATGGCAAAGAACATTCTAAAAATCAACATAAAAATTCAAACGGCATTGGTTTTGAATGTCCTCCTCGCTCTCTAAATGTGTTTTTTGTTTCTCTCAAATTATACTCGAAAAACAAAGTTCTTTCGGCTGGCTGCTTTTGAAATGAATACCCGATATAAAAAATAAAATAGTAAACACAATAAAAATAAGTAACTGGATCACTTTTGCAATAAGCTCCATTATTAAAGATCATTGGAAATCGAACAAAACAGTAGATTAACTTGGTAAAATTACAGACTGGTTAAAACAATTTTATGGTCCGACGTTTCGGGCTATTTACACTTACTTAGTCCATTTTCAAAGATTTTGAAGATGAAAAACTAAATTTTACCATTATTATCGTGAGAGAGCGTGAGATCAGATGGAAACACTGATGTCAGAACGAGAAAGATGGAAAGAGGTTGTGAAGTCAGCCAAGACCCACCCAGGGTTGTAGAGCTGCACGATTTGATTTGATTTTATTATTATCCGAAAGGTCAATTACATTTACAAATATTAGATTAACGTGTTAATTTTTAATTATATATTAATTTCGCAGGTTAAACATTGATATACGAGTATTTCAAAATATAACAGGTTAACGACAATTTAATACACAAAATGGAGTTTTTCTTTGTTTCTACTCGAACAAGAAAACACATTAAAACCATCATTAAAACAATGTCGATGGCGGAATAATGGAACGGAAACTTTTACCCAGAAATTTATGTTGATATAAACCCGAAAAAGACACGGTTTGCTTTTCAACTCGTACTTTGAAACAATTGTAAAATATCACGTACATACATCAATCAATTCAATTAAAATTAGATTAAGTCTACATGCCGGTGTGATTATAAAAGGTGCATCCATTATACCTCCTGTTTAGCGAACAAAATAGTCATAAAACTACAAAACATTTGTAAATAAAGAATGTATCTTGGGTTGTGGGGAAAGAAATAAAACTAGGTTTGTTTTGCCGACGTTTCGAAGGATTTATTCCTTCATCCTCATGGCTGCAATGGAAGAAAAATACAATTAAGCGTCGGTCATGGGTTGTAGAGAGGCTTACCTGACAAACGGATGATAAGAATTTTGAAAAAAAGGTCAAATGTATCAATTAGTTGTGTGAATAACCAAAATATTTAAAAATTCCACCAACACAATAACTGTGTCAAATGAAACGTTATCTGTTATCTGAAAAACTGACAGTAGCGCACACCTTGACTGATAAAATTGCAAGGACGTCTATGATGAGGGGAGGGGGTTTTAAACAGTATCACGCAGAAGCAAACATAAAAAACAATTCTGTGGTAAGCCAACCAATTAACCTCCAGAATACAGTTAATTAAACAACAAAGGATGATATAACAATTATACAATATAAAAACTAAAACTTTCCAAAGGGAATTTCGTCATGAATTATAGTAAAATTCTTATCATCCGTTTGTCAGGTAAGCCTCCCTACAACCCATGACCGACGCTTAATTGTATTTTTCTTCCATTGCAGCCATGAGGATAAAGGAATAAATCCTTCGAAACGTCGGCAAAACAAACCTAGTTTTATTTCTTTCCCCACAACCCAAGATACATTCTTTATTATAACGTTTGGGAAGTGATTACTGTTTATTATACATTTGTAAATGTAAATGTAAAAAATGTTTCGTAAACATTTATTAGTAGAATTTCCATACTACATAAAAAGAAACAGATACTCTTGGCTAATTGGTTCACAAAAAAATTGTAAAATTTACATTGTAAAATAGCGTGCGAGAATGCTAATCAAAAGCTTGCAAGCCAAACAAAATCGCTACCAACCAATACATAAATATATCAACTGCACAGGGCGCATTAATAGTTTAATTTGCGTTGAAAAACATTAAATCGCATTTTAGTAAGTTTCCTATTCAGCGGTTTTGTTAGTTACCAACAGGTTCAAAGTTTTAAATTAAGTTGTAACTACAACTACTACTTTAGCTTCATAGGATAGCAAAAAAGTGGCGTTGGGGAGTATTTTGCGAGCGCAGCTCGCTCACACTCTCATCTAACGTTCGAGTTATCTGACGTAGAAATTGAAAAGTTAAGTTTTGGCGCGGCTCACATTACGGAGCCTAGCGGTCTTGAACTGAAATACAAAAGATTTTGTTTGCTCCTTCTTAAGTAAATGACTTATTACATATCCTTAACGGGCTGTCGTAAGCTAACGTTACTACTCGCTTATTAATTGCTCTCGCTTGTTATTTTACACCCCGTAAAATAGTCTGTAGAAATAAAAATTTGCAATGTGCAACGTTAAGCAACTAAAGCGTCGGTATAACGTTGGATATGGGTCATCACAAGATATCGTTCTGAGAATTAATTACTCTATCATTTACAAGGTTATCACTCTTCTATAATGCCTCTCCATGTATCCCGATTCATCGTTGACTCCTCCCAGTCACCTACTCTTTCGATCTGATCAAAGAGATTATATTATCTCTTAGACGCTGTCGTGATCTACCAGGGGGTCTCTTTCCAATTGGGTGTGATTTATAAATATTGTTTATCTCTTTAGTGGTCCACCTCTTATGACATGCCTAATCCATACCAGTCTTTTCGCTGTCATTTCACTTGTGATTAGTGATTGATGGATAATTTCGCGTACCTCTGCATTAGTTCTACGACGCCAGACTGTCGTCTCCGCGTCAAATACTGGTCCCAGAATTTTCTTCATCACTCTGTACGCAAATCTTGACAATTGCATTTGGTTCTTTATTGTCATTCACCAACCGTCGCATCCATGCAATACCGCTGGTTTTATTATTGTATTGTACATTCCGAGCTTGACGTTTCTCGACAGCTCTCGCTTTATTAAGAGCCCCGCTACTACTTTGTTGTCGCTTGCGATTCTAGCTTCTATTTCTTTGCTAAATGCTTTAATATTTGTTAGCCATGATCTCAGATATGTATTTGAATTTTTTTATATCTAACCTACCTAAATTAAATTTATATTTTTTACCTACACCTTGTTCATTATTTTCAGAGTTTCTGTGAAAACGGTTGGTTGCCCAAAAAAATTTATTTGACTAAAGTTGTAGCCCGTTAAATTCCCTATCCGGTTTGAGCCGTTAGTTTTTCTCTTAGACGTTTCGTTTAAGAGATACGGGGTTCGCAAGAAAATTAAAAAAAACCTGAATTTTTAAACATTTTTTCCCTTAATTTAATTTATAACTCGAAATCCGTTGATTGTAGACGATAAGGGGTTATAACCTAATTTGTAGACAAGCGAATTATCTTTAAAAAAGTTCTAATCCATTAACCTTAAAAAATCAATAATATCGGAGCTACAGCCGTTTGAAATCAGAAATTCAAAAAATTGCTTTGAAGGGAGGTACCCCCAAGGGTTTCGACTTGGGCAAAAATTTTATTTGAAAATTTGTCTTAGAAAAGTGTCCTTTATCACCACCTCAAAGGTTCTCCACGGTCTTCTTCAACCAAATTCCAAATTCGGTTTTAAAACGATTTTTAGTTTCCATTCCTCTCTGTTGTTACATATTTCATGCGTTAGGCCTCTCATAATACCTAAAATACAATATTTAAATAGTATATAATTTTTAATCATTGAGATATACAAATAGTTAATTGAACATGAAAATATTTTTTATTGAAACATTCATCAGGATACGTTATACACGACATTACAAACTAGGGTATTCCGCGAATTATGCAGAATTTGCACGTGCATATTATCGCTTACAAGTTTATCATATTGCGAGTTATTTCTGTGCTGATTTGGTTATGTAATATTTTAATTATGTCTGTTTTTAAATATAATTACGCCAAATTTGTGCTTTTATTTTAATTGTCATTTTACTTAAGTAGTAACGAACAAAGTATCTTATTAAAACTCGTGCGGTAAGTGATTTACCGTCCTTGTATAGTAATATACTATTAATAAACCGTGTAGCGGTTTATTTGCTATGACAAATTGATGGGTGAGGCCCGGTGCTCTAGTCTACGCTCTCACCCATAGAGCATTGTTGTTAAGGGTGGTTAGCCTTTAACTACAGCATCGAGAGCGTGGGAACTTGTAGATTATTTTATTCAAATGGTTGACTTGCACTTATGCTGGTGTTGTTGCAAACCGCCAAGTGAATTTAATAAGACACAAGCAGAAAAAGAAAGTGGTATTATTATGTCACCAAAATGAATAAATAAAAGTTGGGTTAGATGTGTTGTGATTTATAAAATCTGGGATTAAAAAAATGTAAATATATACTTAAAAAATTGAATTCGGAATCACTGAAGGTCAAATTGAGGGTTTGACTCGAAATACATAGAACAAAAGTAAAAATTAAGATGTGCTTCTACATAATCAAAAAATAACAATTGAGGTTCTCTGAAGAAGAAGAGAGAAGATTCAATAAACTATGTATTTAAATTATGAACAACATCTTTTCAAAAATATGGTTATAAATGAGCACAGGTAAATGCATAAGGAATTGTATATTCATTCACCTTACTATCAACAAACTCAGGCTCGATTCATCATTATATTTTTAGGGGTGCGGCGCAAAAATAATTTGCAGAACAAAAACAACTTATGTACGTATCACATGAGATCACTTATTTGTAATTTCGTCATCTGATAAAGATGTGAAACAATCAAAATTACTTAGTATAATTTATAACATAGATAAAATTTATTTCGTCGGAGTTCAAACTTGGATGTCGTCTTTATCATTTTCTTCCATGACAGATATTATATGTACAAGAAAAATTCTCTTGTAAGAACGTGGAAATTCGTAATTCGGTAAAGGAAATTCAGGTTACGTAGGTTCAAAAGCATATTTCTTACACTAACTTGTGCTTTTGGTGTTGAAGTTTTATGTCAATGTGAAATGTCAAAAAAACTGGAACATAGATATTATTTTTTTAAATAAACTAATTTTTTCTCCAACCGTATTAAAATCAGTACATTTTTAATAGCATTACCTCAACTAAAAGTGGACGTTTTTGTTATAAATATAAAAATGCGAACATTGCTAAGCAACACTTTTATTTTACGTGGACTAAAAGTACTTTTATTTTACGTGGACTGAAAGTACTTTTATTTTACGTGGACTAAAAGTACTTCTATTTTACGTGTACTAAAAGTGAATTAAATATATTTTTTAATGTCAATCATTTATTGGTTAAAATAATTTTACACGAATAACAATAATAATCAAACAAAATAACAATAATAAGTGAACTAATTCGTCGCATCGACATGCCGGAAATTCCAAATATTAAAACAACATAAAAACGTATATAAAATTTAGGTAAAGAAACATATAGGCAAAGCAATGGTCGAATCGGTAATGTGCTATGGTAGTGAGATATGGTTACTGACGGCGGATACGAGAAGGAAGCTAGCAGCAATGGAGATGGATTATCTCAGAAGAAGCGCAAGAATATCAAAAATGCAACATATAAGAAACATCGATATAAGAACAATGATGCAAGCGCAAGAGACTGTTGTTGACCGTATCGAACGAAGAGGCCTCAAGTGGTTTGGACACATGATGCGCATGGAAGAAGATAGATGGCCACAAAGAATCTGGAAATGGAGACCACCTGGTAGAAATAAGAGAGGAAGGCCTAGAAGATCCTGGAACGAAGGAATGAGAGATGCTATGAGGGTTCGAGATCTGAAAGAAGATGATGCGTTGGAGAGAGAAACGTGGCGTATAGGATTGGGAAGGCGGCGCGAAGCTGTATAAACCCTATTAATATATATAAAATTTAGGTGCTATTTCAATTTTTAATATTCTATGTTTACCTTAATCATTAAAAATTTATCATCATTTGCTTTGATTAGAAATTCGTCCACTTGTTCTTTTGTTAGAACTCGAGATTTTTTAGGTGTGTAACCGTTATTTTGCTTTTTTAAAAACGCACGTAATTTTGAAAATTTTCCAATATCTACGTTATTTTTTAGGTTCAATGTTGCTTTAACCATGGAATATTGTGACCAAAGTGTTGAAGATTTCATTGTACTAGACAAATACGAAAAATATACCAATAAAACGTTCTCCGAATAGGATTTTATATTTTTTTCGTTACACCATCGCAAAAAACGATTGTATGCGAATTCATATACCTCTCTTGACTTGGATGGCAATAAGTCTAAAACCCATAGATGTATAGATACCGACTGCCCTATACCTTAGTATTGAAACATGCAAAATCAACATAGTTCAGACTTAGTACTGTATTGCTATTTCTGTTATACACTAGTACTATCAATCTTTTATCTCTCTTAAAATTCTGTTGGTTGTATACGGTGTGCGTTTACATGGTTACTATTACTACCACCGTTTGAAGTGTTTACTTAACCCTAGATAAATAACCATACGTCATTTCGACGTGTATAATGTTTGACGGCACATATTTTGGGTTATGTGCACAATATGCTTGCGTCAGTAGTAATGTATATATCCCCATAAATGTCATTGTATTTATGTATAAATGAAAAACCTTAAGGTTTTTTCGTATTCTATTAGGAATAAACTTAAACGAACAAAAACTGACATTTTACTTTGCAAAATTGAAAGATTTACTTCAGACTTATAATTATTACTATAAACTTTAAAAGTAATTTTTTTATAAAGTTTAAATATTAATTACGTCAGTAAAAAATATTTTATTCATTCTGGCCTTAAAGGCACTGGGACAAGCGCTCGACTTATGCTCTCCACAAATGGGATTTTTACATTTATGGCATATTTTTATGAAAGTAATGCACTTTTCTTATCGGAACGAGTGTCACCTGCAAGCTCTATGGGTCAACTGAGTTGGCAGGAACAACGAGCGCCGTGGCGCCATATATCAGCAAATGAAGAATCTGCCAAAAATATAATGGTATATAGTCAAGTTTTTCCATTCCATTGCTTCTCTGCTTCTATTATTGCTTTTCTGTAAAGTCTTCACGATTCAATTTTTTGGGGAATAAATCCTCTTCCTTCTCTTTTACTTTCAGCAATCACATCAAATCACTGCTGTGCTTGATAGTGTACGTACAAATTGAGTACTTTAATATTATAATGGAATGGTGAAACCAAAATTGAATAAGAAAGAATAAACCTACAATCCCGAATTACGAAAATACGCTCTAACTCTGCATTATTATTCGCCAAAAGCCTATAATTTTGTTAGATCCGAATAGCAAATATCGTGGGCTTACTGCAAAAACTGACCAAGTCAAAAAACAGAGTTTCTAGATAAATGAAATTGAATGTTTAATATTTTGTGAAAAATCAGCTTCTTAAAAGTTTTAATTTTTGTTTTACGAAAATGAAACTTTAAAAATACTTATTATTAGGGCTTTTGCTAATTTTTCAATTTTTTAAAAATACTGAGCGAACTTAATCAACAAAAAATAATCAAATCTATGTTGAATTTGATAAACAAATATCAACAAAGAATGAAAAGTTTTAATCAACAAAGTTTGTCGTGACTGAGAAACTGACTTGGTCAGTTTTTGCAGTAAGCCCACGATACGCACGATTAATTTTATTTAAAAAGCAATAAAAACTGTTTTTCAAATTTTTTTAAATTTATTTCCTTGCACGTACATATTTACCCTTTTCGAAATATTTTAATAACAAAAGATGAAATTACTGTCAATATTACGCTAAGATATTAAAATTCTAACCTAAAAATAAGGTTTGAAAGCTGTCATTTTGTAACTAGACTTCTGAGTGAGATGCAAAATTCATGAAGCACGTGTTAAACAAGGATGGCGCCAAAAAGTATGTGTAGTCTATGTTGCAGTATGAAACTTACTAGTAGTCCGTATCTATGAAAAATACATCTATGCTAAAACCACATCTTTCGCTATTTCAATTATATCTGCAGGTGTATTAGAGGAATCGTCTTCAAACATTAAATAAACGAGTTAAATTTCACTTTGATTATGTTGTAAACAAAACTATGACAACTTAATATAAAAAAACAAAAATTCCAGTCACTGGATTTTCATTACACGAATATTCAAACAAAATGTTTGAAGTAATTTAAATTTCGCATTATTATATAATGATGTACGTAGTATTTAAATTTTGGTTGGAGAAAAAGTAGTATGTCTCATTTGGATTAAAAGTTTCACTTTTAATCCGAATAAGACAATGTACTATATTGTTTATTTAGTATTTTATTATTTACTCGAAGAATTTAGTATTTGCATCACCGGTATATTTTTTAATTTTCTATTGTTACAAATTAATTTAATTGTATTATGTAGCAGTTGAATAAATCCTGAACGAAGGAAATGTATTTAAAAATTATGATATAAATGTAACGGATGCTATTCTTATTGTTACATTCTTTAAAATTTGCATGTAAATCTTAAGCTGAAAATTTAATTTTGCATGGTGGACTGATTCCCTTAACTTGGATCCAGTTACTTACATCTTAACAACCATATAACTAAATTCTATTACATATTATTATGTATGTAATATGTAAAGCTATCCGTTTAAACATGAATTTATATTCAAAGTTTATGTGTTTTGTGTTTAATATTAGCTATTTGATGATTTCCTACTTTGTTCATAAAATTTTGACGTCGATGTGGTTTGAACTCGAAACAAGTCAAGCTATAACTATATTGTCAAGTTATATGTTTAAATTATCCTTCTCCGATAGTTTCTTTAAAGCAAGTTATAGTTTGAATTAACCCTATTGTCATTTGAATATAAATCAAGTTCAGTTGCAGAATATTAAAATTATGAATATAAATTTTAAAATAAGAAGTAAATTTGAATAGAAAATCTTCTTTTGATTAACTTGCCTTTGATCACACAGAAAAGTTGTAATTTGTAGGTTATAATAATTTAATGTTGGTGTTTAGTCCGACTGAGATGATATATGAGATGAGATGATATCGGCTTTATTTTACATAAAACTCATTAAAGGCACGCAATTCTGATTTACCAAATTACTTTCTCCATTGAAATATTTAATGTAGAAAAAGAGATTATAGAGATTGTATAGAAGCGATTTAACACAAAATGTACAACATTTATGAACATCTCCATATATGTTCAACGATGATAGTATTAAGATCAAGATTATAATAACATTGTAATACCAAATAACAAATAATCTTTTTCGTGACGGAAATTTTTACCGAACAAATGCGTTCTTCCTTCCAAATTTATAGCAATTTATATACGATGGTCGTTCCAGTTAAACAACTCATTCAAGTCGGTACAGCTTCAAGAATTTTAGATTGTGCAGGTTAAGGCTATTGCAATTTTGAATATCATCATGCTATTATTGGTAAGATATATAGTCAATTAATCACAAGATGTTTGGCAGACTCCCTAATGTTATCCAGAAACTTGTACCACAGACTACATAAGAACTATCGAACAAAAGAATAGAAAAAGGGAAAAATTCATTAGAGTAGCGAAGGGTAATATGGAATACACCGGCTAATGTGGAATACCCTAAAATTGGCCAAATTAATAGCGCTATCTGCGAGGCGATAGCAAAATTATGTTCATACTAAGCAGAGATTTACACCCAACCACGCGTGTCGTTCTGCTACTGTTCGTTAAAGAGCATTTCCTGTTTTATCGTTTTACAACCGTTTAGAATTTTTATCGGGTCTAACAAAAATTTAGTTTTTGATTAATTAGTTGGTGTTTTTGTATTCTCGTTTTCACTGGAAGGACAGGTAAGGACTGTAGATTAATATAAGGTGTAGTTATTGGACATTAATGTTAGTTAAAAATTTTCACAAAGTCCTAACCCCAAAACCACTAAGTGCGGCTAATATGGAATATTCCATATTCGACTGACACAAGGGGAGAAATTTGGATCCAGTGCGCAAGGTGCGAACTTTGGGCTCATGAATTATGCGCTGACATTCCAAAGGACATTTACATTTGTGATTTCTGTCGTTAATATGCTTTTATAAGTAAGTTTTTTTTAGTTTAAGCACTATTCTTAATTATTCTTAACTATTCCATATTGAACTATATGGGTATTCCATATTACCAGACCATTTTTTGTCAACGTCAAAATGTACTTTTTTTATAAAACTTAAAATATCAAGAAAATTAATAAAGTTTTTGAATGTGTATACTTTTATTTCCTTAGATAGATAGTTTATCTAATACTCTATGAGGTTTCTAATGCGTTATATTATACCTAAAAAAATTTATAGCTATAATAAAAAACAGTATTCCACATTACCCTCCGCTACTCTACAGCTTCCAGTACAAACGAAATGATCTAGAATCCATTTTCCTAGAGATAAATAATATTCTGATTATCGACATGACTATGCAATGTATCTTACAATATCTTAGATAGGTATAGTGAATGAAAAACATACTTTAACCCTTAATCTATCAGTGAAAATCTGAAGAATCTTCACGGACAACTTTAGTTAATTTAAATTTATTCTATAGTTTTAATTTGACTTTGTTTGTGCATAAAGTGCGTGCAAGTAACATCTAAAGCGATGATAGTGTCAGAAGGAGTGATGGAAATAGTTACGTGACTCACACAGTCGAAAGAGTTATCTATGCATCATTATAATGTTTACCAGTTGGCACAGGCGGCCTATCGGCCGACTTGAATATCTGGAAGGGAAGGTGACCTGTGATGGCCCCCCTTATTATTTTTTGTTATAACTTTAAAACCAATTGAAAAATGAAAACTAGTTTTGGTGAAAAATTTTGTTATAATATATTGTTTTCATTGCTAAATAATAAACTTTATTATTTACTTCCAGTTTAGAGTAAAACATTAAAATATAAAAAAAATCAAAGGGCCATCATAGGCAAATGGTATCTAATGATGGCCCCTTCATAAAAATTGTAAAAAGTCGGTTTTTATAAACAAAATTATATATGGAATTTTTCAATTAAAAGACAGTTAGTCATTTTGTGGTTGACAAACATCACATATAAAAGTCTTGTTGTCCTAAGAACACCAGCACATTCGGTGTGACACCAGCCGTTGCAGTTCTGACACTTTACCCAGAATTCTTTAGGGCCATCATAGGAACACTGTTCTGGGGCCATCATAGGCAAAACTTCATGTAACGGTAAAACACTAAAAACTTTTCATGTGAAAACATGACCTTAAAATTACTACCGAATATCTAACGAAGATCCTACTAAAATATCTCGCTCCAAATTGTATCCGTTTATCCTTTTAGATACGAACGCAATATCCATTTTAAAATACTAATTTTTTACATCAGTTACTTGCCGGATTCATTTTTTTTTTATAGCAGCCACATTAAACACAGTTATAACTAAAAAATTGTTTCGCAGACGAACCGGCAAATATCGAAAGCACCAAGTAAATAAAATAGACAACCAGAGATACAGGACAGAAAATAAAGTGACAGAGCCGACACAGGCGCAGGGCCGTCACAGGTCACTTTCCCCTATGTAATTTCCGTAGTTATTTGGCCTGAAGGCTGCAATGAGGTCAATTGCGCCAATGATTCGTAGTTGTTTGAACTTAAACCTCACTCAAGCAAATTTTTTATAATCAAAAAATGTTCGGTAATTTCAAGAACATCTCCAAAGGCGAAATTTTGCATAAACGTAGTTTCGGTGTTGTATGCTCCGAGCAAAATCGTAAAACATTTTTTCAACACAATTTTTTTAATTCTGACGCGTGTACTAGGTGCATAAAAGATAGAAAATAGGTACTAGATAGAGAGAAGGTCATAAACAGGATTGTTTTCTATAACATAAATTAATATGTATATGTAAGTGGTTTTTAAAAGGATGACTTGTGCATGGTCTCATCGCGCAGTAATTTTGCGTTTGGTAACGGTCCGACCGCCCAATAATATTTCATTCGAGAACAGTTTGACTCTCACATGAGCAGTTATACTACATGTAATATAATTCTGAAAAGTTTCAATTTAACTTGTTCAGATTTCAAGAAATTAAGATGATTTCGAGAGTATCAACATTTTACATAATTACATAAATTATGGCGAAACAACTGAAATTTTTCAAAAGCTGCTATGATTTACTAAGTTACAAGATACACTTGAGAAAGTCTAATTAAAGTTTAATATAAATATCTACTGCTAAAATTTACAAACAAAAACATAATTATTATAAAGTTTGCCTTTATACCGAATTGTTTCAAAATAAAACTAAAATAACCACGTACATGCAATATTGATCGGTAATAAAACAAATTATATAATTTATTTTGCGGATAAATACAGTAACAAAAAGACTCAAAATGAAATCTGAGAGCTATGAAAATTGAATTAAGCGTACGAAGTCAGACCGTTCCGGAATAAAATATTATAGAGCGGTCCGACCGGTGGCAAACGAAAAATTACCGCGCTGTCGGACCGTGCACCAGTCGTTCCCGTTTTAAAAATTAATTTGATTTATAAAATAAAATATTTTCAGAAAGATTAATATTAAGATAATTTATTAAAAAAAAACAGACGACGGTCATGGTCTGAATATTAGCGAGATCAACATCAGCGAGAGATATACACATAAGTACAGTTTTGAGTAATTTAACTTCAAACATTTTAGTGTGCATAAGCTTGTGGGGAAATAATATCAATCAATCAATCAATTGTTTAGCTCTACAACCCTAGGTGGGTCTTGGCTGACTTCACAATTTCTCTCCATCTTTCTCGATCTGACATGAGCGTCTCTATCTGTTCTTCGTCTATTTCTATGGTTTTGAGGTCTGCTCTAATATTGTCTCGCCATCTAAGACGTGGTCGTCCTATGGATATTTTACTTTCGGGTATTGCTTCCCATGCCATGATGGAAAATAATATCGGCAATATTATCGTTATTATCGGTAATAATATTAGATTGTTTTACCATAGTACAAATTATGATGTAATGTGTGCAAAGGCGAGCTAAACTAATTTTTTTACTTTTTGTGGGATGGATTTTTGTGTTTCTGCTTAACTACATCCAACTGCTAATGGAGAGCTCTCCATTCGACTCCGGGTATAGTCTAAAATTTATTGACCGTCTTTCGTGCTTCGGAGGGCACGTAAAGCCGTCGATCCCTGTATGTTAATGAATTGCTATCATAACAATAAAAACAAAGTGCAGGCATATCGAAGGCAAGCATAGCAAGCTACCTAAGATGTAAAAACCGCTGCGCAAAGAACTAATTCAATGAATCAGTTAAAAAACAGGCGATAGACCTACAAATATAAAAAGAGAAGAATTGAAGGGCCTAGTGGAAAAAGTAGTTAAGTCACTTTTTTTTTCAATTTGTTGATTTTTATACTAATTTGTAGAGAATAAATGCCGCAATGTGAAAATGTGCTCAACTACAAATTGAAAAAAAGTGACTTAACTACTTTTTCCACTAGGCCCTTCAATTGTAAAAACAAAACCTAAAAAGTATTAATAAAAATTAAAATTAAACATTTTGGGAATGGCTTCAAGAAGTAGACTAACGGTAAATTTTTTTAATTTAAACATGCGTTTAAAACTAAACCTTAAAGCAACTACATATCAATTAGTATTCGGTCAATGGGCCTAACTGAACAGTAGTTGGACTGAAGATAAGATAAAAAAAATTAGCAAAAAATAAAATACATGAAATGTAACGAAGAATCTAAAGAAGTAAATAACATCAATCACTGTGATCAATTGTCAATTGGTGTGAACACTGTCTAAGTTACAGGGGAGAAGTTAGTAGTTCGAATAATGGATTTCACGAAATTTCTTAGCTCGGCCCTACGGTGAACATCAACATGTTGTAGATTTAAGTATTGCTTATAAATTTACATAAGACTTGGCCAATTGCCTGAACGTTACGTTCAAATAAGAGAAAATAGAAAACAGCATAAAGGTGGACAGATAGAATTTTGACGGGGCGCCCCCCTCCCAAAACAGAATAACTCAGAATGTTTTTTAATGCGAATACTAGATTGAAATATTGGCCAATCCTACACCGCTTGGACCACAAACAGTGGTACATATTTAAAACAGTTTACTACAAAACTTAAAAATTTTATTTACACTCGCCCCTCCCCCCATTATAGCAAACCACAGACCTCCACAGATAAACAACCCCCTCCAAAGTAATAGATTCGCGTAATTTAAAGTGTGTTGTACCTTCCACCCCCAGATTAAAATTTAAATTCAATATTCAGTTCACAAGTTAATTATTAAAACATAATATTTAGCGCAATAAGAGCAAAATGTCGTCGTAGTGTCCTATATTTAAACAAAAAGTGCCATGGAAGTATTATCCAAGTGGGAGAAGAGACGTTGGACGTCCAAGTAAGAGATGGGCTGATTAGGAATCGGAACAGGCCTAAGGCCTACACCGTGAAGCAGACGACGACGACTTTTTTACTCTTGTAGAACTATCATGGTTGTGCGGTCTAAAGGCCGCACTGAAACCCTTTTTAGTTAGTAAGCAAAAAATAAATCAATCAAAAAAAATTAATCATGAATAATTAATGGAAGAAATTGATGAAGAAGCTATTCAGAAGTAGAGAATAATTACAAGAGCACACATAATAACAGAGTGAAAACCAAGAGAAGGAAGTTTCTGCAGGACGACCAAAGCTAAGATAACGGGATGGAATTTAAGAGGATTTGGTAGAAATATTCTTAAGTGGCCGAAAATATGCGTTGTTGGGAAAATACGGAGAGATGTAGTAACATGAGAAATTGTGAGAGAATGAAAGAATAACAGAGGGAGAGTATGAAAATTAGGGTTAATTCACCTCGTAAGTGGATTTACTGAACTTCTGAAAATATTCCGAAAGGAACGAAAGTAAATTATGCAAAGTTTACGCTAAAAGCTGAAATTGATCTGAAGGAAAAACAAAAATTTCGAATGCACCAACTACTAAGTAAATAAATTAACAATTTCGTTCCTGAATTATATTATTTTAGTTTAATTTCTTCTGTCCAATCTTTTCTATATTTTTGAAATTCAAAAATCGATGTGTTAGGTAGACCAGCCAAACGCAAACGTTTAAAATATAATCAATCAAAGACATCGCTAGTTTGCTTTTTGATATTTTGTGATACTTCCTTGGGCAGAATAAATTGCTGTCATTTTTTAAAAGGCTTGAATGTTGTCTCGGTAACTTCCTATCAAAGCTGTAGAAATTATTCGTGTGGAATGTCAAAACATTGTAGGAAATAAGAAAATATGCAGATGTATTTTATTTCATCCAATCTGCACAGATTTATAACTATTATTATACTTTGGGTCTAATTTCAAATTTACTAAAGACGTTTAGTCAAAATTTGGGCGTTAATGCTGGACATCTAATAGAACGACATTGCTATTTGAAATAAGCTGTTAACATGCTGCCTTCTAATTAAGAAAGTTAGATTACCTAAAGCAACGCTACATATACCCAAATTTTCAAGTAGGGTTCAAAAGGGTAAACATTGCAATGCCAAACAAATTTACTTGCTCTTAGTTAAATACATATCTAAACAGGTAAAAAACTTACAAACTTTTTTTTAATTTTAGGTTTCCGGTATCAGTAGCGAAATTTTTAAGCAGATAGAAACAGTGGAAAATGATCATGACTCTTCCACTGCAGCAGCGCTTGAGGTAAGTTTGAAATTAGTTTATAAGTTAATTAATATGTTGTTAAAAATTATTAAACATAATAAAGTTTCTATCCTAGCTTTTATTAGGGTTCAAAACTTTGAAATGGTTCATAAAATTATTAAAACTTTAAAGTTTATTTCAGTGTAAGCCAATGAATAAAAATGCGCTTAGAAGTTCATTCATGTATATTTTCCATTTATAATGTAAACATTGATTTTTAATAAATTATACATTCTTGTATAAAATAAAATTATTATACATAGGCTAATCTTCTTTCAAATCTGCAGATTAAATTGAGAATAAAAGAATATTAATTTGACAAACTTTCTCTTCAGCCTTTGTTGCGCTTATCATATTTTTGCTTCAAGTCCTTTAAACGTCTCTATCCAAATTTCATTGGTATCTACAAATCACATTGGGATGAAGAGGTTTAGTGTATCCAATAGAATAACATAAATGCTTGGCCCAAAACTTGTTTCGTTTTACGATTATTTGAAACTACGTGTATTGCATTTTTTAAAAACAAAAGTGTAATAGCCTCCGGAGCTCCTCGAATGAGAAGCGCTAGCTTTTCAGTTAACTTTAGATGGTAATTAGATGAATTAGATGGTAATATTATATCAAAAATTTATTCAATCGGTGTAGCCGTTAGGGAATAATCAATGTACATATAGGGTTTTTTTAGCTGCATGAGAACTTTCAATAGGAATAACTTTTGAATTAAGTTTGTTAAAGTGATAGTTCTTTGACATTTGTGTACAGAAGAGTTTGCCAATTATTGATGAATAAATTAACACTTGAACAACACTACCAAATTGTGGAAATTTATTTTGCAAGTCAGGGTTCCGTTCGCGAAACTTATAGAACTCTTCGTCCATTTTATGGTCGACATAATCGACCTTCTGAGCAGGCCATTGGTGCAGTGATGGATAAATTTCGACCACTTCTTCATTGCATGATGTTAGACCACCAACAAGACAAAGAAATGTACGTACCGCAGAAACTATCGCTTCTGTGAAAGTGTTCAAGAGAACCCAAACATTTCAATTCGCCATCGTGCTCAACAACTTGGGCTTTGTCCGTCCACTACAAGGAAAATTTTTACATCAAGATCTTGGTTTACATCGTTACAAGATCCAGTTGATTCAAGAATTGAAGCCTAATGCTAATCGATTGCGTCGTGTTTTCGCAGATTGAGTTCACAACCAATTGAAAGTGGATCCATTTTTTTACCGCCAAATTTTGTTCAGTGACGAGGCACATTTCTGGTTGAATGGGTATAAGTAATAAGTCGGCACTCCATTCCTTACGGAATATCGCTACGTCATTGAACGTTCTTGAATCCGCTTTTTAGGGTGGATTAGTCCCTATTTTCTATCTTCTTTTTCATTTCATTCACAGTTCTATGTGTACTTTCGTCTTTTCCACGATTTCTCTCTATTTCTTCCTATTCTGTGCAGTCTCTCGCCAGTTCCTTATCCCCATCGTTCTCAAATCGTTGTAGATCTCCTCTTCCCATCTCGTATTTCTTTATTTTCACTTCTTTATTCCCTTTCCATCTAATTTCTTGTACTGCCGCCAGATCAATCTTGTATCTTTCCATATCGTTGACTACTTCGTTTATATTTCCGGGGAGCAGCATTGTTCTAATGTTCCAGGTTGCTATTCTCTTGTTTGTTTTATTTTTCTGTTTTCTCTTCCCTAATACATACGTATATTCTCTCTTCTCTTATATTCCATGTTATCAGTCTCTAGGTCAGTGGGCGTCGCAGAGGTCGTTATACTTTCTGTGTTCCATCTTTTGTTTTTTAGTTTTTTTGGAATCAGGTCATCCGCAGATCCCTGCTGGTTTCTCATGGCTATCTGTATCTCCTTCCACTCAAAAGTACTCTATGGTTAATGGTTATCTTCTGATATCCTGCCCTGGCTTTGTTTCCCTTTTCTATCTCTCTTATTGCCATTTCTCTTATTTTTTTTTGTATTTCCATTTCTCTTACTGTCATATCACTGTCTATAAATATTTTTTCCCTTTTAGTTCATTCTTGCTCTTCATGACTATCATTTTTTCTTCCCAATTTTTCAACTTGACTACTATTGGTCTTTTCTCTTCGTTTCTCCCAATTTGGAAGCTTTCTAATGGTTCAAGTTCCACTCCCATCTCGTCTTTTAGTAGTTTCTGAACTTTTTCATGTAGTTGTTCTGGGTTTCGTACTTCTAGTCCTTTAATTATTATATTGTTCTTCTTTTTTGCTTTTTCTTGTTTTTCAAAAGCATTCTCAAGCTCCTCTATTCTTTTTGTAAGTGCTTGGTTTTTCTCATTCCATTTTTCTTCTTTTTCTTTGCTGTCCTCCTGCATTCCTTTAATTTCATCTCTGAGTTCTCTTATTTCATCTTTATTCTCTTTGAATCCTTCTGGTATTTTGGTTCTCATGGTTTCAATTGCCTTCAATACCGCTTCCATTTCTGTGTCTTGTTTTTCGTCTTTCGATTCAGACTGATTGTGGTTTGTTGGTGATCTAAAAATTTTTCTGCTTCTCTGAAATATTCTCTCTGTGCTTTCCCCTTCAATTTCGTCTTTTAGGGATCTTCTTCTTTTCGTATATTGGGAATATTGGTTTCCGCTACCTTTCTGCGGTGTATTTTCAGCGGTGTCTTTTTTATTGTTTAGGTCTGTGGTGTTTTTGTTCATTTGTCCCACTTCTTGTTTTCACTTCAAGTGGTTTTTCACCCTCGCAAAACTTATAAACCAGATCTTCTCGTTTTTCCTTCAAAATGCTATCTTTTTCACTTCTAGTCCCGTACAACACATACACCCAGTTCAACACTTCGGAAGTGTATGCGCTATTATTCACTTCTTTTTCAAGTTGTGATATTTGTGTGATTGGTTTTTCACCCTAGTGATTTCCCAATTTTTCGCTTTAAGAATGTTCTGTTTTGGTATCGCTGTGCTTCCTTTCGAGTATCAAAAGGTTAACCTCGAAAAGCACCGCACATTTCATCAATCTTCTCAAATATAAGTTCTTTGTTCCAGCGAACAACTCTCCAACAACTTTAGTTTCTCTATTCTCGTATCACACTTCCAGAACACGTCTCTATCACTATTAACTCATTGTAAATCCACAACCGATTAACAAATGTTGACTACAACTGCTACTCGTACCAACCTTGATCAACCTTTTGGGTTGATGAATGGGTATGTGAACAAGCAAAATTTCCGTATATGAACTGATACCAATCCGGAACATCATCTTGAGACTCCTTGCATTCATTAAAATTAACTGTTTGGTGTGGAATACACGCCAACGGCATCATCGGTCCATATTTCTTTCAAAATGAGGAAGGAGCTACCGTTACGGTATATGGTGTGAGATACCGACATTTGCTCATCACATTTTTATTTCCAAAAATTCAAGAGTTAAACATCGACAACTTATGGTTCATATGCTACGAGTATGTGCCACACAGCCACCGAAACCATCGATTTATTGAAAGGACAATTTGGTGACAACATTATTTCAAGATACGGTCCTATCAATTGGCCACCAAGATCGTGTGATTTGACGCCTCCAGATTATTTTCTTTGGGGGTATGTTAAATCCATGGTTTATGCTAACAACCCTGGAAGCAACAGTCTGGAAGCATTGAAGGCCAATATTCAGCAAGCTATTTATGAAATAAAGCCAAAAATATTGAAAAAATTGGTCAAAAATTGGACTGATCGGATGCGCTTCGTAACGATTAGTCGTGGTGGTAACATACCGGAACTCATTTTCAAATCATAAATGGAATTAAATTTACTTTCATAAAAAAATAATTTAAAAAACATTCCATCAATTTTTTAATGTTTTATTTCAATTTGAAATTCTCATGCAGCTAAAATAAACACCCTATCCATAAAAAGTCTACTAGAGGAATTAAAATTAACAATCAACAAGATTACTAGAAAATTACTTCAACGATGTCAGACAAAATTATAAGGAATAACTGCGGTATCATTTTGAATACTATATCAAACATTTATTCAAATCGGTACAGCCATTAGGGAGTAATCAATGTACTACATATCGTGCATAAAAAGTCAACTATAGGAAATAAAATTTACACTTAACAAGATTGCTAGAAAACTACTCAACCGATTTTAGCTAAAATTATAAAGAAAACCCGCGTTATCTTTCCGAATAATATATGAAAAATTCATTCAAATCGGTGCAGCCGTTCCGAAATAATCGATGTGTATACAATAAAAATATATACGCGTCAAACTGAGAACCTCCTTCTTTTTGTCGGTTAAAAATTAATTTTAAAATAATTATATATCTGTAGAATACAATCGTCCTTAGAATTAATCGTTTGGGAGTTACAAGTCCACGCGGGCGACGCAACGCTTATTAAAGCAAACCTGAAATACTTCAATCAATATCTATAATTGACAACAAATTTAAGAGCTCTCAAATAACATAACATAAAGTTATACATACGCAAATGGACACTTTATGCCATAGGACAATTAACTAAGTGCTAAAGGGCAAAAAGCATTATACACCAACGCTGATGGAGTTTGATACTTCATAGTAGTTGAACAATGGCTCGGGACCAACATCTCAATTTTTACACGCGGACGGATACAGTAGCATACTTTGTAAAGAGTTATTTACAGATGAATGACTTCTTGTACTTTTTAAGTCATAATTTCTATGACTTCCTCAATATTATTCTTCCAAGAAGTATGTCATGTATTACCTATCAACGTGTGTTTGCTTATATTTTTCATGAAAGATTATTTTGATCGCGTGTTTTAGATAAATAAGATTAGTACAAATTTGAAGATTAATAAGTTGAAATTTGTTAATAAATAGTAAATTTAATTTGAAAGTGGAAAGAGTTACATAAATACACAGAAATGCTATTAAGAATTGCTACACCCCCTTTATTAACAGAAGATACCTCAGTATTCAATGCGCCCCACGTCGGGCGCCACCTGCTTTGCTTTCGTTTATTTATTAAATTGTTTAATGTTTCAATTTTAAAACTTGATTAGTTATTCATTAGTATATAGATGCAATAGCCATTTTAATATTTGCTAGTAGCTACTAAATTAACCGTTAATCTTTAAATACTGTTAATTATCAAGTAATTTTTGATCTTTCGCCGATTACTTACACATTAATTGCATAGCAAAAATGTTTCAATCCTTTGGAGATCTCAATGTAATTTTAATACAATATTTGTGTCAATATTTCTCCTGTAACCCACGTTGGGTGCCATTTGATAATTACTCTTAAATTAAATTTACTTCTTTAACACAATTTAAAATTTCATAACCTTGATTGGACTCGCCGAGTGTCTAAAACCCAGTCCCTTTGGCCATTAAAATGTCAATTGCATATCAAACTAGTAGAAGATTACAACTATGCATACGTTACGAAACTTCGGTAATGTCTATCAAACGAGAAGGAAGTAAAAATTTTACTTCCTAACGCCATCTTTCCCTTAATTCTTTATTGCTTATGCATTTTATATTATCAAACAACAAATTTTTTAGTATAAATTGAATGCGAAAATAAAATTTAGAAATATTTGAGGTTTTTGGAATATATACTGAACGAGTTGAGCTACAAGTTTATTAAAACACCAAATTAAGAAAATGACACCATGCAAATACGAAAATAAATTTATTATTTATTCAACGTTAGTCACATTAAAGAAAGTAATTATTTACCTAATATTGTGTCTTCCAGTTTCAGTCAAAAGCTCATAAAATATTAACTTGGATGGAACCATTTTAAAAAGTCACTTAAACATTAATTTAGTTAAAATACTTTGAAAGCCTAGCAAAAATAAATCTTGCATGCCGACAATTCTGTTTTAAGTTAAAAAAGATATGCAAGGAACTTCCCTAAAACGTAAATTGCTGAGGGAATTACGAAAATATAATACCATGTACTTTTTTACTTGTTAATTTTTTATGATTTCCTTTTAATTAATTTTAATGTTGCTCGTAGGCGGTTGAAAGACGAGGAGAAATGATAGTGAGAATTTTGGATGCTCGTCAATTAGGAAGAACTGCGGGAGATGCTGCTAAACGTTTTATGTCCATGCAGGATGCAAAACATACGGTGCAATTCGTTGAAATTGTTAAACGGCCTGGACAAACACTCGGTTTGTACATTAGAGAAGGAAATGGAATTGATAGAAGCGATGGAGTTTTTATATCCAGGATAGCATTGGAATCCGCTGTGTACAACAGCGGATGCTTAAAGGTTTGTTAATTCATTAATTATATATACGGTGCTACATTATTATTACCAATACTTGCAACGTTTTAAGGTGGGAGATGAAATTTTGGCAGTTAATTTAGTCGACGTAACTCGTATGAGCCTAGACGATGTAGTTATAATAATGTCGATACCAAGAAGATTGGTACTTGCAACTAGACAAAGAAAAGGCAGCAAAGGTGGTCAAGGATCTCCAAACGTGCAACCCAGATCGGAACACAAACCTCCACCAGTTGTTGTAATTAAGCGAGAATTGCGAGAAGATGAGACTGATGATGGTGAACTTAGTCAAAATAGGTACCTAATATAAAATATATACATTTACCATAAATCTGGATTTATGCTATAATTAATAACATAAAGTAGGTTATTGCAATATGAACCCTTGCCTGGAAGCGCCTCAGGTTCTTTATGCGATTTTATAATATTTATAATATTAAAGTCATAAATTTACATGGGTCTAATATTTAAATTTTAAAGCTATTTTAAAAACATAATACGTAACTTTTAAAAAGCTCTTGAGAACAAACATAATTTTCAGTTTAAGTTAATATTCAGGCAACGCAATGGGTATCTGTCACGTTTATTGACACTTTCCCGAATGAAAAAACTTCAAATATTATTGAAGGAATTCTCCTGACAAATAATCAAAATTTCCAATTTGCAAACATTTGTTAAAAATACCAAATTTGATTCCTTTTATTAACTTTTGGTTATTATAGGGATTCCATTAGACAACGACATACGGGAGATGGACGAGAGACAAGTGAGTCGAGATCACGATTGGGATTGGGTTTATCATCATTAGACAGACACACGACCCAAGACAGCAATGGTTTAGATCTTTATTACAACTCGAGACCACCGGACTCAAATTCGTGGGGTTATCAACCTCCACCACCTGTAATAACGGAGCAACCTAAATCAAGTATGCAACACTTTCAACCATATGAAAGAAATTACCCTAATACGCTTGAGAGTTTAGCAGAAAAAGTTCATTCTTTTGCCTTGCCTGGAAGAAGAATGTCGGCCGGAACCCAACCCATGTCTCGGTTAGTGGTCAAAAATCCAAGACGATAAAATTAGTAACGGCGTGTTTATGTTGCAGGCTATCTTCCCAACAAAGTCCGCACTATTACGTTCAGCACACAACTTCCGGTTCGCGACGAATTATGCCACGATCTGGTTCCGATCAACATCTTCCTCATACCGAATATGCAGATTATACAAGCATAACACCAGCAGGACGGCACAGTCTTCTCAGATCTAGCTTAAAATCTGGTTCAACTCTCAGCAGATACAATCAACGTTACGTCGATCAAACAGCAATCGCATCACAAATGGCACAAGCAAAATACGGAACGGCAGTAAATCAATATGGCGCGGCGGGTACATTATCACGACGAAATAGAGGCAGCTTAGATTATTCTAGTGATACCGAAGCTACAGCGGGGCCTAGAAGTAGTTATTATTATTATAGGTAAAAATCCAAAGTTTTATTTTCAGCAAACTTGAAACTTAACCAAACAAAACAAATTTTTAACTTTTAGTAGAAATCAAAATGTGATTCCACATAGTACAATTCCTACATTAGGAAGAAATAACTCATTAACTTCGACCGACATTACAACTAAATTTAATTCATTACCTCGTGACACCCGGGGATCTACAAGGTAAAACGTTCGCATTGACAAATATCGAAATTCTTATATTAATGGATGCTTTTAGATTGAATATGAATAAAAGATTTGGAGATAGAAGTGTTTCCCTACTTCAAGACGAATCTGATGGAGCGTTATCAGCTCCGGAAATGCCTTCTATACGACGGGATCGAGGTATAAAAATTTAATTCAAACTTGATAAACTGATTATTTCGACTTTTAAAATGTTCATTAGTACTTTCTCATTCTGCTAAAAGTCGTTTTCGATGTCGTAGTTTGCTACTTACATTATTTATTTTAAAAAATGTAGAGCTACTTTATTACTATTATTATTATTTGCATTTTTGTATGATTTTGTTAGGCATTAGTTCTTCATAATTTGCTTTTTCTTCTTCACCTATGTTTTCTATCATTGTCGTGAAGGAACAATACCTTCATCACCTAGTGTGTTTACTTCAGACGAATACAGACAATGGCTCAGTCGAACGCCATCGACTTCAGCAATTTATGAGCAAATAAGAGCATCTAGAGACGTTTTAAATCAACAAAGAGCTGCGAGATTTACATACAGCGCCGAAAATATTCACGCCGCTCTTAAAGACGTACGTTGATAAATTTATAAATATTTTCGTATTAACATGCAATTCTTCAGGCGGAATCTGGATATTATAACTCATTTAATAGACTGGGAGCTACGACAACTCTAGATAGAAATTTTACACGAACTCAACATCCGGTAGCTCCTGCAAGGTCGTTGTCCACTCAACACATTACATCATCTACTTCGGGTAAAACATTGATAGGCGCCAAAGAAGCTTACTAACCTTTCAGTTTTAGCGTTAAGTTCATCGCGTTCTCCATCGATGAGAAGAATGAGGCAATTGTTAGATTTCGATTCGGGTAGATCTGCGGCTGCTCCAAGTCCAGTTCCCACACCCAGTGGTACACTACCACGAGGTCATAGGCAGCTCGATATAAATCCAGCTGGTGATTTTTATGCTGTAAACCGTTTTTGGACATGTTAAAGGCTGTTTACTTTTTTAGAATTTTTGAAATACAAGATCGATAAACCTGGTTCTGGAACTGCAACTATGGGAGGCTTTTCGTTAGGAAGTACCACTACGGGAACCACGGGAGGTGACGAACCTGTAAGTGGAATGCTTTGGGTTCACTTACTCGCAGGACGAGGTTTGAGAGCGTCCACAGGCACTTCCGCAGCAACAACTCCGGTAACACCGAGTGGCGCTGCCCCCAGCATCGGTAAACAACTTAACCCATTATAATGTAAAATAAGTAAAACTTTTCTAACTTGCAGGATCGACGGGATTAAGAGATTTGTATTGTGTCCTAGAATGTGATCGAGTGCATAAAGCGCGAACGGTGGTACGTATAAAGTTTGTTACTCTTCCGTGGAATTCATGTTATGTATTCTAATCAGGTAAGAACTGGCGATTTAGTTTTTGATTGGGACGAAAGTTTTGAATTGGATTTAGTAAACAATCGGGAGCTCGACCTTTTAATATACTCGTGGGATCCACAATATCGTCATAAATTGTGTTATAAAGGTTCAGTACACTTACCATCTCTTTTAAAAACAGGACCGTTTCATCAGCTCGCTCTTAAAATTGAGCCCAGAGGTAAATTTTTCGTATTAACTTTTTTGATATACTAGGTAAATTTTGCTTTCAGGTACACTTTATTTAAGATTACGATATAACGATTCCCATAGTTTGTACAAGAGAAAAAGCGTTTCGAGCTTATCGACTTTATCTCGAAGTGGATATTCACCTTTATTCGGTGTTGACTTAGAGACGGTGGTAAATATTTCATTTGACAAATATTTCCAAAAAGAAATTATTGATTGTTTACAATATCTCCAATCTTCCAGGTCAATAGAGAGACTAAAGCTAGTGTACAAAGTGGAGTTCAAGGTAGTCTAGTAAGTGGTTTGCAAGTTCCGTTAATATTAAAGCGATGCGTGGAAGAGGTCGAAAGAAGAGGTTTAGACATAATAGGTATCATAATTTTAAACGTTTGAAGCTCGGAATTAAAATTTAATTATATGTGCAGGTTTATATCGTCTTTGCGGATCTGCTACCAAGAAGCGCATATTAAGAGAAGCGTTTGAACGAAACAGCAGATCTGTCGATTTAACTCCAGAAAATGTTCCTGACATAAATGTAATTACGGGAGTTCTCAAAGATTACTTACGCGAATTACCCGAACCCCTATTTACAAAATGTTTATATCAAATGATGGTGGATGCGTTGGGAGTTTGCTTACCAGACGATCCAGAAGGAAACGCTAAACTTATGTTTTCTATTTTAGATTGTTTACCTAGAACAAATAGGGTACGTATTTTGAATACTTTGATTAAAATCTCAATAAGAACTTATTTTCAGACAACACTTATATTTCTTATGGATCATTTAGCGTTAGTTGTATCGGCAAGCGATAGAAATAAAATGTCAGCCCAAAATTTAGCGACAGCTCTTGCACCACCGTTAATGTTGCATTCGATAGATGTGTTAACTCCTGGACATAAGCAAGAATTAGATTATGCTCAACCAATAGGCCTTTTAAAATATTTATTACAAATTTGGCCTGTTCCTAAACATCGAGGTAATGTGTTATTTACCGCTATTTGAATTTACTCCAACACTTAAAGAAGTGGTAGAGTAGGATTTTTGCTTACTAGTTCACATTATTAATTATTTTGCACTTTCATACGCACATGTTTCATTAATGTAGATTTAGTAACACAAATCGTAATTAGTTATTCTCTATGTGTTGGGGTGTTGTTGGTATTGAGAGTGGGGCCTTTCCAGACAGGTCGGCGCGCCAGACCAGCCGAGCAGCGTGGAGACAATCGCAATGTGTATCCTCAAGCGGTGGGATTTCGAGGGCCGTCTCGGCCCTTAGTGGCTCCGTGTCCTCCTCCTCCTCGCTCAGCAGTCTTGGAACCGCGAGGCCCTGTGCCACCGGTCCCATCACCCCAGATACTAGTAAGCTTATTTTTCAATTAAAATATCCAGTAATTACATAAAGCAATTTTTAGGGCCCATTATCAGCAAACAAAGGTCCTTACCGTCCGCTATCACCACGGGTAGGTCAATTACCAATAGCCTCGGGCGTTGCCAAACCGCGGCAAGTGATAGTATCTTCGCCCGGGTCGCCAAGCAGTAGCAGCGACTCTCAGTCAGGTAGCGACTCCGTTAAGCATTGCTTACCAAGCCGCGTAAGTTCGCCTGCAATGAGAGGTTCTCCGTCACCTGCATTGAAAAAGTCGCCGTCGGTAACAAACACAGCTGGCATGAGAAATTCGCCTTCCGCAACCTCCATTCTTCGGAACTCTCCGTCTTCCGCAGCTGTTGGATCTCCAAATCCCAAGTCGTCCCCATCGATTAGTAGTCTTAGCCGTGCATCCCCATCCATGATGCTAATGCAAACAACGAGGTCCAGTTCTCCTGCTATGCAAGGTAGCTCGGCAGGTCTTAATGTCACCTTAAATACGACAACGCCGTCTTTTGCAACGTTATCTAGCTTGCAATCGACCATTTCGAATATTAATACAACCGCGAATAACTTGTTCAATTTGAATTACACCCAACCTCCAACCTACGCTAGCACGAATCCGTTTCTAACTGGAGCTTACTTGAACTACACGCCCAGCGAGTCAAGCTATTCCGAAAAGTATAACACAATCGGCTCCTCCAAAGAAATGTCCAAACCTTTTTCCTTTTCCGATTCGAACTACCAAGATTCCATTAAGTACAGCACGTTAAATATAAAAGGATACGATTCTAGCGATTTGATGTACACAACTGCAGACACAAAATTTAATACTATTGGAAGTAAATATCAGGATAAGTCTGGATTCTTAGAAACCACTTACGGAGCCGAATTGAAATATAGTTCTGGAAATCGAGATGGAAAATCTACTACTAATAGTTACGACACGAGTCCCAATACAACCCAAAGTAGTTCAATGTTGTTAAGTGTTGAAGATACGCCAACACCTACCAGTAGCATAGAAACTGAAGATAGCAATACTAGAGAGGTAGGCGAAAAAGATGTAGAGGGTGATGGAGAACAAAGCGATTAAATTTAGCAAAAATTTACAATAAAATTATTATTAAGTCGAGTAATAAAGTTTTTGAAAACAACGGCATGGCAGCACACAAAAGACAAATTTAGGGTAATTGCATCAACACTCGTACCATTACTAATTTATAATTCAATGTAAATTGTACCATACTATTATTATTATTATTAAACTATTATATCGTGCAAAAATAACGAAATGCGTTGAATGAGCTACAAATTCGTGTCTCGCTTTTAGATTCAACTTCAATAGCTAAGATCGTTGTTAACTATTAAATAATTTATAGTAATTTATTTACAAAAAAAAGTAAGTAATAAAACCTATGTAGATTTGTATTTATGTAGGAGTTAGATGATAAAATTAATTGTGGCACCTGTTGCACAAATACTCGTTGAAAAAATATCGTCTCTTGATGACTTGCTTCCGTTAAATACAATTATACAATTCAATATTATTTTAGTTGTAATTTGTTAGATTTATGAAATAATAAAGAAATTGCACAAACAAATACTTAAAAAACACTGCCAGTTAATATTAATATTAGGCAGATTCCATCTAGAATTAGCTACGGAACTGTGATGTCCGTTTGTAAAATAAATCTCTAGGCAAATCATAATTACGAATTACATAAAAACATAATAGTACTTGTGTGTGGAATTCATTACTAATCATGAAACTTTTATATTGTTGTATGTACATAATAATAGGTACGTAGATAAATAATCAATTTCGTGCTTTCAACTTTTCTCCATTATAAGCAGATTTTTATTTACACGATTATCGTTATTTTAAAACGTTTAGCTTCGAGGATAATCGAAGCCGCAGGAGGTCTACGGCCTAACCGCATGACTTGCCTGTCGGATATTATCAATTCTCAAAGTCTGAAAGTGTTGGACCAGATTGTAATTTTAAATAGCAATAGAAGCCGGACATATCAGTGTAAATGACGAAGTAAATAGAAATGGAAAACATAATCATCAGTTGAGGAGAATAGGCAATCGTTTTGAGAAGCGAGACTGAAAATATATAGAAAATTAAAATCTTATAATACTAAAATTATAGCAAATAATAGTAAATTAGCTTCAAACCAATTTAATTTATATTTTTACTTTTATGCATGTGGTCGCGTCAACGCGGCAATTCCGTGATATTTAGTTAACCAATCGGAAGTTAATTTAGAAATTCCGATAGATCGGTTTAACAACGAAACAAATACGGGTTGGTTAGCCGGATGAATTCAGTTGATAACCAGGTTCCGTTAAGGCCAAAATTTTGGTAAGATTAAAATTTACAAAATCTTTCGTGACACATTCGGTGCGGGGCATTGTACGATTACTGGATAAGATTAATAAGCAATGTTCTCATCCTAATTTTCTCTGAATTTTAAATAAATTCTGATTGGCTAATTGCATGTCATGGAATTGTCGCGGAGACGCTTCCACCACATAATTTAAAAAAATTTGTGATGAAAGCATGGAGAAAAGTTGAAAATATGGAATTAGTACATTCAAAGTTTTATTTATTGTACATTTACTATAATTATGTAAATATACAAAAAGAATCTAGTTAAATTTTGTGAATTTCAGCTGTAGATTTCATAAAGATTATTTACCGTGATGTTGTTCAGGCACATGTAATTAATATTATATATGTACAGTTACTTCTAAGTAGTTTTGTTACAATTGATTGTCATACAATTTATTTACAACGTTGTTTGCTAAATGTTTTTGTGCTGATATTTATAATTTACTGCAGGGATTTAAAAAAGAGGTATGCTACTCCAAACGCCCTGTATATATTAAATATTATATATGATATATAAATAATTGTATTTACAATATATGCTTGTATAGCAATAATAAAGCTAAATAAGCAAGGCACAGTTATATTAACACTATTATTTTGGAAATATTTTATTATTATTTTGGTGCTAGTTGCAACTGTAAACTAAATAGGTTTTGATGTTAGCACATATACATATTAATATATGTAAAGAGTGTGCAGGGCATATCAAGAAAACTGCAGCACTCTGCCTAAATAGCCTATCATTAAAAAATAAGTGTGGCTAATTTGTGTTAGAGGTGTGCGGTGATGAGAAAACTAGTCAATTTTCAGTTTGGTCAATTTTAGACAAAGTAGTTGAATTTATTAGAATGTTATATTTAATACTGCACTGGCTATAAGAAGTACTATCAGTCTATCTGATAAAATGATTTTTTTAAATTATTGCAATAAAATAATAAATAAAATTTTTTAAATATTATGATTAGGTATCTATCATATTTATTTCTAAAAAAAAAAATAAATAAATAAAAAAGAAAAAAATTTCAAGTTGGGCCGGCAATAAAATTTGAATAAATCATTATATTCAAAATGATTTTCTGTTGTAGTTATATGTTATATGTAGAAAATTGAAATTTATATTTATATAATATCTACCACGATGGTCGGCCCGTACCAACTGGTTTCGAATATTTACAGTTGAGTTTTTCATGAAATATTTGCATATTGTTCTTGTAATATTAGAATTTTTATCATTGTATCAGATAAGACCATTAAATTGAATAAATGTTATACATGAGTAAGTACGAATGTATGTGTGCACATATCATAATAACACTTTATACTTTCCTATACGAATAGTTCGAACAGTGTGTGTACAATAATCTTCATGCCTCGACCATACCTGTCACTGAATGTTGAAAAAATTTTCATTTTACCATTTTTAAAGTCATACCGAACATTAAACGAAAATTCATTTCCACGATGATACATTTTATATTTCTTTTGTATTATTTCAAAAAACTAATCAACATTCGGTATAGGTTTTCCTGCATCATAGACTTGACAAAATCATTATGTATACAAACAATTACAGAAACATTCTTCAATTCGTTTTATATTACAAAACTTTTATAACAAATAAATCATAAGTAATAACAAAGCCATAAATCTTTCAAATAGCTGTTAATTTCCTAACAGAATCCGTCGCCCAAAACTGGAATTTGATTTAACAAATGAAAAACCTCGATTTTTCTCAAAATCTTTAAGAAACTTGATTCCGAAAAATTTCGGGCATCTGGGTTCAATTCCCAGACGAACCGTAATATTGTTTATTAAACATTTTCAGAAAAGGTTTTTCATGTAATCGATTACTGATGCATCAATATGAAAATCAGTTTTGTTTTTGAACTGTTGAGTTTTCAACAGTTTTATACTTTTCATTTAAAAGTTGACAATATTTGTCAGAACGAGCCGATTTAAAACTTTGAATATTTCTGTAATTATAGATGTTAAAAATAAACTATAAATTATCAGTATTTATGATAGCTTTTCAAATGGCTAGACCCTCCTAAGATGTACTTACGATATAACGAAATAAAACATTTGGTTGACTTAATTATGTTTTTCATTGTATTTTAATAAAAAATAAAAGCTCCTGCGATGTTGGCAATGACTTTTTACTGATTGCTATTTCATGAACTTCAGATCGACATTTTCATATGAGGTGAGTTGCTAATTGGAAATAAAAGTACAAAGTATAATCATTTTTAATATACCAATAAGAATTAACACATCTTTTGTTACAGATAGTTCGATTTGCGGCTAAACAAAGTCAAGCCGCTTAAAAATCTACTGTACATCCAGTTTTGATAATTTTTTATATCTTTTTATCAAGAAGGTGCAAAAGTAAGTTAGGGGAGCTAATAATTTTCACGCCTCTTGTTATAAATCAATGGACGGCGGGTATAAAAAGTAAGTAATTTCTCCCAGTATATGCTATACTATAAGTATTGACATTTGCTTATAAGTTAACGAAACCACTGATTTTCATAATTGCACCAATCACAAGCTTTTGTTTTTTATGCTTACGACTATAATTTTGATAGGTGAATAAATAGTAAACTTAAGAGCACTAACCCATAATGTTAAATTTTTTATCGACTACCCTTACAGTAAGTTTTCATTTTTCGCCTGTGTGCATAAAACGTAAGTGTGGTTTACATTACGGCTATCGCTTGTTATAAATAACTGTGGTCTAGACCTCTAGACCTTATTAAGTCGTCTAGGGAAATAATGATGTTGGAATTGCAATATTTATTTATATTTGATTTTGAATTAACGTGATTAATAAAACTTTAACTAAAATAAACTTCAATTACTACGTTGGTTATTTAAAAGTGAAAGTATTTTTTATTGTAATCATCTTTCATTAATCGTAAATGGATACTTCGCGGCTGAAAGGGAAATCGATAAAATATCTTACTCATATACGAGTCGACGCAAGCGTTTCGAGTTACAATTTCATCCGTGACGGTAAAACTGCAATACGACTCTTGGATGATAATATACTATTAATATACACCGTGTCCGATACTATATTCCCATCAGTGGCGGTTCTACCATAGGAGCTGCAGAGCTGCAGAACCACCAAAAAATAACAATAAAAATACCAATACTTGCATAATTAATTATATAATTATAACCTTAATCAGATTTAAATTATTATAAAGAATGGTGCATTATCAGCTTGGCTTTGAAATCGTGTTTCTTATTTTCGCTAGCATATCAGTTATAATTTAACAGCTAGTCACATAAATAGTGTAATAATAAATACACGTCCAGTCCGCTATCAAAATGTTTGTCTAACTTGAACGCTATACACTTGTGCGCAGCCGAGCTGTAATGAAACGCAGACTACAATGCTAGCAATTGGTAGGTGGTATATCTTTTATGATTTTGTTTCGAGGTAGTTTAGAATTCGAATTTTGGAAAGAAAAACTAATTTTAATATTAGTTCATCAATTGTTAAACAAATTGCAGTGAAATTAGGGCATAAGCAATAAATTGTTTAAAAACTTTTAATTCACCAAGTTTCTTGCACATATTTATAGCAAAACAGTAGTTAAATTAATTTTTGACGGATTTTGCAACTTTAAATGAAATTATGAATGCATAAAATTAAAATTTATGTATTTTTATACAATAATAATTCTTAAAGCTCGTGATACGTACACGCATCGAATGTACAGTCGAATGTACTGATGGCTGCACTCGAACGCAGCCACTCGGTATAACCGGTGCTAATAGCATTTCATGCAATAATGTTTTAAAGAAAGATATTGTATTATAAACTTTAATTGAAATTATGGATATAATGTTCTTTATACCTACTAGATAAAATGAATGCTTATGAATTTACTAATATTCCTAATCCTAATAAAATTTTATAATAATTTTGGATTTGAGATTGTTCTGCATTGTAAAACAATTCTCAAACTATAATTTTCTGTAATAAAATGTAGTTCAAGAAATTTGGACTTAGATTTTTTCTGCATTCACATTACTCATATTATTTATTAACTCAGCTTCTCTCAAAATAACCCGTAAAAATAGTATTTTTTCGAAAATTAACAATTACAAAACTTTTTGTTCGCAAATAAAATTTATTGTTACAAAAATGTTTGCGTCGTTTGTTTTATTTCGAACCGAACACAAAGGGCTGTTTAAATTACAAAGTCATAAGTTCTATTTTTAAAATAACAAATATGCAGAATTATTATGACGTGATAAGCTAACTAAGGCATTTTATTTAGTCGTTTTTAAAATCTCTTACAAAGAAGGTCGTTTTTAAAAATGAATGTAATTTTTAAATTTAGTTATCAAGAACAATTAGTGATAAGAATTTGCCGGTATATAAAAGTCGAGGTAAAATGTATAAAAAACAATTTAATACGAATATTTATTTACGAAACAAATGGATTTGTGGCTGTAATCGTAAGAACGCTTTGTTTTGTTTTCCGTTTGTGTCTTTCGATATTGTCGAAAAAAAATTTATCTCGGGAATATTGAATTTCAACGAAAAAGTTATTGATAAGTTAAGTTTGCCACAAGCAAGCACCGGTGCACGCCCTTAATGCTTAAAAACGTGCAATAAGTAAGTTTATTTTTTGAGATTAGCATTTTACTGATACCTTCCCTTTTTTATAATGCAGAACAGCCAAACATATTTCTCACGAGCCGCCACTGATTCCCATACAGTGTTAAACTGATAATAAAATTAACGTTACTTCCTATTTTATTTTTATTTATTTCTCTTTTCACTTTCTTTACAAACCTCAAATTTTGTTACATCCTAAATGTTTACGATAATCTTTTTGAATAATCCCAAATATTATAGATTGTGATTGTTCAACTTTGAGACCATGTCATGATCATGTAACGAACACAAAACAATCCAGTGGCTATAGATCCGAAGAACTGGAAAGTCTCGTCTTGTAGCGCCACAATACTGAATTAAATTGGACGTTAATTAAATTTTTAATTAGGTTTACCCCGTAGTTCCTTCACCAGGACGGGTGTTGGCTACTAAAGCCACGAAAAATTGGGCCCAATCCTTGAGCTTCAGCAATCCAAATCCTAATCCTAAAATAGAGGACATTAAGGGCTCAATTCTTCAATCCACATAATTTCCAAAAATGATGTTAATTGATAAAGCAGCTAACATCAATTATGCGGATTCTAAATTTTGTTTATAAAACTTTTCCGTTTCTCAGGCGACGCAAATTAAAATTAAAATCGATATAGGCTTGAATTTAAAATTTAGAACAAGAAAAAGGAATTTTAAATTTGAAAGAAATTGGGAAAATTTTTAATTTTTCAAAAATTTATTACAGTCCTTGCAAGGAAAAATTTAAATTTAGAAACATTGTCTGTATTAGTGGTACTCATGAAGCCGAATAAGTCGCTTAAATAAAAAGGTAGTAGGCATTTTGAAGTAAAAAGCAACAACCTATCCAAAAATATTCCTCTTGCTTCACAAATTCGACATTCTGAAAACATTAGTATTTTGCAATTAGGGCTTTCAAGTTAGTTTTCATTAACCTCGTTATATTTTTAAAAGAATAACTCTATCATTATATTTTCAACAAGTAATAAAATGAATTCTTAGAAACTAGTAATCATTTTAATAGACTTTCATATGACTCCCTATAATCATTTGAATTATTGCACGTCTTCCGTGTCATCCGTGTCTGGTGGACGACGGCATCAAAATTTTTTTAAACATCAACTGATACTTTTATAATTCGATGTTCAATCATTCATAATCCTGCTTATGACTGCATGAGCAAAAAGTGACCGAAGAGGAACAGGAAGGCAAGTGAAAATGGGATGATCATGATACATGATAATAATTTATTATTTATTACAGATAGCAATTACTAATTATTATAATTTAATATTTATTATGATATAATATACTGAAATGATTTTTAGTAATTCATAAGAATTTTTAATTCTAAAGATTTAAACGTTGTTGTTCCAAATTGATATGGTTTTATCGCAACCATCTGCTATTATTTTGCGCGTCTTACAAAAATGTGCACCATCACCTTTCAAACACAAAATTTCTATTATCTACTTATTGCTTTACTTATCATCCAATCCCTAAAAACTTTTCAAACTTATTATTTAAACCCCCAACAATAATTTTGAATTACAAATAATATTCAAATTTTAGTAAATTAAAAAACACGACATTACATAATAGCAATGTAGGTTTATCGAAATTACATTAATGCATGTAACCAGTGCCGTAACTAGCTTTCTTGCGCGCTGTGCAAGGTCTAATTTTTGGGCCCTTCAGTTTTTCCGGGGAGAAGCACCACAGGCGAATTTTTGAGACTTTTCAAGGTCTAACCCCATTAGAAGTTAACATTTACAATTGAATCTACAGTTGATCAAAATTCACATTAAGGGCGCGCTTTCAACGACGAAGATAGATATAATATTTCAATGCAATAGAAAGAGACCGCAATAGTGACTCATTTCTCAACTTTCAGGCTAATTACAAATTATTTCAAAATAACTGAAAGAGAAACATTAAATAGAAAATTAAATTTTCCTACTAAGCTGAGTTTTATTGAGAAATTTATTATAGAAATCTTTTTTTTATGGCATTTAAAAAGGTGCATTTATAAAAATAATTGGATTTCAAATTTTACCTATTTATGTTGCTTTAATTGTATGGAAATCAGTTTTACATAAATCGGAAACAACTTTACTTTTATTTTTCCACTTCAGTTTATTGAAATTATTTGTAATTAGCCTGAAAGTTGAGAAATGAGTCACTATTGCGGTCTCTTTCTACTGCATTGCAATATTATGTCTATCTTCTGTGAAATTGCGTCCTTAATTTCCTATTGGAGTAACTCAAATTTTTTAAATTAAATATGGATTGAAACATTTTTTTCTCTCTCTCCCAGTCGCCTTCTGCGAGTCATCGGGAGTTCATCGCCTTTTAGACATCCTTTTGCCAGGTTATAATTCAGGATTCAGCAATTTCAGATAAACAACTTTTTTTCGGAATTCCACCAAAAATATTTTTTTCAACAACTTGCCTGGTACATTTCCTATTCCTGTAAGCCAAGAAGAAACGGCAAGTATCCATATTTATCGGACGTAGAGCAGCATACTTTTTAGAAATACCTACAAAACTTGTTGATCAAAGGTTGTCAACTACACTAAACTTTGATTTCTTCTGGTTTTAGTATCTGGCAAAGTGATCAGTAATGAGGATTGCAGATCCTGAATAACATCAACTTCTAACTGAACAAGCTCTTGTTTACGGCACGATTCAGCTATCCCAAATATTAAAGCTACCTGTTTCAAGAAATCTTAGTTAAACCCTTCTAAATTACAATAAATTCATTTACCTTATTCATTAAATACATTTCATCTGGAGCTTGGTTTATAAAGGCTTCTATCTCTTCCATGATCAAAACCTTTGACTTTTTGGGCTTGAATCCGTCTGATTTTCTCTTTAAAATGCTCTTAGAATAATAAGACCACAACGAAGAGGGTTTTCTTTCTTTTGATAAATACCAAAAATAAGCCAGAAGACTCTTTTCACAATAAGAGTTTTCGATGGAATCCTTTCGGACGTCGGAATAGTGAAATTGTACTAAGTCGGTGTTTTTCAATTAATCTTAAATCGCATGTTGGAATATTGCCATATACGAGGTATGTTCAAAATGAAATGGGAATTTTTGAACTTTGCGCAGTGTAAGTTAATGAATGAGATAATTTTTTTCCAAGTAGGTACAACTGTCAGTGATGTACATGTCAATTTTCGGGAAGAATTACCTATCACCTGTCACCCCAAATCGCCCCAAAATTTTTTTATAGCAAAAGGAACCTTATTAGAGTGTCCTGTAAAAATTTCGCCCGAGAAAGTATATACAAAATTTTGAGAAAAATCGATTTGAAAAGTACGGGAAAGTCGCACGAGTATGCGGCCGACCCGGGTCGATGTAACATCAGTCGCCCGTGGTCCCTTGAAAATGCGTAAAATTTTTTCGCTCCGATTTGAATTTTTCTTTGAAATTCGGATAGCTGGGGGTGTGATTAGTGGATATTAGTAATAAATATAATCAAAAAAATGGAAAATAAGCCGTGTATTGCCGAAAAAGTGAAAAAATTAAAAAAAATTTTCCTTCGTTTTTTGGGGTGTGCATTCGATAGGGAGGGTAATCCATCGTCAAAACCTACTCTTCCGGGGCGCCGCTCCGCTCCGCGTTGCACCCCTCCAGAGCGGTTTTGACTCTGGTTACTAGACTAAACATACGACAAGGGCCTCCAATCAAGAAAACCGGGATTAAGGCAACCGGGATGTGAGAGACCCTCGAAATAGCATTAAAAAGTATAGTTGCGGTATGGGGCAGTAAACTATTACGTTTCACCCCCAAAAAATCGCCTAAAAACAAAAAATAATCGATGTTACATGTACGACAGTTGAACTGCATCTGCCGGTGCGAACCTTTACCTTTACCTTTACCTGATATGTATTTGATGGAGCATCCCGGCATGGCCGGCCTTCTCCTTCATCTGAAAGAATACATTAATGACATTGGAGGTTGTAGAGACCGGTGGGTCTCTGGGAATTGGCGCTTGGCGGACTGACTGGTTAGAAACCTGGGCTGTGACTGTGAATATGAGATATGTGAAGAAAAAGAAATTTTTACGTTTGCCGATATAGTAGAGTCCCTAATTCGAAGAAAGAAATTATAATTTCTATTGATGACCTCGAAGTGAGTGGCTTCTACTTGGAACTAGTCAGAATTGGCGACTAGTGGGATTGTAGTGATACTATGGGGGGTGATTTATCGAAGCTTGTGGAAATTGATCGAAAAATTACACAAATCTAGTGAATAAATTCACTTTCGAAGAGAATTTGTGTAAGTTAAACCTGTGAACATACATTAGTCTGTGTGGGGCCGGTGCGAAATATTCTAAGTGTTAGAGTCATTCATAGCGCACGTACCGTCAACAGAATGGCGACGCGCGGGAATCTCACTATGTTTTTGGGTGTTTGTACATGAAAATTAGCTAACTTCAAAATCGATTTACTCAAAATTTTGATAATACTTTCTCAGAATTTTTTTGCAGGAGGGGCCTATATAAACCTTCATTTTTCCATTAGGAAGGTTACAAGTTAGTTCGTAATGACAGGTGTTACTACATCCTCACCCAATTTTCACCCATATTTGATGTATAGTTTATATTCAATGAGTTATTGTTTACGATAAAATTTTGACGATCCACGATTTTTAGACTATTTTACTGTTTTGAAAATGACTGATCAAAGAATTTGCATTAAATTGTGTGTTAAAAATGGTTTTTAGGTGTAGTGAAGTGTTGGACATGTTGGGTAAGGCATTTGACGTAGAGACTATGTCGAAAATAAGATTTATGAGTGGTACAAACGTATTCAAGAGGGCCTTCAAGACGTGGAAGATAATGCCAAATGTGGGTGTCCAAGCACATCATTACCAATGAAAACGTTGGAAAAGTAAATGAAATGGTTCTTGTAAATTGCCGAAACACTATTAGAGAGGTCGCAGAAGAAGTTGGAATCTCGATTGGGTCATGTGATGTAATTTTTAAGGCCGATTTGGACTTGAGACGAGTTGCAGCCTAATTCGTTCGAAAATTGTTGAATTTTCAACAAAAACTGAACCGCCAAAACCTCTCAGGAATCGTTAGCTGAAGTTGCTGAGGATCCAAATTTCCTGAAACGCATCATGACAGGTGCCAAACGTGGGTATTTGGCTACGACGTCGAAACAAAGGTCAAATCTTCTCAATGGAAGACTACTGATTGGCCAAGACCGAAAAAAGCACGTCAAGTTCGTGAAGGTGAGAAAATTCGCCAAGAAAGACCAGAATTATGGGCCGACAATTCATGGATTTTGCACCACGATAAAGCACCGGCTCACGCTTAGCTATTAATTCGTTAATTTTTGACCAAAAACGGAATAATCGTGTTGCAGCAGCCTCCGTATTCGTATGATTTGGCTCCATGCGACATTTTTCTTTTTCCAAAAATGAAAAGAATATTGAAAGGACAACGTTTCGACACCATAGAGATGATAAAACAAAAATCGCGGCAGGAGCTCAACGCCATACCAAAACAGGCATTCGCGAAGCGTTTTTAGGTTTGGAAATAAAAGTGGTAATAAAAGTGCATTATATCCGGATAGGGATTACTTTGAAGGGGACAACATCAACATTGATGATTAAGCAAAGAATTTCTGAGAAAAATATAATTCTCGTTTCATTTTGAATCTACTCGTACACTGCATCAGATTCCAAATGTGTATGGGAAAAATTGTGCGAAGTTCATGCTGAACTTAAGGCTGAAAATAAAGGTTACTCATAATGATGCGTCAAAATTACATTTTTGTTTGACAAAATTTGTATATTTTCACGTTATTTCAGCAAAAACAGTTTAGAATAACTGATTATCGAAGTGCCTTTACGAAACTCGGATGATTGCAAACGTCAACTTTACCTCAGTCTTCAAATTTCAGACTCGTCATTGGCAATTCCAAATAAGAAAACTCCACCATGTTTTGAGTGATAAAAGTGATATTTTTTGAACTCTTTCACAGTAACTTGTTCTTATTGTGAACTTATTTTATTTACGTAAACTGATTTAAACCGTCATATTTGTTACATTTGCAACGCCCCCAAAGGTAAATTCAGTTTTCAATAAAGTTGTATTTGTATTTATTGAATTATTCCTTTAAGGGATGGGGCATTACAAATTGTTTTCCTACAAAACCTGATTATTTGTGAAATACCTTTTTGATAATACCATTTCGACCAGCCCTCGTAACATTTGCAAATCTAGAGTTTTCGACATTTTGAAACCAAGTTTTCAGGATGCCTACATTTTCGATTCTTCATGCTGGCTTTTGTGAACAAAATTTTTCCCAACCTTATATGACTAACCGTTTTTGAAAAAAATGCCTGTAAATAAAAAATATAATAAAATTAAATAAATCTTACAATGTTCATTGGGTTTTAATCCATTGCTTTAGATAAATAAAAATATGACAACAAGACTTAAACCCGGAAGCTTTTAAGCAGCAGTGCACTTTTAATATAGCAGATGTATGTATATGTATAAACAATACTTTACCATGTACATATTCCAACTTCATTTGTAATAATTAAATAGAAAGTTTTTCAATTTTACAAATATCGACAGCTTATGTAGGTACTATATGAAATTTGAAAAATATTACATAAAAATTACATAACTCTAACGAGTTTGTTATAGAAAGGCCAAATTGATTAATTGCAGTTAAAAATTTATCTCTGTATTTACCTATTCTTTTTAAATAGCTATGTTATATGATTTCGATATTTAAAATTTTGGTGCCGGGCCCCCCCCCCCCCCCTTAAGTTCAAATAAATTAAATTCAAATAATTAAACACATGCACTTAAATTTACTCTGCAAAATATCTCATTTTTAACATCATAAGATATAGGTAATTTTATTTAATTTTAATTTAATTATTATTAAAGTTACTTTGAATATGTCGGTCGATTTTGGACCACACCGTAGTACATTTAATAAATTAATAATGAAATGATTACTCAATTATTTAAATAAATTTGTGGTCGTTAACCTAGATATTATCAAATTGAGATTTCTTACATAATTAATTATAAAGTACCATTCAAGTTCAACATAATTACTTTTCAAGGTAGATCAAAGAAATGAAGGAGAAATAAGTACTGACCATTAAAAAAAAAGATGCACGTAATTCCTCATTTATGCTTTTAAGTAGTATTAACTGCTATATTATTTTCCTAAAAGTGAAAGTAGTCCATAAATTTTTGTTGTGCACGGTGGAACTGAGAATATAATTATTACTCGATACCCACTCCATTTACATGAAAAAATGATTTTATAAACCTTATTTATAAAATAAATCTTCGCACGGTTAGCTTCTTATTGTGTTGTTAAAATAATCAATATGTATTTAAGAAATGTGTTAATTGTTGTTATAATTTTAAATTGTGATGCTCAACTCAACATCAACAGGAGATTAAGTAGAATTCAAATTCCACATGCATGGAAAAGAAGAATTCAAAATTTTTCAAAAAGGGCAGGAAGTGTCTGTTATGGTATGTATCTTTTTTTGTGCAAAAAATGTTTGAATTTGTATTTCCTCGAAATAATAATTTGGGGAAATGTTGATCATAATTTCAATCAATTTTGTGTCAACTAATAATAATATTGAAAAATAAAAGTGTACACCAGAACTCGGATATAATGAACTTAAAGGGACCTGGAAATTAGTTCATTATAACCGAATATAAAAGCATAGAACTTCGAAAGTTTGTTATACCCGAGTTTTACAGTATTATACTAATGATTGAAAATTAAAACAAGTCAATTTTTGTGTCGTAGAAACGGTTGGATGCTTTGATATGCCCAATAAGAGATCTCCATTGAAAAAGTTACCTGATAGTCCAACTGCCATAGACACAAAATTTTTTCTATTTAGAAAGAATTTAAATTTTTCACATCCTCAAATGTTGAGATATGAAGATGAAGGATTATCGCTCAACCAATCCAAATTTAACAGTCAAGAACCTGTTAAAATAATAATTCATGGATATTTAGGTCGCTGGAATGAACAAGGGGCATTGGAAAGCGCTCAGGCTTATTTAAAAATTGTAAGATTGTTTTTAAACTACTTTTTGACTTGATCCTCTAATTCGTCATAACACTCAACCTTTACTCCTTAACTCGAATAGGGTTAGGTGTTCCTGGTACCACTCCCAATCCACCATGAATATAGCGCGTGAAGCACATTTAAATATGAACTGCACTGAAAAACACATATCTTTAAAAAAGTTTCGTAATTCAAACTAAGCTTGGGTAAAATATAAATATAATCATTCAATAAAGTCGATGAAAATAATTATGCAATAAAGTACACCTTATGGTAGTAATTTTTTTGCAAATGTCATAATCTCACAATATTCACTTGACACTATTACACACTTTTAACAATGGTTGTTAATTTTCTATAATTATAATTAGTGTTTACGTAAGGTTATTATTGGTGTTAACCCTCTGTTTTAAAGTAATTAAGTTTTCTTTATTTATTGATTATAGTGTGAATGCAATATATTACTACTAGATTGGGAAAAAGGAGCTCAAGGGCCCCAATACTCAAATGCTGCCACTAATACCGAAATTGTTGGTCGTCAGCTAGGCATATTATTATTGCATATGGTCAGTAAAGGAGTAAACCCAAACAATATTCACTTAATTGGATTTTCACTAGGAGCTCATGTAGCTGGATGTGCATCCGAAGTTCTAAAACAGAAAGGGTATTTACTTGGAAGAATAACTGGTAAGTGAAATTCAAATAAATTAAATTGTTATAACCTCAAAAACTTCAGGTTTGGATGCAGCAAGTCCTTTGTTTAGACATAACCACTTTCGGGAAAAATCTAAAAAATTAGATAAAGAAGATGCAAAATTTGTAGATGCTATTCATACGGATGCAAGTCCAGTAAAACAAAATTAATTTAACTATTTAATCATCTTAATTTAAGACCTTGGTTTTAGTTCTTCGCCGAAGGTTTCGGATTACTGGAACCTTACGGGCATGTTGATTATTTCCCAAATGGTGGGTTTCAACAGCCGGGATGTTCTGACGGCATGGCATCGGTCGTTTTAACACATTTTGGTACGACGTGGTACATTTTTCTCCACATTTTCAAAATCTATTTGAATATTTACAGAAGGTTCCATTACAAGAGATGTGGCTTGCAGTCATTTAAGGGCGTGGCAACTGTTTTTGGAAACACTAAAGCAAAAGTCACGTGATGGTAACAACTGCGAATTTACTGCTTATAAATGTAAAGGTGGTTTGGGATCGTTCCAGAAAGGAGATTGTTTTCCACAAATCAATAAAAGGGATGTTGGTTTAACTTTAGATCCAGTTTATAGAACAGAATTAGGAAAATTAGGAGTGGACGCAAAAGGGGACGGTGTAATGTATTTAGTTACAAGAGGAAGTCCCACGTTTTGCGGTTAGTATTTTTTTACAGAAAATTCCACATTCTTCTTCGTACAAAATAATAACGGTCTTCTTTTAGGTTTACAATTACAAGTGTCTGTTATTTTATCACAAGACTCGCCATTTCCAAAAGGCGACATTGGAATTACAATACAGCTCAGTAATAACACAACAGCATATTTTCAAATTCCTTATAAGTACTACCTTAATTTGGGAAACTTTAAATACGTTTATACGTCTAGAATTATATTTACAGAGTCCAGAATTATGTAAGAAACAGAAAAGAAATTAATGGATTAGGAGTAACTGCATTAAATGGATTCAATCCAGAATTGGAAACAATTACGGCAAGCATATCTTATGAACTGGAAGATAAAGAAAATTCTGAACCAAGCGCAGAAATTTATTTTGATCAAGTAACGTTTCGAGATATATATGGGCACAGGTAAGATCGATCATAAATCACCAAAGAAACAGAATTATTGCAATCTAGGAATTTGTGGTTTTTTAGAATAAAAAATGCACACTTTTTGGAACTAACAGCACAAACTTTTACAAGTAAACTGCACTGTTTAAGCCTAATATGACATAGTGACAGATGATGCCACAGTGTTGACAAAAATGTTTGCTAATTATTCCCATAGTGTACTATAGTTTAATTGTGAAAATTTGTGCTCTTTGGTTCTGAAGTATTTTGCGCATCTTTTAGGTTAATCTAAAAATACAGTTATGAAAGAGTAATTGGGGTATGAATGTCGATTTCAAGTTATATTTTTTATGCTTTGTGGTTTCTTTTAAAATTTATATAATTTATTATACTTTTATTTTTTACGTAGTTTAAGCTTGTTTTTCACTGTTTATTTAATTTTATTTTTATATTGTGGTTTTGGTTGAGAGTACTTTACAAATCGTCTCTAATCAATGAACTGATGTAAATGATAAATCGTTACAAAAATTACATTTGCCGAAAGTGAAAGATATTATTGACCAACCAAGACAAATAAATTAGTTGTTGTAATGAGGATGTTAAATTTAAAAAAAATATAAATGTTTTGCAAGGAATTGGTTAACGAATTGTATTTCATTGCACCTACATATATGTACAAATGTCCTGTATAATATATTATTTCTTTAAATTCAAAATGCACATAAATTTGATTCAGAAATAATTGGACATTCCAAAAATATGAAAATTGCAATTGAAAATAAGAAAACGAGGATAGCAATAAAAAGGGGAAGGTTTTCTAAATGAATGAAAATTGGGAAACAATATAGCTTATTAGAATAAAACGTTTTAATCTTATTAGATCTGATCAGGCAAACTATTTTTACTATTTGAGTAGATAAACTATGATGAAGCTAACTCACGCTTGAATGAAAATTTTTCTAAGTTTGAATTTGATTAATCTAGATTAAAATTCGCGCATTATTTTCAAAACTTGACAGAAATTGTTATATATTTTTAATTTTGAGAGAATTTTATGAGAATGTAATAAAAATTCCAAGTTATGCGTGGGTTATTGACAAAACTGAAGAGATTGTTTAGCGAAGTTGAGCTAATATCCTACAAATAACTTTAATATTATTTAGAATTTAATCTTATTTTAGCTTTTATGCTTACCAGAAATTTGTAAGCAAGAATACAAAGGATGATATTGAACTTATAATATATTGGTTATTGACAATTTTATATACTTAAAATTAAATTCTTGTTTCAGTTGGCAAAATTGTCAGAGAGGACTTGTAGTGCTAAATTGGAATACTACATTTATTAAGTTACATCAAAAAAGTTGTTAAGTATTTTGAAATTCTGTAGCTAATTTGTTAATAAATACACTTGTTACCAAAAAATAGCAAATATTTTATAAATTTCCGGGAAAATGACATCAGCAAAAAGTGGTGCAAGAAATATAAAATATTCCAGAGTTGTTAATTATTAACTAAGCAAATGGGGAATTGCCAATAAAAATTCAAAAGCAGTGAAAATCATTCAAGGAAGTGCAATAAACTAATAAAAATGTTAGAGGGAGAATTGGAGCCTTCTTTGAACCAAAAAGAGTAATTGATGAGCGGTTTTCGAGTTACGGGTGCGCCCGAACACTCCAGCGAAAAATTAGTATATCTTTTTAGCAGCGGCGGCTCGTGACTTTTCCATTTGAGGAGGCTAATTTTACAGCTTAACTACCTTATAAAATAAAACTTACAAAAAAAATAAATTTAATAAAATATTATTTAATCTGCGGTAGACACATGTTTCGAGATCGTTGGCTATCTTCAGTACTGTGTACAATGGAAAAAATTGTTCGATGAGTGCAGAGTGTTTTTTGGAAAAAATGCTGTACAATATACAGATTAATATTATTTTAAGTCATTCGAAATTTATGAAGCTTTAAACGTACGAGCACACGAGGTATACGGCGATTTTTAGTATTCGCGAAGTGATCAATGATATTCTCGTTGAATTCATTATTTCGAGACAAGAAGGTAACGAATTCCTTTTCAATACATTACCGCGACGTTACTTAACCGATTTTGATTCATCGTATTACGAGTGTAAGTTTTAATACGTTTTAGTGTGGAAAAACTTCTTTCAACCGAAGCCGATGTTACCGGTATGGTGACGACCACACATAAAAGTTTGTAAAATTCAGGCATACAACTGTGTAAATCATTTTTGAAAGTAAAATCTAATATCTCTGATGGAGTCCTACATTATCCAAACATTTCGGGGTCATTATATGCTACCGATAATTCATTTTTGAGTTGGATTTGATCAAAAAATGGATACTGCTCTAATAGACTATCTAATAAATTTTGAGGAAAGTTTTTCCTATAATCTGAAAATTTAGCAAATGTTAATAGATCAAAAAATTTTAATTTATGTAAGTCTGCAAATCTAACTTCAATTTGGACGATAACCGTATCCAAAATTTCCGCAAAAATTTGTTTATAACTTTGACGCATATCTGGTAAATCAAATGTATTTTTCGTTTTTTTCTGAGCCGGCTCGCAATTTAATTCTAAACTGTTAAATATGTTGTCAAAATACAAATCATCACTACGGTATCTGTGCCGAGTTTCGATTAATTTTGTTAAACGACATTTGGCAAAATTAATATCGGTAAGTTTACTTTGTAAAATTGAAAATACTACGTCTGTCTGTTCAAAAATTAAGTTAAAAGTCTAATAAAAAGCAAAATTTTGATTCATTTAAATATTGTCTTAAACCTACCGCTTCTCTAATAGTTTGAGAGTCGTTTTTAAAATCATCGCTGTCGATTATAAAATTAAATACGTCAATTAATTGTTGTTTTCTTAATTGCACTGTAAATACTGCTCGCGAGGTAAAATTCCAACGTGTAGCAACGTTTGTCGGAAATTTACTGCAACAAATTTCATTTAAAACATTGGTCCGTTTGGTCGATTTTGAAAAAAAATGTGGAAAATCCGTTCAAATTTGAAAAAAAAATTCGGGAATCCTTATTCGAATTACATGATTATATTTAGAACATATTATGCATGAATAATTCAAAGAATTGCAAGTGTCTCCTTTGTTAAGCGGCCCACGCATATGAGCCCAGCCTCCAGCGCATGTAAAATTACTATGTTCGTACATTTAGTAAAATAACACAGAATAATATGCGCTTATGTTACAAGCTTATTACTTACAATTCATCTGTTATTCGCTCATGTTGATTATGAATTTTACTAACGAGTAGCCTCTATGACGTATCTCGGACGTACTACCGTATTCTGGGTTGCCTAACTCTGTGCTAATAAACTAATAAGATAAAGAAAGGCTAGCCGCTGGATATGTACTATTTCGAATTTATTTCAGGCGTAAGTCAAGTTCTTAAGCTAATTTCATTATTAAATTAAATTTTGTTTTAAACAAATTCAAAAAAAAATAAAAATTGGAGAAAATACTAATTTAAAACGAAATATAAATAGGAAGTCCGTCCAACAATTTGAGAGGAGGCTAAGCCTCCCTTGCCTCCATTGACAAACCGCCGCTGCTTTTTAGAGGTTCTTATAAAGAGCATAAAATTTATTCCAGCTTGCCCCCATTTTTCTACGCAAAAATAGCTCCTTACAATCTAAATGCAGTAAAATAATTGTTCCGTATTTTTTGCCTTAGGATGGCATTTTATAGAAATTATGTCTCATAAGCCCATGGGACAACTAAACCTAGACTGAGTATTTGCCAATGTTGTGTTATGGGGTCGTCCATAAATTACGTCAAGCAATTTTAAGCAATTTTTAACCCCTTCCCCCCCATCGTCACACTTCGTCACACAAACTTAGACCCCCCTCCAAGTATTACGTCACATATTCTTGAACCCCCACCTCCCCCAAATTTTTCAAATTTATACAATAAAGAGAAACCCGGGGAGGATTTCATGGATGTCATCCCCACCTTGGCTGATGACCTTTTTTTTAGGGTTAGCACCCAAGAGGAAACATCTATGAAGGGTCGGGAGCGCCCCAGGTCAAAATAGTATTTTTTGCCATTCCGGGGGTAAAGTACTCACTTTTTACCCCGGTTTGCGGGCGTAAAGGGGCACTTTTTTACCCTGCGGGAGTAAAGTTAAAAAATAGGGGGGGGGGAGCGGGAGTAAAGTTAAAAAATATGGGGGGGGAGCGGGAAATAAAGTCACCAGATGACTGGTGACTTTTGCCGTTTCCAAAAAGACGCTCTCACAACGGAGTGGGAGCATACAGTTGTACTCCGGCGGATACAAGAGCCCCCCCCACCAAAGCGTGCAAGAGTGGGAGGACACAAGTTGCATCCGGGCGGTCGGCAAAAAGCACCGCCGCGAAAATATTTCATGCTAATGTACCCCTATATATTACACGATGACGAAAAGTTGACTTGCTAGTAGTAAACGTAACGCCATCTGGCGGAATGACCTACCCAAATTAGGACGAAAACAAATCGTACTTGATTTGGTTTATAATAGATAACTTACTAAGACCTGGATTTCCACAAATGTGGAAACTTAGTACGTTTAATTTGACGTTTAAAAGTGACCAAAAGTGACTAGGATGAATTTATGCGAGTAAATTGTGACGAAAAGTCACAATTTTTGATTGTTGGAAAACCGTGAGATGGCGCCACATTTAGCAAATTTAGTCAACTTTTCGTGCGAAGTAATGATAAGGATGAATATATGCGAAAATAAATTGACGAGAATAAATGCTCCATAATGGTCATTCCAGAAAACAGAAAAAAAAAAAAATAAATAAATAAATTGAATTTATTTTTTGGGAATACCGAAATACCGTGCTATTTTGCGATTTATCGACCACGTGTAGGTATTATAAAAAAAATGCGTTAAATTTTTGCTTTAAGTTTCTAAATTGGCGAAGTTCCTACTTTACCTCCCGGAATTGCAAAAAACAGTATATGCACGACGGCAGTAAAGTGACTTTTGGCCCATGGGTAATGTACTATTATGCACCAAGGTACCAAAGTGACACTTTTTTAGCCCGAGGGTAAAGGATTGTTTACACGAGGCGCCAGCCGAGTGAAACAATTACCTACGGACCAAAAGTCACTTTACTGCCGTCGTGCATATACTGTTTTTTGCAATTCCGGGAGGTAAAGTAGGAACTTCGCCAATTTAGAAACTTAAAGCAAAAATTTAACGCATTTTTTTTAATAATACACGTGGTCGATAGATCGCAAAATAGCACTAGTAATATTACCAACTACTACCAAAAAGTACTAGGAAATAGCACTTGGCACCCCTGATTCTAGATCTTGTGCCAAAGCTAAAAAAACTTATACAATGCGCGAAGGAGGAGCAAAGAGGGCGAAATACATACCGTTATGACCTTAGCCTCACGTTGGCTGCAACTTGTAATGTCCACCGTGAACCGTGAACACGATTTTCTCTTATCTCAGGATGACAGGTTCTTTTGACTTTTACGACGGAATTACCTTAATCACACAGTCAAAGAAAATACGGACATCTTACTCTTTATAAACATTTAATTAACAAATTCACAAAATTAAAATAAACAATACATAAACAATACAACATTCGACAAATTTTAACGATAATGAAAATTCAGAAAATTAAAATAAACAATACATAAACAACACAACATTCGACAAAATTTAACGATAATGAAAATTTACTGTTACCTTTTAAGATCTAGTTTTAGAATACGCGAACTCCCGCGTACACTTCTTTCTTTTCTCGTCCGGATTTATTAATCTTGGTTCCTTGGTTAATCTTGGTTAATCAACTCCACACAATAAATATTCCTTTGGAAGAGACGACCTCTCACGCTTCCTCCCTCTAGGACACCGGTATTCAATATTCTCTTTATATGCGACTATCAGTCGCTTTCTTTTAATGGCACTATCTTATGTGCGACCACTCTTGTCGCTTTTTCATTCAACAACGTTTATCTTTTAACGGAACTATTTAATATCCCACTACTTTGTCGCTCGATTTTATTCCACTCGTTTATCGAAAGACTTCTCTTAATTTCGACTACTCTCGTCGCTTGATTTTTACCGAACTCGTTTATCCTTTTAAAAAAAGACTTCTCTTAATTTCGACTACTCTCGTCGCTTGATTTTTACCGAACTCCTTTATTCCTCTTTTTAAAAGGAACTCTCTTAAATTGCGACCACTCTGGTCGCTTGATTTTAGTCAACCTCGTTTATTTCGCCTTGGCAACTCATCCTCTTTTTTTTAATCATGTTTGATTTTATCACGCATTTTATTCTGTCTTTAGGGTTGCCTATCACCGTTATCTTCACGCGTTTAAAATTTATCACAAAAAATTTAATATAATAACTTAATCTAACATTTCAAAACATTTTTTATATAAATTTTTCTCATGCCATTATTTTCTCTGACTGCACGACAAACAATTTAATATCGCAACAGCCAAATTATTGATGGACACAACAATACATATGAAATGCTACGTAAAAACATTGGCTTGGCGCAAAAATTTAAAAAATGTAAATAAGGCTAAAATAGCCTTAAAGAAGGCTGATTGTTATTAATATTATGAAACAATACTAATACCATTTCATAATAATAAAACGCGAAATTTGTGTAGCTGTCAAAACGAAATCAAACATTCAACGAATGTTTTCTAGTTGGGCTTTTTAGTATTTGGACGCGTTTTCATTATTGCGCTGATGTTTGTATAAGTTTTGAGCTTTGGTACGAACTCTACCAATGGTTCATTTCCATTTGTGTCTTTGAAACAGCAAGATGTGCCATGAGCGAGAACGTTTGCCGACAAAATCTAGAAAACTTTACCAAAAGCACTACGACGCTTTTGTGCAGTGGTGCAAGAACAAAGAATTGGCAGATTGTTTTACTGAAAACGTGTTTTATAAGCGAAAAAACGAAGGATATGTGGCGAAACATCGCGCGTCCTAACATCTCACCACGTGGCGACATTTTTAAAAACGGCACCTCGAGAGAATTATTTGGTAGCTAAAGTAAGTACTTTTTATTATTACTATTTTTATTATTACTATTTATTTATTTCATTATATGAAAAAATCGCGCATCCTAACATCTCACCACGTGGCGACATTTTTAAAACCGTCGCCACGTGGTGACTAGTGTCTAGTGACTTTTTTATCAGTCATCTGGTGACTTTTTCTCCCGCCCCCTCCCCTATTTTTAACATGGAACATGTTTTTACGGTCGTTACCTCGCAAAAATCGACACCAAAAACCGACACCAAAAATCGACACCAAAATTCGACACGAAAAATCGGCACCACGTGTAAGTATAATTCAAATTTATAGTTTATAATTTGAATATAGAGTAGATTATCGAATAACATCTTCGCATTCACAATAATGAATTTTCAATAACAAAATTTTTATTATCAAAAATTTAAATCCGAAACCGAGCGCAAAAAGAAAATTTGCTTATATATATAGTAAATTTTTATTACCAACACAAAAATTATAAGGGATTATCCTATTATGATCAACAGTAAGAAGAAGAAACGAGATAGGCAGCCCTAAATCGCGAGGAAAACTATGATAAACGGTTTAGTACCGAAAAACATGTTCCATGTTAAAGATATTAGGCGGAGACTAAAATAGAAGGAATCCGGGGGTCACTATAACACTATATAGGACGAAGTAATTTTTTAACTTTACTCCGGCTCCCCCCCTATTTCTTAACTTTATTCCCGCAGGGTAAAAAAGTGCCCCTTTACACCCGCAAACCGGGGTAAAAAGTGAATACTTTACCCCTGGAATGGCAAAAAATACTTTTTTTTAATACTTATAATAAAATTGAATCTATATATTTTGTGACGTCACAAATTTTGAAACCCTTCCGCCCCCCATCGTCACACATCGTCACAAGAGTCGCAACCCCCCTCCCCTAGGAGCGTGACGTAATTTATGGACGACCCCTATGGGTAATGGTTAATCCGGTTTAATCGCATAGGAACTAAATTTCTCTTCAATAACCTTAACATTTATGATTCTGCAGTATAATTTCACCTCTATGAGGACCTTAATTCGCACCGCTTTTGAAAATATACTAATAATAGGCAGACCCATTATAGTATGTGATGGGTCCAAATTTTTTGGCTCCGCCGTGTCTCGCGCCCTACTCTTCTTTTCGTAGTCACTCGCTACCTATCCTTTGTAGATACATTGAGGAGGATCATGGTTGATATAATTATTAATCGGTTAAAGTGCTTTAAAGACATGCGTTAGACATATTTTAGGATCTGCGGAATATCCATTTGACATTAATAAATAAATAAAGAATTTTGAAGACATACCACAAGTTCTGATGGTTGTAACTACGTAACTGTTCGATTTATAAGAAAAAATTATAAGAGCTTTTCTCTAGAAAATTGAGAGTGATTTATTTTCAGTAACTTCACATTTTGCTCTAAAGTGCACTGAAACCGAGATATTCACGAATATTCGTAAAAATATCTTTCTTCGCGTGGTTTTTCCTCTGTGGCGGTAAAATCCGGAGTCACTAAAGGGTGCTAAATTAGTACGTCTTTTTAGAGGTCCTAATAAAGAGAATAAAATTTATTCCAGCTTGCCCCCATTTTTACGCAATATTTTTCCAATTATTAATGCGTTTTTTTAACAAATCAAAATGACACCGTTTATTTTGAATCACCCTTTATTTCGACCTATATAAAAAATAATGACAATTACGGGAGTGCTATTTAAAATTTCAAAGTAAGGACAGTTGGTGGGGGAGGGGGTTAAACTTAAAATTCAAACAGTATTGGTTTTGAACGTCCCGTCCCCTTGCTATCTAAATGGACGTGTTTTTGTTTTTCTCAAATTTACTCAAAAAAAGTTATGCCCATTGGCTACTTTTTAAATGAACACCCAGTATAAAGGGGGTAAGGTAAACTGCACTCCAAAACCACCTGATAATGGTAAACTGCACTCCGGGTAAACTGCACGAAATTTTGCAAACTGGTAAACTGCACTCCGAACATTTTCCAGGTAAAAATAAAAATGGTAAACTGCACCCCAAGCAATACAGGGTGTCTCAAAAAACAACTACCCGAGCTTTAGAGTAGATGTGTGAGATAATCAGTACAGGGCCGTCGCCAGGTTTTTTTATTAATTTTTTTTATTAAAATCAGAAATACAACGTCGAGTTTGTGATTTTAGTGGTTAGGTTAGTGTTAGTTTTTGATATTTCTTTAGAAAACTAATTAAAAACAAATAAATCTCAGCGTAAAGTTAAATCTGCCGCAAAGAGGTGGATCTGCTGCGAAGAGGTGGATCTGCCGTTAGGTTAGTGTTAGTTTTTGATATTTCTTTAGAAAACTAATTAAAAAAACAAATCTCCGAGTAAAGTTAAATCTGCCACAAAGAGATGTGGATCTGCCGCAAAGAGGTGGATTAACCGCTCCCTCGAACTCGTTACTATTTCATGATTATAAAAATAAATATTTTTATTTTATTTTTACCTGGAAAATGTTCGGAGTGCAGTTTACCAGTTTGTAAAATTTCGTTCAGTTTACCCGGAGTGCAATTTACTATTTTTTTTCGGCTACCTGCAGTCGAATTAATATTCACATTATCGAGATTTCACTGTATTTCATAAAAGTACTACGTTAGTAACATTATATTATAAAAGTTATAATGTTGGTGGTATTGCGATGCGCCATTACATTTGTTAGGTTATATTCACCGGAGGCTTCTGTTTTTTAAAAGGAAAAACTCCATATAATAATTATTTCACTGTAATTTGAAATCGTCGAAAATGGTGAAATTAACAGCAGATTTGATACAAACTACCATGCAATACATCAATCCAGTAAAAGATCGGGAGTTGGATTTGAGAGGTTAGTAACGCATACATCATTGTAATTGAATGCAAATACTGTAAGGACTCCTAATTTTGATTATAGGATATAAAATACCAGAAATTGAAAATCTAGGCGCCACTGGTGATCAATTTGACACACTCGATCTTTCCGATAATGATATAAGAAAATTAGACGGTTTTCCATACTTAAAACGATTAAAATGTTTGTTCTTAAATAATAATCGAATTGTGTAAGTTTACAATTTATTGTTTTGTGTTTAGTTATTAAATTATTTTTTAGTCGAATTGCTCCCCATTTGGAAGATTATATCCCGTATATGGAAGCCATAATTTTGACCGGAAATCATATTGCAGAATTGTCGGACCTCGATCCGCTAATAACTTTAGAAAACCTTTCCACTTTAAGCTTACTACACAATCCTGTAATTGCGAAACCTTACTACAGATTGTATGTTGCATTTAAAATTCCTCAAGTGAAATTACTCGATTTCCGTAAGATAAAATTGAAAGAACGGCAAGAGGCAACCCAATTTTTCAAAAGTAATAAAGGTAAAGATGTTCTCAAGGATGTTGCCAATAAAGCGAAAAGTTTCGTGGCTGGTGGAAATGCAATCAATGCGGCCAAGAGTAAGTTTTTGTTATTATTTAGGTGTTTTTTTATTATTAACGTTCTAAAATTTTAGGACACACAGATCAAGAAACTAAGAAAATTCGAGAGGCAATTGCTAAAGCTACTTCTTTGGAAGAGGTAGATAGGCTACAACGACTTTTACAGTCTGGTCAGATTCCAGATATGAACGGACAAAATGGATCCTATGGTAATATTGAATTTTGAAATATTTAATTTATTTTATCATTGAAATTCTTGCAGAGCATGGCTCAATGGACATGGATCTATGAGAAAGGTAACACGATTATGCATTGGTATTCAGGTAAGGCATGATCTTCAAAACTATTTTTTTGACAATATTTGTATTTTCTTTTTATTATTGTATCTGTATTAGTTTTTAAGTTGATAAGAACACAAATTAATTGTATACTACAATTTATAAATTGAAGCGATTTTTATTTATTGGTATTTTTAATAAATTGTGTTACCATATATAAAACAATTTTAATTTGCAGCACGATCATTTAAAATTAAATCAATATGTACATAAAAATTAACAAACATCATTAAAGATGCATCCTAAATTTGCTCCTAAAGTGTAAAACGTCGGTACCAACACGGAAAACTGCATTATGTTGGTTGTATCGGGACGATTATTTGGATCCGATTGTAAGCAGGCTTCTATTACGTAGTGTAATTCTTGATTGTAAAATGTAACATCTATTAATTTTCTTTCACCACTGTACAGAATTCCTAGTATAACATTTGCCAACTAAATAATAAAAAACATTTGTTTTACTAATGTGTTTAATTTGCTTCTTACCTCAAATACGTACCGGCCCCTCAAACATGCGTTCCAAAGCACATAATTCATATAAAACTAATCCAAGAGCCCATATATCGGTTTTGAGTCCGTACGGATGCCCTTGACACAGTTCGGGTGCAAGATAATTTGTAGTTCCTATCACTGTGTTTGTTTCTATTTCACTAAAACGGTGGTTTTTAAATTTTGATAAATAGTTTGAATAAAAATCTCACTTTTTAAGCATCTTAGAAATACCAAAATCACCGATTTTTACAACCAATCCATGTTCTCCAGTTAAAAAGATATTTTGAGATTTCAAATCACGATGAATTATATTTTTTGAGTGGATGTGATGTAAACCAGCGAGTATTTGGCAAAAAATTGAAAGCACTTCCTAAAATGTAACTTAAAATAACCTGCTCATTGTAAAATTTCTGTTAAAGGTTACTTTTTCTTTAATAAGGCTCTTTTGCCGCTTAATAAAATCAAAAAGGGTTCCATTAGCACTAAATTCCATAACGATATAAAAGATTCCTTTGGATTGAAAACTGTCGTAATACTGTACTACATTTGGATGATTCAAAGATTTTAAAACGGATACTTCATTTTGTGAAATTTTCAATCGCTCTTCAGTCGCTTCTAATTTAACTTCTTTTACTACAACCTTTAATTTGTTGTGTTTTCTTTCACACAAATGAACAGTTCTACATTTTTAGGAATTAGAGATTATTAGATAGAATTTTCATGTTTTTCATTAACTTACCCAAACGAACCTTCACCTAATTTTTGGATGAAATTAAAAGATTTTAACATTTTTATTATTCTTCCTTACAGTAATAACAAATAAAATAAATTTGCGTGCTTTAATGAACGGGTTTAGATAGCAAAATATGCGAAACAAAAGTATTTTTGTAGATAAAAGTTTATAATGTAAACAACAATTCGTCTTGAATTTTAAAATTTATATTTAAATTTGTATTTTCGAAAATAATTTATTGACCCTATTTTTGCATAATTAGCAGGCTCCAGATTTTAATACCCAAGCAAAATTAAGCAGCACTTTTTAACCCTACACTGCGCATTGTATCAGATATGGTACAACTAAATTAAAATGCAATTTAAATAAATACTACGAACTTTTAACGTTTTATGAGGTATGTATCAGATTAACTGAATCTTTACGCAGCTGGACATTAAGCTGAAAATTGCGTGGCCGGATCCAAACCCTTGATAATCGCCTGTAAAAGTGCAGTGCAAAACAAATTATGCTTATCAAAGGCGTAAGTAGATTTGATATTTTAATTTTATACAAAAATACGTATGATAGAAGTGAATAAGTGAATAAAAGTGATTTAGAAAGTCAGAATTACTAGCAATAATAATTGTTTATTGAATAATGGGAGTATTTTTATTTATTTTCAACATAAAATGTAGTTGTAGTATCATTTCTGATACATAGCGTTGTATTGTAGGTATTATTATTGTTGACAATTTTTTGAAGATGTGTCTAAAGTGACCTCTGTATGATAAAGAACTCGAAGAAATTGCTTCTACTTTTCTTGAAAGTGACGATGAGTACGACTTGAGTGAAACTGACAATGAAGGCAATCTTAATATAACATCTTTACCCATGGAATTTGAAGATGGCACAGTTGTAACTGAGAACAACCAAAATTGAGACGACGTTTCTCCTCAAGAGGACTCGAATAGTTTGTGTACACTTGAGACGGAGCACAATCATACTATTTTGGCGAAAAATGTTTCGTGGGAAAACAAAAATTTGATTATGGATGAAAACGCTCAAGAATTTCTTAGAAATATGGATCTTCTTAGTACAGTGCTAGATTTTTCGACTCCTTATGCATCTTTTAAATATTTTTTGATGACGCTCTTTTAGAAAGAATAACGCAATAATCTCAACTATATGCCATTCAAACGAATTCCAAAAGTTTTACAATTAATAAATTTCATACATTTTTACACTATGTATCATATATGATACAGCTGATTTTTTCGAAATAAAATGTGTTTTTTTGATAGAATAATTTTTTAAATATTTTTGCCAATAACTCAAGATGATTTTACGCATAAAAATATTTTTTTTAACAAAAAATAGATAATCGCGCAGTGTAGGGTTAAGGTACAATATCTAGCTAGGCTACTTCTGATAGTTTTTCCTAAGCCACTAGCTACTTTTTATTATTGGCTTCTAAGTTACTTTTTGTATATTTTGACTTTGATTTTAAGTATTAAGTTACCTAGCACAGGCGGCCTGAAGGTCGCATTTAGTCATGTCAAACTTGATTGCTGTGGTTGTGCAACCTGGGATTGCGACCATAAATGTAGGTCACAGTTATTCGACCGTCGCCTTTACTCAGGGGGATTGTAGAGATAGTTGTAAAGTTCAAGAATCCTAAACTGCGCGAGGAGGAGCCAAGAGGGCGAAATACATACTGCTGTGATTTAAAATGACCCAACACAACGCAAATGGTTGTAAAACTGACTTAATTGTCATATTAAGAAAAATTAAGCTACTATCTTGGCAGAAAACATTTCTACAGAAATTCTTTATTAATTATAGCCAACTATTAGTGTCATGCACTATCAGGTGCACATCATCAAGGTTAGGGCTACTACAAGAAATGCAATTTTATTTAAAATAAAATTAAAACTTACTATATATTCAGGTTGTAAAACTTTTAATCAAATTTTACATCTTTTCTAAATTTGAAATAAAATCACGATATCCTGGTACAAAAATTTTAAATTCGTTACCTAAGAAACGTATACATAAACAAAATTAAATTATCTGGACAGAAAATATTAAAAGACTGTTTCCCAGTTAATGTTCGCGTTTGAACATAAATTTCTTGGATAAGCTGGTAGGTATTTTAACTATTTTCGGTTTTCAGTCTTTTTTGTGTTTTGTGTATCGTATAATATATATTTTCTGGCTTACATTAATTTGCAAAATTGGAAGTGTGGATCCCGTAATAATTCCTTTAGGGTTTTGAAGCTGGACTTCGACGAGTGGGCCCATTCTTCGCGGTGTTAGCGACTGTAAGAAGTTTGAAACTAGATGATTAAGGGGCAAGTTACCAATTTCGTATACTCCCCGTTTTGTTATTAATTTTGTTTATGTTCAGTTTCGGGTTATCTTTTAACCTGGGTTATTTTCCATAGAAATGATTGTTTCAAGAATCGTTTCCATGGAAAATAATTCAGGTTAAAAGATAACCTAATACTGAACAACTGGGCCTTAGAGTGCAAGTGGTGTTGCCACGTAACATCGTACAATAAAATGCGATTGATCAAGCTTTAACACCATTCCACTCTTCATTTAGGCTATTGTGATCAAAATTTTTTTTCCAATCCTCTGAGACTAACCATTTTTGAAAAAATATGCATGATACAGGCAGCCTGCCTCGCCTTCTATAATCAAAAAGTATATACACCTTTTTATCAGAATACCCAGAAAAGTACTGTTTTGGAAACCTCCAGGAAGGAGAAAGCACGGAAGGCCCACGCTTAGTTGGAGAGTGGATATTGACAGGGAGATGAGAAAAAGAGGACCTGAAGAGATGCAATGGGAAGATCGTGAAGAGGAATCGGAAGACATCGTAGAATGTAATCCTCTTTGTCAATGTTTATAAAAATGTAATACTATTGTTATGTATTATTTATAATATTGCTCAGAGCAGGGTAGCTACATTTCGCTTCGTGATTGGCTGAGTAGGGCAAGTGATGTTTTGGCATGTACTAATTGATTGGAAATGGATTGGTATTGATGGTAACGCAAAAATAATATAATGTGAGTTTATTTTACAAATAGCAACTATTATTACTGTAATAAATAAATTACTCATTATCTTAAGATTTTAGGATATAGTCAGCCGAATTGCATACATACCTGCATTATAAATCAACCCAATTTTGCTTTCTGTTCGTCATGTCAATCGTGCAAAATTTTTAAAAAATTCTAGCAAAGTTGATTTTTTCTGATTTCTACCAAAATTGACATTTGTGTTCAGTATTGTTTGGCAAATCATCATGACAAAATACACAGTTGCACAGCGTATTGAAATTCCAAAAATTTATTACAAAAATATTGTATGTCTTCAATCTACGTTTACTCTTCGCGTAATCACAGGGGATTGCCAAAGTTAAGTGGCGACCAAGATCACTGTTTTCTCTGGGGTTATGTGAAATCATGACCTTATAACCAATATAATTCGCGTCATTGATGAAATAATTGCCGTTTTATGTGGAAAAGTGACCAAATATTGGTGTTCCAGAATTAATGTTTTAAAGAAATGCAGAGGCCATTTACATTTCAAAATAAAAATGAAATCATTTTGTTACACCTTACACCGTTTTATTTTTATTTCAAATTAAAAGTATACAGTACGAGTTTGATAGCCCTGTACAATAATTATCTTGTCCATACGTAACAAAAGAAAAATTAATATGAACCAGTTTATGTCAATCATCAAGTATTGTAAAGGCATAATTACCTATTTACAATGTAACGATTACCATGAAATACGCGGAGCTAAAAATGTATTTTAGAAATGCATTTATTGCTATTCTTTTTATTTTGCTTCATTGGAACTTGTAAATCATAAATTATTATTATACGTATCACTTAAATCGAATTGGTCTTTCTCAAAAGATTCTTTCAATTGTCTATTATCGAACTATTAAATAGAAAAACTTCAGAGATATACGAGTACATATCAATCACTCCTAGAAATTCAACATCAATCAATCACTGAGTTAATATTTCATAGAATAATTATCAATGTCAATAGTTATAGATTTCGTGGATACAGCGTTTTTTTAGTGTCTTTCCATTTTCATTTATTAGGTCTTCATTACGATTTCACACTGCCTGTAGTTCATATTGCCGTGAAATGATAATAAAAACTATTTATTTTATATCGCGGGAAAATCATGTGCCTGAAGACAGCCACAGAAACAGAATCAGATTTATGAGTTTTACAGTGGACCAGACAAGTAACCTTATTAATTGTAAAAGATCATAATTTGAAAAGAATTAACGTTTTAAATCAAACTTTCAAGTTTCTATGCATCCCTAACGTTTATACATCGTCGCGTCAGAACCAGAGTATTCTATCTCCATTTTTATAAATTTTACAGTACAGCTGTTTAAAGTTTCTCTATTGCCTCACTCTTCATTAGGATATTTTGACATAATTTCAATTGAAAAAGTTAATAACAGATAACCCCACAAGTCGCTTTTCGTGGTTAGTTTACAAATTTTAATTATAAAATTTAAATTAAATCAAATTAAAAAAAAAGAAAAACGGAGATAGAATAAATTTGCACGCGATAACAAATTTTTCTGAAGTCATTTTATTCTATATCCAACATTTTGGTTGTATAGTTTTTAAATAAAATATTTTTCGATATTATCTAATTTTATTTGTATATTAACTACATGTTTAAATACAAAAAACACCTATTTGGTTAACTAAACGAAATTAACAAAACAAAACGAAACCAAACTAGCATCATAGTCCAGGCAAGGAATTTTTTTAATTTGCAAAAATTCCGGGCAAGCTGAATTTTGGCAGAGATGTACATTGGAGTGTTCTAATGAACCTCCCAAAAATCCCATAAAATCCCACGCCGGCATCCCCCACAATCGGGGGTTTTAGCTCCCCCAACGCGATTTTTTGCCGATAACTCGCTTATTTATGCTTGTATGGAAAATTATGATCAGACCATAATTGAAGAGCATAAAATTCTCTATAAAATAGTTTTTTTTTCATATTTTTCCATGGCACACTAATACTTAAATTATTGACCGAAAGCACGACCCACCCTTAAAATGGCACAATATTGATTCGTTGCAGGGAGAGAAATGTTTTCAGGCACGGGAAATGCTTTTAATAATAACTTAATTGAAATTGTGGCCAAGGTTGGAAAATGAAGAAAAAAATAGATTTTTTCAAAATTTGCCCAAGTTATAGTATCTTCCAAGAAACGAAACCGAAATTTTGGTTTGAGCTTACAGAAGGTCCGGGCAAGCCGAAATTTAGCAAAGATGTATATTGAAGTGTTCTAATAAACCCTCAAAATGTCTTATAAAAATCTCAAGCCGGCGTTTCCCCCAAATGATGATTTTAGTCCCCTAAAGTGCGATTTTTTTGCCTATAGCTCACTTATTTCTACTTTTACGAAAAATTATCATTAAGCAAAGTTGAAGAACATAAAATTCTCTATAGACTATTATAAAATTCTCTAACTCTACAAGTTATATCCCTTTATTTTTATTTTTATATCTATTTATTTGTTATATCAAGTTATATATAAGGTATATTATTTTGACATATTTTTGAATTCTACGAAATCAAAAATATCACATCACAGATGATAATGTATTGCACTGCAAATGGGCACAAGCATCAACCTATTCTTGAACGTAAAGAGAATGGCGCCAGTAATATAAATATATTTGTTTTTCTGCATAATTATTATTATGCAGTGTAAACGTTGGGATCAGGTTATTCTATATCCAAGAACTTACTGTAAGCTAATTGGTCGCTTGTACATAGAATACTCTGGTTCTAAATATTAGCATGGTTAATGGATATAGAATAAAATTGCCTCTTTGAATTAACGGTAATAATAAACATTTTGGCATTTTTTTTGCATTATACTGTAGAGAAATGAACATAGATTAAAATGGCATAAATAACTCAATTTGTCAAAAAAATGGATATAGAATACTCTGGTTCTGAGGCGACGACATATCAAGCTTTAACATAAAATAATTCAGTAAGGGCTGTAATAACACACTAATCAACAAGATATTAAAGTAAATTGTTTAACATACTTTTGTATTATAATTAATCGCTTCATTTTGACTTTTAAATGTAAAAAGTCTGAAACTTTGCCAAGTCATAGCTTGCAATGCCCATAGACACATATTTTTCAGAATCCCAAAATTCAGAGGCTCAGTGGTTAAACCGTCGGCTTCAAAATTTCAAAAAATCGTAACTTCCACCAAACATTTTGATACACCTTGAAACTTTGCCAAAAGATAGTTTCTAGTGTCCAAAGACACATATTTTTCAGAATCACAAAAATTCAGAGGCTGAGTGGTTAAACCGTCGGCTTCAAAATTTCAAAAAATCGTAACTTCCACCAAACATTTTGATACACCTTGAAACTTTGCCAAAAGATAGTTTGTAGTGTCCAAAGACACATATTCTTCAGAACCACAAAAATTCAGAGGCTGAGTGGTTAAACCATCGGCTTCAAAATTTCAAAAAATCGTAACTTCCACCAAACATTTTGATACACCTTGAAACTTTGCCAAAAGATAGTTTCTAGTGTCCAAAGACACATATTTTTCAGAATCACAAAAATTCAGAGGCTGAGTGGTTAAACCGTCGGCTTCAAAATTTCAAAAAATCGTAACTTCCACCAAACATTTTGATACACCTTGAAACTTTGTCAAAAGATAGTTTCTAGTGTCCAAAGACACATATTTTTCAGAATCACAAAAATTCAGAGGCTGAGTGGTTAAACCGTCGGCTTCAAAATTTCAAAAAATCGTAACTTCCACCAAACATTTTGATCCACCTTGAAACTTTGCCAAAAGATAGTTTCTAGTGTCCAAAGACACATATTTTTCAGAATCACAAAAATTCAGAGGCTGAGTGGTTAAACCGTCGGCTTCAAAATTTCAAAAAATCGTAACTTCCACCAAACATTTTGATCCACCTTGAAACTTTGCCAAAAGATAGTTTCTAGTGTCCAAAGACACATATTTTTCAGAATCACAAAAATTCAGAGGCTGAGTGGTTAAACCGTCGGCTTCAAAATTTCAAAAAATCGTAACTTCCACCAAACATTTTGATACACCTTGAAACTTTGCCAAAAGATAGTTTGTAGTGTCCAAAGACACATATTCTTCAGAACCACAAAAATTCAGAGGCTGAGTGGTTAAACCGTCGGCTTCAAAATTTCAAAAAATCGTAACTTCCACCAAACATTTTGATACACCTTGAAACTTTGCCAACAGATAGTTTCTAGTGTCCAAAGACACACATTTTTCAGAATCACAAAAATTCAGAGGCTGAGTGGTTAAACCGTCGGCTTCAAAATTTCAAAAAATCGCAACTTCCACCAAACATTTTGATACACCTTGAAACTTTGCCAAAAGATAGTTTCTAGTGTCCAAAGACACATATTTTTCAGAATCACAAAAATTCAGAGGCTGAGTGGTTAAACCGTCGGCTTCAAAATTTCAAAAAATCGTAACTTCCACCAAACATTTTGATACACCTTGAAACTTTGTCAAAAGATAGTTTCTAGTGTCCAAAGACACATATTTTTCAGAATCACAAAAATTAGAGGCTGAGTGGTTAAACCGTCGGCTTCAAAATTTCAAAAAATCGTAACTTCCACCAAACATTTTGATACACCTTGAAACTTTGCCAAAAGATAGTTTCTAGTGTCCAAAGACACATATTTTTCAGAATCACAAAAATTCAGAGGCTGAGTGGTTAAACCGTCGGCTTCAAAATTTCAAAAAAAAGTAACTTCCACCAAATATTTTGATACACCTTGAAACTTTGCCAAAAGATAGTTTGTAGTACCCAAAGACACATATTTTTAAGAATCACAAAAATTCAGAGGCTGAGTGGTTAAACCGTCGGCTTCAAAATTTCAAAAAATCGTAACTTCCACCAAACATTTTGATACACCTTGAAACTTTGCCAAAAGATAGTTTCTAGTGTCTAATATTTTTCAGAATCACAAAAATTCAGAGGCTGAGTGGTTAAACCGTCGGCTTCAAAATTTCAAAAAATCGTAACTTCCACCAAACATTTTGATACACCTTGAAACTTTGCCAAAAGATAGTTTGTAGTACCCAAAGACACATATTTTTAAGAATCACAAAAATTCAGAGGCTGAGTGGTTAAACCGTCGGCTTCAAAATTTCAAAAAATCGTAACTTCCACCAAACATTTTGATACACCTTGAAACTTTGCCAAAAGATAGTTTCTAGTGTCCAAAGACACATATTTTTCAGAATCACAAAAATTCAGAGGCTGAGTGGTTAAACCGTCGGCTTCAAAATTTCAAAAAATCGTAACTTCCACCAAACATTTTGATATAGGCTGAAACTTTGGCAACTGATAGCTTGCAATGCCCAAAGACACATATCTTTCAGAATCACAAAAATTTAGAGGCTGAGTGGTAAAACCGTCGCCTTCAAAATTTCAAAAATTCCTAACTTCCACCAAACATTTTGATACAGGCTGAAACTTTGGCAACTGATAGCTTGCAATGCCCAAAGACACATATCTTTCAGAATCACAAAAATTTAGAGGCTGAGTGGTAAAACCGTCGCTTTCAAAATTTCAAAAATTCCTAACTTCCACCAAACATTTTGATTCAGGCTTTTATACTTTGTTTTTATACAGATACTTTGGCAAGTGATAGCTTGCAATACCAAAGGTTACTAATTTTTAAAAATTAGAACTAAAAAATCGAAGGTTTGTTCTGTAGAATGAAAATTGCGTATAACCAGTTTCCATAGGTAACTTGTTAAATTGCAATTATTGCATAAAGAATTGGACTATTTTGAGATAATCCTTATGAACATCGATAGCAACTAATTAGTGCCAAAAATGCAACATTTGTGTTGGTCAGTGGGAAAACCCTGTACGTCACTTTCGAGCGGTATTCAATAAATTGGTCCTCGCTCGACCGGAATATTGAATCTATAATCATTTACGCTACGAGACGCCGCTGCTACTAATTGAAAAAAGCTAAGTGGCTTGTCTTTCCACAGACGCCTGTAACTTTTCTTTAGGTCATTTTATTGCGTCGGGCGGTCTAATACAATTGTTTATATTATAATTATTGTTGTGTAATACTACCCACATAAAAATATGCAATTACTAACACAACATTGCAATACAACTTCAGGCATAATTTGTGGTTTGTTTCTTGTTTGTTTAATCCTTATTGTCGCGACGCACCGGCGCCGCTCTTACAGTTTTCAAAATAAATTTTACAGGGGGGCGTAAATTCACTACTATATAGGTGTCTGTATGTCTAGGATTTAGAAATGATATGGGAGCTCCATACCCTGTAGTATACGTATTGTTACGATTTTTTGAAATTTTGAAACCGACGGTTTAACCACTCAGCCTCTGAATTTTTGTGGTTCTGAAAAATATGTGTCTTTGGACACTACAAACTATCTTTTGGCAAAGTTTGAAGGTGTATCAAAATGTTTGGTGGAAGTTACGATTTTTTGAAATTTTGAAGCCGACGGTTTAACCACTCACCCAGGGAACACACTGTCGTCATAATGTCGTCAATTATTGGTCAGTGTAGTACCAATGAAGACGTCATCAAGGACGTCATTAATGACGACAATATGACCGGCGTACGTCACAGCCTAAAGACGTCAACTGATGACGAACCTTGTACGTCACTTGCGACGTCACTGATGACCAATCTAGTACGTTTCTCGACGTCCCGTTATTTCATATGAATGACGTAAAGAAAGGTAAAAAAATTTCTTTTTAAAATAACCCTAGTGAAAAACAACAAGTATGCTACTAAACAGGAGAAAATAAAGTAAAATTTTACAAAAATATCTTAGGTTCGACTGTAATTTTAATTTCTCCTATTTCGTACAGTTACTGTTTTTGAGAAGGATTATTCTTGAAATTAATAGAAGGGTTTATAAATAATTATAATGACACACGCTTTTGATCAATGGGAAAAACATTGAAATTATAGAAGGGTTATAAACAATACAAATGCAGTAAATTCTTAATTATATTTTTATTATTTTGTTATAACATTTCAGGTAGGGAAGTTCCATCCTTCTTTAATTTTTCTGGGGCGTGCTTTAACCAGACTTTGATTTTATCATCAATTTCTTTTTCGGTGGTTGTAGGCGAAGTTTTTCTAACAGCACCTAAAAGACAATATATAAAAATCTTATCAATCACAGCTACAAAAAAAACTTACAAACGATTACGTTGCGTAATTTTAAAACGTTAAATGCTTTTTTCTCGCCTCGTTTACCAAGAAAATTCATTTTTGAAGCAACGGAAAACGACAGGAGAGATTTTAATATTGCATTCGTATGTGCAGTAAAATCTCTGCCTCCGAGTGTTGCGTAATATGATGCCTGTAAAAATGTAAAAGTGAGATGTTAAATCGAACCAGGACATTAGAATATTACGTACCAAAGCTTGGAAATTAGTGTTGTTCTCAATGTATATTTCCAATGTATACAAATCTTCTAATGATCTCAAAGGAAGATTTACTCCAAGATCATCTGGTAAAGAGGTATTATTTACAGCTTGAGTACCGTGACGATCTTGCTTCCTAATCCACTCCATAATTTGATTATTTTGTTCCCTAATTGTTTTTAACAATTCAATAATAACTGTGTCTGAAAATCATCTGTGTAAATTTTGGATTTTTTTAATTATTATTGTGTATCTACCATTATTTTCCTCCTGCTGGTTTACAGATGCTGTCGCCAGATTGGTGACAGCGGTGTTCTGACCTTGTATTCTTACCTCGTGTTCTTACCGGTGTTCTTACCGGTGTTCTTAGATTATTTTCTAATAAATACTGTGGCGAGGAAAATGAAGGAGATGACTTGATGTGCGTGTGTGTCTGGCGTAACTGATTTACTGGAGGTGGACCTATAAATAATCCAAATTAACAAAAAAGTTGGAAGATTCTAAGAAATTATTCATTACTCTCTAAACAATCATTGCTCCTGTTTAAATTAAAAACAAACAGTGCTGGTCTCGGGAGCTGGGATTTTTTTTGTTTCTGTTTATCCTCCTCGTTTTCCGAATCAGATTGATCATTGTTATAAGCTGTTGATTTTCGTACCCTTTTTCTGGTTAACGGCAAACAGTCTTCATTAACATCGGTATCCAAATTAGATGTGTCCTCGGCTATCTTAATTTTGTTATTGGCAGTCTCGTAATCGTCTAGAAATAGGTAAAATATGTAAAGATAGTAAAGATGATGATATATTAGTTGGGACCAAATAAATTTGCACTTACGTCATCACGCTGTATGTAAAATTACATGCGATGATTGGCTTATCCAAGGAAAACAGCATGCGTGATTGGTTATCCAACCAAAACAGCATGCGCGATTGGTTAGGTTCGTACATACAGCGTGATGACGTAAGTGCAAATTTATTTGGTCCCAACTATAATGATATATAATACACTAACCTGTTTGAAAAAATATACGTTTCACTTTGTGTATTTGCCAACTACCATCTTCAGGAGGATCCACACCAGATTTGACCAATTTCACAAATTTCGTTTTCGTTTGGTTAGGAGGCCAATAAACTTGTCTTTTCCTGGGTGTTAGCCAAGCAGAGTGGACCAAAGATATACCACCGTCGTCAATAAATTCAACTCCAACATAAGCCATATCTAAATTTTATAATTAATGAAAGTTCATCAATGAAACATTATCTTTCAGATCGTTAAAAACCGTGAAGTACGGTTTACACTTCAAATTTTAAAATTGAATTATTTGTCAGCTGAAATTTTAGGTATAAACCGAACTTTAGGGCCTTTAACGTTCGAAAAAATAACGATTTAAGTTAGAGAATAGGGGTATTAATTAGAAAAACTTTTCAACAGGTACAGCAAAGGGGGTGTTGCCTCGTAAAATGAACGCATCCCATTGGTCAAACATAGAAAACATAACAACCAAAAAATTTCGTTATGTTTTTAATTTGGCTTTCGGATTCGTTTTTCTTGTCTTTTTGTTCTGGCTTCACTCGACGATTCACATATTCCCACTGGCAGCTTCTGAGAAGGAACAGCTATCGTCTTTAATTTTCTTCTTTTAACATCGGAAGCATCTCCTAAAAGTGTCGCATAAAAATCTAACCTCAAAAATATTTTAAATAAGAAATTACTTGCCTCGTGTAAAATAATCATATTCTGTAAAATGTAGTGAACACACTTTCATAAACTTTGTTACAGTTTTTCCAATTTTTAAATTTTTAATCCACATATTTCTAACATCGACCATTTCCTGAAATCCCAATTTATTTACCACAAGCGTCTTGTGTTTTTCAGCTGTGGGGAATAAATGAAAACTTAACTCGGGATTTTTCTTTGCCCAAGATGAACATTGAGGCACTGAACAATAATGATTATTGTTCATATCAAAGTGTGTTACTAGAAAATTTTATTAACCGTCGAAAACTTTTAAAATCCGCACTAAATATATGCAAAATATATGTTATGTGTACAGTACTTTAGTTCGGTCAAATTCCGCTAGGTGCCGTGTTGCTTATCACTATATCCAACTATATCCCTATAACATCTTCGGTTAAAATCGGGGCCACCTTCGGGGCCCGTATATAAAACTCAAAATTTAGCGCGACATTTAAAATTATAGTAATTTTTTTTTTATTAATTTTATATTAAAACTAGGGGGGCTCCGCCCCCCTGGCCGCCTTCGGCGGCCCAACCCCCTTGGGCCGCTTCGCAGCCCAATATTCCCGGCCGGTTTACGGTTGAACCACCCCCATTGGATTTTGGATTTCGGGGGAGGGGGAGTGGCAAGTATTAACCTGCACGCACTTAGGCCACTCTACCGGACCCATTGTACTGCTTCCACTTTGTTGCTCACCCCCAGCCTGACCCACAATGTCGACACTGCTAAGTATGACCGCAGCCGTTAGGCGGTCTCTCGCCCTCACCACCCACCAAAACTCCCCAACAATGGCCGGCACCACGAACCAGGGACGTCCGTTCGATGACCGAGTTCTGAGAAGTTCCGCGATTGCGTAGTCGATGGGGAGTAGGGGTGATTTTTTTTTATTACCCTGTTTGACATATTAGATCAGCTCAAATCAGGGGGACCGCCGGTTTAACGTGCCCTCCGAAGCACGAAGACGGTTCATTGGAGGAAAGAAAGTCCGAAAGAAAATTGACTCCTACTGGACTCGAACCAATGCCTTTAGCATCAGTAGTCGATTGCTCTAACTACTCGGCCAATGACCTTCTTGGCCACCCCCATTTCGCCACCTCGTAATTCCATATAAATGAGAAATCTTGCGAGTTATAAAACTTCTTTCCATACGACATTTTTTTGTTATGTCGCTTGTACTTTGAATTTGTATTCCATCCTTTGCTCGACATCTTGATAATGCTACATATAACTGTCCGTGACTAAACAAAGGCCTATCGACATTTATACCAACTTTGTCAAAGCTCTGCCCTTGACATTTATTTATAGTTATAGCGAATGCCAACACTATCGGAAATTGTCGTCTATGTAGTACAAATGGTAATCCGCTTGCAGATGTATCGCCAGTATCCAATTTGGATCCTGGCGATAATTTGGACAGTTTAACTTTTCCATTATGACAAAAACTTTTCTTGCAAAATTCATTTTTCCAAAAAATAGCATAACAATTTGAACATTTCTCGGTCATTTCACCCGCATCATGAGGAGTTACGATTCCAAAACAGTGACCAGATCTGTCGATGATCGCTGTAGCGCTCTTCTTTTTGTGCTCCTTTCAGTTGAAGGTTTTGCTGGTGGTTTTAATGTTGAAGGTTCTTGTTCCTCTTGTAGTTGTACCGATTCTAAAACAGTGGCCAGATCTGTCGATGGTTGCTGTAGCACTCTTCGTTTTCTGTTTCTTTCGGTTGAAGTTTTTGCTGGTGGGTTTGATGTTGAAGGTTCTTGTTCCTCTTGTAATTGTACCGATTCTAAAACAGTAGCCAGATCTGTCGATGGTTGCTGTAGCGTTCTTCTTTTTCTGCTTCTTTCAGTTGAAGTTGTTGCTGGTGGTCTTGATTGTTGAAGGTTCTTATTTCTCTTGTAGTTGTTGCTGTCGAGTTTTGTGTTTTCTCGAACGTTCAGTAGATGTTTTTCGTCTTTTTTTTCTTTCTGTGTACTTTCAGTATCTGAGGATGTATCCCGTTGTGGTCGCACTCCTTTGTTTGCTTTTATTCCATCTGTTCTTAGAATTAAAGAAGCTCCGCTAATTATAACAGTCGGAAAACGTAAAGTCCTTTTTTGGTTAAAGATAACTTTTAAATGAGTCCTCATCTCTAGCCGAAACTATGTATTAACCGTCAGGATCTCATTAAATTTTGTGATATGATCAAAGTTGAAAGGTAATGATTAGATGTTAACTCTCGAACAGCTATTGAATTTAAAGGTAGAATGGTAGTAATTTTTGGACAATAGTATTAAATTATTTTTTACTTCAATTACTTTTATAGTACTTAATTCTCCAAATTGTGATCGTGATAGTACAACTTCTTTAACTTACTTAATATATAGACATCAACGTCCAATAAATATATATATAGGCTATAATCCTATGATACGGTGATCCAATGATCCGGTGATCCGAAGAAAGCAATAATCTGATTATCTGATTACGGCTCAGATAATCCGTACTCTTTTACTCCATATAAGTAAAACAAAACTTTATGTGCAAACTTTTTATGGAACGTTTTTGAATAACAATTTTAAATCAAATTAATGATTGGTTCTTTTTTTTAACCAATAGCCAATGAAATTGCAAAACGTTTTATGGATAAGGGATTACCAACCTTATATATTAAAACGAAGAAAATCTTGGAGAACTACCTTTTTAAATTAATAAATCGATGTTTACCAATTTTGGTTTTTAATTTATATTGCATTCCCTTTGACTTATATAATAGAATTTTTTATTGGTTGTCAGATTATCCTATTATCGAAAACGTTGCATAGAATCGTTGCATAAAATCGTTGCATAAAAGCGTTGCATAAAAACCCTTATCTTTTTATATATATAGAGTAGATATAGAGTAGATTCCCTTTGAATTATATAATAGAATTTTTTATTGGTTGTCAGATTATCCTATTATCGAAAACGTTGCATAGAATCGTTGCATAAAATCGTTGCATAAAAGCGTTGCATAAAAACCCTTATCTTTTTATATATATAGAGTAGATATAGAGTAGATTCCCTTTGAATTATATAATAGAATTTTTTATTGGTTGTCAGATTATCCTATTATCGAAAACGTTGCATAGAATCGTTGCATAAAATCGTTGCATAAAAGCGTTGCATAAAAACCCTTATCTTTTTATATATATAGAGTAGATAGAGTAGATTTGGTTTTTAATTTATATTGCAGTCCCTTTGACTTATATAATAGAATTTTTTGTTGGTTGTCAGATTATCCTATTATCGAAAACGTTGCATAAAATCGTTGCATAAAACGTTGCATAAAAACCCTTATCTTTTTATATATATAGAGTAGATTTGGTTTTTAATTTATATTGCAGTCCCTTTGACTTATATAATAGAATTTTTTGTTGGTTGTCAGATTATCCTATTATCGAAAACGTTGCATAAAATCGTTGCATAAAACGTTGCATAAAAACCCTTATCTTTTTATATATATAGAGTAGATTGGTTTTTAATTTATATTGCAGTCCCTTTGACTAATATAATAGAATTTTTTGTTGGTTGTCAGATTATCCTATTATCGAAAACGTTGCATAAAATCGTTGCATAAAATCGTTGCATAAAACGTTGCATAAAAACCCTTATCTGTTTATATATTGCTGTGTGCTTACGTAAGGCCTTTAAGAGACCCACACTCTATGATACAAAATTGTTATGAATACCCTCGCTAATAGGGTTAAAGGTTCTTTTTGTTAATGTTTTATATGGGTGTACGTAATTGTACCCCGTCAATGGAAAAGTATGTGAAATTTTGTAAACACAATTTAATGAAATAAGTTGCCTCAGCTTAGCTCTTTCGTAGTGCATGTATCTTACCTTGTACAGGGTGGATTCGTTCCGTTACCAATGCTGTAAATGAAATTTATGGTGCGGAACAGGTCTAAATAAATATCCTTCGTTACAAAGTAATTAATGTTTTATTAAGCACACAAATGAAAATAAATATTTGGTTAAATCAAAAAGTTCTATTATTAAATCTATTATATAAATTTCTGAACGCAAAATGGTGCAAAACACGTGTCGTACGAAGTCCGGAGATTTCACTTAAGTTTATAAAGATTTTATTGCAATGTACACGGTACCTTATTAAATCCAGGAATATTTCTGTTATTTGAAAAGGAGATGGTACAATTGCGCGTCAAAGACACTCCAAGGGTTCATTTACCATCAGAAACTTCCAGCTACAGTTTGTTGACCTCGCTTTGTGTTGGAGTTAATTTTCTTTTATAATATTTGCAATCCGTTACGATTTTCACCTTAATTGTGGTTTTTCGTAGGTAAGTAACTATTTTGTTTAATTATGCACTTATATTTCGTAATTTCACTATTTATTTTCACTGTAATATCAATTTTATTAGGACGATTCTAAATTCTCCACTTTGCACGTGCGAATATCAACACCAACCTTTTATCGACCGTTTTTATTAATTTTCTTTACGAAGTTCAACGCAATCCTGATCTTTGCATAAACGTATTTTTATTGGTCGATCGAAAAATCAATATTATTTGCAGTTTCATAGTACAGGTATGGACTAAGCCCATTGTGGTTCGTTGAAATTTTATAAGTAAAATTTTCTATTTTTTAGATTTGATTGTGTTCTTCTCAAGTGTTTCGTGGTTGGACAAATAAAGATGCTGGATATGAAATTTCCATACGCAGTTCATTAAGTTGTGACATGCCGAACTCACGTAACGATTTAACAAACTTATTTTAAATTTAACGCTAACATGGATTTTTACATTTATCAATTAATTAACACATTTCTAACTTTCAAAATACCTTTCTTATTACTAACAATCTTTCATTTACTATTAATTAACATTTTTAACAAAACAAATATTAAAATGATGCATTTCAAATTTATTTTATTCACACCTGTTTTATGTCCCGTTTTCAACGAATCATTTGACTTTAAGTTAACTTCCTTGGTATCGGATGAAGTTTTTCTGATTACTTTGATAAGTTACATGCTTTTATTCATAAACAAAACTTTTGCTGAAATTTAAATGACGTACTTCCATTGACGTGGTATCTCGATACCGCATTTACCCCCTGTTGATTTGTAATTTAAAAGAAAAATACCTATTTTTGTGTTAAATTACACAATTAACATTGATGTGCTTTTATTCATAAACAAACTTAAATTTCTAATGTAACATTTTTTTTTTTTTCAAAACAGAACAAACTAAATTTATAATGTGGCGTTATTAAATACCTTTATCAAATTATTAACTCTAATGCAAAAATATAAATTTAACTAAATAAATTAAAATAAATGTTCAAATAATTTACTAACTGTTTATAAAATTCAAATTATCCTAATTAATTAACCTAACTAACTAATCTGACCAAGATTGATCTTTTATTTTTAATTTTAATTGCTCTTTTTACTAGCATGTTTATACTATTCGTTGTTTCATCTTTTGATTTATTTCAAATTTTAACTACTTGATTAGTTTCATTATTTGGTTGTTAACCATGTACTTTATTTATTCAATTCTGATTCCCTTTGTTTAAGTAATTGTTTTAATTCAATTTTCATTTAATCATATTTTGTGACCTAAATTATCTTTTCTTTTAATTATATTTGGTATCCCCTAATAAATTATTTATCATCATATTCTTATTATCATATTCATTTGTTTTTCCCCTCCCATAATATTTCATAATATTTATTCATATTTCCACATAATCTTCATCATATTCAATAATATTTTTCCCCTAATATTCATAATTATTCATATTTCAATATTAACATATTCTTGGATACCATTTATTTTAAAAACTCCTATTTTTTTTTTTTTTACGATCTGTTATTTGTCATTTTATTTCTTTCATTTCTGGTCACCTAATAATTTCATTTTATAAAACTGATCTATTTAAATAATTTTACTTTCGCGCATTTTATAACTGAATCTCATTGAATAAATTAAAATTTTCAATAATTATTTTGTTCTCTTACATTTATTGTTATTTTCAAGCGTAGCATTTTCAAAATTTCATCTTGGTCAAATTATTTTCAGACAAATCATATTTACAATCGTCATGTTTGGTCCTATTTTATTCTTGCTATTTTCTTCAGCGGTCAATTTTTAAGTTATTATTTATTTTATTTATTTTATTAAGTTTCGCTATTGGCGTTTTCATTATTTTGCTATTTTCTCAGCGGTCAAAAATTTTCTTTTTTATTTAGATGTTAGTTTTAATGATTTTAAGTTTCGCTGTTGTTTAATTTCACCGCTTATTGAGAAATGGTAGAAGAAATCTTTTCTTCCCCTTTTGATAAATTTTTTATTTTAACTTTCACCTGCTTATAAAATTTTCTCTTATTAACGTAGTCTTTTTCTTTAACTTTAATGCATGCATTCATGCTGGACTCTCTTGTCCAATGCACTTTGTAATTATTTAACATTTTTCTTTTTAACCGACTTTTCTTATTCTTCTTTTGTAAAATATTTTTCTTTTTCCCGATGTTGCCATAAATTGTGAATTTATTTAATTTTTCTTTTGTAACATTATCGTTGGCACTTGCTTTCATAAATTTTAACTTGTCGACCCGTTTTTGTCTATCTATAAGATTTCTATTTGTGAAATTATTACTACCCCCTGGTTTTGTAAATTTTAAATTGTTAATCCCTTTATCTGTTGAGTTTTTAGATTTTAATTTTGTAGATTTATGTAGTCTTTTTATTTTAAATGTTAACCTTTTATTTTGTGTTTTTGTGCCTGTTAATTTATGAAATTTTGTACTTTTAAATATGACCTTTTTATTTTGTAAACCATTTTGTAAAATTTTGGTATCTCGCTTTTGTAAAATTTTGATCCTATGTGTTCGCATGCCTCTTATTTGACCTTTTTGCTTAAAACGTAGCTTTTTGATTTTTAATTGCACCCGTTTGCATGCTTTTCTCGTGTGTACTGTGTATGACCGGCATTGAATTTTTCCTGATAGCCTTTTAGCTGTTACGTTAACCTTTTCTTCTACCACTTCTTCCTCCTTTCTTTTTAATAATTCTTTTATGTCTTCTGCACTTCTTTTCAACAATTCCTCTGTTTTGTTTTGTGCTTTATCTATGGTTTTTCGGGTTTCTTCGTGTATCTTATCCGCTCTTTCGTACAATTCGTCCATGTTGTTCAAAAATTTATCTAACCATGATGGTTCCTCCTCTTTTTGGTTTTGTGGTTTATTGTTTTCTCTTTGTACCCCCACTTTTTCCAAAATGGGAATGTCTGAGTTATCTAATTTTTCATAATCGCGATTGACGATGTTGATCGGCGAAATTTTTAATTTCTGAACTTCATCCTTCAAGAGTTGGTTTTCTTGCAAAATTTCATTATGCTGGTTTTCCAATTCGCATAATTGACTCTCGGCTTTACGTTTCTGCTTTTCTATTTCTTCACAACGTTCCTGTATTTTATCAATTTTATTTTGCAACGTTTTAGTTTCTCCAAGTAGTTTTTCCGCATCTAATGCGTCTCTCGGAATTGTAGAAGCGATCTTTAATTTTTTCAATTCCTTTTCGCATTCCAGCAGCCTACCGCTCATTTGGAATTTTTCAAACGTTAAACCTTCGATTTTGTCTTGATATTTTAAATTTTCTGATCGACATGTTTCGTATTTTAATTTTAATCCGGCTAATTCCGTGACAAATTTTTCATTTTCTCTCGTGGACTTTTCGTAGTCGGAGTGCAATCGATTGCCATTTTCTTTCTGACTCGAAACTTCTTTCAACAAACTCTCAGATTCTTCACGTTTCACCCTCAAATCTTCCCTCAATTTTAGGGTTTCCTTTTTCCAGCTTTCCAATTCAATATTGATAACCTCAATTTCCTTCTTCCCCGTTTCTTGCAATTTATGAAAATCGTCGATTTGTACATTCAAATCTACTTCCACTTCCTCCAACTTATCGTTGTGGTTTTTCAATTGACTATTTTCTTCCAGTAAAATTTCAAGTTCCTTTCTGCAAGCGTGTAGTTCGGAAGTAACTTTTTCGACGTTTTTAGTAGAATCGGCCCGCAATTTTTCAATTACATTTTCGTATTTTTCGTTTTCTTCGCATTTTGATTTTAACGTTTGTTCTGTTGCTTCATAAATTTTCTTGATACTAGCAACTTCTTCACAACTGTTCTGTAATTGTTCTTCTTTTATTTTCAAGGTCTGCTTCAGTTCAAACACCAACTTATTCGTTTCTTCTTTATCATTTTGTAGCGCTAAGAGTTCCGAATTTAAATTTTCAATTTCAACATTTGATTTAGAAATTTTCGTTGTGTTAATTTCGAATTGTTCCTTTAATTTTTGTAGCATGAGTTGCTCCTGTCGCAACAACTGTCGAGTATTTTCCAATTCCAATTCCGTTTGGTTTTTATCGGCTAACATTTTCTTCAATTCCGCAATGTTTTTGTTTTGTTCTTCTTCGGCGGTTTTTAATTTTTCTTCTTCGTCGACTTTTACTTGTTTTTCTTCTTCGGCGGCTTTATCCATCATTAGTTTTTCATTTTTAAGTCTTGTTCTGGTTTCTATTATCCAGTCAATATCTGGATGTCCGCCTCTCTCTATTTCTTTTAGTCTCGCCTCCTCTACAAGCTGTCTTAACCTTTCTCTTTCGTTGTTGGCCATTTGTTTAGCTTTGACTGCTTTTTCTTTTGCTAATTTTCTTTCTTCATTACTGGCCATCTGTCTAGCTTTTTCTGCTTTAAACTTTTCTATTTGTCTTTGGGCCATTTTTTCTTGTATTTCCTTTTTGTTTCTCTTTGGTTTTCTTAATATCATCTCTGTCCATTGATCTAACAATGCATATTCTAACTCTTTTTCTTGATCATTTATTCTTTTCACCTCTTCAGCACCTAGTACCTCTGCCTGTTCTCTTAATAGATCTACGAGTTTCTTTACGTCATACATTTTTGTCATATCTTTTTCTGCCATCGTGGTTTATTATAATTTATTTAATTCAATATAGGAAATCGTTGTTAAGTAAAATTCTGTACGTTTTAATTTTATTATTAAGAATATTTTTAATTTTAGTTTTAAGAAAATTTTTAATTCTATTGCTGACTTTATTGTATTTATTTTAAGAGAAATAATCTGTACGTCAATCTTTGTAAAATAATTTTGTAAAGAAATTATTATAAATAACCTGTTTGAAATTGTTAACGTTGTAAATAATTTTAATTAAATTTCTCGTTGTAATTAACCTATCTGATATTTTAATTATAATGACCTAATTTTACTCGTGGTACGAGGTTATTCGAGGTGACTCGAGCCTCACGTTGTTGCGCCAAAAAGTGCTGTGTGCTTACGTAAGGCCTTTAAGAGACCCACACTCTATGATACAAAATTGTTATGAATACCCTCGCTAATAGGGTTAAAGGTTCTTTTTGTTAATGTTTTATATGGGTGTACGTAATTGTACCCCGTCAATGGAAAAGTATGTGAAATTTTGTAAACACAATTTAATGAAATAAGTTGCCTCAGCTTAGCTCTTTCGTAGTGCATGTATCTTACCTTGTACAGGGTGGATTCGTTCCGTTACCAATGCTGTAAATGAAATTTATGGTGCGGAACAGGTCTAAATAAATATCCTTCGTTACAAAGTAATTAATGTTTTATTAAGCACACAAATGAAAATAAATATTTGGTTAAATCAAAAAGTTCTATTATTAAATCTATTATATAAATTTCTGAACGCAAAATGGTGCAAAACACGTGTCGTACGAAGTCCGGAGATTTCACTTAAGTTTATAAAGATTTTATTGCAATGTACACGGTACCTTATTAAATCCAGGAATATTTCTGTTATTTGAAAAGGAGATGGTACAATTGCGCGTCAAAGACACTCCAAGGGTTCATTTACCATCAGAAACTTCCAGCTACAGTTTGTTGACCTCGCTTTGTGTTGGAGTTAATTTTCTTTTATAATATTTGCAATCCGTTACGATTTTCACCTTAATTGTGGTTTTTCGTAGGTAAGTAACTATTTTGTTTAATTATGCACTTATATTTCGTAATTTCACTATTTATTTTCACTGTAATATCAATTTTATTAGGACGATTCTAAATTCTCCACTTTGCACGTGCGAATATCAACACCAACCTTTTATCGACCGTTTTTATTAATTTTCTTTACGAAGTTCAACGCAATCCTGATCTTTGCATAAACGTATTTTTATTGGTCGATCGAAAAATCAATATTATTTGCAGTTTCATAGTACAGGTATGGACTAAGCCCATTGTGGTTCGTTGAAATTTTATAAGTAAAATTTTCTATTTTTTAGATTTGATTGTGTTCTTCTCAAGTGTTTCGTGGTTGGACAAATAAAGATGCTGGATATGAAATTTCCATACGCAGTTCATTAAGTTGTGACATGCCGAACTCACGTAACGATTTAACAAACTTATTTTAAATTTAACGCTAACATGGATTTTTACATTTATCAATTAATTAACACATTTCTAACTTTCAAAATACCTTTCTTATTACTAACAATCTTTCATTTACTATTAATTAACATTTTTAACAAAACAAATATTAAAATGATGCATTTCAAATTTATTTTATTCACACCTGTTTTATGTCCCGTTTTCAACGAATCATTTGACTTTAAGTTAACTTCCTTGGTATCGGATGAAGTTTTTCTGATTACTTTGATAAGTTACATGCTTTTATTCATAAACAAAACTTTTGCTGAAATTTAAATGACGTACTTCCATTGACGTGGTATCTCGATACCGCAATATATAGAGTAGATTATGAAAAATTATTATTTTATTTAATTATTTTTCCAAGTTCTGAATAATTTATGGATAAAATAGTATTTTTGAAAAATATATTTTATATTAATTTTTCAAGAATTTCAAAATAAATTAACTGTTTAATAATTTAAATTATTACGAATTAATAAAAATTCTTAGTTAATTACGTAAATCATCATCGAAATATTATATATATATGACCTTAAAATGACCAAACAATGATGTCATAAAGACGGCCTTTAATGTCGTCTTATAGTCGTCCCTGAGAATGACGTCATTTGTATGTCAGTTATTGGGCACTATGACGTCGCCGACGAATAATAACCAATAAATGACGCCATTATGACGACAGTGTGTTACCTGGGAAGCTTGCAATAAAAATTTCAAGAGATATCGTGAACATAACTCGAGAAAATGTAGCCGCGAAAGTTCAAACAGAGACGTTCTAAACAGATTTATTTTAACCTCTGACCCTGTTATATAACAAACAAAAGAGAATTACCCAAAAAAACCTTCGATACTTATCTCAACAGGTATTACATTTATTAAAACCCCCTACTGACCAAGTCATTGATGATCATAAACAGATTTCCGAGAGTGACGATGACGTGACGATGCGATCGGTGGATGATGATGAAGAAGATGACCAAGACATTATTTAAAATGTTTGCTTTATTTTTACTTTTAACGCTATTACTTGAAAAATAAATATAATAATTTATTATTAACTACTTCTCTTCTGAATTTTTTAATTCGTATCCATTAAATATTTGTTGTATTGTGATATCACAACCTGTATTTTCGGATAAGTGTATATTTACACTTATCTTCCAAAAACTATTTCTGTGTTTTTTGCTGATGATGTTAATTTTTCAAAGTTTTTCAAATAAATTCATTTTCTTAATAAATAAAAACCAGAATTATGCAAAGTATTTTTTAGATACCACTAAGAGCCCTGAAAATAAATATCCTACTTAGAAATCCGTTTGAATAGTATTTGATTTAATGCCACCTTTTGAGGCCAAATACCCCACTGTGCGGCGGCTTATATGATCAAAGCAGGTTCAAATTTACAAATATTTTATAATAATTTAATTCATTGCACTTGTTTGGCACACGGCCTTAATCGCGTTGTCGAAACTATACGAGCGGAGTTCCCATTGGTAAATAATTTAATTAGCAATGGGAAGAAAGTATTTCTCAAAGCCCCTTTGAGGGTGCAGATATTTAAGGAAAAGTTTCCAAACCTGGCATTACCACCACAACCGATTCTCACAAGATGGGGAACATGGTTGGATGCGGCATTTTATTATGCTGACAATTTCGTTCATAATAATTCAACCAATAGGATGTTACAATCTCATCAATTTGAACCAATCATAATCTACTTCCTTTGACAATACAGACCACGGTGGTGTATTGCCGCGGCAATACGACCACCGTGGTCTGTATTGTCAAATTTCCATAGTAACGATGGAAACTACGTGAACGCATACTATAAATTATTTGTTGTCAGAAAAAATTGAAATTTTATTTACGAAATTGTCAAACGAATTCCACACGATACTATAAAATTGTCGGTTAATTTTTAAACCATGGAATCTTCGTGTTTGTCGCCATTTAAAATCACCATTCGTGCTAAAGCACTCATGGTGATTTTAAGGGCGACAAACACTCAGTTCCAGTTTCAAAAATTATTGCCGACAATTTGATAGTCTCTTGTGGTATTATATATGAAAATTTTCGACAATTCGGAGAAGTTATACTAGATTTAGAACCGAATAGTATTGCTATTGAAGACAGGGCCTATTTTTGATTCAATTGGGCCCCAAGGCCCAAGCAAAATTTCGGGCCCCCTATCCTATATATACGACTTTCCAATAAGAATTTTTCTGTTTACCTTTGGCACCTTTTCATCATGAAAAAAATGTTTGATGAAAATTAAATTTTCAAATGAATTGAAAAATGGTTTCAATGATTGTAAACAATTAAATAAGAACTTTAATTGGACAAAAACATAAAATAGGTAATACAAAAAACTAATAATATTTCAACAATATTCAAACAAAATCAACAACACAACAAAAAATAAAAATAATAGAAATTTCTGCTTTTGGGGTACAACGAACAAAATAAAGAATTATCAATAAAAGAAACAACTACTTAATATTTTTTTACGTACTTTCATTTCAGAAAACTTATCTATGATACCATTAATTTCTAATGTGTCCAGAATATCGCTTTCTACGTTAAGAATGGCCAAAGATGAGACATTTTCTTCATTCAGTGAGTTCCTCAAATATGATTTCACCCTTTTTAACGTAGAAAATGATCTCTCGCCGGAAGCATTACTGATAGGAATAGTTAAATATATACGCAACAATACCTCAACATTAGAGAAGGTTGACAAAATATTGTTATCGATTAAAAATTTCAACATTTCATGAGGGTCTTTAGAGGAAATGTCATTTGAATCACAAAGGGCTTTGAATTGTACAATTTCATCCACTAAATCTTCAGTAGCATCCACATCCATATGGTAATATTTTTCAATATTTTTTATAGATACATAAAATCTATCATCCGATGGTTCAGTAAAAAATAGCCCAAAAACTTCATTTACACAATCATAATAGGCTTGCATTCTCATTTTTAACTCCGAAATCAACTTGTCACATATAGGAAAAAAAGTATTTATTTTAAAGTTCTCAGCACCGCTCAAAGTGATGTCTTGTGCAGGACCTTCATCAAAACACTGCTTTCTCTTACGAACTCTTGAAATCTCATCCTTATAAACATTATTATTTGGCTGATTTTTTTTGGCTTCTTCCTCAATTTCATCAAACTGTTCTCTAAAATGCTTGACAAACTCAATCAATCCACTATATAGTGTACAAGCTGCAGTTAGATTGGCTTGATTTTCTTGTAGAGATTTACTGGTGGAGTTTATCCTGTCTAGGATTCTTTTCCAAATTGCTGTCATCAGGGCAAATTCAAATGTGTTCATTTTGTGAAGTAGATCTCCAGCTTCTGTTCTGGTGGATTTTTTTTTGTTTGCATCGTCATTTAGCTCTACTAACGCTGATTTTATCTCACAAAAACCAAGCGCAATAGATTTAATAGCATCAGCACGTGCTGACCATCTTGTATCACATATTTTCTTAACCAATGGTAATTTAGTTTTTGAAACAGATAGACATTTTTGAAGTACGTTCCATCTGTGTGTCGAAGCCGAAAAAAAGTTATACAAGCATTGTACATTTTCAAAATATCTAGAAGCTCCTGAACAACTTTCCGCAGCACTATTACCGACCAAGTTTAAAGAATGACTGGAACATGGAACAAAATGTGCATTTTTTTGCCTTTTCTTTTATTTTTGCCTGCAATCCGTTATATTTCCCTGACATGTTCGATGCGTTATCATAACTTTGGCCTCTGCAGTGATCAATATTGATATTAAGGTCACTTAATTTGGTTAGTAGAACATTCAAAAGACTTTCTGCAGTATGAAAAAATATTGCCACAAAACCTAAGAACCTTTCTACTGGTTGACCATTAGGTAAAACATATCTTATAATTACAGTTAATTGATCGATATGAGAAATATCGGGCGTTGAATCGACGATAATGGAAAAGTATTTTGCGACTTGCAATTCTGTGATAATAACATTTTTTACCTCATTAGCAAGAAGGTGGATAAATTCATTGCAAATGGTTGAAGAAAGATAGTTAACATGCCCACTTCCAATGTTACTATATTTCTGGAGGTGTCCAGCTAGAAACGGGTCAAACTCACTATGAAATTCCAACGAGCCTAAATAGTTTCCATTTCCTTTTGTAAAGAGTTTTGTCGTGGAACCATAAAATGGTAAACCATTTTTTGATAAAAACTTAATGGTAGCAAGCACCCTTAATAAAACATTTTTCCAGTAGTTTTTCTCCTGCAAGTAACTTTTTTCTATTTCTGTATCTATCCTTCCCTCCATTCGACTTCTAGTAATCATTGTACTGATGGAAGTTATGTGTTCGGAAGACCTTTCGTGGTTTTTCAAGTACTGAGTCGCATTTTTCCAGTCAGTGTAGCCATCGGCACTTAACTTGGCATCTTTTTTCGAAAAAAGTTTGCAAACATAACAATAAACACAGCCCGATTTGGGACTGTAAACCAACCATTCACGAAGGGCTTTTTTGCCGTTTTCTTTAGATTTGTAGAATGTTGAACTTTGTAAGCATCTAGATGTTTTCCCATCCAATTGCTTTAGACACCCACTTATTCTGTCAATATTTTGTTCAGGTCTGTTTTTAAGAACATATTCTTGAAATTCTGATGTTATATTTTGAGGCCAGTCTGCTAGATCACATGGAAATGGTGCAGATTCACTTTGTTGAGGAGTTTCTTCATCAATTTCCATCATTTCCAAAGTACTTACGACGACGTTACCATCAACGTCCACGTCTTCGTGTTCTTGTATCTCGATGGTACTCCCAATGTTGCTCGTTGAAGCATTTATTTCCTCATCTTTTGAAACACACGTTTGTTTTTGTTCTAGAAGATCGTGTTGATTTTCTGGCTCCTTTTTGAGGAATGCCAACATTGCGTTTCTATGTTTTTCTTTTTCATTTTCCCTTACTTTTGCCTTTTTACGCTTCTCACTACCACTTTGGTATTTGTAACTCATGTTCTTCTAAAATTAAAAAATACATTAATGTTGGAGTGATTTGAATTTTTGGGTAATGCAATACATAGTGTCAATTAATATTTATTTTTGGGATTGAACATGTCTATATTCTTGTTTAATGATTATGGTTATTTTGAAATTTTGCACAAGGTATTAAAAATACGAAAATAATATATCAATTATAACTCAAAACTTACCTTAAGTTGAATTTCGATTGGACAATATGAACATCACTACATCACTTGAAAACTGAGCTGAGACTGAACAGAACAAAAATCTAAATAAATGATATCTACAAAACTACCCCACTATAATACTGTCGTCACCATAGATTGCTTGGTATTATCATGTTTTTGCCTTTTAAACGCAACAAAAATACGCTTTGTCTGTATTGTCAAACACGCGAAAAAATGTACCATATACCTCCAATAAAGATCGCCTTAGGCGACCGCCGTAGCATTTTTTTTCCAAGTAATTCGTCGTCAAAAGCTCTTTCGGCTGATGGCGGCTGGCGGCATAAACAAAAACGCCGCGAAAAGACCCGCCCAGCGCCGGTGTCGTTTGGTACCTAATGCATTTTTTTATTTGCCAGAATTGACTAATTGAGAATTAGTGACGCTGAATTATAAATCATATCATATCATATCATATCATTATTATACCAATTTAAGCCTAATTCTATTTAATTTCCTTTATCAGATTTGGCTTGTTTTGGTGTGTTCAAATTGAAATTGGAATGGTTTATAATTATTTTTTTGAAGCCTTTTTCGGGCCCCCCTTTCCACCGGGCCCAAGGCCCGGGCCTTATGTGCCTTATGGTAAAATAGGCCCTGATTGAAGAATGCAAAAAGCTAATTCAAAATGAAGTTCTAAAATGTAATTTAGCTTTTATAAAAAGTAACTTTGGATACGTTAGTCAAACCATAACGGTATTGGAAACTCAAGACGTTACTTTAGAGGATTCCATAAACACGATACGAAATTTTGAAAATTCAACGTCTTTAGTACCAGGCCGTATTGGACAAGCAGTTCAAGTGAAATTACGGGAAGTACTGAAAAACAATGAGGGTTTTCAAAAATTACAGAAAATTTCAAGCATTCTAAAAGGTGAAATTGTCGAGGATTCGCAGTTGGACATGGATCCAGCTACAATTGCTAAGTTCAAGCATGCCCCAATCACTAGCGTTGAGGTAGAAAGAAGCTTTTCTGCATATAAAAACCTTGTAAGTGAAAGAAGGTTGAATTTAACAATGGAGCATATCGAGCAACATTTAATTGTAAATTACTAGCACGCATAATTTTAATATGATTTATATTTATATCTAATTTTTTGTATTTTGTTTTTAAAAATAAATGTTACTTTTGTTTGTTTTCTAACGTTTCTAAAAAAAATTTTATGCTTTTTTTGCAGAAGTTTATGCTTTTTAGGGGCAAATTTCGTGCTTTTTAAAGCGCTTTTTTCCGGATTTTTTGTGATTATTTATCCGGACCCTATTTATTACCGTTCAAAGTAATTAAATTGTTAGTAGAGGCTTTGATTGTAGAGGTAAGACGATAAATTTTAATTTATTTTCAGTTTTATGCAGATTTATTACTGAAAGAAACACAATTTTTCGGTAATATCAACTTAATAAGTTTGTAGCGTTTTTGGTTTCCAAGGTAAGAGTGCTTTGGGAACAAATTTGTTTGAGAAATATCAATGTCATTTTAATGCCATAGTATTGTTTTATTGAATACTTCTTGAATTTTTCAATTTGTAGAAAGTTAGGGATAATTTTTGACTAAAGAAAATGGAGTGTCAAGTACAAAAAAGTGCACATTTCCGACATATCCTTTTTGTTTGAGTTTAACCGAGGAGGAAGCAGCTAGAACCATTTGTGCCGTTTACGGAGAGAATGCCATCGTGGAAAGTACTGCATGAAAATGGTTTTCTCGTTTCAAAAAGGGGCATTTTGATATGAATGATTTCCTACGTTCAGGGAGACCATCCGGCTTTGATGAAGACCGATTAAATGCTTCAATTCGTGATGGTCCACGTCAATCGACTCGGGAATTGGACAATATGATGAATTCTGACCAATCAACTATCGTACGATATTTGCATTCCATGGGCAAAGTTCAAAAGTTGAGTGTTTGGGTACCATATGGTTTGAGCGAAAACAACAAAAATCAGCGTGTTACCATTTGTGCTTCTTTGCTTGCTCGTTATCGTTTAGTTCATCAACAACATCGGCCGTTTTTGTCCAAAATTGTTACCGATAACGAAAAATGGTGCCTTTGCATCAACATCAAGAACAGAAAAGAATGGCTGAGCCCTAACAAACAAGCAAATCATCGTGCAAAAACTGGTGCCCATCCACGCAAGGTAATGTTGTGCCTCTGGTGGGATAAAGAAGGCGTCATCTACTATGAATTGCTTCCGATGAATGTAACCATCACTTCTGAGGTTTATTTTCTACAACTGCGTCGCCTGGAGGCTGCATTTCAAGAAAAACGACCGGCAAGATGGCATCAAGTGGTTTTGCAGTATGATAATGCCCTTCCGCATACTGTTAACATTACAAAAGTAGCTATTCAGGACTTCGGTTGGGAGGTTATTCCACATCCGCCCTATTGTCCTGATCTTGCTCCATCAGATTTTCATCTTTTCCGCTCTCTATCCAACAATCTCCGTGGAATCTCATTTAATAACGACGTTGTTCGTCAAAACTGGGTCGACGACTTCTTTACCTTCAAACCACCGAATTTCTTCAGGCGTGGAATCGAAAAACTGCCAGAACGTTAGGAGTCAATCATAAACAATGCAGGAGAATATAATTATTATTGATTGGTTTATGTATTTTTTATATTTAAATATTTTATTCTAAATGTAGAAAAAACGCTACGAAATTATTTTTACCCATATTTGTATGTATGTAGGTCTGTCTAGGCTGCTTTTACTATCCCACTTGATTATAGAGAATTAATTTAGAAAAAAATTATATACATCTCCTAGAATGTTGATGTCCGTAAAGTATTACTATGGAAGCCACTGGTGTCAATTATTAGAAATATTAATCTACAACGCTTTTACAAACAATAATTATTCTGATTATGTGTACGTATCTACAAATGGGTTAATTTACGGTTACTTGTGTATTAATGATATGTCGTAGTTAATGTACCTGCATTCAATAAACAAAAGGACAACCCATCCAGACTTACACTTCAAAATAATTACGACTCATTAGAAATAATGTTTGCAAAGCTAACTATTGTCAGTGGTACTTAAAATTTCTTTAGCCCTTAGGCTAGCAATGGCAAACCTTTTTCTGTAGGTGGGTAAAAATGGAATACGCTCCAAGTCGTAGGTCAAATATAATAAAAGTCATGATAGAAAACTCTTTCTAAAAAAATATATATCCCTCTTCAAATTAATTTTTTTACATGACCACTGTACCAAAAATATTGGATTTTTTGTGTTAATGGCAAAGTTCTTTTTTAAAGGGGGTGAAATTATGTACAAATTAAATTATTACACTTTATTGGCTAAAATGGACTGCTTGCGAGTTATTGCATGAATTAAATAAGAAAATTTTAAATATTAAAAAATATTTAGGTCTCCGGCAACGAGCTGTCCCATCTCCATAAACCGCGTAGGCTAATTGGGATAACCTAATCTGTCAATTCGTCAGTTAGGAAACATTAAGGGTGTTCGTTCACGAGGGTCATATGGCTACCGGCTGTCATATGGCCGGTAGTTTATTTCTTGATTCCTTGATTGTGATTGGTTGTTTAAAGTACGAATGTCATATGGTTGTCATACCAAAGTACGAAACTACGACGGCCTCGTGAACACCCTTATTGTATCGTCTTCTTTCTACTACTCAGGCTTTCGCCTGGGGTCCTATTCTCGAACTCACTCGATTTTATTCTCATACGAATCATTTCGCATAATAAGTTTCGCATACGACTCGATGATAGCTTAAATCTGATATTCTCGAATGGCACAGGAATTTTATCGCGTACTTACGTTAAGTTGTTGCTTATACCGTGAGAACAAACTGCTGAACCAATAGTATTGCGTGATTATATCTTTTATTATTTAAAATCTCAGTTACCTTATGTCACTTTTATTAATGCCCAAGTATTATACATCATCGCATACGATCACCACACGACCAAAATTCTCATGCGTAACTACCACACGTTGTATATTTGATTCGTATGCGAAAGTGACGTAGTTTCGTATGCGAATGAATTCGAGTGAGTTCCAGAATAGGGCCGCTGGCTTTTCTTTGATTATCTCTACAACTTTCGACGATGTTATCGCTTCATTTCTTTCATGGTCTCCAAACTCTTATTCGGCCAACCGAAGATTTATCTGCTCTAACGGCAGGCTATGGCCACTGCCAATATTGGCAGCATTCAGATTCTTATTTCTAGTATTTACCTTACATTCTGTATTCTAATATTCTAATATTCGTGACGATGTAATCTATTGTAGATTGTTGATTTCAAGTATTCTTGATGGTATTCTTATTCTTGTTGTTGTTAAAGATGTTATTAATTCTGAGTTTATAGCACATTATAATTGCTTCTCCGGCTTTGCCCGTTGTTCCCTTGGCACATAACTGTATAGGAGCAGGTAGTATTCATAATATACTTGGCCTTTGCCGTTTTCCTTCGTTTCCGGCATTGTGAAAATATCTATCTTATTTTGTCCAGTTTTTTGACAATTATCTGGTCTCTATAGAGTATAAATATTAGTTATGACGCAAATGTGCTTTAAAGTTAGACAACCAGCAAAACACCGCGTCAAAGCAAAATGTTGCTTATGGGAATTTATGTGGTGGTTTTGTTCAAAGTGGATTCTTTATTAGCTTGATGTTCTTTCAAACATCCAGTCCACTCCTGGACTATAAGCCTCTCCCCCATGAAGTATTTCAAAATTATAAGTAAACATAATAACCCACTTTGAACGAACGAGCTCATATAAATTCCCATAAGCAATATTTGTTTTGAGTCAGTGTTTCGCATGTTGTTTAACTTTAAGGCAGTAATGAGTATTTAATACCCATTAATATACTCTATCGTTGAGAGTTTTTATGTTCCATATTGCAATACTTAGGAAGTGACTCTTTTTCCATTTGGTTTGCCTTTTTCTCACGTAGGTCGTCATCGATATATCTATCCTATTCCGAGGCTTCATAGCCGCTTTGAGCGATCTATTTTTTTATTACAAGTATGCTGATAACCTAGCCTATAAACCTTTCTCCATTATCCGGGCTTCGGACCGGCAACATCATCCGCTGAGCTACTCAATCCACCCAGCACCCACCATAAACACAGATAACTTACTACAGATAGCCTACGCTTATAGAAAATTGTGTATCCCGAAATAACTATATTGTAAGCAATTAAAGATGAGTTTGGAAGCCATTGGTTAAAAGTAAGAGAGGCGCTATTTTGATTGGATTCCATTTGGTTCCAGTCCTCTATATGGGCAAAAATAGATTAGGTAGGTTATCTGTAAGGCCTAAGGGTTTATCTAAAGCATCTAAAATATAGTACGTGAATAATTGGAACCTATGGGATATTTCCAGGTCTCGAAGTCTTCAGTCGGGCGACTGGTTTGAAGCAGCTCTCCATTCTTCTCGATTGGAAGCCAATCTCTTTATTTTCAATTTCCAGGTAAAGTTAAGATAAAAACAGTAAAAATGCCGATATCGCAGTTTAATATTTCCTATAATTGAATTTTCCTATTGGAAATCAAACTTATTATTATTATTAAGGAGCCCACTGTTTCTAATAAAAATTTTAGCCATAAAATTAGCCGATGACAAGATGACTGTAAGTGTGACATTTCATTAGTACTATTGTTACTTTACCATATATTATATTGGATCTTAGATCACACCACTGCAGCTGGCATGACCAGGCATGGAACCGAAGTTCTCTCTCTCTATCTTCGCTTCTTTTCTTGAAAATGCAACCTTGAAGTACTTGGAGTCGCGGGTCGCAGAGTGGGCAATGCTAATTTAAACTATTTGTTACAGGTAAACAGTTAAAATGGAAAATCAGTACAGGACCTTATTAGAACATCCTCTCACAAAACTCAATACAATTGGACTATTAACTTCAAAAGCTAGTCCTATGCGAACTTTACTGTCCATCAATTTTGTTAGTTGTATGGCATTTGTTGTCACTATGTCATTTATGCAATTCTTTTATATATGGATTGGACCATTTTGAATTTTGTTGATCAAGCTGAATCATTTGGTTCTCTCTCACAGGTAATATGATTTAATATATTGAACTGTTATTTTCCTCCCGTAAATATTTTTAGTTTAACTTCCAAGCTGAGATCATTCTGATATTTTAATTTACAGCCACAGGCTATCGAAATCTAGTTTCTAGTACAATTTTTGTTTTTATTAAGGACCTAGTAAATGAGACAGAAGTAACGTTGAAAGCAAAAAGGAACCATTTTTCATTCACGACAACCGGCACGATGGTTAAAGATCGTCCATTCTTGTTTTCTAAACTACGAATTTATTACTGATAGTTTAAATTTTCCTCCACGACTTGATGTGCGTTGTATGAAAGATCTAAGAAAATATCCAAGATCTTCTTGGTCTTCCCCGTTTCTTCTTTCCGGGCGGTGTCCATTGATAAACTCTTTTAGGCCATCGATTCTCTTCCATCCTCATTAAATGGCCAAATACTTCACCTAAGGCCATTTCGATCTCAGGTATCAAGTTCTCATACACATATTGAGAATTATTTGTTTGAAATAGAGATCGTTTTTGGGTTGTGTTAACACAGTAGAATAGAATAAGTCGATGACAATAACTTGTTAAGATTTGGATGAAAATACTGTATATTGGAAACCTCTTGGTATTTTTTGGGAGGTTACGTTATATGTATGACATTTTGACATGTTAATGAAAAACAAGGATTTAATGCAAGATGGATCGTCGTACCTGTGAATTTCGAAAATTTGGAAGATACATTTTGGTTGGTAAGAGAACTTGATGTCACTTTGAAAAGTGGGTAAGTAGTGAATGCGTTTATGAACAACTGATATGTATACAGCTAGTGCCGCTTCTCCGCCCCCAGTGTCCATTCCTCTCTGTTGTTTTTTTAAATATATTTTCGGGTCAGTAAAATTTACAATTATATACATCACTGTTACATTGTATCTCACTATACAGTTAAAAACCGTTTACCCGTTACCCTTCCTCTCTGTTACGTTTGTTCTTCGTCCAGGTCCCTATCCGACATGGATTGCCGGATTCCAACCATCCAAGATCTTCTTGGTCTTCCCCGTTTCTTCTTTCCGGGTGGTGTCCATTGATAAACTCTTTTAGGCCATCGATTCTCTTCCATCCTCATTAAATGGCCAAACCACTTCAGCCCTCGTCTTTCAATTCTGTCATTTATAGTGTCTTTAGCTTCCATTCGCTCTCTAACGACCTCGATCCCAATGTTGTGTTTTCTTCCTGACCAAATTCCGAGGCATCATACCGGGTATTTAAAGAAATTTAATGGGGTGGTTTCCCGTTGCCTTCCCCACAGCCCACAGATTTATATTGGGCTTGAAGATCACAGCAGTATATTCGGCGCGACTAGGTATAGAACCACGGTTTCCTGCTCGCTAGTCTGCCGGTGTAAGCTTAACGCCACACTTCTTCAAGTGTAAGATAATATGCATAATCAGAAGTTTTACCAGAGTTTTGTTTTGGCATATTGAAAAAAACAAGGACCTTACCCCCGGTATTATTAACTTTATTTAAATTGCCATTTAGTTAGCTATGTAGAGATGTATATAGCAGCTCATAATTTTCGAAGTAAATTCCAGGACCCTCTGGAAGGGTGTCAGAAATTCATTTGTTCGACCAGTTCCGTCCAACGCGCATTACGTGCAGTATTAGTACCATAAACAGTTGTGATCCAAGAACAGGCGAACCAGAAACTTTATATTCATAACAAATGGGTTTTTATTCTACCGACCACTTAGGGATATAGGTTTTTCGTTAACCTCTTGGTATAAATATTTCTGCAACACCACTACACCTGAAAATCGATTAAAATTCTGTACTTCAGGGGAGAACCCCAACGGATATTTCTGTCTGCAACTCTAGCAAAGTTAGCCGAATTTATGATAGTAAACTGATCTTAAATATGACAGTGGGTTACCCAGCTCATTCGTCGAAACGAAGAACAAGTCAGGATCAGTGGCGGCTCGTGGCAAATATTTTTGGGTGTTCTGCATTATAAAATTATTAGTCAAATTCTAATCTGAGAAAAGATATTTTATTACCAAAATTTGTTAAATATTAATTAATTTTTTTAATTATTAAAGGAATACGCCGCTCCTTATTTTCAGCAAACTTATCGATCACTTTTTCATTAAAATTTGGTATGGCGGAGATGAATTTTTTTTCTATTGACAGCATAGAAAGAGCCGTTAATCGATCTTCGCACATGGTGCTCCTTAAAAATGTTTTTATCCGCTTTAGGGTGGAAAAACTTCGTTCCGCTTCAGCAGTAGTCATCGGCGTTGTCACAAGTATTTGCAGCAATTTGTTTGTTTCGATCATTGTCTCGTCCAAATTATTAGAAATTATAAATTTTAGGAAAGGAACTGCACCACGTAAATCTCTGCATTCTGCATTAGAATATAATACCGAAAGCTCTGTCTTAAGACGGGGTTTATTCAACACATTATAAGTTGAGCAAGCAACCTCTAATTCTTGGTCTGGAAATTTGTTCAAGTATTCTAAAAATTTTTCAGGAAATAAAAGTGATGCAGCTACCAAGTGGTTTGTGAATGCAAAGCGGTCTTTTGCATTGTTTATAATTACATCACAAATCTCTATGCAAGCAATACGGTGATCATCATTTGGGCGTTTCCTTTTTGTCTCGCCACAAGCAGTATAAAATTTTGATGCTTCATTCACTATGGAGTCTATTTTACTTCGAACACAATTAATACTTTGTTCAAACACACCTATGACTCTGTGAGCTTCTGTCGGATCCATATTTCTTTTTTGCAGTTGATTATATAGAATATCAACATGTGGCATAATATAATGGAAGAAAGTCAACCAAAAAATAAAATTTTTATCTTGCAGAATTCGTCGAATACCTGAAGCTTGCTTGCTAGTCAATGCGTTAGACTCTTCTTCCAACTGTTCCATGCATTCAATAATGGAGTTCCTATGTTCATATACAACATTAACTGTTCGAATATTAAAATTCCATCGTGTAGGAGCAGAGCGAGGTACATTTCGTCCCGCGATTTTATCTAGCACTGCTACACGTTGGGGTGAATGACTAAAAAATCCGGGAATATCATGTAAATCACCGAAAAAAATTCGAACTTGAGAATTTATAGAACATGCTCTTAACATAACTAAATTCAGTTGATGAGCATAACAATGAGCAAAATGAGCATTTTTATATTTCTGTTTAATTCGCGCCTGAACTCCACTATGTTCTCCACTCATTACCGCGGCACCGTCGTAACTTTGTGCAATAAGTTTATCATTGTCATTTTTCAATATCGGGTCTATAACACTTAAAATAGTTTGAGACAAAATTTCGGCATCATGTTTCGTCGGAAGCAAAAAATTCCAGAACCGTTCAACTGGATCCCCATCTTTTGTTACATATCGAAAAATAGTAACCATTTGAAATTTCGCGGAAACGTCTGTAGTTTCGTCAGCCATTACTGCTAAAAATGGTGTTTCCTTAATTTCTCGAACGATCTCTTCATGACAGACTTCTAGCATGCAATCTAAAATGTCATTTTGTATGGTTTTTGAGGTACCTTTAAAGATAGTTGCATTTTTTAGATGTTCCTCAAGAGATTTATCAAGTTCCGACGAAAAATTTATCAATCCGCGAAATACTCCAGGATTTTCAGATGTTTCAGATTCGTCATGTCCTCGGAGAGCAAGTTCAAATGATCCACAAAACTTAATACAATTTATAATTTTTGATAAAACATATCTATTTTTCATTACTTCGTCATTATGTTTTTTTATGTTTATCCAATATGCGGAATCAAGTTGAGCCTCTATGTTGATTTTGCCAAATAAAGCAAACCGTATTTCTGCACTAATATGAGTTTTAGAGTGCTCGTGTTTTCTAATTTTTTCAGTTAAATGCACTAAATCTCGCACTCCTGTTTCCGTCCAAAGTTTTTCACTACGGTTCTGATCAAACAATACACATGGAAAACAGAAAAAGGCATTCTTCTGGATACACCCACAAATCCAATTGTTCCTTAAGTAAATATCCTTATTAAATTGTCTCTTATATGTTTTACCGCGACTTTTGCCTTCCACTTCAATAATTAATTCAGGTTTAGGACGCCCCTGTTCTTTTACAGCTAATTTTTCTTGATAATTAAGTTTAGAAAACTTATTTTCGCTTAATTTAAATATAACATCCATTGCAATTAATGCAAGTTTACACGTTTTAAATACAACAAAAAAATTGCGCGACTGTTAATATCTTAACCTTTGTACCTAAACACTTGCAATGATAAAAACACAATAAAATGTTTCCTTATCTTTGAATAGCGCTGCAAGTGATGCAGCTCTTTTTGCGTATTTTTACCGCTTTTAAATTTTCAACGAGTCGATCCGATAGAATACGAAGCGTAAAGTTTTAACATTACGAAGTGGAATTTTGGATCACAGATCTGCGTAGTCCGTCAACGATTTTGTTAGCATACCTTGTCTTGCATTTATGCTTTCATATTTATTTGGCCGACTGACTGACTGGCTCGGTTGCCGACAAGTGTATAGACTGTATAGCATTCAAGTTAGACAAACATTTTGATAGCGGACTGGACGTGTATTTATTATTACACTATTTATGTGACTAACTGTTAAATTATAACTGATATGCTAGCGAAAATAAGAAACACGCTTTCAAAGCAAAGCTGATAATGCACCATTCTTTATAATAATTTAAATCTGATTGAGGTTATAATTATATAATTAATTATGCAAGTATTGGTATTTTTATTGTTATTTTTGGTGGTTCTGCAGCTCTGCAGCTCCCGTGGTAGAACCGCCACTGGTCAGGATTATAAATACCATCTCATGGTATTGAGTAAAAGGTTTGTTTATCTTTAGCATCAACGACAAGGTAGCATACAAGTTAAGAGACGCAACGACATCGACAAAATGCGAATCGTACATCCCTCTTACTCGAACAACAATCCATCCTCTTTCATCTTTACTCCCCTGCCGTCCCACGTCCTAAAACTAATCCTATCGACAGGTAGCGCGCTGTGATTACAGCGGACGACTCTATCAACCTCTTATCCGTTATCACTGTTTTAAATTACTAGAATAAAATAGTGCACATTCGTACATTTGAAAGAAATTGTATTTATTCCTTTTTACTGTTATGTATGCACTTTAAATATATAATAAATTATGCATTGCAATATTTTCTTTACAATGTAAAGTATAAAATTTTGAAAAATTTGTCAATTTATAAATCCGAAATTTAAAAATAATAACAAACTATTGAAATGTTAACTTTGCAAGCAGAAAAATAATGATTTTATCTTCAAGCAGTATTAGTAACTTAGCGCATTTAAAAAATAGAAGATCGATCATTGCATTTTATAATTTATTGCAGTATTTCCTTATTTTGTGATTTCGATAATTTTTCAAAAATTATTACCAAATTGCTAGTAGAATTTACGTGAGGGGTCATTCCATCTCAAATCGACTGAAGAATTTACCTGACCCCCACCAAATTTGACGAAACTTGGTACACACCATCTTAGTAAGAAATAAAAAATACAAATTTAAGGATTTGTCCAAAAGGGCATTCGTTTCGTTGTTTTGGTCGTTCAAAATGTCAAAAAGTTGGTGTGTAGACTTGTAGGAAAACGGCTGTAACTTCGTCCACGGTGGTCTAAATTTAAAAATTAAAAATGTTCTGTAAAGGTAAATGAACGTTCTATCCAAATATTCAATCACATTTTAATTTTTCAACCCCTAACTGGATTAATTTTATAATATTAACCCTATTTCAACCCCTATTTAAAAAACGATTTTTTTTTTGTTTATTTTTTTACTGTTTGTTTGTGCAATTATGCTGAGTATGTGTGCCAAATTTTATCATGGGATCTGCAAGGGTTCGGTTGCTAAAAATAAATTAAAAATATGGAATGCAAAATTGAATTTTACAAAATAATGTTTGGCAGTATAAATATACAGGGTATCCCCGTGACCGTGGAGAACCTTTAAGGTGGTGATAAAGGACACTTTTCTAAGACAAATTTTCAAGTAAAATTTTTGCCCAAGTCTAAACCCTTGGGGGGTACCTCCCTTTAAAGCAATTTTTTGAATTTCTGATTTAAAACGGCCATAGCTCCGATATTATTAATTTTTTAAGGTTAATGGATTAGAACTTTTTTAAAGATCATTCGCTTGTCTACAAAGTAGGTTATAACTACTTATCGTCTAGAATCAACGGATTTCGAGTTATAAATTAAATTAAGGGAAAAAATGTTTAAAAAATTCAGGTTTTTATTTTTTTAATTTCTTGTGAACCCCGTATCTCTTAAACGAAACGTCTAAGAGAAAAACTAACTGCTCAAACCGGATAGGGAATTTAACGGGCTACAACTTTCGTCAAATAAATTTTTTTGGGCAACCAACCGTTTTCACAGAAACTCTGAAAATAATGAACAAGGTGTAGGTAAAAAATTATAAATTCACATAATTACGAGTAGTACCTACTAAAAATCTCAATTTGATTTATAAATTTATAATTTTTTTTTTTTAATTATTTTTCTTTATAAATTAAATTATAAAAAATTTATAATTTATAAATTTATAAATCAAATTGAGATTTTTAGTACTACTCGTAATTATGTGAATTTATAATTTTTTACCTACACCTTGTTCATTATTTTCAGAGTTTCTGTGAAAACGGTTGGTTGCCCAAAAAAATTTATTTGACGAAAGTTGTAGCCCGTTAAATTCCCTATCCGGTTTGAGCAGTTAGTTTTTCTCTTAGACGTTTCGTTTAAGAGATACGGGGTTCACAAGAAATTAAAAAAATAAAAACCTGAATTTTTTAAACATTTTTTCCCTTAATTTAATTTATAACTCGAAATCCGTTGATTCTAGATGATAAGTGGTTATAACCTACTTTGTAGACAAGCGAATGATCTTTAAAAAAGTTCTAATCCATTAACCTTAAAAAATTAATAATATCGGAGCTATGGCCGTTTTAAATCAGAAATTCAAAAAATTGCTTTAAAGGGAGGTACCACCCAAGGGTTTGGACTTGGGCAAAAATTTTACTTGAAAATTTGTCTTAGAAAAGTGTCCTTTATCACCACCTTAAAGGTTCTCCACGGTCACGGGGACACCCTGTATATTTATACTGCCAAACATTATTTTGTAAAATTCAATTTTGCATTCCATATTTTTAATTTATTTTTAGCAACCGAACCCATGCAGATCCCATGATAAAATTTGGCACACATACTCAGCAAAATTGCACAAACAAACAGTAAAAAAATAAACAAAAAAAAAAGAATCGTTTTTTAAATAGGGGTTGAAATAGGGTTAATATTATAAAATTAATCCAGTTAGGGGTTGAAAAATTAAAATGTGATTGAATATTTGGATAGAAAGTTCATTTACCTTTACAGAACATTTTTTATTTTTAAATTTAGACCACCGTGGACGAAGTTACAGCCGTTTTCCTACAAGTCTACACACCAACTTTTTGACATTTTGAACGACCAAAACAACGAAACGAATGCCCTTTTGGACAAATCCTTAAATTTGTATTTTTTATTTCTTACTAAGATGGTGTGTACCAATTTTCGTCAAATTTGGTGGGGGTCAGGTAAATTCTTCAGTTGATTTGAGATGGAATGACCCAATATGGACTTTTTGTATAATGTATTTTATAAATTTGCAATTGAAACATTAATTTTTCTATTAATTTCTGTAGTACAATACCGCTTTCATAACGCAATATTTTACATAAAATTATGTTAAAACGAAATTTTTGTTTTGAGGTTTAGTTTAAATAATGATTTAGTGCCTATTTAACAACGTGTCTTATTTTGTTTTGTATTATTTGGTACTTTTTAGTATTTCCATGATTCCATGTATTTCGAATATTTAATTAATTTTTTTGAGTATTATATTATTATCTTCTAAAGAAAATATTACACATGTAAATTTTATTCAATAAAGTGCTTAAATAACAAATAGGAATAAATATATGTAATTTCTTTCAAATGTAGGAAGGTTACTTTTATTTTTAAAACAGATAAAAGGTAATTGTGCACCACATCTTATCATGCAACTATCATGTTTCTTATTAACTCTACCGTCCACGGTACGTTGACAACATATACGAACGCAACAGAGTGCTGCAATAGAATGACCGCGAGATCTCACGCAAAAATGTCACGGTCTAAATTGAAAACATCGAGTAGCGCCATCTAGTTGTCGCGATGAGTTTGTATTACATTAATTTGCATAAGGTTGCGCGTCTTAATACAAGCTAGTTAGTAAGTAAGGGGGCTAGCGTTAGCAAAGTAACGAACCGGTGAAAAGCTACGGTTTAATCTCGAAGTTATGGTTTATAAGTGTTTTTAAAAGTTAGAGTATTCTCAAATATTATTTTAATTTCGGATTAAAATTAGCGGCAAACTTTTTCTTTGAAAAACCTTTGGAAGTTGTTAAAATTTAAATTATAATTTTGTTTCTAGTTTTCATCACGAATAGTCTTACTATTAAAAATTTACATAGAAGATAGAAAATAATGCAAAGGTATAATATGCATTTCAAGTAGACAAGTATAATATACTTGTCAATAAAACTTGGTTTATTCCCAGAGTCGTCTAACACACCTCCTATTCTGTAACACACGCCAGAGAAAATATTACATTATTATTTGTTGTGGTAAGGCCAGTATCAGTAACACAATCTCATTCAAAGTGATTTTATTCAATTCCTCCTCAGCTTTTCTAAGTTGGTGATTTAAAATTTAGTGTAAGATACCATCTCCCATTTGAAGCTATTCTGAAATTTTTGGTTATCCAGCTATTTTATGTAAGTTGTTTTTTAAATTCTTCTAGTTATTTTCTATTTTATTGCTTTTTGGTCCTTTTCAGTTTGATTTGCTGTATTTTGTGTCCTACCTTATTATTTTTATTATTTCCTGGTTACTTTACTTTTTGTAATTTTTTCATTTTCGTATTTTTTGTTTTTTATTATATGTGATTATTTAATTCTATTTGTCCTTTATTTATTTTTTATTATATATTTATTTATATTCTTTATTATCACATAAAAATTTCCGTTTTTAAAATAATTTTTTGGTTTAACATTTTCCAACAAAATTTATTATTCTTAAATATCATTTATTTTTTTTGTTTAAATATGCTTGATGATGGAATAATAATTCCGAAACATCGATTTAGTGTGCTAGCGTTTTTTATAATATTTCAATTAAATATTTACCTCCTACCCTCATTCATTCCGAATTTTATTAAATAATTTTTGATTCTAGATCAAGAATCATTTTGTACTACTAATATTTAAAGTTTAACTATTTTAATATTAGTTGGTTTTGAAAATATTCTACAATCAATATAGATAACTGCTGGTGCAATAAAATTTAAATAATGTAAATCGAAGTATGTATTCAAAAAGAATCATTTTTGAAAACAATAATTATCTAAAACCAGAAATTAATTTTGTTTTATTGACTTCAACCATGAACTTAACTTCAACTAATATTCACCATCTGTTATATATTATAAGCCAGTAGACAACCCATTCGTAAAGGGATATTACGAAAATAAATGGGGGGAAACTGGAATAAATTATTATCTTTATTAGGACCTCTAAAAAAACCCAGATTTCGTCACTATAGTGGAAAAACCACCCGAAGAATGACATTTTTACGAATATTCGCGAATTTCAAAGTTTGAGTGCATTTAGAAAAAAATTTCAAGTTATTGAAGTAATTTTTATATTAATATATTAAAAATTATTGAAAAAAATAAATAAAAACTTGCATCGAGAATATGCAAATTATGCGAGATTACTAAACATCGTCTCGTCTGTTAAGAATAAATAAAATATTTTGTTCGCGACGACAAAAATTTTGGGGTGCGCTGTAGTGGTAAGGAGGTGAAATTTAATTTCTAAAAAAAAATTTTGTTTTGGAATATCTACAAATTTTATAAGATGCATTTACTCAAAAACCGTCAGTTTTACTGAAAAACACATTTAAATAAAAGTTTTGTGCTCTGAATTGAATTGTTATATTAGTTGATTTTGTTTATTATTGATTTACTACATAAACTATACGAACATAAGGCAAATAGGAAAATAATTCAAGACTTTATATTCTGGTATATGTAAAGACTCTCAATGCGGTCAGAAATAAAGATATACAACATCCCTATCCCCCCCTGGATGATGAAATATCCCCTTTTTGGAAAAACCCATCCCTAATGGGGAATCGACACTAGTTTTTTTTATTGTTCTTCCGAACCGAACCAAAACTTTCAACGTTGTTTACGAGAGTTGGGGGAGGATTAACAGAACGGCGATTATAACACTGCTAACATAGAATTTAATGATAAATATTTTCATTCCCATTCTTTTCTTCGTAGGACTGACGCTTTGAAAGAAAAAACGAAGCTTGCAACGAACTTTTCGGATCTTTATTCCTAACCCTATTGAAAAAAATACGTATACCAAAATATATACCCTTATAAATAATTATTTTTCCTGATTTATCCTATTCGCCTTATTTGCGTCTATTTTACATGGACTAATAATAAACAAAATCAATCTACATATTATTAACACAATTCGCGCATTTTCTCAGATTTCGTGGATAATCGCACAAATAATAGTCATTGAAAGGTGAAATTTTCTGACATGTATCATCGGTGAGAGCTTTCTTGGTTCATTTCTCAAAAAGTATTTATCCAATCGCGATCGGAAATATACCATTATAAAGATAAATTCATAGCGCAGAACTTATAATTCGATATGTTTTTTTGTAAAACTGTCGGATCTTTAGTAAACGCGTGTTATAAAATTTGTAGCTGTGCTCGGAAATATAAATTGTTCAGTAGAAGCGATTTAAAAGAGTCCGTTACTTTGCCCCCCCCCCCGCAGTTGATATTTCTTCTCAAAAGGCTTGCTCCTGATTCGTTAGAGCTAGCAGCGGCTAGCCCCTAAATATTAAAGCTAGCACCCCCTAGGTTTGTCCACAAATCAATATTTATTCTCGAGGTCCGAGCTGGGAGAAACATTTATTTGTGGACAAACCTAAGGTGTGCTAACTTTATAATTTTGGCGTTAGCTCTAAGGAATCGGGAGCTCTTTTTGAGAAAAAGATATTAACTCGTAGGGGTGGGGGGCACAGTAACGAACTCGACCTTAATGTGCCGTCGGTATAGGGAATTCATAACTTTAATAAATCGCACAAATTCAAAATGGGTCTCTTGCAGAGTATAATTATTGTACAAAAATAATTTCTAACAAAAATTGAATTTCACCTCTTAATCACTACGCCGCACCCCAAAATTTTGTACTACCTGTTCGGATCGTTTCTGATATTACTGAGGAAGAACTTCTGATAGGTCGTAGCCTTTGACTTTTCATACACACGGAATGAAGGATAAACATGATCTGGCACCCGACTATAAAGTAAATAATAAAATAATGCTGATGAATGGACTTACAGAATTTCCTATATACTTTTCAAAATGTGATTGAATTAAAGATGATTCTCAAAGTAATTTTTCCATATTCATGATGTTGTCCACTTACTATTGTTGGGAAATATCCCACATATAATCCTTTCCTTTTTACTGCATATAGGATTCAAGAACAATTTCTTTTTTAAGACGGAGTGAAATGTTATCGCCCACGGGCAGCTTCGTTATACCAAAACTACAATTTTATTTAACCTCTGTGCCTAAATCAGACAAATGATTTTGGTATTACTTTCCCATTTACGAAGTAACGGAAAGTATTATCGAGTTAAAAAAATGTTTGAGTTAGCATTTTTCCCATGGTCTATGAGTCCATACGAATTGTTTAAGACCAATTTTGGCATGATGTCTGGAAGTGTGATCTGTGGTGTTTTTATCGTCAACGTTTGCAGATAAACGCGTGCACCGATAAAGTTGAAATTTTATACGCTAGTTTGAAGCAGCTGTCTGAAGAGCTGATTAGATTTTGGTTGAAAACCGTCCATTTTTAACCCAAGAACCCAAGAATAATGAACATTGCTAAATAGCATTGCTGCTTCCCAGTGGGAACATATAAGAATAAAAATCATATCAATCGAAAGAGATTATTTTTCCGTATCTTATGATACCCCATACTTGATAATTTTCTCTTAAATTATTGTTAAAATACAAAAATAAAATAAGCGCTATTAAAAGAATATGGTTTGCCTTGGTTTAATTTTGATTTGTCAATTATTTTAATTAAAATTAAAATAATTAAAATTATTTCATAATTTAAACATATTAGGTGTATCAATATCAATCAGTATCAATATCAAACGTACTTTTCGATTACTTATCAAAAAATTAATTCCATAGTTAAAATTTGATAGCATATCGCAAATTTCAAAATTTTTTTTGCTAAATGACATTTTAAAATTATTTTTCAATGAAAACATGTTATTTTATTGTTAAAATGAAAAAATAAACTAAGTGCTTTTAAAAAATATGAATTATCATGTTATAAACAACATCGAATGAATTACAAATTAAATTTGGTAACGTTGATATTTTATCTCAAAGTAATTTGTGTATTTTATCGAGTTAAAAATTTTTTTGAGTTAACATTTTTTTTTTATTAATATTAAATATAAAATGAAGTGGAATGTAGTGAATGGGAAAGTAATGTGTTGTCAGAACAGATTTTCTCTCAGTGGTGAAACCTATATTGTTTAATGTTGGCACCAAACCACGGGAAGCGTAATATACTTGTAATTTCGAGAAGGATTCTAAAGGTGGTGGATTACCTCGGTGATTTGCCATTACCTTCCAATGAGAGACCTGTTTAATTAATATAAAATATTTGTTTCAGACAAGAGCCATTCAAAATGAATGGTCAGTATAGAACCCTATTAGCACATCCACTCACAAAACTCAATACAATTGGCCTATTAACTCCAAAAATAGGTCTTATTAAAACTTTACTGTTAATCATTTATGTTAGTTGTATGGTTATTAGTATTACTCTAGCATTTATGCAATTCTTCTATATGGATTGGACCATTCTCAATTTTGTTGATCAAGCAGAGTCATGTTGTTCTAGCTCCCAGGTAATGATTCAGTTGCTAAATAAAAAGTATACACTAATAACACCGGCCGACAAATGAAAACTTTTTGAACGTTGTTTTGATTTGAGTGAAAAATATCACTAATTTATAGTATTTTGAACACAAAATTATACCTACATAATTACTCTATCACATCAGGTTTTTTTTACAAAAAGGAAAAAACGTTTAATTTAAATTTTTAGGAAAAAATTAATTATTATGTTATAAATACATATATTTCAAAACTAACAAAGAAAATATCAAGTACAATAATTGCTACAGGGCTAGTTTGTGTGACATCTCTTACGTTTAGCGATAAAATTACGTCTGGGTGTAATTTTTTTGTGAGAATCATCAATAATATCACGTTTTATTGACCAGCAGTAATCAGCCATCATATTCACATTCCATCGACCTTGGTACCTTGTTTCCATAGTTTTTATGTCTTGGTGAAACCTTTCTCCCTGTTCTTCACTATAATCACCAAGATTATCAGGGAAAAAATCTACATGCGAATGTAAAAAATGGAGTTTTATACTCATACTAGCGCCTGCGGCGCTAGACATACGTAGAGTAAACAGAACCAACACATTATGAACAATTTTTTTATTATTTCAACTTTAAAATGACTGTGGGCATGTAACCGACGTTGGAGAAAATGTTTGTTGCTCCGAATGAAGTCATTTGAAAGCATGATTGTACTTGTGAATGTTTAGCAGGAAGTGTTTTGAAATTGCAGTGGTGCCAGTAAGATAACTTAGAAGCGGCTCAGGTGGATCAATCAGCGCAGCGGTGGCAAAACAACTTTGCCGTTCGAACAACACATTCCTGGTGATTCCTTAGCGAACTTCGAAACACGACAATGCAAGCAAAGTTTGTTCATAACACCTATTGCTACATCCTCGTGATTCATGTAATCGTAGTTTTTGTCGTAATTAAATGCTTCCAATGTTAAATTCAATTTTTGTCTTGATGGAACTAATCCCAAAAACGGTTTGCCCGTCCATTTCTGGCGTAAATAAGAGCGCTACATACGTCCAAAGTTTTTACACAATTTTCACTTTTCAATTAATCTTCAGGTAAAGTTAAATCTTCCGCAAAGAGGTGGATCTTCCACGAAGAGGTGGGTCTGCGTCTTCTTGCACAATTCCGGCGAGTTTTTCTTTAGAAAACCAATTAAAAACAAATTAATCTTCAGGTAAAGTTAAATCTTCCGCAAAGAGGTGGATCTTCCACGAAGAGGTGGATTTGCGTCTTCTTGCACAATTCCGGCGAGTTCTGCGACCTATATAAAGTCTTCCTCACAGGGGGAAGACCATAATAGATCGGTGAAGGCCATAGTTGTTCGGCCTTCGGCCTCACAGGGTGAAACCATAATAGATCCGTGAAGGCCATAGTTGTTCGGCCTTCGGCCTCACAGACCGAACCATAATAGATCCGTGAAGGCCACAGTTGTTCGGCCTTCGGCCTCACAGACCGGACCATAATAGATCCGTGAAGGCCATAGTTGTTCGGCCTTCGGCCTCACAGACCGGACCATAATAGATCCGTGAAGGCCAAAGTTGTTCGGCCTTCGGCCTCACAGGGCGGACAATAATAGATCCGTGAAGGCCAAAGTTGTTCGGCCTTCATCTGTCATCTGTCATCCGTCATCTGTCATCCGTCATCTCATCTGTCATCTCATCGGTCATCTGTCATCCGTCATCTCATCTGTCATATGTCATCCGTCATCTGTCATCCGTCATCTGTCATCTGTCATCCGTCATCTGTCATCTCATCTGTCATCCGTCATCTGTCATCCGTCATCTGTCATCCGTCATCTGTCATCTCATCTGTCAGCTGTCATCCGTCATCTGTCATCCGTCATCTGTCATCCGTCATCTGTCATCTCATCTGTCAGCTGTCATCTGTCATCCGTCATCTGTCATCCGTCATCTGTCATACATACATACATACAGACACACATACATACACACATACACACATACATACATAATCTTCACGTAAAGTTACATCTTCATGTAAAGTTAAATCTGTATGTGCAAAATGATTTTTAGGTTATGTAGTTAATGCCGTCACTTTGACACTATCGGGGGGCCCATGGGGGCTATTCAACACTATCAGGATCACTCTCTAGGTTATGAAAAGGGTCTTGCTAAAACGCGCACTATTTATGTTTTACCCTGTATATGCAAAATGATTTTTGATAATTTTAAAAATATTGTGCAACGCTACTGACTATAATATGTCAATGTCATTTTTAAGGTTAGTCAAAGTTGTGCCCCCTATTTGTCGAGCCGCTACTGACTTAAAAATATTTGGAACGCCACTGAGTATATGTCATCTGTCATTTTTAAGGTTAACATTCTTATGTCAAAGTTGTGCCCCCTATTTGTCGAGCCGCTACTGACTATAATATGTCAAAGTCATTTAATTTTAAAAATATTTGGAACGCCACTGAGTATATGTCATCTGTCATTTTTAAGGTTAACATTCTTATGTCAAAGTTGTGCCCCCTATTTGTCGAGCCGCTACTGACTATAATATGTCAAAGTCATTTAATTTTAAAAATATTTGGAACGCCACTGAGTATATGTCATCTGTCATTTTTAAGGTTAAGTCATTTAATTTTAAAAATATTTGGAACGCCACTGAGTATATGTCATCTGTCATTTTTAAGGTTAACATTCTTATGTCAAAGTTGTGCCCCCTATTTGTCGAGCCGCTACTGACTATAATATGTCAATGTCATTGAATTAATCTTTTAGCGTCAAAATCGCATCGTAACTATGACAACTACTGTGACCTGAAGCGTTTAACTGCTGATGACCGTCTTATGGTGGCGAATTAGTAAAATCAAAGACGACGAAAAGTTTCCTATTGAATGTCGCCAGATCTCGCGAAAGTTTCAACGCCCACAGTTACGGGATTTAGGCGTCTATGCGGAACACACACACATACCCACATACAAGCATTTTTATATATAAGATTACACCCCAATTTTTTATACTTATTTAATAAGTTTTCCACACTATTTTTATAGTCAGGGTGTTTGTGATTTCCCAAACAATTGTTGACAACATCTTTGAACGCCAGCCAAGCTTCTAATTCAATAGTATTTAGTATTGCATCAAATTTTTTATCGGTCATCAAAGATCTAATTTGTGGTCCATCGAACACTCCTTCTTTTATTTTGGAATCTGATAATCTTGGAAATTTTCTACTCAAGTATTTAAAACTATCATTTTCTTTATCCAATGCCTTAACGAACTGTTTCATCATACCGAGTTTAATATGAAGCGGAGGTAATAAAATTTTTTCAGGATCAATTAAATTTACTCGTATAACATTTTTGATTCCAGGTTTGAGATTTGTACGAGGATTCCATTGTTTCTGAACATAATGCTTTTCTCGTGCTCTACTGTCCCACTCGCACAAAAAACAAGGATATTTCGTGTATCCTGACTGCTGACCTAACACCATAGTTATAATTTTCAGATCTCCACAGAGCTACCAACCGTGTTCTTCATATTTAATTTTATCTAATACTGTTTCCAAATTTTCATAAGTCTCTTTTAAATGAACAGAGTGAGCGACAGGAACAGAAGCATACTGATTAGTATTGTGTAAAAGAACACCTTTTAAACTCCGTTTCGAAGAATCTATAAAAAGTCTCCATTCTCCAGGATCATATTGCGCTCCTAACTTTTCAATGAGATCAGGAATATTGTGGCAATAAACTAATGATTCTTCTTGACTGAAAAAAGGTACAAATTCTTCTTCACGCTTCCTATACCAAGCAAAATGTGTATCAGGAGCTAACAGGTGTTTTGCATGAAGTCTAGACCCAAGAAGTGGAGCAGATTCTTTAGAAAGATTTAAATCTCTAATTAAATCATTTAATTCACCTTGTGTGAATTTCTGTGGTTGATTTAAAATTGGTTCGAAAACTTCATTTGACTCTTGACTCTGTGAATTTTGTTCTGACGATGTTGAGCTGAGATCAGATATTGAACTTGGAAGGGGCACTGGAATTTCTAGACCGTGTGGAATGGGACGTGTAACTGAGGTTACATTTGCGTAGGCTATCTTATTTTTATTTTTAGCATTAAAACCTTTCACATTGGTACAGCAAAAATAACAATCATCAATATGATTAACTTGCTCTCTCCAAATCATAGGTCTACCAAAAGGTAGAGATTGTTTTTTGCGGTATGTCCACTGGCTTAATTGTTCAACACAAATAGTACAAACTAACTGCGGCGTCCACGATTTTAGTTGTATTTGGAGCCAAAATAAGCATTATACGTATTTTCCACAAACTCCGTTATTTTCAGTTTTTGCTTTGAAACCATAAAGTTTCCACAAATGTAACAAAATGTATCTGGACTACTATGACACTTTCTTGAAGACATTATGTTTTTTAGACGTTTTTCAACCACAAATCGTTAATTAAATACTATATTAAATACCAAAAGTAAAACGTAAACAATTTTTTCAAATAAACACACTGATTTCAGTAAAAAGTTTGTAAACAAAGTAACTATAACGGTTTATTTCCATGTAACGCGTTTCGAAAGGGCGTATCGTTGTTCTAACTAATATATTTTCTCACGAGAGGTCGCTTAATTCAAGAAAAGAGCGCCAAAACTCGATAATTTAAATTATTTTTACTGAAAAATCGAAAATAGCGAATATATTAATTTTACTAAAAATCTGATGTGATACGATAAAATTAGGTCTGATTTCGTAATCAGCACTACAAAATTAGTGGAAAAAATTAATTATATCTTGGACAACGAAAATCATGTCGGCCGGTGTAATATTTACTTTTATAAATACCTTGATTCCGGTCACAAAATTATTATTACAATAAGTTTTTGTAGATATTTTCAAAATTGATAATGTGTTTCTGGCAAAAACGTAACTTTTTGCTATTGTGTGAAGATTCTACCAAATTTTGGAACACAGAGAATTGCTCAGAAGAAGCCAAAAAAAGAATAACTAATTTGTCAAACAAGATATTCCTATTGCAAAAGGGTTTCTTCTATACTTGTGTAATATGCATTGCTGCGATTTTGCTATCAGTTTTTGGAGGAAGAAAATTACCAGCAGGAATATGGAGCATGACCGAATACGATACATTATATAAAATTAATTTAACCGTAATCAATATTGTTTTTATGCTTCATAGTTTTTTTCTATCTAGTTATGATTGTCTCTTTGTGGGTTATTGCTGTGAATTTGGAAATCAGTTTCAAATTTTATGCGATCATTTGGAAAATTTAGATACCAAAGAAGCGAAGTGTAATCAAGATTTAATTGATAATAATGATAAATTGAATTCCTACATTCGACAACATTGTTTTTTGATACGGTAAAATTCTCAATATTTTAAACAGTTTTTAATATTAATTTAATTTGTAGCTTTTTTAACAAAATGCAAGATACGTATTCTGTTACATTTATGGTACAATGTCTCACAGTTGTTCCAATGGTTTGTGCAGAAATAGTTGCTTTATCACAAGAGTAAAATTATTATTATTTTACAGTATTCTAATAATTTCTTATAAAAATTCTTTCAGTATTAGTATTATCTTGATGATACGATATATTTTATCCATGTTTTGCCTATTTAATCAAATAGCTTTTTACTGTATTCCTGCTGAGTATGTATCAAGTCAGGTAATATACAATTATTAATTTTTCTTCTATAATAAATGCGGCGAAGCTTTAAGGCCTTTTACCTTTTCGGGTATATCATAATGAACAATTAATTTAATAGTGTATAATAAATTCTGTTTATTTCATTTTGGTATCATAACCTTGTTTTTTAGCACGGAAATGGGGGCATAATACGGCTTTTATAGCCCTAGGGCCTATAAAGTTGCTAAGCAATGACAACAATATTAAAACAAAAGAGTTAGTCTACACTCTGTTTTTTTTGCGCGATCTATCTGAAATTTTGCATATGCCTTCCTACCGACAATTCACGGAGTGCCATGCGATGGGGGGAGAATTTTTTGCTCAGTTTTTCGATATCTAGTGCCGTTTTCGAGTTATTGCTAAATAAAAAAATTAATTCTCGCCCCTCCAAGTTTCTCGCCATAGGAACCATGGCACACCAAAAATTCATAGCACAAACAAAATGACATGGTATTTTTTCTCAAAATACTTAATTCTTCAATTTTGACAATTCAAGTACCAAGTACCAAAATGAAATAAAATGTTGTATGTACCACGGGCACAATCAGATTATAGCCCTCGGGCAATTTAAAGCCCTCCGCTAACGCGTCGGGCTTTAAATTACCCTCGGTGCTATAATGTATTGATTGTGCCCTTGATACATAAATAACTATTATTGGTTTTACTGATATTTCTATAATATTAAATGCATTTAAATATTTGATTCTTTAACTAATAATTAATTAAATAATCTCTTAATGGTCAAAAGAGCGGAAGAGCTATAAAAAGGGGAGATTCGACCTCTTTAGTCCAGAAAGACAATCAATCTATTGGAAGAAAACCCAGAAAATAAATTACCCGGCCCTCTAGGTTCAGAGGTTGAGCAGGATGGTTAGTAGCCATCTCTTGTAAAAACTTTAATACTTGCAGTTCCCAAAATTGCCCCGGATATCGGTATGAATCAATGACGACGAATAATGCAACGAACAAGGATAAACGAAAATGGATCGCGAATAAAATAAGATTGGCTGCCTGGAATGTCAGAAGCATAACACACAAAGAACAGGAGATAGCAGAAATTATGTCTAAACAAGGTATAGATTTTGCTGCATTATCCGAAACAAAAAAGAAGCTGCGAGGCACAAAGTATGTTGGGGATTATATAATGCCATGTATTGCTACTGTTCAGATTAAAAATTTGATTTATATAGCGGGGAATGTAATGGCACTTAATTTAATAATGCTCCGACCAGCTATGCATGACAGACTCGATAATTTTGGGTCGAAACTTGGGTTCATGTAGATCAATCGAAACACTCATATACGTCACCTTAATCAGTGATCTTTCTTATAAAGACGACTCAAATAAATGGAAAATTGCATCTGTTTCTTCTTCGATCTACTACTGCTATTAAATGAAATTAAACGCAAACGCTATTAAAACGAAAAACGGAATTTATTTAACACAATAAAAATTCAAGACAAAATATTAGTTTTCTTATAGCTAAACAAATTAAATTTTACAAAGTGAAATATTCGTAACAAAATCCCCCAAAGTTTATGCGCGCCCGAATTTTTAAAAAACGATTTGTCTATTTATCAAATAGTAAGTGCGTCACAAAAAAAACTCTTACCGAAGTGTACCGTTCTTCCGGAGTTTTCCGATGCGGCCGTTATCGTGTGGAGCGTTGAAGCGTGAATATTATAGTTGACAAACAGCTTCTGATCTTGAACCAAACAAAAGCAGGTAGGAACGACCAGTGAATAAGTATCCTCCTTCTAATCGTACAATCAATAACAGGTAAGTAATTCGAATGATTTTCTCCAATAAATTCGATTCACATAACCATAAAATATAGCCATCAAAAATTTATTTCCAAAAACTTATTTCCAAAAATTTATATCCAAAAACTTATTTCTAAAAGTTTATATCCAAAAACTTGTTTCCAAAAATTAATATCCAAAAACTTATTTCCAATAATTAATATCCAAAAACTTATTTCCAATAATTAATACGATCAGCGCGTCTTAGCTCTTCGACCACTGGCTTGGGAATCTCCATCCAAAAACTCAATTCAAAACTATAATACAAACAGCACGTCTTTACTCCTTGACGGCTGGCATCCCAATCCTTTCGCTCCGTTATCATTTACCAAACCCCACTAAAATTGTCCTCTTCAACTCGCGCATTCACGAATCGTCACTTTATCAAACTTAATTGAAAATCCTAACTTAACAAATAAATTAAATGAACTTAATTTGTTTCCTCTTATTTCCATTGAATCAAATAACCACCAATACTTCGTTTTTTACAATTTTATCATATCTTTCAGATTTCAACAGCGTTTGCATCTTCCGGGTGTGTGAGGCAGAGCAGTCAAACAATCTTTCAATCAAAGAAAATTCAGATACAATCTAGTGTTTGCCTGTTATGGTCTTATTGAATTAATAAAATTATGAGTGTTTTAATAAATCTACCCAATTACTTCATACCCCCTATCTCTTGTAAGCGGAACATGACAATATATTGCGATGTTCTGTTTATCATATGGGGGGGGGGGGTTTGATATAGTTGGGTTAATTTCTGGTAGAATACTCATGAATAGATATTCAATTAAAGGACCATCATGACAATTAGATATTTACACCTGAATCTTCTTGGTAGTTCCGAATGATGAACTGCTTGCATCAACTAAATCTGAAATACAATAAGCGTAATTTTTTTGTATACACAAATATCTCTAGAAAGAATGTTAAAAAAGCAAAAGAAGGTTTATTTGTTTTATTTTAAGAAAGTTTTGGGAAGAAATATAATAAAATTAATTTATTTGTAAAAGTATAGGTAAATAATAATGATAAGTGTTTGCGTTAAAACAAATGCATAAGGAAGCGTGTGGAGACTCACGGTGTGTCCGTCGAGACGTAAAGACGTATTTTTGGGAGAATGGAACGATCCGCGGGCCAGTAAGGACGGGATTGTGAATAAAGTAGAATTTTGGGAAAGAGTTGTAATAATTTCCTTGTTAAGTTTTGAATTATGAAACATCTATTGATGATTCATGAAGTATGTTAAGAGAAGAATTTACAAAAGTTTCGAGTAGTATTTTTGAATGATATTTGGAAAATTTTGGTGACCGCTGGTAAAATTTCTGATGGTTACGTTTTTGATGGTTATGGTTTTCTTCTTTTGATTGGAAAGTTATTGAAGAATATTTTATGGACTTACCTGAGCATTTATCCTAAGAGACGAAGAAAATAAATCTATCATCAATCCTATCTGGAATTTTCATGGTATGGAAATTGGATCCAATCGCATAGTCATCTCCACGCTGATTTGTTCCGCTACACATCCTACACATCGATGGTACACGACTGTATTGACTTCGGTAAGCAAAATTTGTGTCGACAAATTTTAATAACATTTAACAGTAAAATAACCAAGTTCGCGCGTGAATTTAAACACGGGGGGATTTATAAACTTTTCTTTTATTATTTCTGTAAATTATTATTTTTCATTTTTTCAAGGTTACTAATTTAAGGTAACTTATATGAGTATTTGACCAAATTGATGGACCCAATTTTCGACCCTAAATAACGAGTTTTCATGCAAGCTAGTCGGAGCATAATTAAATTAAGTGCCATTAATATTTTCCCGCTATATAAATCAAATTTTGAGTTTTTACAGTAGCAATACATGGCAATATACATAAAAAATGGGAAAAACATATTAGAAACTACGAATTCATTAATGAAAGGATAATATCAATAAAGCTCAAACTTAAAAAGGAAATCTGACGGTGGTAGCTGTTTATGCTCCGGAAGAAGGGAAAACCGACAAATCCATTGCCTTTTACGACACCCAACGAATTATGGACAAATATAACAAAACAGATCAAATGATTCTTCTTGGAAATTTAAATGCTAGAGTAGGCAATAATCCTATACCTAAGGTTATGGGTATATTTCGAGAACCAGTTTGCAACAATAATGGACACCTTCTCAGAAATTTTGCCGCCTTTAATGGTTTCAAAATCACTAATACCTTTTATCGCAAGAAAGATATCCACAAATATACATGGTCGGCACGAGGACAACGGTCTATAATTGACTATGTCATAACCAATAGTAAAATAGCTGGACAAGTAAAAGATACAAGGCACAGATGCAGGCACAGACCCTTTTTCTTGTCATAACTCAAATAGATACATACGCCAAATGGATAACATCGAAAAAACTGCAAAAAGAAGTTCCTACTGCAAGAAGAAAGTGTCAGATTTCTTTACCAAAAGAGAATAACCGCAGAATTGGAAAATTTGATAACCATGGATGATGTGAATGAGGAATGGATAAATATAGAAGCAGTAATTAGAAAACCAGCTAACGAAGCTCTAGGAATGAAGCGAAAGTACAGAAGAAGAGGAGGTTTGAGACTATGGACACCTGAAATCGAAGAAGCCATTAAAGAGAAGCAAAAAGAATACAGAAGATACATCGGTAATCCAACACCAATGAATAAAGAAACTTACAAGACAAAAGGAAACATAGTGAAGAACCTGGTAAGAACGGCTCACCAAGAATCTTGGGAACGATATATCAGCAATATTGAGCACGATATTCATGGAAGACAGATGATAGCATATACAGCTCTCAAGCTCCTAAATAAATCTGAAAAAGAAACGGTCCAACTAAATAACATCGAAAAGCAAAAATGGATAGATCATTATAAAAAGTTATGGTATGATGAAAATGTTCAAAGAAATGAGGAATTAGTTGAAAATGATCCAAAAGGGATAGATGATATAAGTATAGTTTAATTAGAAGGAGCTTTAAAAGGTTCCAAAAATAGGAAGTCAACAGGCATGGATAATATCAACACAGAGCTTTTAAAATATGGGGGGACAATGCTACACCTTAGATTGCTACATCTATATTATAATATGTGCTGGAAAAAACGAAAAATACCACATAGTTGGCAGGTGACAAAAGTGATTTCAATCTTCAAAAAAGGTGATAAAACCAACTGCGACAATTGAGTGGCTGCGCCGAAAAACCAGCTTAGATATATTTGCACCCTGTATAAACATATATACAGGGTTAATACAGAATAATAGTTTTAGGTTATGAAGTTTTGACAGGTTGACAGTTGACATATATACAGGGTTAATACAGAATAATAGTTTTAGGTTATGAAGTTTTGACAGGTTGACAGTTGACCATACTAATATCATAGGTGTGAATACCTTATATATAAGCAATAAATGCACATAAGTGTAATTAAAAAAATATACTTCGATTATGGATACTTTACATATATCGCAACGAGAACTTGAGCACAGGAACGGAAGTAAAACTTGAAGAAGAAGAAGAAGAATAAAAAACATGGCAACGGCACCGTACTGGTTATGTATATTTTTTTAATTACACTTATGTGCATTTATTGCTTATATATAAGGTATTCACACCTATGATATTAGTTTGGTCAACTGTCAACCTGTCAAAACTTCATAACCTAAAACTATTATTCTGTATTAACCCTGTATATATGTCAACTGTCAACCTGTCAAAACTTCATAACCTAAAACTATTATTCTGTATTAACCCTGTATATATGTTTATACAGGGTGCAAATATATCTAAGCTGGTTTTTCGGCGCAGCCACTCTATTATCGTGGAATCAGTCTATTGAACACAATCTATAAAATATACGCCCGCATTATAAATACACGAGTAAAAATTATAACAGAGCACCTACTTATAGAAGATCAGATGGGTTTCAGAAAAGGACGATCAACTGCGGAAACTGTGTTCACATTACGCCAACTTATATAAAAACACAGAGAATTCAATCGAGCAACATTAAATAGAGAATAGAGCAAAGTTATGGTTCATAATGGAAAGAAGAGGATACCCAATGCATCTAATTGCGGTAATCAATAACATATTGCGATGTCCGGGTAATTAAAGACCTACGCAGTATTTTTTTTTTATTATTATTTTGTTTAAATTGAATATTTAAATTTTATTTCGGTTCGTTTCCTTTTTTTTCTTTTTTATCCCGGCTAACTTTTATATCAATAGAGCATGAAATCCCTTACCTCTGGAGTGGATTCCTCGAAGGCTTATGTTCTTGGTTTAAATTACCCTGTAAGTTAATAATTTGTTTGGATTTCAACAATCCCAGAATGATATACTTTTTACAATAACAATTAGTTTTTATTACACACATAAATATAATAGGCAATGTTTATATTCATATCAAAATTCAAATAAATTCTTAACCTTAACAATGTTTACAGATTTACTCATCAATCCCAAATATTTTGTTTCACCCGTGTATTTTTAAATGTTTTGAATTACGCAATACCGTTTCACTAACTATACAAATAAGTAGGCCGCTCAACTTACATGCTAGCATGGGCCTCTGGTTCTTCTTACCTCACTATACGTGCTGGCGTGGAATCTCTTTCTTCACCAGAAATCTTCGTTTAATTAAATTTAATAGTGCATCGACCATTCCATTTGGTAGATAAACATCCAACTTTAATTACCATTAATTGTTCTTCTTAGTTTGGTAAGTATTTATACTTTTATCTAAATTATTTTCGGCTGTGAGCCACGTGCTCATCGATTGATTTAACTTTCTTTGTAGGATCCTCACACCTTCGTGTTGATAAAAAACAACTCAAACTATTGATTTTTAGAAGACCGAACCAACTCGCGTCTTTTCACCTTCGAGACCACACAGGAATCTCTTGTTTACAATTTTCGTTGTCCTGGTTTTTCGTTAATTATTGTTATTCTTCAATCTTGATTCTTTTTTTAATTAGGTGAGTGTTACGCGCTTTTGATTAATTAATTAGTTTTGAAATGTCATAAAACTAATTCACCTTTATTGTTTTTTTAGAATCTGTCGCATACCTCATCGCCAAGCTTGTAGTCTGTACCGTGCTGTTTGTAGCGGCATTTCGGAGCCGTTACCCCTTGTTCTTCCAGCGAACCCACGTAAACCTTGTGTAACGAACTTCTTAATCTAACATTTTAAAACTATTAACAAATTTCTTATAACTAACCTTTTCAAACTACTTAGTGAACAATTCTTTTTATTAATAACATTTATCATTCTAGGACCTTCTTTTCTTTTTACTCAATTGCCTCGTTGAGTACTTATCGCTTTTATGTGATCCGATCCTTTGACGAACATCCCAATGCGTCAAGAGACCTCATGCTTTATTTTTGCTTTTGATAATTAATTAATAATGTTCAACTTCTTAATTCGTTGAGACACCGCAATATGTATATAGCAAAACTTCAATAGTCCTAGATATAAATGGCAAAATTACGGATAGCACAATCACTAATAAAGGAGTAAAGCAGGGCTGTAGTTTATCCCCTACATTATTTAATATTTATTTAGACGATACTATACGGAAATGGAAAATTACAATCGACGGAGGGATAATACTAGACAGAGCAACAACACTAAACTCAGTTCTATATGAATCGCTAACTGCAGAAAGGGGACATGTTACATTTCTAGAAATGTTCAGGAAATAAAAAAAACTGTTTAATATCTTAAAAGTTCATCCTTTTTACTCAAATTTTCGGCAGGGCATGCCTTAGAACATTTGAAATGAATGAGTATATAATATATTTGATATTAATTTGTGTTCTCAATTAGATCAGCTGCGAAATTAAACATATGGACATGTCCCCTTTCTGCAAGAAAAGAAAAATTCACAATAGAAAATGTGGCAAAAAAGTATTATTTTTAAGGTATTTTAATAAAAAATAATTAAAAAACAGTTATTCGTCGTCGTATTCATTGTGCTTAGGTGGCTACGCTGTAATTTCTTTCCAATATCATTCATAAGCATCTGGAATGAATTTGATCGTATTTTTTACATCAGCAATCTTCTTTTTATTTCTTGATCGCTTTGCTGAATCGCTTTGCTCTGTGGGGAAGTTCTAAATTTGGTCTTGTATTGCGTAATCTAAATGTTTCTGTTATAAGGCTATTGATAAATTCCATGCACACCACTTCTTGAGCGGCAGAAATCTTCATGTGGTGGTATGGAGAGATCAAAAACGACTTTCTTCACGTCTTGGCACATTTTTTCCATAAGATTCATTGCTCAGGCAAGTCCTCTTATAAAATTCATGCCACCAGCTTTTAAAATCATAAAATAAGTCTTTACTAACTTCCACAATGGTGAATTTCTTAGAATTTTTTGACGCTTTAGATAATATTTTGCAGTCTTCTTTGACCGTGTAGAATTTTTCAATTTAGTTAAGCGATATTTTGATAAGACCAAAGTCACGGTCGCAGGGCATCAATGAATGCCCTTTCATAGGAAAATATGATAGGAAGAAAATTGGATTTCTTCTAATTTATTAAACTCCACTAGGCTCATCAAAAATCGAATCATTGTGTTGTTTTTGTTTTGTCCACAACAATAGGGAAGATGCATAAATTTTTTTTATAGCGTAGTTGGATCAAAAATAACTAAATATACTAATTAATGCTATTTAATTTATTTATTTTCGTTTTGATAATAATTTAAAAAATATTTAAAAATCCGTCAATTTGAATTGAAGGAAACGACCGCGCAATTTGCCATGTACTTGTGACGTCACAAGTTTCAATTTTACATTCATTTATATTATTTTTCTGTGGTTTTGTGATTTGAAAGTTGAAGTTTGTTAGTGTTAAAAGCTGTTATTTATCATAATTAAATCAATTAAAAACAAAAAAGTAAAAAAAGTACTCTACACGAGTAGAGTAAACAAGAAAGTGAGGTTATTGCAAGCAAGCAAGCAAACGCGTTGCGTTTAAGGTCACATGATTTATTTTAAATTATCATTGAATTTTAAAATGGATTATTTATCCATTTATGAAGACATAAATGAAGACGGTCATGGTCTGAACGTTAGCGCAATCAACTGCTAACGCAAGGCGCCCCGGTTCGACTCCGGGTATTGACTAAAAATTTCTTGGCCGTCTTCCGTGTTTCGGAGGACACGTTAAGCAGGCGGTCCCCCTGTGTTAATGATTTGCCATCATAACAGTAAAAAACAGGGTGCAGGCACATCGAAAGGCAAGCCTAGCAAGCTACCTGAGATGTAAAAACCAAAACTGCTCACAGAACCAACAGTGCCTCTGACAGAGGCATATAGTTGAGAAGTACAGGACGTAGTCCTAGCGTAAGAAGAAGAAGAAGAAGAAGATTATTTATAACAAAATACAATAAATAGAAGTTATTTTTGCTGATTTGATATTTAATATATAGGATTAATCGGAAAATACTGTTTTAACTAAATTTTTTTATTCATGCATGTTCCCCGTTATCGCAGAAAATAAGTAGTTTTATTAAATTTTTTCTTCAACTACTTGATCAATGTAATGCTTCAATGCCGTGTGACACTTGTGTAAATTTGCGTGTAGATTTACGTGTAGATTTACGTGTAGATTTCTACACCGTGTAAAACACGTACATTTGCGTGTAGATTTACGTGTAAATATTTTATAGAAATATTTCTATATTTTTTCGCAAGTTGTGCGTGTAAAATTGCGCAGAAGAATATTCGAAGGTGTGGTCTATTTTTTCTTGTGTTGTTTTTGTCAGTTGGTAAAAGTTTGAATTGGCATTAATTGCCAATTTGAATCCATTATCACGTTTCTTTTAGTATTAAACAACACAAGGCGACCAGACATACAAACTTCTTATAGCAACTTACCGTTCGAATTTGCAATTGACCAGAATGCGCGTGTGCAAATTGTAAATTTACGTGTAAATTTTTACACAAGTGGCAAACACACTATTTGCTAGCAGATTTGCAACAAAATCTACACGCAAATTTACGTGTTTTACACGGTGTAGAAATCTACACGTAAATCTACACGCAAATTTACACAAGTTGTCACACGGCCTTCAGAAAAGAATACACATCATTTTCCCCTTTGCCTGCTTCGCCTTCGTAGTATTACATAACAAGTCATATGTTTGGATTTAAAATTTTGGATTCCGAAAGTGCATATATTGTGCTACTCATTTTAACATGCAGATATATTTTGCATCCAATGAAACCAATTTACTAATTTTATATGGTAATAATGGGTTATGATATCATGTTGCACTCGTATTATATTGTCGACATGCTCACAGTTTGTTATCACTTTACTGCAGAAAGGAGATATGTCCTGGACAAGTCCCGTTTATGCAGTAATCGAATTCTTTATTAGTTCATAGTGTCGAGGGTAATAATAGAAGATTTATCATTTCTGCAGTACATGGTGCGTCTAGGCATCTAGATCAATAAAATATCAAAATGTCAATTTCACAAAAAATGTGACATGTCCCCTTTCTGCAGTTAGCGATTCATATGCAGACGACGTAGCACTCATTTTTGAAACGGAGGACGACCTACAAAGGGGAATTCATGGCCTTGGTCGCATATGTCAAGAATACGACTTAAAGATATCGATCAAAAAGACCAAAACCATGGCTTTCATTGGTAAAGAACCAACACGAGCAAAAATAGTAGTCGATAACAGCACAATAGAACAAATAATAAGCCACTTCCGCTACTTAGGATGCGACATATCATATGAGCGTGATAACGACACAGAACAAAAACTGAACAGATTTGAATATATTGCTATGGGATATCGTAGCCTCACGTTGGGCTAGCCAAAAAGTGCTATGAACGGAGTCCTTTAATAATGCTGCACGTTTTAAAGTTGAGGTTTTGTACGAGTGTACGTAAATGTACCCCGTCAACAGAAATGTATGCAAAATTTTATTGTTGAATGCAATTAAAAGAAATTTATCCCTCGGCTTAGCAATTTCGGTGAGCACAGACCTACCTTTTCTCACGTTGGGTTCCTTCCTTGACCAAATCTTAATTCTGAAATGAAATATTGTGGTTCTCGGAATGATTACAAAATTATGCTCCGTTTGATAATGCAATGGTAAATTTTATTGTACAAATTGTAATTAGTTTTAAATAAATCGTTAACATAAATTAAACAATTCCTTAAAATTACCCCAAAACTATAAATGCTAAATCGAAGTTACGCGGTAGAAAATATAAGTCCGCACTAAATTTTGTTAAAGTGAAAATTGTTTGGCTTTACCTTTAAAATCTGGTTCTTTTCTGGTTACCAAGATGAATGACCATGAAACCCAGTATCAATTCTTTATCGATGGTGTACAGTTGCATAAATATGAGTGGATGCCTTTTCCAACACGTGTAAATTCGTTTATCGTTATTTGTGAAAATATCCTCAATCCTTCAATATTTTGATCCAAAAACACTGGTAACTCACGTAAGTTAAATTTACTTTTTAAATTTTATATCTTTTATTCGGTTTTAATCGCACTTTTTACTGATAAATTATTTTCTTGTAGGACGCTTAAAATTTCACCACGCCATTCATCGAATCTAAATCAACCACTTCCTCTATCCATTGTTTTACCATCGTTACTTGTGTTTTTCAAGGCAAATGTGATTTTCCATTGATCGAAAATTAAAATCAATTTATTTGACGTTATAGTTTCCAGGTTCGGTTTAAGCCCAATGTGACTTATAAAATTTTAATAAAATTTTTATGTTTCAGATTAATTTGAAGTATTTGCACCTCCTGTGATCTTCCAGTAAAGTTTTGAAGAAAATGTTTTTCCCATTTGTGGTACATTGAATTACGAAGCACTCCGATACGTGTAAATTTATTCCTATTTAAGCTTTACGTTTTAACACATTTTTATAAACTAACATAGAACAATTATTTTGATTTCAAATGACATTTCTTATTACTAATTAATTAAATTATAATTTTTAACAAACATTTTTTTTAATAGAAATTAAAACGTTGCATTTTTGAATTTATTTTGTTATTTCGTTCCGTGATCCTTTCTTCATGTAAATTTATGACGTTAAACTAAATTTTTGGTATCAGATGAAACTTTTACGTTTGAACAAATAAGTCATGTGCTACCTTTATTGATAAACAAATTTCCAATCGTGACGTTATCATTTCTATTGACGTGGTGGTCAGTTTCGGACATAGCAATATACTATGTGGCACTATACGAAGATATCTAAAACACAAAACACGAAAAGACACACGTGTGAAATTTTATAAAATAGTCGCAGTACCAACCCTGATGTATGGGAGCGTATGAGATTTTTGAGATCAGTAAAGGGTTGTAGCAGAATGGACCATATAAGAAATACCGACATCAGAGATGAGCTCAACATTATTAGCATAAAAGACAAATTAAAAGAAAACAAAACCAAGTGGAAAGAACATCTAGAAAGGATGAGCGAAGACAGATTACCTTTAAAAATATATAATTACAAGCCTAAAGGAAAGAGAAACCTGGGTAGACCAATGAAACGATGGGAATCGTAACAGGCAATTTCTAATGCCTAACACGGAAAGTGAAGAAGAAGAAGAAGAATTTACTATTTTATTTTTCAAGTTTAATTTAGTGTAACATTAAATATAGGTTGAACCGCATTGGTTAATTAAAATCAAAAAGTTGCTTGGCAATATAACGAGTCAATATCATGTTCAAATTTAATATTATAACTTTTCTCGTTATATATTTCAAATATGATTAAATAAATATTTTATAGGCAGCTACAATTGCAAATGGAATTTATAACTCAAAATGGTATTTAAAAAGTCATGGCTTGAAGAAAGGTTCAATTTTAATGATGATGCAGATATCTCAGCGGGATATTTCATTTTCTGCAATGGGAATGTTTCCCATAAGAGCCAGCACTTTGGTTTCGGTAAGTAAAGATATTAAATTTAATTTTCAAATAAATGGACTCTGAAAATCAAATACACCGTGCCGCGTTAGATAAGCTCGTCTATTTCTTTTGTAAAGCTCGCTTTACATATAGAATAGAAAATAAATATAATTATTGTTCTTCACAGATATTCAACATTGGAATGTCTACAAAAGCTCTTATAAACAATCTGGATGCAAAATAAAATAATAATGCCAATTTGGATTGGTTTCAAGTTTAAATTTGCACAAATGGTTTGAGCATCTAAAATATACATTTACATCAATCTTTTTAGTAGAATGCCTAAATTAAAGTTCACACTTTAATTTTAAAATGTACCTACAGACTAATTGAGACGATTTCCCATATTCTAAGGCATTTCGGACACGAAGCTACTGAAAAGTAACGGAACTGGTTGCAAACCAATAGTTTACAAACTAGTTTGGGACTAAGTTCCTTCACGACGCACATGAAGCTAGGACAAACATTTTACAAACATGTATGCAGCGCGGTACAAACCGATTGCTAACTAATTGTATCGTGTGCGAACCCCTATTGAAATACGAATTTCATGCCACCTAAGCTACTGAATAGTAATTACAGTTAGTAACTAGTTTCTTTTTAGTAGCTCCGTGTGCAAGTCGTCTGAAGATTAAAAATCTATCGATCGTACAAAAATGGTGTGAGGCAGAGGGTGGGTAGGGGTAGCTTTGTGATTCTGAAAAAACAAGTTATTTTGTAACATTTGGATCATTCCGTCACAAAATTTTAGAAGCGATTAATTTGTTAGAAGTACCGCAATTTAGTAGATTAATTTCTTGTCTCATCAGTTGCATGAGGAGTCTGATAGTTTAAAAACAAAGTTTCTTACCAGTGGTGGGTTTCATAATATCAAAATATCGTCTCCGCTAGTCAATTCATTTTAAAATTAAGTTGATAACAGAATTAATTTCTAACGCAGTTTTTGAAATAAATGCACCTTATTATTTGCACTTATTACTATAAATTTAATAATTACTGTTAAATCACAAAAATCAAATAAATATATTCATAGATTTAATTTTATATTAATATTTTATTAATATTAAGAATATTAATGCGTTTTATGCAATCCTAGCGCGTTTATAAGGATTTATGACTGCTTTTGCAGTTCGTAATGACCTTCTTCTGTTCCATGTAGCGTTGATTAGTAAATTTACTCCCGTGGTGTCATTTAATCGCAAGGGATCATAATATGACCTTATAATTATTGACTCGTCAATCTTCTACGTGTTATGTTTTATCTTACGTTAGAATTATTTATCGTTTTATATTACACTTTATTATACATGTACAGCTTGACTAGACTTTCTGTTACCAATTTCATACAGTTATCATAACTGCCAAAATTTCTCCATTGCAAGGAAATTGTTAGTGATTTGTTAATGTCGGTAGATTTAGAAATAAGCCTCAAATTATCGAAATAATGAATTATAGAATAAATTTTAAATCTTAAATAGACGTACAACGATAGGTAATAAGATCAAATATTTTACAACATTTTTTAAAACAGTGCAACAATGACCAAATATGAAAATTGATATGATAGACCAACATTTGTACCTACCTATCTTTTAGTTCTACATACGCATTTCTACGTCTACAAATAAAGTTATAATTTACTTTTGTATCGAAACTTTTTCTAAAGTATCCAATAACTGCATGTTTTACCCTAATTGTCTGCTTGTTAATAAAACTTACAAGGGGAACAACACCCGCATGAAGGATTGCCGATTTTGATAAATTTAAAAATGGTAGAACTAGATCGAATTTCATTAGGTCTATAATTTTTTTTGTGTCAAAGAGGTGTCCTTTGGATGTAATTGACACTTGAAATTTCGTCGCGCCACGCCTCCCAGTGAAATGATTGGTAGTCACCATTACCTTTAGAATACAATTTTTTTAAAATTTTTTGAAAATTTGTTCAAATATTTGATAGTGTGATCGTTTTCGTTCAAAATTACAGGCAATTAACTTATTTTAATACATAGTTTATGTAACTTTTAATTTAAAAAATAAAAACAGAAGATGGGTTTAACAGCTTTACACAACTCAATGATAACAAGAAGAGAACTAGATGGTGTAATAGTTTAGGTGATCTGCTTGCGGAACGAATCGCCCGGGTTCCATCCTTGCTTTGGCGGATTTTGTTTTTCATACATTCGTTATGAAATTATTAATAATATATCACGATTGAAAATTAAATTCTGTTCTTTTCTTAAATTAATTGGATAAAAGGAGAATCATAAGAAAAACATTTTCAACAAAACAAAAATAAAACATAATTTATGTGATAGTGGAAAATGTTTTTTTTATTAATGCGTTCCACCAAGCATTTAGTATCTATGATTAGTTGAGTGCTTTTAGTTCGCGTATACTCGGGTATGATCTTGAAAAAGCTGCTCTGATTGGTTAATACGCAGTAACATTAAACTTGTACTAATGATAATTGTTAGTAATGCTCTTTATGATATTCTAAGAACGAAAAATTAACAGAAAATATAACCTCAAATTTTATTATTTGCAAATTTTTAAAAGCTGTTTTTATTGTAAAATAAAATTATTATAAAAATAAATTTTATTATTATTTATATAAAAATATTTTTTCTTTTATAAGCTTCCAAAATAATCAATTAAATTTCTCCAAGTGACATCGTTGTCATGTTGTTAGTTATTATCAGCATTGTGTATATTTTTCATTAATGATTTCATTAATAATGATTTTATCCCATTGAATATTTATCGCTGGATCATCTTTGGGGTAAAGGTTCTGCAGCAAGTCTTGCTTTATTATGCAAGACTTCAGTTGCTACTATCACTGGAAGAACATTAACTTCTTTGTTGAAAACGTATTCCTGTTGCTAAACATGGAAATCTACGTTTCCAAATGCTAAATGTTCTTTCAATAAGGCAACGAGTTCTTATTTGCGAAGTAGCAGTTGCTTTGAGGAGGAATCGCGTGATTTCTTATGTACTTTGTTCTAACTCGTGCTGTATCTCCAAAAGTAGATCCTCTGCGGTAGCTGTTTGCAGGAGAAAACGTCGAAAAAACTCAAGATCGTCGTGATTTCGTGAAAGTTGGGTCTTGCATTTATCACTCGCGGTCTTCTATAAACTGCATTTACAATATACATATTCAGCATCTGAAGAAGATAATAAGATATTGTAAATAATATCCAAAAATAATCACTTTAACTAATTTTTTAACACATAAAGAGTTAAGTATTTATCGAAAAATATAGTGTACCTGATTTTTGACGGCGAGTGTTATCGCTGAACTGAGTGCATAAGGGTTTACTACCGTAAAAACCGTAAGATAGAATTAATATTCAGCCTGAAGACATAAGTGAGGTTAGGTAGGGTTACTAATCTTACAATAAATTATTCATAATTATTTAACATCGAGAAGAATGTGATCTCATTAAAATGTTCCATTCACCACGTTCGAATGGAAATGTTGCATTGGTACAACACCATGACGATGAATCACAATCACTACAATTAACAAAAAGTAATTCAGCCCTTGATGTAGAATTGAATCGCCAATTGATACCAAATGTGGGACGCGAACAATTAAGTAACTCCGCATTTAGCGGTAATAACACAAATGTAGCAACAATGCCTGAAAATGATTTGTTCGGGACAAACCCCGCGTTATTTCAACAAGAATACCAGCCATACAATGAATTAATGTCTTCAGATGGTCCTGATGCTGAATGAAAAACAGTAGAATACGGAAAAAGACGTCGTGATGGAATCAGTCCGGAAAACCAGAGAAAACAGCGCAGACAAGCTACTCTAGCTGACTACTGGTTGAGTCATCTTATACCTACCAACATCTAATAACTACAGTGCCCTAACTCAAGAGTTAGACGAAAATGCATCGGGAGAGGCTACTGCTCCAAAAATAATTAAGCCACCACCAATATTTGTTGAGGGGGTCCAATGTATCCAACCTTTGACTGCTCTCTTGAACACCATTGCGGCAGATAATTACACAACAAAATGTCTGAGAAACGAACAGGTGAAAATTCAACCTTCAACTGCGGAAGCGTACTCAAAAGTAATAAAAGCCCTAGAAAAGAAGAAAACAAAGTTTCACACCTACCAGATGAAACAAGACCGAACATTCCGAGTGGTAATTCGTAACATTCATCCAACTACAGACAGAGATGACATAAAACTGGCATTTGAACAGGAAGGTTACGAAGCAGTCAACATCTCTGGCATCCAGCAAAGAAATACAAAAATTTGGTTACCCCTATTCAATGGTGAGCTAAAAGTCAAACCCAATAACAAAGAAGTTTATAATATAACAAAATTGTTAAATTCCATAGTCAAGATAGAACCTCCACACCCCAAACGAGAGGTTCCACAGTGTAGTAGATGCCAGCGGTATGGCCATACCAAAAAATACTACCATCATGTTCCACGGTGTGTTAAATGCACTGGTAACCATTCTACCGACCAATATCTTCGTAGGGAACGAGATAATGATGTAAAATGCGTAAATTGTGATGAAAAGCACCCCGGTAGTTACAAGGGCTGTCGAGTCTACAAGGAGTTGCAAAAAAAAGATACCCACCCTTAAGGAAAAAAGAAGAAACAACCCAACAAACAAAAATAAATAATAATATCCCAAGGTATAGTACGAATTCCTACGCCCAAGCAGCCAGAAGTAACTCTCAAGCTAGCCAAGCTGCCAATAATGTACAACAAAACTATGTTCTCGCTACATAATAGCAGCCGCCAAATAATCTTGAACAAATGATGGCAAAGATGATGGACAAAATGGACAGGATGCTCTATCTCCTGGGAGCCCTGATCGCTAAAATGTAATAATGAATAATACACAAATCAAAATTGCTGTCTGGAATGCCAATGGCTTGGTCTCACATGGCCAAGAACTAAAACTTTTCATTTCAAATCTCAACCTGGATGTAGTTTTGGTATCGGAAACCCATATTACCGACAAAAGCTACATTCGAATTGCGGGATGCTCAATATATCACACCCCGCATCCTGGAGGTCGGGCCCGTGGAGGAGCAGCTGTCATTATTAAAAACAATATCAAACACCATGAGTTTACCAAGTTTAGTCAACACACTCTCCAGGCAACAGCTGTACGGATAGAGACCCCGCACGGTGGTATGGTTCTAGCAGCAGTATACTGTCCACCTAATACAAGTATTAAGGAAGAGCATTTTGTATCCTTCTTTGAGACTCTTGGCCACAAATTTTTGGCTGGGGGTGATTTTAATGCAAAGCACTTTCACTGGGGTTCTAGATTAGTTACTCCACGGGGCAGACAACTTTATCGGGCAATAACAGGGAAAAATCTCCAACTATTATACTCTGGGCATCCCAGTTATTGGCCGACAGACCCACACAAAATACCGGATGTTATAGACTTCTGTATTACCAAGGGCATTGCACGTAACTACTTAAGTATTGAGAACTCGTTGGACCTCTCATCAGATCACTCACCACAAATAGTCACCTTGCAGCATCAAATAAGTAGAAAGTCACAACCACCAATGCTGTCCAACAGAAATACAGACTGGGAACCATTCCGTACCGTCCTAGCGGAGCAAATCAATCTGAGAGTTCCCTTAAGATCACAGAAGGAAATTGACGAAGCGGTTGAACAAATAACAACAGCAATACAAAAAGCTGCATGGACTGCTACTCCTTCTAGGCAGACAACCGATACCTCAAATCATTGTGTAACAGTACACTGTTACTGTGTTTCGTTCAGCGAAACAAGTTTTTTATTTTTTATTTTTTATTTTTGATACCTGGACAGGTCGATTTATTTTACCACCTTTGAGTCGACCGAATTTAATTAAGGATTTGTGCATTTCTACGCCTGTCAGTTAGATGACCAAGATGACGGACGGAATATTTCTAAATTAGATCAGAAAAGGTCGGTAAGGAGTTTCCAAAAAAGGGGGTCGATAAAATTTTGTAGCACGAGCAAGACGTGTAATTTTTGCTCTGCATGGTGTTGCAATTTTACAAGTATTTTTCGAATGGTAAAATTTGGTTTTAAGTGCGGAAACGTCAGTGCATTTTTCTTTTAGAGCGATTCCATTTTTTTTGACGCTTCGTGACCGATTTTTTTGGAAGCTGATAATGATACGAGGAAACACAATCACTCCGCCATATTTGGAAAATTCGCATTCTAGCCGCATTTTTAACTGGTACAACCTGACCAGACGTCTCCAGGTATTTAGTATCATTTCTCTTATGTTTTATTATTTTTTTAACATCTTGGTTTCCTTTGCCTCGCATTTTCGCTTTGAACTTTTTTTTTTTGGCTGAAGTTAACGTTGGTTGCAGGTTTTGCATCTTTGTTTCAACGCAATTAGAGGCCGTCTAATCTTTACGTTCGCAGGCGTTGATATGAATGCGATATGTTCGAATTTTCGTGTTTTAAGATTATTAATTAATAATTATTTTTAAATTTGAACAACGCATTATTTTCATTGAATTGTATCGAACAGCGCTGGCTGAATGCATTGGCATAGGATTTCCGAACTGGTCGTCATGCGTTCAAATCTAATATTTGAAATTTTTATGTTCGACATTTTTTTTGTGTTTATTTTTATTTAGGTGTTTTTTTTGAAACTAAGCAGCGATGTAGACCAATGTACAGGGTGTTTGATTTTTGTCGCTGGCGCTTCCGCTTGTTCGGCTGTGAAGTTCGTTAGTGGTTCCACTTTGTGGGATCTGTTATGACCACTCGAACGTTCTGTTGGTCGATTGCGGGGAGTAGTTCTTGGCGATGGCATTCAAGCTACTGTACTGGTTTTGGTCGGCAAACATCGCAGTATCACCACGTTAAAGCAGCGACCATATTGTTGCCACTTTTTATGTTTGTTTTTGTTGATTTTGTGGTGTTGTTAATTTTGATTTTTTTGTGGTTATTCCACAAGCTAAAATACTTTTAGCTTGCTGTGGATGTAAGGGTGGCTGGCTGGTTGGAGTAATATTTGTTCACTTACTGGTTCGATAACATCTAGAATCGGGACAATCTGTTAAGAATCGTCCACTTACTGGTTTAATAACATCGTAAACCATTTTATCATTTTTATTTTTCTAAACTACGTATCACAACATCTAGATACTAGTTATTCCATCTTTCTCAACGGATAATGGCTTTGCTTTAGCCTTGGTAGTTATTTTTGTTTGTTGGTTAATTAGTTTAACTAAATTTTGGAATTCGTTCTTTTTTTCTTTCATGAGAAGTATTCCTTTTACCTACCATGTGCTATAGTAAAGCTTACTTCACATCAGTGTGTACTCAGATATTTTTTTGTACTTTTTATTTTCTTTTTGGTAATAATTTAAGGGACTAAGATGTATCTGAAATCCTTTATTTTTAACCTGGCGCCCTGGGTACAGTTATTTTAGCGAAGCTGGTCAACTATATTTAAACGAACCCACGAACGCTTTCGAGCGACCCAGTGAGCTCCGACACTGGGTAATTCCTATGAGCTAGGCCGTTTTGTACAGTCCATCTACAAACGCGAATAGAGGCAATGGAGCGAAAATAGAACGGTTTTCACCACAATTGTCCCGAGCATATTAAAAGTAAGCTTCAAGAAAAAAGAAGGTTAAGAAAACGCTGGCAGATGACTCATGCTCCAAACGATAAAATGAACCTTAACCGCGTCACTGGGCAACTCAAAAAAATGCTGAATAACAACAAAAATCAAGGCATAAAAAAATTCCTGGAAAGTTTCTCACCAACGGAAGCTACTGACTATTCCCTGTGGAAGGTCACTAAAAAAATTAAACAAACCCAAAACACATATCCACCTATTAGAGCTAAAGACGGCAGCTGGGCCAGGACAGACGAAGAAAAAGCGAGCACTTTTGCGGAACATCTCGGAGAAGTTTTATAACCCTTCCCAACTGAAGTTCACCCAGAAGAAGAAGAACCGATCCATCAATTTCTAAGTTCTCCCTATCAGATGGACCACCCAACTAAACCATTGAAGATTGCGGAAGTTATGTCAATTATTCAGACTGGTCTTAGCACAAAAAAGCATCGGGTTATGACCTGATCACCGGCAGAATCTTGAGGGAATTGCCACGGGAGGCTGTAAAGATGATCACCTTTATATTTAATGCTATTCTGAGAACGGGTTGCTTCCCTTCACAATGGAAGACGGCCCAAATAATTCTTATTCCGAAGCCTGGTAAGGATCCAACAGAGACTGGCTCTTATCGTCCAATCAGCCTCTTGCCAATTCTCTCTAAGGTATTCGAGAAACTCTTCCTGATCAAACTGAAACCTCTTTTGGAGGAAAAACGTATAATCCCGAGTCACCAATTTGGGTTTCGACAGCAGCAGTCGACCATTGAGCAGGTGCACAGAGTTGCCAGGAAAATGAGGGACGATTTGGAGAACAAGCGATATTGCTCAGCGGCTTTTTTGAATGTATCCCAGGCCTTTGACAAGGTGTGGCATGATGGTTTGAATTAGAGTGTGTATATATGAAAGAGTGTGGCCAGTCGGTAATGCGCCGCCATGTTTATCTTAAATGCACCAGTACGTGTATTATATTCATTTGATTCTCTTACATAAAAACGTTGAATTTGATAACATGTGGCTAAAAATTTTCAGTCATAAGGTTAAAAAAAGATATTGTTTCATAATGACATAATTATGGAGCACATATTTTTATTAAAAAGACTTTATTTTACATTTAAATGCATGGTTTGTGATTTACTTCCGCGAGCATGTTTGTTTTTATTAAATGCAATCTTTTTCTTATCTGACACTTTTAAGCGGAATGTCACAAATCTCTTAATAAGTTTTTTTATAATATTGTGGCAGTCCAATATATGAAAATTACGTAGGTAACTGAATTATTTCTTTGCATTTTAACCCTACAGTGCGCGCTGATTCATATATGAATCATCTGTCGAATTCGCGAAAATCTTTGCATTGCATAATTGCAAGATGTAAATAAGCGCCGTCCCATCTATCCTTCATCCATCCTCAACATTCTTAACAGGGTGCTTATCGTATAAACTATTTTTTAACCTTAAAATTTAAATGTTTGTGGTAACATTGCACGTTTTGGTTCGAGTGGTTGTCGTGGTTTGCATTTGTGTTTCAGAAGCAATATACATAGATGTTATATTATTTTACGTTGTTTTTAAACACATTTGGTTTTGTTTTCTTGTATAAAACATTTCATATTTGTGCAAATATTGTTTTGATTTGAATTTAAAGTTAAATTTGTAATCATTTTGGCGCAGTGATGCATATATGAATCATACTCAAAATTGTACAAAAAAAATAGAAAAAACGAGAGTGGATTTTTAAAATTATTTTTCCTATATTTATAGTCATGTTTTGAGTGATTTTAATTTTCTTACTTGAAAATAAAAAATTGCTCATTGTAGGGTTAATACATAAAATTTAATTAAATTCGTATTTTTGTTTACAACTAAATCATAATAAGATCGAAATATTTTCTCCATTTCTTGAAAAAATATAAAAATATGCACCTATTGCTTCTAAATGCAACATAAAACTGCAACTAGATAAGATAACGTGCAAAGTAAGTCCATGTTCGCGCGCTTTAAAAGGATAAACATGGCACGACCAATCAGAAAGATGACGGTAGTTGGCCACACTCTTTCATATTACGATGATGAAGGTACGGATGGACCCCGTCTATCGCAATTTAATAAAAATTGTTGATGTACTTACTACCTCGGCTAACTGGGTTTTTGTTGCATGTAACTTACTTATCTCAGTAGTCGGTTCTTTCGGAAATTGTAAATCAAATGTGTGTATGCTGAAAATTAAACACCCGGGAATACAAAAATCCCAAAAATAATCCGTTTTGTAAAATTATACTTTTATTATGTAAATTTTTAATGAATTTGTGTATCAATAAATGTTTACTAAAATTATTAATTAATTTCTTATTTATTAGTCCCCAAACAATAAAATCTAAACACGCGGCGTCATAGTACGCGATCGGTGCACAAAATTAAGTTTTTGTAAATGTTTTTGGCTTACCCTATATAAATATGGTTCTTTCCTGATGGTTGGTATAACGCACCTCCAGTATTCAATGGCAGTTCCCACTGATGACTTCATTTTTCAATAATATATCCAGATTTGTGCTTAGTTAAAATTTGTATAAGCCTCGTGGCAAATTTTCTACTTTCCCAAAAATATTTGCAATCGGTAAGTAAACCTTTTTCTTTTCACTATATTTACGTTCGCACTAACTTTTAAACACTTTATTTTACAGTTATGCCTGTTTTTATCCTGCATTTTATACAATTTATCAATTTTTACTGGAGCCGATAAAATTACACGTGCAACCTTTGTGCAAAGTAGGAAGAAGCCTCTTTTTGTTTTCCACATAGTCAAGGTGTTACAAATCCAAAGCAACTTGATTATTGTTCAATAAATCGATACGTAAGTAAAATCCACCATCTTGTCATAGCGCGAAATTTGAAATTGTCTTTTAATTAAATTTTCTCATGTTTTTAGGTTAACCAATGATTTTAAACACATAATTACTGTTTATTGCTGGAATTGTTCAACGATGGTTTATCGGATGACCGATCACTTGGTTTATTGTTAATTTCGACGCACAACGTAATGTTTTTAAATTTTATATCTAATGTTTTAACAAAATTATTTCTAATAACTTAACTAACAAATTAGTGCATGTAATTTACAATTTCTTATATTAAACATTTTCATTAATTTAATTTTTAACAAATTTTTGTTATTACGGATTTTGATTTTAACATTTTTAATTAATTTTGTTGACTCTTGTATTCGTTATTGTGATTTAAATTATTTTCTTCGTTTTGACTTTTTATTGATACTAATGAACCTTCTATTTCAATTAATAAGTTTCATGCATAAACCTTTATATTTAATCAAATTGAATTCTCGTCTTACGAGTGACGTCTCCATCCGATATCACCGCATCTTAGCCCCCTTATCAATAATATAATTTATTTAAAAATAACGATTTTTGTAATAAATTTATTAATTGATATTAACTATTAACTACTATTTTTTTCAAACAACTAACTAACTAATTGGCTAACGTAACACTAACTACTAATTAAATCAACTCAAAACCAACTAACTAATTAACTCAACTCAAAACTAACTAATTTACATTTTATTTTTCCTGACCAAGACTTCTCTTTTTGATTACACCATTATTTGAATTCTATTTTTAAACTTGACTCTACGATCTTTTAAATTTTAACATTTCTTTTCTGGGCTATTTATAATTTCAACCTTTCTACCTGTTCTCTTTTAGTTAATCTTTCTATCTCTAACTTATTTTTCATTTGGGTGATTTCTACCTTTGTTATTTTACTTCCCTTTTACCTTTAACCCTTGTGATCATTAGTTTTCATTCATAATTCCTTATTATTCATTAGTATTCTCATATCTTCCTTTAATCAATATTTACCTATTTATTTAATTCCCCATTTATTTAATATCTGACCTCTTTTTGGGTCTCTTATACATTTTAACTCCTACAACTTCATAATCAATTAATCATCTTACACCCGCGACTCTTATTTAGGTTCTTTCGGGTGTCTAACTCCACATATCATTTATCTAGTTTCTCCGTCTGAGTTAACTACCATTTTTGTTTACCCCCCATTTATCTCATAATGTTAAACATTGAATACCTATTTTACCGAAACCTTCTGATCTCTCAAATTAAATTCATGATCACTTCTTTCAACTTCTCCTGTTTCACCCAAATTCTAAATTCAACTTTTTGTCCTCTTTCATTAACTAAATTATTTTTCTAATTGCATTTTTAAATTGAAATTATCAAATTAATTGAATCTTAATAACATTTCCTTTCTAAATTTTCTAATTACTTTAAAATGTAGTATTTTTGCATGATTATCTATCATCTTCTTATTCAAAATTCTTCCATCTTGGTCACTTCTTCCATAGTCTTCATGTTCCAATAGCTTTAAATCATATTTACAAATTGCTATTTTTATTAGTCATCCCCTACTATTTTCTTCAGCGGTATAAATTTAGTTGTTATTTTTATTGACTTAAGCTTCGCCAATATAATTGGCATCCCCTAATCCGAATTTATTTTGTTCATCCAAACGTACACGTCTGGCTTTAAATTTCACACGTGTGATTTTAAAACGTACTCTTTTGTATCCTTCTATGGTTTTACTGTAATTATTTTTATTGTTATCCTTGCGTCTTTGTAAATCGTCATAAATTTTAATGCTGCAATCACTTTGTTGTCCATTACTATTATAAAATTTTCTGTTCTTCTTATTTTGCTTGCTTTTACTATTTTGTCGCGGTTTGTTTGTAGTTGTTAATTGCATGTATTTAAGTTTCGCTCTCAATGATGCCGCTTCATCATTGAGATGTGTTAATTTATTATTATTTGTAACCCGTTTACCTATTAAGTTTTTAAATTTTAAATTTTGAAATGTTGTTCCGTTATTTGTTAAATTATTATTTTTATTTTTAATCTGAATGTTTTTATGTTGTACTCGTGTACCTGTTAAATTATTAATTTTTGTAATTCTAATTATTGACTTTTTATTTTGTACTCGTGTACCTGTTAAATTATTAATTTTTATAATTATAATTATTGACTTTTTATTTTGTACTCGTGTACCTGTTAAATTATTAATTTTTATAATTCTAATTATTGACTTTTTATTTTGTACTCGTGTACCTGTTAAATTATGAAATTTTGTAATTTTAAATGTAACCTTTTTATTTTGTAAACCGCTTTGTGATTTTAAAATGTTTTGTCTTTGTGAAATTTTTCTATTCGTTCGCACGCCCCTTGTTTGATGTTTTCGCTTTAAATGTAGCTTAAGAATTTTTAAGTGTACCCGTTTGCATGTTTTCCTCGTTAGTACGTTGTAGTACCGACACTTGTTTGTTGATGGTGTTGGATTTAGTTCGACTTCCAACTTTACTGTTTCCTTCTTTTCCAAATTAATTTCTTCATTAACCAATTTGGTTGTATCGTTCTCCAATTTAATGGGTTCTCTGTTCACCAATTTATTATCCAGCTCATCCTTTTCAGTGAATATTCTTTTATACGATGAATCCATTTTGGAAAACGTTTCATCTAGCATTATTTTCAACCTTAGTAACATCTTCTGCTTTTCTATATCTTGACCTTCTATTATCTTCCTCTCCCAGTCGCCTATACCTTTGAGTATTTCTTCTGTAGACTTCTGACGTTCTTCACCTTTGTTATCCATTTTTAATTATGTCAAGCAAGATTTATTTTTAATTTATGTAATTTAATATAAGGAAAAATTATTAATTTTGATTTTAATGTACGTTGTTTAAATTTAAGAAAAATGTTCTTTATTTATGTTAATCGTAATGATTTGAAATAATTTTGTAAAAAATTTTATTATAATTGAAATTATTATCTGAAATTGTTAACTACGTCTTTGTGCCCCCTTTTTCTATCAAAGCCTACACGTTTGGTACAATTTATTGGTGTCTTTGCCTTATCGTTACCCCCTAATTTCTCGATGCCTACACGTTGCGGCGCCAAATAAATATACGATGTGGTAACAGCAATTTCAACATTGATCACGCGCTCTGCTGTAAAACCGGAGGCCTAATCACACGGCGACACAATGAGATCAGAGATCTTCTTTGTGAGCTCTGCCAACACGCCTGGGGCAATGTGACAAAAGAGCCGATCATTTCCGAAAATGACGGTGGACTGCGTGCAGACCTATCCTGCCGGGGTGTATGGGATGCTCAGAGGGAGGCGTTATTCGATATCCGTGTTGTTGACACCGACGCTCCCTCATACCTCTCACGTCCTGTTACATCCGTCCTAAGATCAGCTGAAGACGAAAAGAAGAGAAAATACTCCAACGCCTGTGAAATGCGACATGCTACTTTCACCCCACTTGTAACATCAGTCGATGGTGTCTTTGCACCCCAAATGTCTTCCTTCATTAGGCATATGGGAGAGGCCATATCTGAACGTTGGAACTGCTCTCTAAGCACCATACTGGGCTGGCTTAGGGCTAGAATTGGTGTTGCCATAATACGTGCAACTAGCATGTGCATCCGCGGCACACGGCACCGCTTTAAGCCCGTTGCAAGATGGCTCGGTTTTGATGATGGCGCTGCCCTCCCACATATTGACTAACAAAATAAATACTTAGAAAATTGTATATAATTATCTGTACTGTACCTATTCTTTTTAAGTGGTATGATTTAAAAAGTTTCAATAAAAATTCTTACTAGTAAAATTAAATAAATATACGATGATGAAGGTACGGATGAACCCCGTCAATCGTAATTTAATAAAAATTGTTGATGTACTTACTACCTCGGCTAACTGGGTTTTTGTTGCATGTAACTTACTTATCTCAGTAGTCGGTTCTTTCGGAAATTGCAAATCAAATGTGTGTATGCTGAAAATTAAACACCCGGGAATACAAAAATCCCAAAAATAATCCGTTTTGTAAAATTATACTTTTATTATGTAAATTTTTAATGAATTTGTGTATCAATAAATGTTTACTAAAATTATTAATTAATTTCTTATTTATTAATTCCCAAACAATAAAATCTAAACACGCGGCGTCGTAATACGCGATCGTTGCACAAAATTAAGTTTTTGGTAAATGTTTTTGGCTTACCCTATATAAATATGGTTCTTTCCTGATGGTTGGTATAACGCACCTCCAGTATTCAATGGTAGTTCCCACTGATGACTTCGTTTCACGATAATATATCCAGATTTGTGCTTCGTTAAAATTTGTATCAGCCTCGTGACAAATTTTCTACTTTCCCAAAAATATTTGCAATCGGTAAGTAAACCTTCTTCTTTTCACTATATTTACGTTCGCACTAACTTTTAAACACTTTATTTTACAGTTTTTCCTGTTTTTATCCTGTATTTTCTACAATTTATTAATTTTTACTGGAGCCGATCAAATTACACGTGCAACCTTTTGTGCAAAGTAGGAAGAAGCTTCTTTTGTTTTCCACATCGTCAAGGTGTTACAAATCCAAAGCAACTTGATTATTGTTCAATAAATCGATACGTAAGTAAAATCCACCATCTTGTCATAGCGCGAAATTTGAAATTGTCTTTTAATTAAATTTTCTCATGTTTTTAGGTTAACCAATAATTTTAAAAACATAATTACTGTTTATTGCTGGAATTGTTCAACGATGGTTTATTGGATGACCGATCACTTGGTTTATTGTTAATTTCGACGCACAACGTAATGTTTTTAAATTTTATATCTAATGTTTTAACAAAATTATTTCTAATAACTTAACTAACAAATTAGTGCATGTAATTTACAATATCTTATATTAAACATTTTCATTAAATTAATTTTTAACAAATTTTTGTTATTACGGATTTTGATTTTAACATTTTTTAATTAATTTTGTTGACTCTTGTATTCGTTATTGTGATGTAAATTATTCTCTTCGTTTTGACTTTTTATTGATACTAATAAACCTTCTATTTCAATTAATAAGTTTCATGCATAAACCTTTATATTAAAACAAATTGAATTCTCGTCTTATGAGTGACGTCTCCATCCGATATCACCGCAATATATACACACTCTAGTTTGAATTATAAGATTAAAACTAGTTTGCCCCATCCCTATAGTCAGATTCTGAAAAACTACTTGTCAGACAGACACTTCCTCGTCAGATACGGTGATGCCTACTCCGCCCTGTTTCCTGTCGGGTCTGGCCACAGGGTGCCACAGGGTAGTGTGCTTGGTCCAGTGCTCTATCTTCTCTACACTCCTGACCTACCAATACACCGAAATAGCAACGTTCGCCGACTATACAGCGATAATGGCTTCGCATGAAAACCCTAACCTAGCCTCCAAACTTCTTCAAGAACATCTAAATAAACTGGAGAAATGGTTAAAAATTTGGCAAATCAGGGCCAAGAGTGCAAAGTCCGCTCATGTTACTGTTACTCTTAAAAGAGAAACTTGCCCAGCTGTCTCACTAAATAGTTGTTTCCTTCCACAAAAACAAGAAGTCAAATACCTTGGTATTCATCTAGACAGACGACTGACGTGGACAAAACACATTTGGAGCAAACGCCTGCAACTTGGACTCACCTATCGCAAGATGTACTGGATTATGAATGGAAATTCCCATCTTACATTATCAAACAAACTCTTATTATACAAAGCCATCATAAAGCCAGTGTGGACGTATGGTATTCAGCTGTGGGGTACGGCAAGCGAATCAAATATTATGAAGTTACAACGATTCCAGTCAAAGATGCCGAGGGCAATATGTATGGTGCACCTTGGTATGTCCCTAACTATATTATCCACCGAGATTTAGACATGACCACAGTCAAGGAGGAGATTGCTGCCTCAAGCAAGCGATACCAAAACCGTCTTAGCATCCATCCAAACACCCTCATCGCAGACCTTCTCAGTGTCCCACATGTTAAAAGATTAAAACGGTATGATCCGTTGGACTTACCCCAGCGCAGATAGTGCAGTTCAGTTAATTTCCATGTGGCCCTAACAAAACATGTATGAAAATAGTGTATAATATTGAGGTCTACTATTGTGTTAACCTCAGCTATGTTACAATCCTGTCAAAACTATTATTTATTGTTCAATTGGAACAGATTGTATATGTTCATGGATGTCAAATTAAAAAAGAAATACGATGTTCAACTTTTGCTTTTAAGGCTATGTGTATTCAAACTGTCAACATTATCTTTACTCAATTGAAAGAAATGCGCATGCACCGGCCATTAACCCTGATTAAACTCGTCTAATAGCCCAAAATCTGTTGATTAGATTGAAGTCTAGTTAACCGTGATTAAACTGCTTTAACCAAGATTGAAAAGATGGTGGAACGGGCTTTTTCATTTAACCGTGATTAACTCCAACTAATCATGATTAAAGTATTTAATCAGAGTTGGTGGAACCGGCCCTTACAATTGTTTCCTAATTTCTTTTTAAATTTTATGTTAGTAATAAACCAAAACATTGGAAATACTTACCTTAAGGCCCTTTCAAGTTGCAAATATAAAATAAGCTGTATTCAAAAAATTAATATCATTCGTGTATTTGTTACTAGTTGAAACTGTGAAAATTAAATTTTTGTAATGGCAAGAAAAAATCAACTTAGTTTAGAAAGCGTAGTGCAGTTATTACTGTTTACAAAGAGAAAAAAAATTTGAGTGATATTGCAAAAAAACTGAACTTATTGCTGAAGGGTGAACACTACACTGGCATGCGCTTAACAGCTACTAGCAGTGTAAATGATGAAAAACGAAATAGCAGGCCAAAAATGACTTCAAACCAAGAATATTTATTTATACTACCACTAGCAAGCAAAAAAGACGACTGGCAGCATCCGAAATAAGGGCATAGGAAAATTATTTTATTATAATTTATCTTTGTCGAGTTGGATTGTTTAATATGTGTTATATGTGTTTAGACAAAACCCAGTGTTAGTTGCACAGTTAATAGAAGGTTGGGGGATGCTGGACTTTCTGGGTACATAGCAGTACGAAAATCGCTTTTGAGACCTCAAAACATGAAGAATCGTCCTCATTATAAACGGTGTATTACATTGGCATAGCACAGCACAGGCTATGTGGAGAGCCCTTAAGTGGCATTTTGTAGTGAAAGTTTGTAACGTTCAAAAATGAACGTTAGTTGCGGGACACCCTGTATTGCGGTTCCGCAGGAAAGATAGAAATGGTCGATTTTTGAAAAAACTCGAAAAATAATTTTATTTTTAAACGACAATTAATAGTAGTATCTGATAATTTGTAGTAATTAGTTGCTTTTTTTATTACTACCTGGATATTAAAGTGATTATCGTTTTACGACCAAAATTAAGAACTCCAATTTTGGATACAAATAATAAGGATAGTTGAAATCTAATATTTCCTTTGTGTGGCCAACGAAATCTGGTTCCGACAAGGCAAGTCATAGTCACGGGTAGAATTTTTTGAGGCACTATTTCGAGAACCCCTACAAATCTGGCAGTCAGCTTAAGTACCCAGGGTCGATTTCCAGCACTGGGAAGATAGAAACAGTCGCCTGCATTTTTTACTCGACGTGTTGACGTGGCTGGATTGGGAGCGCGAAAATTGTGATAGGGATTATACGAGGCTTGTCCAGAAAGTAAGTACCGTTTTTAAATTACGCCGCCGCAGCACTGCGGTCGCCGTTTAGCGCATGCGCGCCAGGTAGCTACATCTATTGGGAAGCTACAGACGCCATTACGGAACCATCCGATCGAGTCTACATCTGTTTGCGTGATTTTTAAAAAGGCCGCACCTATTAAGAATCCCGCCGACTGCGAAGTGCGTGCGTTTTCTCAGTACTAAAGGCTTCAAAGCAGCTGACATTCATCGCCAAATCAGTGATATTTATGGTGAAAACATTATGAGTGCTGGAATGGTGCGGAAATGGGTTAGGGCCTTTAAAGATGGCCGCACAAACATTCATGATTAGGAACGATGATGAGACCGTTCCTCATCATGAATGTTCAACAGATGTAGCTACCTGGCGCGCATGCGCTAAACTGCGACCGCAGTGTTGCGGCGGCGTAATTTAAAAACGGTACTTACTTTCTGGACAAGCCTCGTATATTCATATACAGAGACGCAGGAGAGTGGGTTGGTGTTGATAAATAGATGCAGCTTTGTATGTTTTAATCTTTTTTACCTCAAGCTGGGATATGGCAGGAAAGACAGACAGGCCGAATCGTCAGGAGCGCTCTTGTGATTTAGCAGGGTACGCTGACCTGCGTATGCAAAATATCCTTTTTTGTTCAAACCACCACTTTCTGGAGCAGCTAATAATAGGTACAGAGTTGTATCTTTTTGTCTGCCGGACCACTGTCCATTTGCGTCCAGCTTTTTTTATCACGCTATTGGCGTATTCACCACATTGTCGTGCCTTCCGGTGTAGCTGCGAGCAGCAGTCTCGGGAATGGATTGTAGTGTTTTTTTGTTTGCCCTTCAGGTATTAGGCCCCTCATGCAGATTTCTGTTTGGGACCACTGGTCCGGAATTTGTAAACCATTTTTTTATGATCATTGTGAATTTGAGTCAGGAGTTGCCTGTGCTTCAAGTTTTTATGTTTTAAAAAAAGTTCACGTGTACCCAAACTTTTGAGCGGTAGTGTATATTGTTGAACGTTGGTTTCAAATCACGGAAAGCGTAAGACTTGTATTTCAAGAGGGATTCTTAAGGTGATAGATTACCTCCGCGATGATTTGCCAATGACTTCCAATGAGAAACGTGTTTAATTAATTTAAACTATTTATTTCAGGAAAGCTATTCAAAATGAATGATCAGTATAGAACCCTATTAGCATATCCTCTCACAAAACTCAATACAATTGGTCTATTAATTCCAAAAAATGGTCTTATCAAAACTTTACTGTTAATCATTTATGTTAGTTGTATGGTTATTAGTATTATTCTAGCATTTATGCAATTCTTCTATATGGATTGGACCATTCTCAATTTTGTTGATCAAGCAGAGTCATGTTGTTCTAGCTCCCAGGTAATGTTTTAGTTGCTAGAAAAAAAGTATACACTAATAATATTTACTTTTATAAATACGTCGATTCCGGTCATTCCTTTATCTCTTAAAGGCCTTTAAACTATATATAGAAAGGCGAGGATAAAACTAATTCGATGATATTGATTTACTAGTTTAGTCAAACTGAAAGTTTAAAGACTTAAAAAAGGACCGTAATCGACATATAATAAAAATTATTCTTACAATAAGTTTTTGTAGCTATTTTCAAAATTGATGATGTGTTTTTGGCAAAAACGTAATTTTTTGCTATTGTGTGAATATTCTACCAAATTTTGGAACACAGAGAATTGCTCAGAAAAAGCAAACAAAAATATAACTTATTTGTCAAACAAGATATTGCTATTGCAAAAGGGTTTCTTCTATGCTTGTCTAGTATGCATTGCTGCGATTTTTCTATCAGTTTTTGGAGGAAGAAAATTACCGCTAGGAACATGGCATATGACCGAATACGATATGTTATATAAAATTAATTTAGCCGTAATCTTTATTGTTTTTATGTTTCATGGTATTTTTGGATCTAGTTATGATTGTCTATTTGTGGGCTATTGCTGTGAGTTTGGAAATCAGTTTCAGATTTTATATGATCATTTGGAAAATTTAAATAGCAAAGAAGCGAAATGTAATCAAGATTTAATTGATAATAATGAAAAATTGAATTCCTACATTCGACAACATTGTTTTTTGATACGGTAAAATTCTCAATATTTTAAACAATTTTTAATTTTTAATTTGCAGCTTTTTTAACAAAATGCAAGATACGTATTCTGTTACATTTATGGTACAATGTCTCACAGTTGTTCCAATGGTTTGTGCAGAAATAGTTGCTTTATCCCAAGAGTATAATAATAATTATTTTACAGTATTCTAATAATTTCTTATAAAAATTCTTTCAGTATTAGTATTATCTTGATGATACGATATATTATATCCATGTTTTGCCTATTTAATCAAATAGCTTTTTACTGTATTCCTGCTGAGTATGTATCAAGTCAGGTAATATACAATTATTAATTTTTCTTCTATAATAAAGGCGATGAAGCTTTAAGGCCTGAACCTTTTCGGGTATATCATATAGTGTAAGAAAATTGGGCACATTTTGATCAAAAATAGCCAAAATCGGTTTTCTGCGATTTTTCGACGGATTTCGTTAGGTAATTGTTCGTACTTTAACATACTAAAAAACGTCTTCACGGAACCCTGAGCTTCTTACCAAATTCTTCGTCTGAAGTTGAAATTTTTTATGAAGAGTGAAAATTATGTTTTCTGGCAAAATATTTTTAAACAAATTTCTATTTCAGCTATATTGTTATCATATAACTCATTAAAAAAATTAAAAACACTTAAAATATTTTAACAACATCCTCGAAATCATGAAAAGAAGAGTTTCCTAAAAATTGTCAGGGGGTTCTGATTTTTGGATATGTTTTAAGGTATGGGATCTTAATAAAAACTCCTAGTTGGCGACCTCGGCGACCGCCCGGAAGTACCGCCATTTTACAAAAAATGGCGAAAACAAAATGTTTCTTCGCAATATTTCCTTACCAGTTGACTTTAGGACGAAAATGACTTCTAGAAATCTTATGGGGAACATAATTTACTAAAACTTTTATCTAAGGTATTTTTCTCTAAGTCTAATAGTTGGTGAGCGCCAGCACTGTTAAATAGAGCACATTTTAGAAAATTTCAAAAATGCTCGAATTTGCTCTGACTTTTTTTATAATTTTTGGTTACTCTCTCTAAAAAAGTCTCTTATATGATCAGGTCTATTAATATATACTCTATTATAAAAAAAAGTCAGGTCAAAATCCAGCATTTTTGAAATTTTCAAAAATGTAACCAATTCAAATATTTAACAGTGCTGGCGCTCAGCAACTATTCAACTTAGAGAAAAATACCTTAGATAGAAGTTGTAGTAAATTTTATTCTCTATAAGATTTATAGAAGTCATTTTCGTCCTAAAGGCAACTTGTAATGAATAAATATTGCAAAGAAACATTTTGTTTTCGCCATTTTTTTAAAATGGCGGCACTTCCGTACGGTTGCCGCGGTCGCCAACTAGGAGTTTTTATTAGGGCCCCAAACTTTAAAACATATCCAAAAATCAGAACCCCCTGACAATTTTGAGGAAACTCTTCTTTTCATGATTTCGAGGATGTTAAAATATTTTAAGTGTTTTTAATTATTTTAATTATATGATAACAATATAGCTGAAATAGAAATTTGTTTAAAAATATTTTGCCAGAAAACATAATTTTCACTTCTTCATAAAAATTTTCAACTTGAGACGAAGAATTTGGTAAGAAGCGCAGACATTTTTTAGTATGTTATGACGGATTTTGGATTCTACATCCGTCATTATCAACCTTCAACAATCAATTTGTTTGGCCACTGCCATTTTAATTCAAATTTATTGAGACGGTAGTGTAATCACTTCCATTATCATTTTTCATTTACTTTCGTGAAGCGCATGACCGCGGCCATGATGGGTATAAGATCACTTTTGTTCCAGACGCCGAAGCGACTAGTTCGTAGAGTGCGTGCAGTGCTGTGGTCAAAGTTAATTTTATTGCGGGTTCAAGTAAAATTCAGTACATCGAGTTATTTTACATCAACTACGAGTACACGGGGGTGAGACCGGCATATATTTTTTCGAATACGGAAGTTACCGTATCAATTTTTCGTTTCGGCATCTGGCCGTCCACCGCCATTTTTGTACTCGCTTATCTTCTCCATTCCGATTGCAGTCTGCGCATGCTTGAGCGCCCTCTTGGGGATTTTGATGGTGACAAGTTTTGTCAACATAAAAGCTCAGCCGAATTATTAGTTAACATCAACCCGCTTTTGCTGAGTCCGTGCAATAAGTCCTAATCGTCGTGTCCGTTGCCAATTTTGTCGAACTGTATTATTTGTTGTGGTACATCCTGCTAATAACCGAGCGAGCCAACGGCCTGCGAGCTAGTGGATTTGGATTCAACTTTGGAACCACCATTGGTTTACCAACCCGTAATAACCAGAGTATTTTGGAATAACTCTTTGGGGTTAACAGTCCAGCCATCGTCCTGCTGCCGGGTCGTGGGCCGCTGTGAGAGAGCTGTCAATCAACATCAAGCGTGCAGTCGATCCTCGTGGTTGGGACCGAGCGAGCGAAACTCAACATCCATTCTCGTGGGCAATCCATCCGAACGGATTGGAGTACCTGTCACCAAGATTTTGTAAGCTTACCGAGCGCTCAGGTGAGACATTTTTATCTATAGTCCATCTGGTTTTGAATTGCAGTAGAGGTCGCCTTGAACGGCAAGTCAGATTTACACTGGGAAACGTCAAATAATTAAAGTGCACGAGTGACAAAAACCAAATGTCACTTATTTGATACTTGAAATAATCGAGTTAAAAGTATTTTTTATCAATTAGCAATTTATCTTGTACAAATTATTTAAATTTGCCAGAAACTTTTAGAAAAAAATATTCGTGAGTCATCAATCGCAAATAAAATTTTGGCAGTGTAAACCTGTAAAAATTTTAACCAATCACCTTCCGAGTTCACAATTTTAGTACAATCTAGTTCTGCATTCTTAAAACGGATGGACTATAGTCTGTTTTGGTTGCGATTGCTCTTTTATAATATACGAGTTATTTTGATTAACGTCACTAAGAGGTGTATTGTTGACACCTCAGTTTTTTTAGTAGTTCTCTGGATCTCCCCACGGGGGTGATTGCTTCACGCTTTGTACTTTTGGCTGGTTTCCGTCAGAAACCAGCATTAATAATATTTTCACCACCGAAGGTTGTTGCCATTTGTGATTTTTGTGTTATATTGTTGATTATTTTTATTGTGATCATTAAACCGTTAATTACTATACCGATTTTTATTTCCCTGGAAGAGGGGATACATCTAACCTTTTCGGTGAGAGTTCGAGGTTGGGATCCACGTCCCTCGCAGACCGACGTTAACATCATACGAGCTAGTTTATAACAACCTAGGGTTCCCACGTTGAAAAGTGAGGTGGTTTACACTTCACGTGGGAGGAGAATTCACGATCCTGCATCCGCAGGAGAGGGTTTTTGTCTCAATGTAAAGTACGAACAAAATTACCTAACGAAATCCGTCGAAAAATCGCAGAAACCCGATTTTGGATTTTTTTTTGCAATTTTCTTACACTAATAATGAACAATTAATTTAATAATGATTCTTTGATTCTTTAACTAATTGAAATTAACAATAAATTAAATTAAAAAAAAAGTAGGTAATTAATCAAATACATGTTTAATAAACATTTTTACTTTACTATTTTATTTTTCAAGTTTAATTTAGTGTAACATTAAATATAGGTTGAACCGTATTGGTTAATTAAAATCAAAAAGTTGCTTGGCAATATAACGAGTCAATATCATGTTCAAATTTAATATTATAACTTCTCTCGTTATAGATTTCAAATATAATTAAATAAATATTTTATAGGCAGCTACAATTGCAAATGGAATTTATAACTCAAAATGGTATTTAAAAAGTCATGGCTTGAAAAAAGATTCAATTCTAATGATGATGCAGATATCTCAACGGGATATTTCATTTTCTGCAATGGGAATCTTTCCTATAAGAGCTAGCACTTTGGTCTCGGTAAGTAAAGATATTAAATTAAATATTCAAATAAATGAAGTACGCTCGTCCATTTATTTTCTAAAGCTTCATTTACATACATATTTAATAGATATAAGTATATTGAAGTGTTTTTTTACTTTTTACTTTAACTTTTTTATTATTTTAAAAAGCATTGCATTATATATCAAATACGCCTCGCGTTGTATCCAAATGTGAAATTTCTTATAATCACAAACGTTTCATCTGTTTTTCAAATTAAAACTTTCAAATTATTAAAACCCAAATATTTCAACTTTCTTATACCAAATTCTGAAGCAACTGCCTCACTCGGGGTCATTAAGACACTCTGTCTTTTCGACTCAACTGCTCGCATCTCTTCCCAAGAAGACGCATTACAAATTTTTAATAATAAATCCTCAAAATAATAAAATCAGTCACATCAACACAAATTCAATTCTTTTACCAGAAAAATCATGACAATTACCCCCTCTAGGTTTTAGCATGTAAATCCTTTATGATTTAGCTGCTAAAATCGGAAAACTCATAATTTTTCTACACCCTCACATTTTGTACATTATTTCATCATAACAATAAACCCTATCCTTAACTTTATGAAAGCAGTTCCAATTCTCAAAAGTTCATAAAATAAATGTACACAAAATATCGCCTAAAATACATCATTTACAAAAGTATAAAATGTATTTAAAATTTTTATCAATAACGGATTAAATCAGCAATAAACCATTTGCTTTACAACATCTCAAATCATCAATTTTAATTTCAATTAAAATTTATTTTAAAAGGTAAAAATAAAAAATTAATTAATTTTACGCTTTTTATTATACTATAAATTTCATTTTATTTCCTGCTTATTTCAAATATTCATTTTTAAATTTATTTTTGGTGTTCAACTTTTCAGTTTTAAAATATTCACGCTTCCATTTCTTCTTCCTTTTCTAAGAACTTTTTAATTTAAAATTTTTCCAGTCATTCCAATACGATTTTTATCTTTAATGTTTCTTACATCTTTGTATTGGTGGTGGATTTTCTTCTTGCGTCCATTAATTATTGTATTATCGATTTTAATTTGTTCTTTCACTTGGGTGTTATTATTTTTTTGTTAAAAGTTTATCGTTTTCCATTTCATTCCATCAAATTTTTTAATCAAACTTTTTTCGAATCTGCAAGAGACTTCGTATAATTTTCTATCAAATTCTTCCTTCAACGATTCCACGCTTTTGTTTAAAGATTCTCAGGTTACTGCTTGCATTTTTAACTCTTCAAGGGCTTTACCCAGATTATCCATGCGTAACTGAAATATTTCTTATAACCCATTCAATTGTTCCATTTCCTGTTTATTTTCATCAAAGTTTTTGTTTAAATTTTGATTAATATTTTCTTCTAGTTTTTTATTATTCTTGTCCATTTTTATATTTACAGCCTCAACGAATTGATTAAAATTAATTATTTCGCCTGTACCCATTCTCGTACTAGAAAATGGCGGCGATGAAAAACTTTATATATTATGTAATTAGGATGTTTTTAATCGTGGGTTTTTGGGTCAATCAAACGAAACAATTTTTACGACTTACTAGTTTCGGCTACAATGTGAGCCTTCATCAGAGCATGTAAAGACAAATTTATTAAAAATCTGCATACAACATGTGGTTCACAATAAAGAGACATAACCGTATTGGTTCGGCAAACAAGGTACAAAGCAAATTAAATTCTACAAACATACCACGTAATATAACAATGTCTTAGTGTTGAAATCAAATTTCGGACCACACATACATCTAATCCAAGTGTCAAACGTCAAACAAGCGTTACTAAGGTTTTTCTAATGTTCAGCACACCCGAATAAATTTTATTTAAACCTATTGTGTCCGTATTTAAATTCAAAGATGCGTCACTGTTTTCATTGATGTGCAACATTTCCAAGATAAGTCTTTTATTAACGTTTGGCTCGTAACCCAAGATTTTGTAATTATCAAAATCAATTTTATGTCCAGTATCACAAATGTGCGCTGATAGTCCTGTGTTGGATTTTTTGAGTCTAACATCATATTTGTGTTGGTAAATCCTCATATTCAAATATTGTCCCGTCTGTCCCACATATGACGATCCACATTCACATTTCAAACGATAAATTAGGCCACTTTTTAGGCCATCTTCAATGTTGTCCTTGCCAAAGTTGTAAAGTGATGTTGATGTTTTTTTACTGTAACATACTATTTTTAAATTCTCATTACTTAACAGAGCTATCAAGCGGCTGGACAGTGCGGGTATGAAAGGAATCCTACAATACGTCATCGTTGGTGCGGGTGATTGAGATGTAAGAGCTGTTCCAACCACATTAACTGGTGGTGACGTTGTTGTGGTCAAGTGTTCACTGCTGGTGCTCCACCAAATAGTGTTTATGAATCTCATAGGGTAACCATTTTTCAATAAAATATCCCTTGCCACTTTGTAGTTTTTTATTCTTATGTCAGGAGCGCAAAAGGTGTCGACCTTTCTTTTGAACATTCTGACGATATTTCTCTTTTGTGTGATCGGATTTGCTGAACTATAATTGAGTACACGGCCAGAATTAATCTTCTTTAAGTACCAATCTGTGGTAACCGTGTTGTTCGGTGATCTTATCAATCGAAGTTCTAGGAACGGTAATGCCCCATCGTTCTCTTCTTCCATCGTGAAACGGATTCCTCTGTTGTTATCGTTTAGGATACACAGTAGTTCTTGTTCTTTTAGGTGTGGGACCGCTGTGACGATATCATCTACATAGAGGTACAAGAAGGGCAAATTATGCGTCCAACCATCCAAACATTCCAACAGCAAATCATTCATAACTAACTCCGCTAGGATCGGTGAGACCGGACTGCCCATCGCGCATCCTGTCGTTTGTCTATACCATTTTCCATCGAATGTAAAAAAGTTTTTGTCATACAACAATGTGATCAAATGGACAAAAGACGACTTGGGAATGGTTGTATATAAACAAATGTCATCCCAATGCTTCTCTAAGGAGGCAACAAATAAGTAATTACATAATATTTACTTTGGGGGTCACGAGAAGTTATCTTTATATATTATATTCTTCCTTTTCCTTTTTATCGGATATTTTTAATCTTAACCCCTTAGGTTCTACTAAATGAAGTGTTTTGCTACTGTTTCCAATCTTGTATCCAATGGTGCCCCTACGTTGTAGCTCCAAATGAAATGTTTTTTCAATTTCTTATAAATTTTTAAATTTGATTATTTTCAATTGTAAACCTTTTCACTTTTGTTTATCAATAAAACGCTTCTCAAAAACGAAATTCTGCCTTTAAACTTATGCCCATCTACTTTTATACAATTCCCGTTTGTTATAATACAATTGTTATAATATACAATAATTCCCGTACAATATGGATCGTCTTGGAGTGAGTGCCTCTTCCTCATATACAACACAATATAACTTCAACACAATATAAAATTATAAAAATTTTCATTAAAAACAAATTTAAATTTCAAAATCCCAAATTTCAAATTTTAAAAACAAAAATCATGGCCAATATAAATATATAACGGATTTGTATAACTAGTGCCGCTTCTCCGTCCCCAGTTTCCATTCCTCTCCAATGTATCTTCTTCCTGTCCAAATTCCAAGGCCAACACAATAACCTCCATCCTTTAAGAACCTGGCATTTCTCCTAGTGCGACTCTTCACCTTTGATCTGTTCGACAAGGGTGCCCATACTGACAGCTACGTTGCCGTTGACATACTAGCTCTCCGGATCATGAGAGTGCTCAATTTCATAATTAGATATGCCAAAAAAATCCAAAAATTGAAATTAAAACTTTTTAAATTTGCAAGTGTCAAATGTCAAATTAATTTTTCCAAAAAATCTTCAAATTCCGCCCATAATCTCATTTAATCATCATCCCCGCCTTCCAAATAGCAATTCTAGATGTTTTTAGAATTCTATTCTTGCATTGTAAGCTTTTTTTTTAATTTTAAATTAACAAAATTGCGGGAGGTACTATAGACGCGTACTGTCACTTCTTCTTTAGATAATTTAGTTATCTATAATTAATAAATAATAATTTGTCGTGATGCAAATTTGGGCTAATCAATACAAAAGTACATCCACTGAAAAATAAAATTTAAGAACCACAATATCAAATTTGTTGACAAGATTCTACTTGAACTTGACGAGTGCCTCCTAAGTTGAAAAATGAGCTGTTTGTTTAATTAACTAAGGAACTAAAATTGAATTCAACAAGTTAAGTACTAAATTTTGTAAAATTAGGTAGGCGCGAATAACAAATTAAAAGTGATTCATATAATAATTGAACGTCTAAAGATAGTGAATTCAGTAGTGTTTAAAGATCAAATATTGAATGGATCAACAGTTAAGTTTGACAACAAAATTTGAATTTGCGAGTTTGAAAATTTACCATTACGCCGGCTCCACGAGAATTGGAGGGGAAAAGAAGATAAGATTTTTCTAACAAGAGCAAGGAACGAGAAGTCTAACCAAAGCAAGCGACAGAAGAACATGTATTTTTGTTAAATTGGACTCTAACCAAGACCAGCGAGGTGAAAGCTCGTATATTTTTTTTGACAAGTCACGCGGTTGTGGAGTATAAAGAGAATTTTGAGGACCGCTGCTAAGTTTTGTTTGGTTAGAAGATCACATTTTTTCTAAAAATACAAAGAATTATAAAACATAAAATGTCGAATTTGAGTTGTTACCTGCGAATTAGTTATAAGTTTTGGAAAAACGTATTGAATTATTAATGGTTGATTGTTTTCTGTGGTTCAAATGGTAAATGGACAACACCGAGGTTAAATTTGGTCAACGTAAGCGGCTGGCATCAAACGGAAGAACTGAGTTCCCTTCGACGGTGGAAAATATTAGTGGCAAGACTGTATTTTTTGCGCGCGTTATTCAAAAAAGCGATCGTTAGACATTATCAATTTAAAAAAAAAGTGGGAAAAATATTTGGGGTTTTTAGATTAGGTAATTATTAAGATTTTTTTGTACACTTAATTTGTTAAAAATTATTATTTATAATTCTGTTTCGCAAGGATTTTTGTATATGAATAAACAAACAGGTTGTAGCTGAAGAGATTTTATTTGGTTTAATTGTTTTAAGTTTATACAGCATTGCAAGGTGCGAGTAAGTTGCAAGTAAATGCTATTTTCATTATTTACCATTGGCATAAGTTACGAATTTTCAATAACAGTGGAGTATGCTTTTGAATTTCGATTGAACCCAATTTACGCCCACACAAGAGTCTGCATATCTGAGCTAAGTCGGGGAGAAAAAAGTGCCGTTTTGTTTTTCCCCGCTATATAAATCAAACAAATATTTTTAATTACACTGCAAATTATAATAAATTGTTTTTCTTTACAGATATTCAACATTGGAATGTCTACAAATGCTCTTATAAACAATCTGGATCAAAAATAATTGATAATAAAACTAGTTTGGAATTGCTTTAAGTTTAAATTTTCACAAATGGTTGGAGCACCAAACCTTTTAGTAGATTTCCCAAATAATTATATCGCTCATTCTGTTCGCACTTTAGTTTTAAAAAGTACTTACTTAGCTAAGACGATTTCTAATACTCTTTTGCACACAGAGCTACCGAAAAGTAATGGAATTAGTTACAAACTAAAAATTTACAAATTAGTTCGTGACCAAGTTCTTACACGACGCACATGTAGCTACTCAAAAATTATTATAATAATTGTAGTTTACAAACATGACTGTATGCAGTGGTAGCTTTGTGATTTTGAAAAAAGTTATCTTGTAACATCTTATTTATTTATTTATTTTTAAATTTTATTTATAATATCAATATTATTATTATTATCAAGCTTTACAATACTATTCGGAATATTGCTACTCTGCTTTTTCTGCAAAGTTTTTACGATCCATTTATTGAGGTGGATCAATCCTCTTGCTTTTCTTTTACTTTCAACTAATTTATCCACAGTATGGATGTTCACGGAAGGGCCGCGCTAAGAAATTCAGTCAAGTTCGCAATTTGAACCCACAATTTCCGCGCTGTAACACGACCAGCGATTACACCAAGCAACTATCAATACGTGATTGAAAAGTTGTGAATAATTTTATCCAGTGTCTGAGCTAGATCAGTCTTCAAGGTGGTTGTTTCCTGCAACCTATTTTATTTTTAAAAACTCATGATTTATGATTTAAAAATGATTTCCGGCATGTGACCACCACGACTAATCGTTACGAAGTGCATCCGATCAGTCCAATTCTTGACCACTTTTTCCAATATTTCTGACCTTATTTCATAAATGGTTTGCTGAATATTGACCTCCAATGCTTCCAGAGTTATTGGTTTGTTAGCATAAACCATGGATTTAACAAACCTCCAAAAGAAAATAATCTAGAGGCGTCAAATCACAAGATCTTGGAGGCCAATTTATAGGACCGGATCTTGAAATTATGTTGTCACTAAATTGTCCTTTCAATAAATCGATGGTTTCGGTGGCTGTGTGGCACGTAGCACCATCCTGTTGGAACCATAAGTTGTCGATGTTTAACTCTTGAATTTTTGGAAACAAAAATGTATTGAGTATGTGTCGATATCTCACACCATTCACTGTAACGGTAGCTCCTTCCTCATTTCGAAAAAAAAATGGACCGATGATGCCGTTGGCGTGTATTCCACAACAAACAGTCAATTTTAATGGATGCAATAGTCTCAAGATAATGTTCCGGATTGGTCTCAGTCCATATACGGAAATTTTGCTTGTTCACATACCCATTCAACCAGAAATATGCCTCGTCACTGAACAACATTTGGCGGTAAAAAAAATGGATCCACTTCCAATTGGTTGTGAGCTCAATCTGCGAATGCACGACGCAATCGATGATCATTAGGCTTCAATTCTTGAACCAACTGGATCTTGTAAGGATGTAAACCAAGATCTTGATGTAAAATTTTCCATGTAGTGGACGGACGAAGCCCATGTTATTGAGCAAGATGCCGAATTGAAATGTTTAGGTTCTCTTGAACACTTTCACTCACAGAATAAGCGATAGTTTCTTCGGTACTCACGTTTCTTTGTCTTGTTGGTGGTCTTACATCATGCAATGAAGAAGTGATACTTTATTTGTCGATCACCGTGCCAATAGCCTGCTCAGAAGGTCGAGTATGGGCGAAGAGCTCTATAAGTTTCGCGAACGGAACTCTGACTTTGAAAATAAATTTCCTCAATTTTGTAGCGTTGTTGAAGTGTTAATTTATTCATGATTAAATGGCAAACCTTACTGAACGCGAAAAAGTTTTCCCTATTGAAAGATCTCATGCAGCTAAAAAAAACACCGTATATAATGCTGACAAGATAGATTTAGTTGTTATGGATAATTATAAAGCACAGTAAATAAAAATTTGTACACAGGAGAAAAGAGCAAGTATAAATGGAATAATTGACAACGCAGTTACGTTATTACCACAATAATGGCATCTTTTGCTTATTAACTCGTCATTTAATAGGCGACACAGTGACCGATTTTTTTCTTGTCAGTTGGATGCGAAGTCTCGTAGTTTAAAAACAAAGTTCGTTAGCAGGGGTGCTTTGCATAATATTGAGAAATATAATAGTTCAATAAAATAAAGAATTGCCAATGACACAAAGCGAATGGCATAGCTTCACAGCTTCAAATTTTGATATTATATTCAAAGGGGCAATGTAACGAAAATGTCAATTTTATGGAATCTGTAGCCTATTTCTGGAAGAATAAACAGCTAAAAACGACATAAAATTTACAAAAATTCACGTCACGAGTGCTTTCAGCATATCCCTCTTAAAGAATATGTGACGGACAACTCGTTGGATTGGAAACGAATCCCCAAGTTCCAACAAATTGCCCCCTGGACGGCCGAATTCCCAAATAAAGGGGAGGGAATTGGCGGAAACCTCCGCAGAAACAGCTTGCCAACTAGCCAGTGGGAGGGGTGGGTTTATTGAATATAGAATATTCTACGGACACTGTACTGCAGAGGGGGGAGTCGAGATCGTGAGAAAAAGAATAAATAAGGGCGCCACCTAGGTCTTATTAAAGAGGAACGTAAGAAAACTTACCTTACAGGTCGATCTTGTACTTACGCCGGAATTCGTTGTCGAACCGGATTTCCAATCGAAAGGACCAGGACAATTCGATGAAAACCTAAATAAGGCACGACGTACTCCCAAGGAAAGGATTTCGTAAATAATACCCGCATAAATCGCGTGGCACATTTATTGAACAACAAAAAATTAAAGTAATATTTACGGCGAAATTAATACGCGTCTTAATTTGTAATAAGCTAACGTGCTTAAAACAACAAACTGCCAGCACACGCGTTAAAACCCTTACTTACTAACAAAATACACTTAATTGCTAAAAATAAAATAAAAGAAAAAGGAAACAGTAATACAAGTAATAACTAAAACAAAAATTATAAAAAAACGATGAACGTAGTCTACCAAAAACACGCCACTGGTGGTTAACACAAAATAGTATATGATACGCCACTGGTGTTTAACAAAATAGTATATGATACGCCAGTGGTGGTTAAACAAAAATGGTTGATGATACGCCACTGGTTGTTACAACAAAATTCACTAGGGCTTTCGAACATCAATGCTTCTCAGTAACTAATGACATTAAAATGTACCCAATTTACAAAAAAGGACACACCTTTGAGCGTGACGTTGCGTAAAACTTACGCGATTTGAAGTAAACAAATATAAGTTAATGTGGTGTAAATAATCGCACTTACTTAGTGACTATCGGAAGTCCGTTCCTACAGGTTCTGTCGCTGTATTTGAACAATACCTTCGTCGTTTCGATTGTACCTCCAACGCTTGACGGTCCCAGCGGAATTTTGAATGGCACAGGATTTATAGGTGTAATAGTGGGTTTTCTACAAATGGCGATTGACGCGCGCCTTATAAACACACAGGCGAATCTTCTCCCAATCGAGTATCCCACCCAACAGATGCAATAAGCAAGTAGCACAGTTCCAGCAAACAAACAAACGTAACGGAATGGAACTGGCTTCGGGATACCTCAAGGAAATTAAAAACACACACACACACCTTTTCCACACCGCTACAAGCCACGACCACACCCAAGCGTTCTTGCTCGACAATCTATATTATCGACCATGATAATTATCGACCTAGTTGCCATTGTAAAGCAATCGCACTACAGGGCGTTAATAGGGACGTACGTAATTAATGTAATCTAATGGCGAAGCTACGAAACCCGTAGATATTCAAAAGAATATTACAAATATTCAAGATAGAGCAAAATTGAAAATAAACAATTTTATAGATTATAAAATTTCTTACAAATAATTGTAAGTAGTTGGCATATTACTATTTTCCATAATAAGCAGTGAATGCAATAAAATTCATTGTAATATTTTCGAACGCTTTCACAGATCACGCATTGAAGATAGAAAGATAGAAAAAACTCCAATTTTTCTCTATAAAATTTTTGTTGATTTTATGTCGTTATTCCTCCAGAAACAAGCTACAGACTGGATAAAATTGACATTTGTGTTACATTATCTTCTTTTTGCCACAGATTTGTATTCTTCTCCGCTTGTAAATACATTTTAAAATTAAAAATGTTAACAGAATTACTTTTTAAAGCACTTTTTGAAATAAATGCACCCTACCATTTACACTTATTACTATAAATTTAATAATTATTGTTAAATCACAAAAATCAAATAAAGATGTTCATAGATTTGTTTTAATATGTGATGCCGTCTATTAATTATTAATAGGGGTTACCTACAACATACTCGCCTCTAAATAAAAATAAGCGTTTTCCCTTTTAATAATTATGTAGGCAAGGCCAAATAATGGGAGCAGGAATCGCTTATAAAATCGAAAATAAAGCCTTTAGAGATTTTTGCAGATCTTAATCCCTAAAATGTATTCGAGTTTTTCTAATTTTCTCCACAACTATGGTCAGCTTTGAAATTTTAATACCTCGACCATAGGTCCAGCTATTGGAAGGCCCCTAAAAGTAAAGGTGAGTTCATGCAAGATGTTTAACGTAAAGCCTGTATTACATCAGGCAATTTCTTGCCGCAATTTCTGCGCAGAGACGAGTTCATAGTATTTGTGCGTTGAGTATACCGTTCCGCGCAGAATTTGCTTGATATAATACAGGCTTAACGACACCATTTATGCTGCAGATTGGGAACCGGGACTGGGAATGACGCGAAACTACCCGAAACCTAATATAAATATTGTAAAAATGAATAAATATCATTATAATAATTTTAATAAAAATAAAATAGTGTAATAAACCATCAAATTCTCTGAAATGAATGCTTTCGTTGTGACTGTAGCACGCTGGCACAATATTTTAATACTTGAATATTTCTAATAATTTCGTCCTCAATAATTACAATTTAATTTGATGCCCCAATTAAAGACGAAGCGGTCTTTGGGTTGAAAAAACCCAAAATTTTCCAATCGTTTAAACGAAATTAATCCACACCGTGCTTTATTGCGGTTTCATTCCCGTCATTCAAAGTGACAATCAAAACAATTAAAAGCACTAATTCTAAATAGTTTTGATTGCCACTGTCAATCACTTTCAATCCAAAAGTGTTCATAATTAATTAATTAATAGTTTTTCATTTTTTAGCCTTGAAAATGGACAAAATTTAAATGGCCCGTAACGTGTATAATATTAAAATATTAATATAAATAAAATTGATAATTTTATCGCTAAAAGACAATTATGATTTATCCGCTTTTTCTATCGAGGACACTGTGGACTCGGGAGTAATTATGCCAAAGATTTGGTCGATTATTCGGGGGACAGCCGCGTACAAAGGGTTTTCTACTCCAAAGTATCAGCTTGTGCATGTAACGGGGGAATGACGACTCGGTTTAAACTAGTTTAAACTAAATTATTTTTGAAGAAGTACTATTTAAATTAAAAAAAATTACCACTCCCAATTAAGAGATGAATTTTTACATAAATGTTTCACAAACCTGAGTCTATTTTTATGAATCATTTGCCAAGTTTTAAAATTGTGACCAAGTTTCGAGTCTACTATCCCACTGTACAAATCTACCTTTCTGAAGTTTTTTCAAAGTTGGAGTAAATAAATTGTATTATTAAAAATAGAATTATTCTCAAAATATTATTTTAATGTCGGGTTGAAACTTGAGGTAAACTTTTTCTTTAAATCATAAAAAACATTTGGAAGTTGTTAAACTTAAAATTATAATTTTGTTTCTAGAGCGCGTTATAAAAATTATCAGAAACATATAATTTGTTAAGAAAATGTAGTGAAAAAGTTTTTGTCATAAATAGTCTTTAGCCATTAAAAATTTACACAGATACAAAATAATGCAAACTTGTCTACTTAAAACTTGGTTTATTCCTAGAGTTTTATAACACGGCACCTATATCATTACACTTCAGAGAAAATATTATATTATTATTTGTTGAGGTAAGAGCCAGTATAATACTTTCAATATATATCTATATACAAAATTTCCATGTTGGTTTAGAAAAAACAAAGTATTTGTTACATAAAATTCATATTTTGATTGAGAAGGCAACCACAACAGCAAAAATATACTTTAGGTATGAATTTTGTTTAACGATCAATATAATTAACTGTTGGTGGAATAACATTTAAATAATATTAATCACAATATGAAGGAGGATCCATTTTGAAAACAATATGGTATTTTAGCAAGTGGGGGGGGGGGGGACAAATTAAATAAAAATTAGGAAAAAAGGTTGTTTATGACATTGATAACGTAAAAATAATTATAAATAGCGCACACTGGGTCAAATCCACAAAAAGTAGGCAATATTCTTTTTTTTTAAATTTTGCCAATTGCTTCAACATTTTCAGAATAGTTAAAGAAAAAGTAATCGCATCTATTCCTACAGTAGCTGCTTATTTATTTTATTTTATAATTAATTAACTTAATTAAATATAATTAATAACTTTTTGTTTCAAAATTATGATGTGAATTTCGGGTGCTCCACAACTTTACAATTTTGGCGATATTTGAACCATTTAGAAAATTTTAAAACGTATACAAAGTCTAATTAATAGCTTGGAAGTGCGAATTGAGTCGATTTAGACTTCAATTTTATGAGAAATTACAAAATTTTGAATTATTGATCTTGACATTTTGACATTTGAATTTAAAATAAAGTAGGTATATTAAAAGTAGGGACCAAGAAGGGTTGGTATGGCCTCAAAGGGAATACTGATGCCAATTAAGTATTCCTACTAAATCTCGAGAAATATCTCTGCCATGAGCAAGTTATTAACAAATACTATTTCCATGTTTATGCCGTACCTCCCGACTGTAATCGTAATAAACTATAGTTAACGGAAAAGGATGAAAGGCGAGTTTTCGGCACCTTAAAACTGAAACATATTGACTAAGGGAGAAAACCCGTACAGAAAAACCTGGTCCTCCAAGTTGGGGGTCGGGGGTTAAATATAAATCTGACAATGTAAAACCAATTGTGAATCAACAAAAGAAATGAAAACCAGCCTCCTTGACTACCTACGTAGTCACTAGCACATGTGAAAAAAGGATTAACGAAATTCGCCACTTTTGTAGATGGTACTACAAAACATATTATAATAGACAAATTTTGAAAACATCTATTTTGATCATAGAAATATTTTAAAAAATATATATATTATAGAGAATTTTATAATATAAGACGAAATAAAACGACGATCATGGCCTGAATGTTAGCGAGATCAACTGCTAATGCAAGGCTCCCCGGTTCGACTCCGGGTATAGTCTAAAATTTCTTGACCGTCTTCCGTGCTTTCGGAGGGCACGTAAAGCAGTCGGCCCCCCTGTGTTAATGATTTGCCATTATAACAATAAAAAACAGGGCGAGGCACATCGAAAGGCAAGCCTAGCAAGCTGCTTTGAGTTATAAAAAAAACCTGCTCACATACCTAATTTCAAAAATTAGTAAAAAAACAGGTCCTGGACCTACATACATTAAGAGGAAGAAGAGAATTTTTTATGCTCTTCAACTTTTTTTAATGATAATTTTTCGTAAAAGTGAATTTACGCGAGCTGGGGGAAACGCCGGCTTGGGATTTTTAGGAGACATTTTGGGGGTTTATTAGGACACTTCAATATACATCTTTGCCAAATTTCTGCTTGGTAGACCTTCTGCATGCTCAAGCCAAAATTTCGGTTTCGTTACCTGGAAGATACTATAACTTGGGCAAATTTTGAAAAAATTAATTCTTCTGTTCATTTTCCAACCTTTGCTCCAATTTAAATTAATTTATTTGTGAAAGCTTTTCCCGTGCCTGAAAATATTTCTCTCCCTGCAACGAATCAATATTGTGCTATTTTAAGGGTGGGTCGTGTTTTCGGTCAATTATTTCAGTATTAGTGTGCCATGTAAAAATTTGAAAAAATATATTTTATACCCTTCCATTATGGTCTGATAATAATTTTTCATATAAGCATAAATAAACGAGTTATCGGCAAAATATCGCGTTGGGGCAGCTAAAACCACCGATTTTGGGGGACGCCGGCGTGGGATTTTAGCGGACTTTTGAGGAGTTCATTAGAACACTCTAATGTACATCTCTGCCAAAATTCAACTTGCCCGGAGTTTTGCAAGCTCAGCCAATTTTTGAGCTTCGTTGCCTGGACATTTTTACGGATAATGGCCCACTGTGTAGCGGTATGAAAAACAATTGAAAATCAAAATTTAGTTCTTAAAATAACACCAGTCAACGCCTTTGTAATGCGCAATGTAGGGTAACAATCTGGCAATACTATTTCTTGAAAGCGGTAGGACAGCTCATTTATATATCTTCAAACTGACCATTAATACCTACAGCAGGGTTTGGACCTTTGGATAATAGTTTGAGGAATATCAACGGAGCCGACAGGGTCATAGGAGGAGTGTTTGTAATTCTCTAAGGCAGGGATCGCCAAAGTGGTCGATATCGACCCCCAGGGGTCGATTTAATATAATTAGGGTTCGATCCGTTCTAGGGGGTCGATGAATACGAATGCTATTCAACCGCAAATGTATTGACAGCAATGCAGTATAATATACGATAAACCGACATAAACGCCCAATTTATATCAACGATATCAATATTATGATATTAGGGGACGGTCATTGCTTTATAGTTAAGTGCCATTGCTCCGTATGTCCCGAAATATATTTAGTAGTTAATGATAATTTTAGATACTCTTGTACCAGCTACCACGTCACCTAGCGGCAGAGCACTCGGCGCATTTTTTAAGTGGTATCCCTCAAAACTTCGTGCTTGATTTTTTAAACGTTTCTCGCTATATAAGAAAACCGAAACTACAAATTTATTTAACCTCTGCGCCGATAGCAGATAATTGATAAAAGATTCTCAATTTGATGGATAACTCGGTGATTTGCCATTGCCTTTTGATGAGAGACATGTTTAACTAATTTAAATTATTTGTTTTAGGCAAACCATTCAAAATGAATGATGAGTATAGAACCCTATTAGCACATCCTCTCACAAAACTCAAAACAGTTGGTCTATTAACCCCAAATGTAGGTTTCATTAAAACTTTAGTGTTAATCATTTATGTTAGCTGTATGGTAATTACTCTCAGTGTGGCATATTTGCAATTCTTCTATATGGAATTGACCGTTCTCAATTTTGTTGATCAAGCAGAGGCATGTTGTTCTATCACACAGGTAATGTACTAACAACTTTGCTATTATAGATACCTCGATTCCGAGCATTCCTTTATCTGTGAAAGGCTTTTAAACTTTAAAGAAAGGCGGTGCTAAAATAAAATCGTCGATGTTCATTGACTAGTTTAGTCAAACTTAAAGTTCAAAGGCATTTTAGACTTAAAGAAAACGACCAGAATCGTCACATTATTTTTACAATTATTACCATAGAAGATTTTTAGTCATTTTCAAAATTGATGATGTGTTTTTGGCAAAAACGTAATTTTTTGCTATTGTGTGAATATTCCACCAAATTTTGGAACACAGAGAATTGCTCAGAAAAAGCAAAAAAAAATATAACTGATTTGTCAAACAAGATATTGCTATTGCAAAAGGGTTTCTTCTATGCTTGTCTAGTATGCATTGCTGCGATTTTGCTATCAGTTTTTGGAGGAAGAAAATTACCGCTAGGAACATGGAATATGACCGAATATGATATGTTATATAAAATTGATTTGGTCGCACTCTATGTTACTTTCACGCTTCATATTTTTTTTATATCTAGTTATGATTGTCTCTTCGTGGGTTATTGCTATGAATTTGGAAATCAGTTTCAAATTTTATGCGATCATTTGGAAAATTTAGATACCAATAAGGAAGCGAAGTGTAATCAAGATTTAATTGATAATAATGAAAAATTGAATTTCTACGTTCGACAACATAATTTTTTGATTGGGTAAAATTCTCAATATTGTAAACAGTTTTTAATATTAATTTAATTTGCAGCTTTTTTAAAAAAATGCAAGATACGTATTCTGTTACATTTATGATACAATGTCTCACAGTTGTTCCAATGATTTGTGCTGAAATAGTTGCTTTATCCCAAGAGTAAAATAATTGTTATTTTACAGTATTATAATAATTTCTTATAAAAATTCTTTTAGTATTAGCGTTATCTTGATGTTACGATATGGATTATCCATGTATTGCATTTTTGTTCAAATTGCATTTTACTGTATTCCTGCTGAATACGTAATAAGTCAGGTAATATGGTGCTATAATTATTAATTTTTCTTCTATAATTTGTTGATGCCGTGCAATTTATCAATAACAACCAGTGGCGTTCTAGCAGCGCCGTAGCAAGCTCTTCTGGCGCCTGATGCAAATTAGAATACATGCGCCCCCCGCCCAAAAAAGATTCTTATCATTTTGCAAATTTTAAACTATATTTATTGGGTTTTGTCATGGTTTAGCGCCCCCATTGCGATGGCGCCTGAGGCAAAAGCCTCAGTCGCCTCACCCTTGCTATGGCGCTGCGTAATAGGCGGTTTTTTTAGCTGCATGAGAACTTCAAATTGAAATAAAACATTAAAAAATCGATGGAATGTTTTTTTAAGAAAGTAAATTTAATGCCATTTATGATTTAAAAATGATTTCCGGGATGTGACCACCACGACTAATCGTTACGAAGCGCATCCGATCAGTCCATTATTTCAACCACTTTTTCCAATATTTCTGGCCTTATTTCATAAATGGCTTGCTGAATGTTGACCTCCAATGCTTCAAGAGTTGTTGGTTTGTTAGCATAAACCATGGATTTAACATACATCCAAAGAAAATAATCTGGAGGCGTCAAATCACACGATTTTGGTGTGATTTGATAGGAATTCGAATTGATAGGACCATTTCTTAAAATAATGTTGTCACCAAAATGTCCTTTCAATAAATCGATGGTTTCGGTGGCTGTGGACACGTAGCACCATCCTGTTGGAGCCATGAGTTGTCGATGTTTAACTCTTGAATTTTTGAGAACAAAAATGTATTAAGCATGTCTCACACCATTCGCCATAACGGTAGCTCCTTCCTCATTTCGAAAGAAATATGGGCCGATGATGCCGTTGGCGTGTATTCCACACCAAACAATCAATTTTGATGGATGCAATGGAGTCTCAAGATAATGTTCCGGATTGATCTCAGTCCATATACGACAATTTTGCTTGTTCACATACTCATTCAACCAGAAATGTGCCTCGTCACTGAACAAAATTTGGGGGTATAAAAATGGATCCACTTCTAATTGGTCATGAACCCAATCTGCGAACGCACGACGCAATCTATGAGCATTAGGCTTCAATTTTTGAACCAACTAGATCTTATAAGGATGTAAACCAAGATCTTGATGTAAAATTTTCCATGTAGTGGACGGACAAAGCCCAAGATGTTGAGCACGACGGCGAATTGAAATGTTTGGGTTCTCTTGCACACTTTCACTTACAAAAGCGATAGTTTCTTCGGTACGCACATTTCTTTGCCTTGCTGGTGGTTTTACATCATGCAATGAAGAAGTGGTACGAAATTTATTCATCACCGCACCAATAGCCTGCTCAGAAGGTCGATTATGTCGACCATAAAATGGGCGAAGAGCTCTATAAGTATCGCGAACGGAACTCTAACTTTGAAAATAAATTTTCACAATTTGGTAGCGTTGTTGAACTGTTAATTTATTAATGATTAAATGGAAAACCTTTCTGAACAAAAATGTCAAAGAACTGTCACTTTGACAAACTTCATTCAAAAGTTATCCATATTGAAATATTCATGCAGCTAAAAAAATCACCCTATATTTCTACATTTAAGATTGAACAGCATTATTTAATTATTGAAATCAAAAAGTTGCTTAGCAATTTAACTAGTCGATACTATGTTCAAATTGAATATTACAGCTTCCCTCGTTATATATTGCAAATATATGATAATTAAATAAATATTTTATAGGCAGCTACAATTTCAAATGGAATTTATAACTCAAAATGGTATTTAAAAAATCACGGTTTTAAGAAAAGTTCAATTCAAATGATTATGCAGGCATCTCAACAGGATATTTCATTTTTTGCAATGGGAATATTTGCTATAAGAGCTAGCACTTTGGTCACCGTAAGTAAAGATAACCATTAAATTACATTTTATTTTTAAAAAACGCCACGCCAATTACGCTCGTCCATGTATGTACATATATTCTAAAGATCTATTTACTTATTTATTTAATAGGTAATATATTATACATAAATAGCTGTCTTTCTTTACAGATATACAAAATTGCAATGTCTACAAAAACCCTTATAAACAATATGGATGCAAAATAAATTATAATAAATCCAGTTTGGATTGGTTTCAAGTTTAAATTAGCGCAAATGGTTTTTAAGTCTAAAATCCACATTTACACCAAACCTCTACACCTACCTATAAATTTAATAGTTACGAGGGTTGCTGTTTAACTTTCTGGCCTAATAATGAAAATGCGAATATTTATCATCAAAAATGATTTTATTGTTTTTCAAAGTATTCTCCAGCAAGATTTATACACTTTTGCATGCGCTCAAACCAATTGTCGAAGCACTTTTTCCACTCCGATTGAGACACCTCCAAAACATGGTTTTTGAACGCTTCAACAGCATCTTCTGGCGACGAAAATCGTTGACCACGCATTTTTCTCTTGATGTTCGGGAATAAAAAGAAGTCATTGGGTGCCAAGTCAGGGCTGTACGGCGGATGACCCATCAAATCGACGTTTTGGGCGGTCAAAAAGGCGCTGGTTTGAGCTGATGTGTGAGAGCTCGCATTGTCATGGTGCACAATGATCCGTCTTCTCTTGTTCGTTTTTCGAATTTCTCCGAAGACTTCAGGCAAACAAATTGTGGTGTACCACTCAGAATTGACCGTCCTACGTTGCTCAAGCGGAACAGTCGCCACATGACCAGTTTTACCAAAGAAACAGGCTACCATTTGCTTCGAAGTGCTTCTTGCACGAACAACTTTCGTTGGATTTGGCTCGTCTTCGAAGACCCACACGGTCGATTGCTGTTTTGTTTCGGGCTCATAAGCATAGATCCATGATTCGTCACCTGTGACGATCTTATAAACGTCTTTTGAAACACCGCGATTGTATTTTTTTAAATTTTCTTTGCACCAATCCACACGACACTTTTTTTGAGCCACTGTCAAATTATGCGGGATCCAACGAAAACAAACTTTTTTTACGGCCAGGTGTCCATGCAATATCGAATGTATGCTGGTGGAAGAAATGCCCAAGGATGCCTCTATCTCACGGTATGTCACATGACGATCTTGCTTTATCAGTTCACGGACGGCATCAATGTTCTCTGGCACAACGACTGTTTTTGGACGACCTTCACGACCTTCATCTTCGAGCGAGCGTCGGCCACGATTGAATTCATTAAACCAGTTTTTCACAGTGCTATAGGATGGTGCTTCATCGCCATACAAAGATTTAAGTTCATCGATGCACTCTTGTCGTGATAATCCACGTCGAAAGTTGTGAAAAAATGATTGCACGAAAATGTTCACGAGTTAATTCCATTTTTTTGCCAAATTGATTTTTTCAAGTCACTATAAACAACAGAAATGATGGCCGCACGTCAAAACGTTCTGAGTACGTTTATGCTACAACATGTCAAACTTTACAATGCAAATGTCAAATTGCACCTAGCAACGCTTAGTGTTCCCTAGGCCAGAAAGTTAAACAGCAACCCTCGTATAGTTAAATCAACAAAGTTTTATTTCAATTACATCAATACATCAATTTTTAATTTTTAATGTGCAATGGCGACTGTTAATTATTACTTATTTGTTTATTTTTGGTATCAATTAACCAGAATTAATATTAATAAGAATAAAAAGCAATGAGAAAGGATATTTATCACCAATAATTTCACTTTTGCGCACTAGTATAGTAAATGTTTTTGCAAAGTAGGTCTTTCCGCACGGCAGTAGTAGTAGTAGTACATTAATACACCAGAGCGGTAAAGTAGATTTACCGTAGAGAGTTGCAATCTATTCGAGATTAGTAAAAAAAACTACCGCTCGAGTTTTAGTAAGATATTTATTTATTACCCGATAAGTAAATGACACATAACGTAGTCGTCTTTACCCCTTGTAAGTTCATCTAATTATTATCATAGAACTAATTTGCCAAAATAGGTAAAACACAGGTCCCAGACCTATCCTAAGAGGAATTAATTAGTAAATCAATCTAAATAAAGAAAAATCAAGACGAATTACAATTTTACTAACCTCATAAAACCATTGTTTAATAATTTCTACTTCAAGATGTAAAAAACGTAAAAACTCATCAAGATATTCTTTATCCTATTAATTAATAAAAACCTTAATAAAAAAAATCGAGACGAAATAAACTTGACTGGATCATAAAGTCATTGTTTAATGATTTCTACTTCAAGATGAAGAAAACGTAGAAAACTAATCAAGGAACGTCTTAAACAGACAGATCTAGTCAGAATCTGAAAATAATAATACAGCAAACCTAATAGAAGCTAATATCTTTTGATAGATAATTAAAATATTATTAATTGAATTTATAACTTGTTGAACTTCTTAAAGAATTTTCTGATGGGATGTTATGTTTTCTACATCTTAAAGTAGAAATCATTAAACAATGACTTGATGATGTTATGTTTTAATAATAATAATAATAATAATACACGCTTTTTATTGCCTGTATTAACTGATGCAAACAATTTCTAATGAAATGAAAAAATTTCAGATTCGATTTCCACCGATTCACATTTTTGTCATTTTGTTTGTCAAATTGTCAATTGTCAGAACGTAATCTACCGGCTCTCAAAATAGTAACCGGTACTGGCTACCTAGACATTGCCAATTTAAAAACTACGAGAAGAGTGCAATTTTATTAATTTTAAGTAACCTCGTAAAGCACTTCAAAAATTTAATTGGTGTAGAATATAATTTCATTATTTCATTTCATTATTATTAATTGTTGGTTTTCTAAAGTTTCTTAACTGCTACTTTAAATTAATTAATAATAAAATACTAGTAATATATATATAATTATTATAATAATCATAATCAAATTCAGTAAGAAAAAATGTTTAAAAAATATATGCCAAGTTAAGTAATATTGTGCTTTTAACATTTACATACTATTTTATAATGCACTTATTGTTAATAATGTAATTTTTATGATGTTAATAGAATTATTTGTAGTCCTGAAGAAGTCTACAATAAACTGAGACCAAACATTGACAGATTAAATTGTGTTTTTATTAGATCAATTGTACAATATTCTAAAATCAACAATATAATCTTACCACCAAGTAACCACGTGGAATCAATAATTGTTTCAGGACAGCATCCAAAATTATTATCAACTGAAAAATAAGTAAATAAATAAATAGAATTAAAAAATACTTACTAGCTTAAAACAGCTGTTTTCCCTATTAGCGTGATACTGGTATCGTCAGATACTCTAGCTTTGTTCCAACGAGCCGATAAACCGTACAATGTACGGTCGCGCTCATGTGCAATAGATAAAAACCTGTCGGTTAGAACGCTTTTTATTTATTGCGCACTAGCGCGACCGTACATTGAACGGTTTATCGGGCTCGTTGGAACAAAGCTTATATTGGGCGGTACAACGATTGGGATTGCGATAACAAGCACTCGTGTAGTAAAGCTGCGTCTCTATCTGAGCATTTTTATGCGCACGAACGGTTTAAGTGTAAAAATGCTCAGATGAGTACAGGTAGAGGTGATTTCTTTTGTCAAACCCTACAATGCGCGAGGAGGAGCCAAGAGGGCGAAATACATACATATAAATGTTACGTAAAAACATTAGCTTGGCGCGAAAATTTAATTTAAACTTTTATTACTTACCATCAAACAATAGAACCTGTCAAATAGCCTTAAAGAAGGCTGATTGTTATTTATATTATGCAACAATACTAATACCATTTAATAATAATAAAACGCGAAATTTGTGTAACTGTCAAAACGAAATCAAACATCAACTAATGTTTTCTAGTTGGGCCATTTAGTATTTGGACGCGTTTTCGTTATTGCGCCGATGATTGTATAAAGGCGGTGTGACACTTGTGTAAATTTGCGTGTAGATTTACGTGTAAATTTACGTGTAAATTTCTACACCGTGTCAAACACGTAAATTTGCTTGTAAATTTTGTTGCAAATCTGCTAGCAAATTTTTTTGCGAGTGTGTTTGCCACTTGTGTAAAAATTTACACGTAAATTTACAATTTGCACATGCGCGTTCTGGTCAATTGAAAATTCGATCGGTAAGTGGCTATAAGAAGTTTGTATGTCTGGTCGCCTTGTGTTGTTTATTACTAAAAGAAACGTGATAATGGATTCAAATTGGCAATTAATGTCAATTCAAACTTTTACCAACTGACAAAAACACAACACAAGAAAAAATAGACCACACCTTCGAATATTCTTCTGCGCAATTTTACACGCAGAACTTGCGAGAAAATATAGAAATATTCCTACAAAATATTTACACGTAAATCTACACGCAAATTTACACAAGTGTCACACCGCCTTTTAAGTTTTGAGCTTTGGTACGAGCTCTACTTTTGCGCGCACGAAAATTTATTTATTTATTTATTTATTTATTTAAAGATTTAGACACACTCCTAACAGTAAAAACTAATTACAAGGAGTGTGTATACAAATGTATATACATATATATACCAACTATAATATATAGAAGTACATAGCACAAACAAAATAAAATAAAATAACCCATATTTATATAAGTCAGTGCTGGATCGTTTGGACGGGGCGATTACCCAACTCGCCTGTAACAGCATGCAACCAACTCCTTGAGGCCCGTGTGGTTGGGGTCGGCAATGTCAGTAATAACATTAAAGTTGCGGCTGCAGATGGAGATGGGGGACGTGGCCAAGAAGTTGGTACGGCTAAACCTACAGTAGAACAGGTCGCTCTGTCTAGAGTTACCTCTAGGTACTCGAAAATTTATCTCTGCCAATAATGGTGGACAATCGATGTTGTATCTCAGAAGTTTGTATATAAATACGACGGACGATACAAAGCGCCTGCTCTCTAGTGTTTCAACATCGAATTGAGCCAAGAGTTTGCGATGATTATAGCCCTGTATCGGGTAAAGACCATCTTGAAGGAATGCCAAGAATTTCAAAAATCGACGTTGTACCGACTCAAGTCGCCTAATGTGGTACGCATGTGTTGGGTACCAGATCAGCGCAGCGTATTCCAGCCTTGAACGAACAAAGCTATAGTAGAGAAGCTTCAAACATGGAATGCTTTGAAGGTCACGTGCGTTTCTGTAGATGAATCCATACATGCGGGACGCACAACCTAGGGTATCGCTAATGTGTTCGGTGAAGGTTAGTCGTGAGTCAAAGATAACTCCCAAATCTCTGAAGGAATCGCATCTCTCCAAAATTCTGCCCTCGCAAGTGTAGGAGAAGTCAATAAAAGTCTTCTTGTTTGTAAAAGAGACTACTTTACATTTGGAGATTTGTAGTTGCAACCGATTACTCCTACACCAGGTCCCAATCAGGTCCAGATCAGATTGCAGACGATGGCAATCCTCTAATGAGGAAATGCCTGCGTAAATTTTTAAATCATCGGCATATAGCAGTTTTTGCGATGATATAATATTGGGCAGGTCGTTCACGAAAATTATAAAAAGGAGAGGACCAAGGCTGGACCCCTGAGGAACGCCCGAGCTAACCGAGAAGACCGAAGATTTATGACCCCGGTATTCAACAAATTGCTTGCGTTCAAATAGGTATGTACTGAAGAGATTAATCAGCTGATTAGAGAAGCCAAACGATGACAATTTCCCAATCAATCTATATAGATCAAGTTGGTCAAACGCCTTCTGGAAGTCAGTGTAGATTGTATCGATTTGTCCCTGGCAGTCCAAAGTTTCGGATACGAACTGTTTAAATGTCGCAAGGTTCGTGACAGTTGAGCGCCCGTTCATAAAGCCGTGTTGATGAAGGGATAGTGAACTCTTGATATGAGCATAAATATGGTCATACAAAATCCGTTCAAATGCCTTGGACAAGTTGGATAAGATAGAGATTGGCCGATAATTACTGATCATTGATGGACTACCTTTTTTCAGGACTGGACATAGTCGTGCTACCTTCCAGGATTGGGGAAACGTGGCGGTAGTAAATATTAGATTAAAAATATGTAGTAGGGGTACCGAAAAAGTCGTGGCACAGTCCTTTAGTATAAAAGCGGGTATACCATCCACGCCGCTGGTAAGTTTGTTTTTAGAACGTTGCAAAGCAGCTATAACATCCGCATTTGAGACTTTCGGACTATGGATTAGTAACGAAGGGTTAGCATCGTCGCAACCTGTCGCGCAATCCTTATCAGAATCCATGTAAACTGATTGGAAGTAATCCGCAAAAGCATTGACAATAGATTCAGGACTAGAATACTCAACATTGTTAAATTGCAGGGAACCTGGTATCCTAGAGTTACCCTTTCTGCACTTCACAAAGGACCAGAACTGCGAAGGATCTGAACAGATAGCGTTTGCGGAACCAGAAAGGTAATCCCGATGGCTCTCGGCAGTCTGCTTCTTCACCAGAGCTCTAAGGCGTCTAAATGCCTCGAAATCGCTAACTGAACCCGACTTTTGGTAACGTCGATGATGCGCCGCCTTTAACCGGATGTTAGCTATAAGTGCCTTTGTAAACCAGTGGGGGTATTGTCTGGGAGTACCACTCGTACCCAGTGGGACACTCGCATGGAATACGCCGTTAGTAATCGCATAGAATGCGTCGCAAGCCAAATCAACATTCGTGCAGTCACAGACGGAGGTCCAGTCCGTCTCATCGAATAAACGGTACATAAGATTGAGGTCTGCTTTTTTAAAATTTAAGCTCTTATCCAAATTAGGAGCAAAACTGGGAGTGTCGGGACCCGACAATTGGAGAACTAAATTAAGTGAGGGATGATACTCGTCCTCCGGGACCAGTGCATCAAGACTGCGCGACACTGTAACGCCCACGTTTGAAAAGATTAAGTCAAGGGTGCGGCCTAGCGAATTATGGATATAGTTACGCTGTGTTACGTCGGAAAACTGCATAAAGTTATGGATGGCAACACCCCTAGAATCATCGAAATCCCCGGCGAAACGCGGAGCATTAAAATCGCCCAAGACCAGCAAGTCGCCCTCAGAAATAGAGAGAGTCGATGCAAATAATTCAAAAAACAACTCATAGTCATCCGCCGATAGACTTGGTGGTATATAAATTGCAAATACACGCATTCGGTGTTGTTTATTTAAGTTCACCCATACTCCCACAACATCCACCACTGGCACAACCCGGGATAGCTCCGCCAGATCAATAGGGACGGGATTAAGAGAAGACCGCACCGCTATCAAGACACCGCCGCCCCGGCCTACGCCGGTAAGCTCAAAGTCACGGTCGTGGCGGAAAACAGCGTATTTCCATGTAGGAAATACTTCGGAGTCCACTATGTCAGGTGAAAGCCAGGTCTCACTGAGACAAATTAAATTCAGGTTCAGTGTGCACACATTGTTCAAAAACTGAAGAGTTTTAGTACGCAGTCCCCGCACATTTTGGTAATAGACACCGCCATATGGCAGAGTCACCTGTCTATCGACAGGGGTGAAACTGGAACCGACTGACGAATCGGAAAGAGAAGTAGAATGGCCTGAACAATGCACAGGTGAAGGACTCAGAGAGGCAGCCGAAGATGAACAAGAACGTAACATTAAGGAGCAGCCAGATTGTCTCCCTCGTTGGGAAAATTTAAACTCTCGGTGGCATTGCGCGCTGATCTAAATCGCTTAACAACTATACGAGACGGCCAAAATTCAGGCTTGAGTATGTTGGCAACTACAGAGGCGGGAACAGAGACAACATATCCCCTGTAGCTACCTGATATTACTTTAAGCTCTTCACATTCCAGTTTGAAGTCACGAGATAGCTCGGTAGGCAAACCTGCGGAAATGTACCCAGTAACCTGTTCCTGAGTCGTATGAAGGCTCAACTTGGATACATGTATTCTCACAAGGGGGTCGTACGGAACGAGTGTGTTATCGGATTGTCTCGATCCGAAGACCACTCCACGAGATCTTCTCCGTCCACCACCAGTGGAAGACCGCTCATTTTTATTTTTATTTTTAGAGGAAGGAGCCGACGAAAGAGTTGTGCCCCGAGCGGAACCCGATGGCCGGCGAACAGTAGCCTGAAGCGGCAGGGAAGCCCCCAGTGTCTCACCCGCCACCACCTCCGCGAAATCGCGCCGCAGCAATGGGTCCTCCACCTCTGGAGCGGCATCCACCTGGATCTGTGGAGCCGAAACAAGTAAGGGGTCAAGTCGTGATGCCTGCAAATTCGGAGCTTCACCACTCTCGGGGAGGGCGGTCTGCGGCACAGGCCGAGAAGGCTGAGCACGAAGACGTTCAATCTCATCCTCCCTCGACTTCAAACACCCCTCCAGCAGCGTAACCTTATCAACCAGGAGTGCATTAGAAGTTCGTAATTCACTGATTAGTTCCTTATAAAGATTCAGCTGTTCAATATAAATTTCAGGAAGGTCCAAATTAGTAAGGTCACTGAGTGGCACGTCGCAACACTTCTTGTATTTTGCGGCACAACTAGGATGGTACGGTGCACCACACTTGCTACAGGACACCCCAGAATTCAAAGCCACTACCGACCTGCATCTGCAAGTTCTACCCACTGGCATGGTGCTCAACAAATTTAACGAGATCAGACAAATCAATTAAATCAAATAAATCGAATAAATCAAGAGGGCAGGGATACACACAAAGGACACTCGCTTCACACTCCAGGGCCCCTTGGAGTGACCAAAAAAACACAGACACAGGTGTGGGCCACGGATAAGGTTACATAAAAGATAAACACAGGGAGCGGGATATCAATTATGCCGATATAAAACAGTCGAAATACAAATCAAACCAAAAACTCACATTTATATTGCAGGTTATGTTTCAATCCATAAATTCCGACGCCTCAGATCGGATTTCCTCCAGTAAAGGAAAATAAAGACCACAACACAAAAATAAAGACACAGACACAGAGTTGTTGATGGTGTGAGTCCATACTGTCACACAATATCGTGAACAGCCTCGAGCTCGTAGCTCGATTACGTAATTCTTGGGTGCAAATTGTGCACCCAAGAAACCTGTGCACGCACGAAATACTTAACCTGCAAATTTTTGATCCAGGTCCTATAAAGAAATGGCAGAAAGAAGACGAAATGTTTTGCCAGCTCAATTTGCAAGCTCATTCGCAATGGATCATTTTCTGTTACTTATACGTAAATAACTATTAATTGTTTTAATTAATATTAATTGCGATAATAAAATATGAGTTGTTTCTCATCAAAACTTATGTAGTATATTGTTGTGATTTTTGGGGTGCAACTACTGTATCGCCCAAATATGCAAAAAGCCCCACGTTGGGTAATCACTTTAGATGTTGTGATATTTATGATACAAACCCTGCTTTTGGCTTCTACCACCTTTAAAATCACAATCTCTCTTACCTCGACCAGCTCCAGAGCATTTAGTTTAAATTGAGACTCTTTTATTATTAAAATTGTGAAATGTTGAACTGCGATGGATCGTCTTTGTAAATCTGACGCAGACCTTAAGTTAGTTGCTTTAATAAAACTGCAACTTGACATACGAACAATAATAATTTGTTGGTTTACCCCGCTTTGTTTATAATAAATTCCTAGTACTACCCTATAAATGTAGCCATTTTTATTGAAATTAAATAAAAGAAACAATATCTCATAGGTAATTGTATTGGTTATTATTACAAAACCAGGTGAATATTTGCTGTGGCTATTAGATAGATGTAAATTTGAAAATATTAAATTACAAGATACATAAAAAGTTTTGTTACAAAAATATTGTCCACGATTATTCAAATAATAATTAACTTTTGAAATCTTTAAAAATGTTTTAATTAAATTTAAGCAAAAGTTACCTTTGTTTAGTGCGCCACTGGGTACAATAATATTAGCTTCTGTAGAAACGTGTGGAACAGGTGTGTTGTTATCAGCAACTTTAACAGATGTGTTGGTGTCCTCGAATCCAAACAACGGTATCACGTCCGTATGATGTTCAATCGCATATCCAAAATAATCAGGTACGTTAAAATTAATTCTAATACTTGATTGAGTAATGTTGAAGTTTATTGAATTTAACCAAAATTTATTTCCATGTAACCTCAAAAGTTCATCCAACGATATCAAATTATCAAGCATAACCAGGCCGTGCTCGATATAATGAAAAGCAGTAAAATTTTCCAATTGCTGTACAAAATGGATCTTAAAAACCAGCATAAAACCAATATTGATCGAATAATCCAATAATTTTCAATCAATCTACAAGATCGCACACAAATTCTGCCAACCATAAAAATTCTATCTTCTGCCAACTGCTAATTTCAAAAGTCACTAAAATATTCTCAACTTTACGATGTTTACTCGAGCACATATCAAAACCAACTGAGTATAATTGAAATATGAGGGGATAAATTTTTATAATTTTTGTCGGTCACCCATCCAAGAGCTTTCCCGAACACACCTTGCTTGCGCGCCAATATCGCACGACTTAGAGCAGAACCAGTCGACCACTTATCAGTGGCGGCTCGTGAGAAATATGTTTGGCTGTTCTGCATTATAAAAAAGGGAAGGTATCAGTGAAATGCTGATCTCAAAAAATAAACTTACTTATTGCATGTTTTTAAGCATTAATGGCGTGCGCCGGTGCTTGCATGTGGCAAACTTAACTTATCAATAACTTTTTCGTTGAAATTCAATATTCCCGAGATAAATTTTTTTACTATTGACAATATCGAAAGACACAAACGGAAAACAAAACAATGCGTTCTTACGATTACAGCCACAAATCCATTTGTTCCGTAAATAAATATTCGTATTAAATTGTCTTTTATACATTTTACCTCGACTTGTATATACCGGCAATTGCTTATCACTAATTGTTCTTGATAACTAAATTTAAAAATTACATTCATTTTTAAAAACGACCTTCTTCGTAAGAGATTTTAAAAACGACTAAATAAAATGCCTTAGTTAGCTTATCACGTCATAATAATTCTGCATATTTGTTATTTTAAAAATAGAACTTATACTTCGTAATTTAAACAGCCCTCTGTGTTCGGTTTGAAATAAAACAAACGACGCAAACATTTTTGTAACAATAAGTTTTATTTGAGCGCATAAAAAGTTTTGTAATTATTGTTAACTAATTTTCGAAAAAATCCTATTTTTACGGGTTATTATGAGAGAAGCTGAGTTAATAAATAATATGAGTAATGTTAGTAAAAATCCAAGTCCAAATTTCTTGATCTACATTTTATTACAGAAAATTATAGTTTGAGAATTGTTTTACAATGCAGAAAAATCTCAAGTCCAAAATTATTATAAAATTTTATTAGGATTAGGAATTCATTTTATCTAGTAGTAGGTATAAAGGACATTATATCCATAATTTCAATTAAAGTTTATAATACAAGATCTTTAAAATATAATTGCATGAAATACTAGTCCGGTTATATACTTGTATAAATAGGTAATGTAAAGCCAGCGCTGATCTAACTGCAATCGGCTGCATCTGGGTGCAGAACGACTGTACATTCGATGCGTGTACGTATCACAAGCTTTAAGAATTATTATTGTATAAAAATACATAAATTTTAATTTTATGCATTCATAATTTTATTTCAAGTTGCAAAATCCGTCAAAAAATAATTTAACTACTGTTTTGATATAAATATGTGCAAGAAACTTGGTGTAATTAAAAGTTTTTAAACAATTTATTGCTTATGCCCTAATTTCACTGCAATTTGTTTAACAATTGATGAACTAATATTAAAATTAGTTTTTCTTTTCAAAATTCGAATTCTAAACTACCTCGAAACAAAATCATAAAAAATATACCACGTAAAACTATGTATACCAATTGCTATACCATTGTAGTCTGCGTTTCATTACAGCTCGCACAAGTGTATAGCGTTCTAGTTAGACAAACATTTTGATAGCGGACTGGACGTGTATTTATTATTACACTATTTATGTGACTAGCTGTTAAATTATAACTGATATGCTAGCGAAAATAAGAAACACGCTTTCAAAGCCAAGCTGATAATGCACCATTCTTTATAATAATTTAAATCTGATTAAAGTTATAATTATATAATTAATTATGCAAGTATTGGTATTTTTATTGTTATTTTTGGTGGTTCTGCAGCTCTGCAGCTCCTATGGTAGAACCGCCACTGCCACTTATCGACCTTATTAAAATTTTAACAAAATTAGCGCAAAACCACAGCAAAAGCAACATTACATAATATAACAACAATGTAAAAATGTAAGTAAGTTCAAGTTTACATCATTAAAAACTTAAAATTTATTGAAAAATAACCAAAGTAAATATTTCAGGTCAATGACCCCGGATTACAGATGAGGTCTCCAATCAACCATGAGATTTGTTTCTAATCAGATGCCATCGATCTGAATTGATAGAGGAAAACTAAGCTACCTAATGTTCACAGGGATGTACCAGGAAAATACTAACTTCTTGCTCTATTACGAACAAACATGAACTCAAACGTAAAGCCACCGAGAATGAGCCAGACTTGCAAAAACTTAAATTTCCAGTTCAATATATTTAAATTGTTTAAATTAATTTTAATTGCGATAATTAACCGCGATGAATTGACGGTATACCAATTATATCGAAGACAGCACAAGGAAGGTTCAAAAAATTTACCAATTCCAAATGGTTAATTGTGAATGAGGAAGAATCTTTGTGTCCAGTGTGGTAAGAATTATATATTATGTTCTCCATGCAATATACCATTATCTAACGAAAATTATTTTCTGCCAGATTGCTAAAATCTTTGATTTTGATTCCTAATAGAGTAAAAATATATTTATTCCCGATTGGAAAAATAGTTATTTACATGAAAGTCAGGAAAATGATGTATTACTGACGAGGAGCAATGTTGAAATACGAGGCACTTCGTGCCGAGTATTTTAGAGCTCCGAGTAAAGTGAGACATTTTCCTGACGTATTTTGTATTAAATTTTACCGAAAATCGTAAAAAATCGAAATTTTAAAACACTAATTGAACAACATTTTTAAAATGAGCTAAAATCAAGTTTGTCAATTTGTTGACTACATAGTTACAAACAATAGTTATTCCGAAAATTGTCATTGTTACCTGCGTTACTAAATATTACCGGACTAGTCAGTAAGATTCAATTTCCCTGCGCGTAAATACGCAGGGAAGTGTTGTTTCGATGACGATTTCCGGTAAAAGTAATTTGTCAGTATGGTTTAAGAATTCGCCATTAGGAAAGAACATTATTGCAAAGTGGACCAAAATTGCAGCCGAAATTATTGATACCAAAAATTTGACTGTACTGTAACTCAATGAGCCATTGCTGTGAACCATTAGTTTTATTTAAAATAAAATTTAATTTAAATGTTATTATGACAGGTTTTTAATAACGAATTTGTAATACGATAAATTTTGTTCTGCTTACTAAAGATGCACATTTTAAAATTTAGGTAAATATAACAATTTCACGAAAACATTTTATGCAACAATAAATTTTCATAATGGTTGAAAAGAGAAAATAATGATGTTTTAAATGATTTAAATATATTACGTAAACTATGTAATCCATTAAAAAATAACTTTAACGACGACTTTGTGTGAAAACAATTATGGTAATAATACATTTTAGAGATTTTTCCAACTGTAAAATTCCTAAATATTTTTCAAATTAATAAAGATATTTTGATTTTAATTGAGTCGTCTAAGAAAACCGTAAAGGTAATTTTATAAACCACTTTGCAATTAACACAACAAAAACCTTATTTGAATAGGTATACATATCTACATTTAGATTTGCAGGGTTTTCATTTAGTAATATTATCTTATGAAAATTAATTACCTAGTAACTATACTGATATCTTTTTGTGACCCTAAAATTTGCGTCTAAGTATGAGCTTGTAATAAATTTTTTATGTGCCGAAATGAGAACATTAACCAACAGAAGATTAAGTAATTATATAGTTAATTTTTTGCTTGAAGTTGTGAATTTGGCATCGCAAAATGCATCCCCAAGTTTTTGACATCAGCCTTTGAGCAAAACGAGAAAATTATTAGAAAAAGGCACCAAAATCACGTGGTGATTGATTTCGTTTAAACAATCGGAAAATTTTGAGATATTTTGGGTTTTCTAACAATCAGAGGAAGGACCGCTTCATCTTTAATTAGGGCAACAAGAAGAACTAAATTTTGACAATCAAGGATTTTTAAATTTGGTCTTAGTTTTTCGAACTTATTTATAATTTCCTGTTTCCTTTCCGATGAAATGGTTTCATTTAGAAAAATTTCACAACTTGAAAAATTTAATTGTAACCCTAAATGTTTGAAACCAAAAATCAGTTTACTGAGATCTAAAAGTACCGTGTCCATATTACCAGCTAAAGTGCCGTCATCTAAATACCAAATATTAAACTCGGAAAACAAAGTTTTCACAAGTTTGTCAATAGACAAACTAAAAACAGCGCCTAATGGATCACCTTGTCGAACCCCTACTGAAGAATTAATTGAAGTGTCTTTATAAAATAGTGTGGAAGGTTCAGCGTAAACTTGTCACAAGTAAGGAAATATTTGTGGAAGAGTTGTTTTCACCTCAGAGAGCATGAAATCTCTTTCAATGCTATTAAAATCATTTCTTACGTCTACTTTTAAAACTGCCTCGAAATTATCACGGTTCTGTAAATAAGTTTTCACAGAATGAACCACAGCCTCACAGCCACCTTTCGTAGCAAAACCAAGTTGTGTCGGGTAAAAAGATGCGCCAAGGGCCTCCGAAATATCCAAGCAGCATAACTTTGAAGCAAGTCGCCTAAAAGTCGAACCCACTGCTATTGGACGAATTCCGTCATCTTTTTCTTAAGTGCTGTAAGAGTAGCACCATATAAAATTTTAAGAAAAGATGCAACTACTTTGCCTTGCAACATTAAATTTAACAATTGGGTAATGTCTATAAGGAGAGTTTTACCGGCTTCTCCGCTAGCTTTGGGTTATTAGGTCTTTCAAATATTGCTGAGGTCAGAGACCATCGATACCTCCAGCACTGCCATTTCTGAAAGAATTTATAGCATAATAAACCAGATTTTCTGTAACTACAAGACTTATCGGATCTGAATCTGGAGATGAATCAGAAAATTGGAGAATACGTGACGGAGATGGATTTTTGGATTGTAAGTCTGCAAGCGTTTCTAAATTTTCAGGAGCTAAAACATCATTTGAGGACAACAGGCGAATAGCTCCACGAACGTCTCTATCTGAAATGTTCTTTTCCACATTTTTGGATAAGTTGTACGGAGTTCTTTTAGAATGCGAAGTTGGATCTAAAACAGAGGTGTTTCAAATGTTAATATTGGCTTTAATTTGACTTGCTAGCGACATTTTCATTTCCCATTTGGCTTTATCTTGCAACATGCAAAATTCTGTAAGAGAAAGTAAAAAGATCGTCCCTAGCTTCCTGGGTATTTCCAGATATACATCTTCTTGTATACATCTTCTTAAAACTTCCGATAGCCTGCGGGCTACAGGGACTCGTGCACTACGAGGAATTCTCTTTATAACTGCAATATTGGTTCTGTAAAAAATTGTTTAAAATTGGAGGTGGTTGAAGCTGTGATAATTGTATGGTCTGATTTTGTTGTGAAGAACGTGATTGTGAAAGTTGCCTGGGTGCTACATCTCGATGGCACTTAGAGATGTGAATATTCAAACCATGGTTTCCCTTGAGGAACTTCAGAACAGGACATGTGCGGACAACGAATAGCAGAAGAGCCACCACCCTATCAGGTTGGCTCATTTAAAGAAAAAATGTAATTTGTATTGTATAAACAGACATTAAAGATGCGATTTATAGTTGTAACTGCTTTGAAATTACATATAATAGAACTAGATTCATGATTTTTCTGAATATGAATAATTATGTAACACATTTAATTGACAATTATGTCACAATCACATTAACAATCATATTATAAATTACTTATTACAATTAATTATTAAAAACTATTCACTTATAATTTAATTATTAAAATATCATTGGAATAAAAAAGTATTCACTAAATCATGAAAGAGGACTTTACTCCCACTGCGATGGGAGTCAATTTTTTTTTCCAAATAGAAATGTTCCTTGTCTGGACTACAAGTAAAAACTAATTTCTAATAGCAAAAACTGCTTTTCAAGCTATTAGAAAGATTTAACAAAAATTTTAGTACAAAAGTACCGCACACCATCCATAGTTAAAATCTTCATCAAATGTATTGTCGTGTCCTGTTTATCATAGAGGGTGGTATGACGTAATTGAGTCAATAATTGAAACACTCATAATTTTGATTAATTAAATATAAGACCACAACAGGCAATTACTAGTTGTTTCTGAATCTTCTCTGATCGAAGGATTGTTTAGCTGCTTTTTTGCCTCACATTCTGGAAGATGCAAACATTGTTAAATCTGAAAAGATATGATAAATTTGTAAACGACAAAACATTGGTGGTTGTTTCATTAAATTTTAAGTGTAAGAAACAAATTTGATTAATTTCATTTATTTGTTAAAGTAGGATTTCGTAAAAATTAAAATAAAGTGACAATTTTGAGATGTGCGTATGCGCGAATGAAGAGAATTTTGGTGGGACTTTGAAAATGATAACGGAGCGAGGGGACTCTGAAGTGAACCGTCGGAGTATTAAGACGGGGAGTTCGTATTAGTATTTTTGAAAATAAGCTTGGATATTAATTATTGAAAATAAGTTTGGATATTAATGATTGAAACTAAGTTTGGATGTTAATTATTGGAAATAAGTTTTTTGGATATAAAAATTTTGGAAGTAATTTTGGAAATAAATTTTGATGGCTGTATTTTATGGTTTCGTGAATGGAATCTATTGGAGAAAATCATTATAATAATTTAGTGGTCGTTCCTACTTGCTTCGTGTGGTCCAAGATCAGAAGCTGTTTCTACGAGTATCTTCGCACACCTATGCTCCACATCATCGCCGCTACATCGATAAACTCCGGAAGAACGGTACATTTTCGGTAAGAGTTTTTGGTGACGCACTTACTCTTCGATAAATAGACGAATCGTTTTTATAAATTTCGGGCGCGCATAAACTTTTGGGGGTTTTGTTACAAATGTTCCACTTTGTAAAATTTAATTTGTTTATTATAAGAAAACCAATATTTTGTTTTAAAATTTTTATTGTGTTAAATAAATTACATTGTTTTTCGTTTGATAATAACGTTTGCGTTTAATTTCATTAAATAGCAGTATTAGATTGAAGAAGAAACAGATACAATTTCGATTTATTTGAGTCATCTTTATAAGAAAGATCAATAATTAAGGTGAAGCATATGAGTATTTCAATTTATCTACATGAACCCACTTTTGACCCTAAATAACGAGTTTTCATGCAGGCTAGTCGAGGCATAATTAAATTAAGTGCCATTCATTTCTCCCGCTATATAAATGAATTTTTTTAGTTAAACAGTAGCAATACATGGCAGTATATTGAATTTAAATGATAGTTTATATTCAGGGTTGAGTTTTAATGATTTTCGAATTTTACTGATTATCCAATTAAAATGTTGTTCGAGAATTTTTTGCATTTCCATTATCGGAACTAGCGAAACGGCGACGATACTGCCGCAAACTGAAACCACCAAAGATTCAAATCTCATAATAATAATAAATAAATAGTAAAACTGTGTTCCATAAACCAATGTGCTTCGCTGCAGATACTTGAGAAAGATAAGTTTCTTTGTACCCCGGTTCGGTGTTCGTCGGTCCGTTTCGGACATTGTACGAAAGTCCTAATGTTGGAGCCTTTGCGTGCGTCGCCGTATCCGGCTGCGTCGTCCGTATCCATCATGCTTAAACTCACCTTTACATTAGAACAGAAAATTGAGTTCTAAACAAAGGAATAACAAACAGACTGCAAATAACGCAATAAAACATAGAACGGCGCATGTTGGACATTACCATCAAATATCATAAACTCAACGCGAGATAAGATCTAGAGTAAGTAACGTGATGGGCCGCCAGAGTTCAGGACAACCTATGGACGAGATGGATGATAGGATGGAGACTAACAAAAGAGACATAGAACGTCCACAACAAGATTTACAGATGACGTAAAATGGCACGCGGAACATAAATGGATGCAAATAGCCGAAGCCAGGTAAGAATGGAAACAGCGTACGTCCGACCATGGACAATTAGCTGATGATGATTTAATTTAAATAATCACCTGTTTAGAAAACTACTATATTCATTATTAATTACTATAAAAATTGAATCAATCATAACACAGTTAATTATAAATGAATAAATAATAACTTCAATTATTGTTACATAAAACTCACTACGAAGGTATAACAATAGCAACAATTAAAAAAAATAATTTAAAAAATTTAGAATCTGTAACAATTTTTGATGTTTTATATTGAAAAGTGCAGGATGTCAAAATGTCCTCCTAATTTGTTCATGGTCTAAAAATACTTCCCGAATTATTATAAATTTGAACTTGAATGCATATGTACGAGCACTACAAAGAAAATAATGTTTCTAATTAAGTAGAAACGCAAGGTATATCCGTGTGAGACAGTAAAATTTGAAATTTTTTATCACTATCAAGAAGATAATGAAAAGAAGAATTAAATTCTAAAATTTATTTGTTTGATTAGCAGATGTTTTTTATGATTAAAACTGTTTTTCTTATCAATATTGACCGTAAGGTTCTCAAGTTATTCAATTTTAAAAATTGCGATTTTACTATTGCAAATAAAGGGAAATTATATTAAATATTTGTACTTTGCTAGTTAACATGAATTTAATATTTGTACTTAAAGAATACAAGGTCTACAAGAAAAAATGTTGTGATATTTTACCGTATGATTAATTAATTATGTTTTTTATTCCAATACGACGAAATACAATTTATTTGACTACATAATATAAATTTGGGGATCGAGTCAACTATTGTTGACCACTCCAAATAAATTGAAAATTTCCTATTGCAAAGAGGAAGGTTTATATAGTATACTGATATAGGCAGGAGGGTACGTATGTCCCTGGGCGCCACAGCTTAGGGGGCGCCAAAATGAGGATCGATTTAAACTAACTTTTGTATTTTAATTTTATAAAAATGAATGTATTTTAAAACGTGAGATGTTTGAGTTGGGCTGTTAGAAAAATTATAAGACGATGCAACTATGACTCCTGACACCAGAAGTGAAGCAGAAACGTTACTGGCAGGAGTATTAAACTTTAACTTTCTCGTTTTGTTATTTTTCTGGAACACCGTACTTGGAAAAATTGACCGCGTTCAGAAAAGGTTACAGGATCCAACTATGAATTTTAAGGAAGCAGCATCTGATCTTGAATCGCTGGAGCAAGAACTTGTCAGAATTCGTGATAATTTAAGCCAGATTGCAGTAGAAAATGCAAAAATAAGATGCACAACTTGGGGAATCGAGGTCGATAGAAGAATTAGACGACGTAGAAGGATGCCAGGAGAACTAGCAAGAGATGCAGGACTATCTGCAGAACAAGAAATCGCACGTATATTAAAAAGCGTAATTATAGACTTCAACAAGAAATATCAGTACGGTTTTTACGTTTAAAAAACCTTAATACCAAATTTGGATTTCTGCTAGACGTAAGAAGTCTTCTGGCTGAGACAAACATCGATTCAGTTCATCAAAATTGTTTAGATTTTGGAAATTTCTAGGACACCAACGTCAATGGTCACGAATTGTTCACAGAAATCGGAGACTGCAAAATGCTGCTCAATACCCGGACTGAAATTCTACCAGAAACTCCTTTAGACCTTCTTGGTTTTATTGTATCATATGGAGATGACGTGTTTCCCAATATGCGTATTTCACTGCAAATTCTTTTAACAATTGCTGTTTCAATTGCAAGTTGTGAGCGGTCTTTCAGCAAACTAAAGCTTATTTTATCACATTTACGTGCTTCAATGGGACAAGATCGTCTGAGTGATCTTGCACTCCTTAGCATCGAAAGACAAACCCTTAATTCTATTAATTTTGACAACGTAATTGATGAGTTTGCGACAGTCAAATCGAGGAAGATCACTTTATACCAGTACTCACGGACCAGTACAATAAATATGTATAGAATTTAGTTTTTATTAGTATTTAGTAATTTTAATAATTAATTAGGATTTATTTTAGTATTTTAGTGTTTATTAAATAAATTGTTTCAATCCATAAAAAGAATTTTTAGTTTTTATTCTATTTACGAGTATTAACCATATATTATGGAACGCCGATTTGGTAAAAACTAAACTCCTATTATCCCATTACAATTTAATTGTATTCAGAAAAAATTGAATTGCAATGGGATAATAGGACTTTAGTTTTTACCAAATCGGCGTTCCATAATATAAACTGAAAATAACAATTTTTTTGGGGACTCCGGCCCCAGTGAGTCTCCAGACTCTCGATACGAGAAGGGGCGCAGATTTTGTGTCTTGTCCCCGGGCGCAAATTACCGATATTATTGATTTTTTAAGGTTAATGGATTATAACTTTTTTAAAGATCATTCGCTTGTCTACAAATTAGGTTACAACCCCTTATCGTCTAGAATCAACGGATTTCGAGTTATAAATTAAATTAAGGGAAAAAATGTTTGAAAAATTCAGGTTTGTTTTTTTTAAATTTTCTTGCGAACCCCGTATCTCTTAAACGAAACGTCTAAGCGAAAAACTAATGGCCCAAACCGGATAGGGAATTTAACGGGCTACAACTTTCGTCAAATAAATTTTTTTGGGCAACCAACCGTTTTCACAGAAACTCTGAAAATAATGAACAAGGTGTAGGTAAAAAATATAAATTCACATAATTACTAAAAATCTCAATTTGATTTATAGCATTTGTTTTACTGTTAAAACTTTGTTAAAACGTATTAAATAATACCTTGCAACACCTTTTGAAAAGATCACGCCTGTGTGCTGAAAATGAGGGAGGACATTTTGAGCATTTATTAAATTAATTTTGTGAATTTATTTTTTTTACCTGCACCTTGTTCAGTATTTTCAGAGTTTCTGTGAAAACGGTTGGTTGCCCAAAAGAATTTATTTGACGAAAGTTGTAGCCCGTTAAATTCCCTATCCGGTTTGGGCCGTTAGTTTTTCTCTTAGACGTTTAGTTTAAGAGATACGAGGTTCGCAAGAAAATTTAAAAAAAAACCTGAATTTTTTAAACATTTTTTCCCTTAATTTAATTTATAACTCGAAATCCGTTGATTCTACACGATAAGGGGTTATAACCTAATTTGTATACAAGCGAATGATCTTTAAAAATGTTCTAATCCATTAACCTTAAAAAATCAATAATATTGGAGCTATGGCCGTTTGAAATCAGAAATTCAAAAAATTGCTTTAAAGGGAGGTACCCCCCAAGGGATTGGACTTAGGCAAAAATTTTATTTGAAAATTTGTCTTAGAAAAGTGTCCTTTATCACCACCTCAAAGGTTCTCCACGGTCACGGGGACACCCTGTATATGTTTATAATAAGGTAAGATATTCAAAAAATGTACTTTATTTCACTAAAACCTTCTTCAGTCCCACGTGTTGTTTAATAGTAAATTTGCTCCCATGGGATCAAGGGATCATAGTATGACCTCATAATTATTGACTCAACAAAAGTCTACATGCTATATTTTATCTTACGTTAGAATTACTTATCGCTTCCTTCAAAGGAATGCGTATCACATTGCAATGAGATATTCTTTTTCCCAGTAGCCAATTTAACACAATCTAATTTATTGATCATTGACATATTGACATTTTCAATGATATCTACTAGACAGGAAATGGACCATTTCGACGCAGACCTTTTGACGCCAACCCTGTTCGACACAATCCCTTTCAGCGCAAAGCCGATTCGGAGCGTAGCCTTTTTGGCGATATCTGTTTCGGTGCCAGTTTATTAGGATCGATCCTAATAATCCTTATTGAGCGAGCTCATTCGGCGCAAGATTAATTCGGTGCGCAGAAGATTTAGTGCTGGATCGGTTCTTGGTAATGCTGTTTTAACATAATAATCATTGGACACCTGTGAAAAAAATAATATTTCAAATACATTTTAGCGTAACTGGATCCATGTAAGGATCATTATAATATTTTTTAATAATTAAAAGTTTAATTGAGTATAGGTCTAATTGATGAAGTTATTGAATTTAACTTCCAAATTCCAAATATTAACCTACCGTGAATGAGAATGGAAGACTAATAATCAAAATGAGGTAGTATTATAAAATTCTTTCTTTCATCTAAAATGAAAATCAATAAAGACTACCAAATTAATTAAGGTATTGAAAACTAACTTACATGAAATAGGTTGTTTAAATATAGAAATTCTACAGGCGTTTCACCTTTGTTTAGGATCTTCAGGAATAATATAATGAGTAAAAAACCAATGAAAGGAATTTCTAGTTGGGAACACAAATTTTTAAACTGACAGTGACATATTACGATGATCTGAGGTAACGGATGAACCCCGTCAATCGTAATTTAATAAAAATGATTAAATGTACTTTTATTACCTCGGCTAACTAGATTTTGTTGCATGTAACTTACCCCTCTCAGTAGTCGGTTCTTTCGGAAATCAAGTCTGTTAATGCTGAAAAATATTCGGGAATACAGGTATCCCAAAAATAATCCGTTTTGTAGAAAAATGTAATTTTTTATTATGTAAATTGTAAATGAATTAGTATGCAAATAAATGTTTCTTAAAATTATTAACAATTTCTTATTGCTAACCCCAACTATAAAAACTACAGCACGTGACGTTATAATTCGCGATGGTCGCACCGAAATTTGAGTTTTAAAAATGTTTGTAGATTTACCTTTATAAATATGGTGTTTTTCGTAATGTTGGTACAACGTACCTTCAAATTCCAATGGTTCTGTGCATCGATGGTCGTACGTTCCCATAAATATTCTTGGATTCCTTTTACATCGAAATTGTGACTCCTAATAGTGGCAAATTTTATATTTTTATCAAAAATATCGGCAATCGGTAAATATAATTGATTAATTTCATTTCAATTACATGTGCACTCACTTTTTATTACTATATTTTTACAATTTCTTCCTTTTTAACGAGAATTTTACACAAATTTTAATTATTTTTAGGAGCTGATTGATTTACACGACTCGCCATTAACAAGCCATTAACTACCAACTAACAAGCAGGAAGAAGCTTCGATTGTTTTACTTTCGTTAACCTCTTGCAAAACCAAAGCAACTTGATTATTGTTCAATAAAATCGATATGTAAGTACAGATCCACCATCTTGTCATCGCGCGAAATTTGAAATTGTCTTTAAATTAAATTTTCTAATGTTTTTAGGTTAACCAATGATTTTAAACACATAATTATTGTTTATTGATGGAATTATTCAACTATGGTTTATCGGATGACCGGTACTTGGTTTAATGTTAAATTCGATGCACAACGTAATGTTTTTAAATTTTTTTATATCTAATATTAACAAAATTATTCTAAATAGCTACTTAATTAACAAATTTGTGCATGTAATTTACAATTTCTTATGTTAAACAATTTTATTTTAATAACTTTTAACAATATTGTTGTTACGGATTTTTAATTTGTACATTTTAAATTTATTTTGTTGACGCCTGTATTCTTAATTGTGATTTAAATTATTCTTTTTATTTTGACTTTGTTACTGCTATAAAAAGAAAACCTCCTATTTCAATTAACAAGTTTCATGCATAAACCTTTATTATTAACAAATGTGAAACTGACTGTTCGAATTCCGAGTAACGTGTTCATCCGAGTCACCGCAATATGTCAATAAGACTATTATTAAAATTAAAAATTATTTATTTCATTTTGGTATCATAACCTTGTTTTTTAGCACGGGAATGGGGGCATAATATGGCTTTTATAGCCCGAGGGCCTATAAAGTTGCTAAGCAATGACAACAATATCAAAACAAAAGAGTTAGTCCAGACTCTGTGTTTTTTGCGCGATCGATCTGAAATTTTGCATATGCCTTCTTACCGACAATTCACGGAGGGGAGTAACTTGCGAGGGGGGGAGAATTTTTTGCTCAGTTTTTCGATATCTAGTGCCGTTTTCGAGTTATTGCTAAATAATAAAATTAATTCTCGCCCCTCCAAGTTTCTCGCCATAGGAACCATGGCACACCAAAAATTCATAGCACAAACAAAATGACATGATATTTTTTCTCAAAATGCTTAATTCTTCAATTTTGACAATTCAAGTACCAAGTGCCAAAATGAAATAAAACGTTGTATGTACCACGGGCACAATCAGATTATAGCCCTCGGGCAATCTAAAGCCCTCCACTAACGCGTCGGGCTTTAAATTACCCTCGGTGCTATAATCTATTGATTGTGCCCTTGATACATAAATAACTATTTTAACCTACTATTTTTTAAAATAAAAATTCAAAGTTATAATCTGACCAAAAAATTACGAACTGTAGAATATCTTCCTCTTGCCAATATTATATTTATGGAGTATTAGTTGACCTTATTTATTTAATAATTAAAAGTTTAGTTGGGTATATGTGTAAATAAATAAGATAATCAAATCTAAGTTGAATTTGTTAAACAAATATCAACAAAGAATGAAAATTTTACAACCAGTAAATATTGTAATAAATTAAAACATAAAAATGTTTTAGAGGCGTTTCTGGTTGAATAGAAACAGCTTATTAGCTGAATACATAACCGTTGCAAAAACAAACGAAGTGTTTAGCGAGAGCACAGACGAGAATCCATCATTCAAGTCGTGAACGCAGGCAGTCCATCAAAAATGAATCACTCCACCTATCGCATGACTATAGTTTCGCTGTTACCCTGTATGGGATTCAGCTCATCAGATACGCACTGGTGGGAGCAAACTCACGATTCTCTTGAAGTTTGAGCTCTGTGAACACACAAGTAGGTTGTGAATCGAGAATGATATCGCTCCCACCAGTGCGTATCTGATGAGCTGAATCCCATACAGGCTAACAGCGAAACTATAGTCATGCGATAGGTGGAGTGATTCATTTTTGATGGACTGCCTGCGTTCACGACTTGAATGATGGATTCTCGTCTGTGCTCTCGCTAAACACTTCGTTTGTTTTTGCAACGGTTATGTATTCAGCTAATAAGCTGTTTCTATTCAACCAGAAACGCCTCTAAAACATTTTTATGTTTTAATTTATTAAATAAATAAGGTCAACTAATACTCCATAAATATAAAAAATTTTTGTACTTATTAATAATTTTTAGTATTTTATTTTCTTCGAGTGCCGCACATCAATTCAGGTGTACACGAACCCTTTCCAATGTACCATTGTACAAATAATGTACAATGTACCAAAACAGACAGAATTAAGTTCTTATTGTACCAGGAGTCTGACCGGGCAATAGGGTTAAATATTTTAGTGGTACTTACAGTATCGGATGATTTAACTTTTTGGAACATGGAACACAGCTGTATGGAAAATTTGAGCTGATTAAGTTTCTCTCCGAATATGCTTGAACTTAATAATAATTTCAAATTAATAATAAGTTTCTCGCCAAAAAGCTTTGCACCGAATAATCATGTACCATACCGGACCCGCACCGAATAGGTCGCGCCGAATTTACTGTACCGAATCACTCGCACCGAATAGTACCTTATCCTATAATCTGAATTTATTTTTATTTTACCAATAAATTGAATTTAAAACTAATAGTCAATTGACCATAAAGATGCGCAACAATCTCCTTAAATATTTAATTTAATTTAAATGATGACCTTTGTACAGTTATTGTTCATTGAATTCATTGACAAAAAATTGCGTACACCTGAAAGAAGATGTAGGTTATTGAGTTGTAAACGCGAAATTGAAAGTGGGGATTATTTATAAGTGGAAGCTTTTATTTATTTTCTGCACACCTGTAAACGAAACAAGTTCGATTAGTTCATTTTTGTTATCCCGTAGTTTATCTTAGTTTAGTGACTTAGTATTGGATATATCTAATTATATTTTAAGGGTAAGTCGAAATTTTACTTTTTAATCATTTTATTATAAAAAAAAAATTGTTTATTTATTTATAAATTATTGCATTATTATGATATTAAAGGAAAGTAATGAAATTACTATAATAAATAATTAAGACTATAGATTTTATAGACATGATAAACAACATTCTTAAAAAAAATTACATAAAAATATTACTTACTCCTTAATTTATCAATTAACTTTTTATTTCAATTACTTAAATTAGTTTGTCTTTAAATTTCAAATACAAATACTACGTGTTTAACATGTTTGGAACCAGTTGTATGTCATTCTTGATGTTGTCATCTTGATGTTGTTTTCACTTTTTTTTTGTTTTAAACAGTAAAATTTAAACCTATTTTAGAGAACTTACTTACCTTTTCACTCAAAATGCAAAAATTTTAGTATTATTAGTTTGTGTTGTTTCTGGCTTGCTCCAAGTTACTCTAAAAAAGTCTCAAGTCAGAAAATTTTGCAAAATATTTTAATACATAATAATTCAAAATTTAAAACAATAGCTCACCATAAACTGATGATCGTAAAATTATCATAAATTAAGATTTTAATTGAAAACAGTCCCATTTCACACAAACGAATTTAATATACCTATACCTTAATTATATTTAAATTTTATTAGGTACATAATGGATACATACATAATGGGTTTATGTATTTATTACCTACTTGTTTTCTCAATTATTTTTATTGTTTACTTTTTATTGTTTTTTAAACTTGCTCATCAGTAGCCTAATTGACGGTAAATGTCTCGTGTGCTTGTTAGTTGGTAATTTAGTTACTAATGTATAATAGTATTCATTTTTCGTATCATGAAGGTCTTGCAGATAATGAATTTATTAGTATAGTTAAACACTAACGAAGCGAAATAATTTTTTTTAAATTACACCAAATTCCAAAGATCAAAAGATCACTTTTGTAATAGTTAATCACGCAAATTTCAGCAATCGCCCTTTTCCACCTCCATTTTCGGCACAACGCTATTCTTCTTCTGCTGCCTATCCGTTTCGAATATTGGCAATGGTACTTCATCTACCGCAGATCTTCTTCGTGGTTTTCGTCTTCCCTCCACCTTTCTATCTAGAATTAACTGCAACAACCAATAAATATCGTTGATAATTTCTCAACTTATGTTCCAGATATTCCAGTTTACGCGTTTTTATTTTTATGAGTAGCTTCTCGCTTTTTGCCCATTCTTTCATGGATTACCTTATTGATAACACGGTCTGTCCAAGGGATTTTTAGAATATATTGTTAAAGCCACATTTCTAATGCTTCCAAGACTCAACCCATACAGAAGCACCTTAATCTTAATAACTAGAACTTCGTTGTTATCTCTACAGCGAGATCCCATCCCTCAGTAAGTGTTGTCCCCAGATATGTGCATCCTTACACTCTCTCTATTGGCTGCATATTTACCATGAGTTGTCCCGGGTGGTTGTTTTGTTCCGAGATTATCATTTACTTCGTTTTTATTATGTTTAGTAACAGCCCGCTTCTACCAATCTCGTTATTAGTTCCTGGACGTTCTCCATATTGTCTCCATACTGCCATATTTTGGGTTCCAGTACAAGTTGATGCTGATTCTTAAGTCTCTGTCTTCTAGAGCCCTATAAGTTTGTCGTGTCCCACATTATCCAATACCTTTTGATAAAAAATGATACTGTTAACATCTCTGCATACTACACTAAACAGAGCCTCTCTTGTATCCATCCATATCCAAAAGTTATTTTCAGCAAAAGCTTGGAAGCTTCAAGAGGTGACTCATAAGGCTGATTTTGCGGATATGCCCGCAGATTTTGGCATTTGGTTTTTAGACCCAGTGGAATAAATTTGTATTTTAGAAATATCCTTGGTATCTCTCCACGAGAACATATCCTGTTATATGTTGCTGATATTCCCTCTTCATCAAACAACCTAAGGAATTCTGTATGAATGCTGTCTGGCCCAGATCTTTTTCTTCTTAAGTTTAAATAATTTTTTTAATTCCGTCTATTGTTATTGGTATGCTATCTGAACAGTTAAACTCCAGAGGGTGGTGTGGTTTATCATCCTTAAAAAGTTGTAAATGTATGTTTTCAGGCATAGTACATAATATATTCCTTGCATATTGAGTTGACTTGTATTCTTATCCCGTCTTTTTCGTGCAAAAGTTGTAGTACCTCTTTTGTCATACAAACCTTCTTTATTGCATCTTTATTTATGAAAATCTCGCCTTTATTCTCATTAAGTATCTCCAATAGTTCTTCTAATGCTCATTTGCATTATCTGGATCTTTCAGTATCCTGCGTTTCTGATCAATCAATTCAGCTACCGTCTCTTTTGTTTCTTTTCCTTAAATCTTCTAAAAACCCACCGTTTCTTGGTATTCTTCTTTCAACTTTCTTGAGTATTATTCTTAATTTTGAAACGGGATGAGTTTTAACTGACAGGCAGCTGTTGCGAAATCGCTTATTCACGAATTGAATTTTAACTATGCTACCAGGTCGATCGTGTGGAGATATCCATGTGTGTAGTCGGCGTGGTGGAAGTCAAAAAAACATATCAAAACATTGTAAAATTTCGCTTATTGTAATGTAACCAATCTACATATTTAGTGATAATTTAAATTTTATAAACGAAAGGATGCGTATAATTTAATCAACAAAATTAATAGTTATGGTGATATAACCACTGACTGATAAACATAGTTTAATAACCGTGTTATAAAAATAACAATAATAGTTGTTATCTAACCTAACCCATAGCAATTTTACAGCAATAATTATGTTAAGCTGTGAATTGTACACATTTACACACACAATTACACAGGCAAATATTAAATTATTCTTAGTTTTTCTAGTACTATTAGTTTAAATTATCTAATTCTTATTATAATAATATTATTATTATAGTAATACAAATTTTCTTATGTATAATCTCTATCAATAGATTTATAATATTCACTGGTGAATAATATGACCTCTTTCTTCTCAGCTCTAATAATCTAGTCATTAGGTAAATTTTGGATGGAAATAACTCGGAAATGTGATTATTTTGTTTAAACCCTTTAGTTTGGAACTCGAAAACTACCACTAAATTTTCGACATAAAAGTCGGATTAATGCTCGTTAATTATGCATCATATGCCCAAAATAGAGATTAGCAAAAGGGAACTTAATAAAATTCAGAACTAAAGTTAAAAAAATTTCACTAAGAACAACTAAATAATGAAAAGCTGGGACTTACATTTACATTTTCATAAGATAAATGGAAAAAATTCACATCGAAAACTAAAATTACCAGTTTTAGGGTATAAATAAAAACAGCCGGTTCTATATATCGAGAACTGCATCTCGGAATCGGTCGAGGCTAGAATAATATCATTGTTTAGTTCATGTCAAGAATTTTATTTTGTTTAATTCTGCTAATATCTATTTTGGCCATAGGATGTTTTTGAAACGTCCAATCCATCTCTGTGATGTTTGGGATTTTCTACTGCAAATTTGCCTTTATTCGGATCCAAGCCTGATACCGAAATCTGATTTTCTGAAATTTTGCAATATCAAACTAAAGAGTTTAAGCATAAAAATCGCAATTTAAACTAATTTTACCTCTAATAAGCCCCTTTTTCATAATAAGACTTTACTATATGGTTAAATATTAGAGACCTACAGTTTAACGTCGTTTCTGAACGGAAAGTGTTAAAAAAAAATTTTGACATTTAAACCCCACAGCTGTTTATACCGGTTGTTCAAAAAAAATTTTGAATTAGAATTTATTCATGATCTATGAGCTCATTTCTTTGAAAAGATGCCTGGATGTGTGTCCAATTTTTTCGTCCAGGATTGCACATAAATGCATGCATCGATTGAATTAAAATTTGCTGAAAATCCTTAATTTTTAAAAGAATGAAATATGCTAAATCGCGATTCTCCTTCCTAGTGGAACATAATATGAATGAAAAGGGTAACAATTGAAAGAGATAATTTTTCTGTATTTCATGATGTTCAAAACTTGATATTTGTTGCAAAACTAAAGTAAGCGCGTGAATATGAGTTGCTTCAGATAAATAACCGCCAACAAATTAAATTTGGTAATTTCGATCGATCAAGGTATTATTTAATTTATTATTTTAAGATGTTTTCAAGAACAAATAGATACTATTAATATAAAATTAATTTCAACATAATTAATGAGAAAGTAATGTATTCACATTTTTAAAATTCTTTAGTTTGCATAAAAACTCGTCAAACTAATAACAATAGTGAAATAAAGCAAAACAATTTGACCGACTTATAAATGAAATAATTAATGCAATAAAACAAAACAATTTACTACAGCTGTTGACATTGATATATGATATTAGGTCTAAGATATCGGACACTCGACGTTGAGTGCCGAGTAGGGGTGCGCGATTATGGAATTTCATAATCGATTATCGATTATAAAAAATAATCGATTTTTTTCGATTAATCGATTATTAAAAATAATCCATTATTCATAATCGACTATGAGTTCATAATCGATTATGAACTCGTAATCGATTATGAACTTGTAATCGATTATGAACTCATAATCGATTATGGACTCATAATCGATTATGAACCCATAATCGATTATGAATTCATAATCGATTATGGACTCATAATCGATTATGAACCCATAATCGATTATGAATTCATAATCGATTATGAATTCATAATCGATTATGGACTCATAATCGATTATGAACTCATAGTCGATTATGAACTCATAGTCGATTATGAACTTATAACTATAATAGGCTATTAAGGGTTACTAAATTACTATATAATTTATTATTTTGTAATTGTGTTACGGTGGTGCTAATAAGAAGTGTTGTTAAGCACCAGTTGATAACACATTACGGTCCGGTATCAATCTGTAATAACTTACCTGCGTAGCCGATTATAATGTTACTTACAGGTGTGTTGATGAGAATTTACGACTCCTTCATAAAAACGCTGATTAAATCTGAAGTACCAAATATTTTGTTTTTAAATTTTAACTGAATGTTACTATTGTATTATGCATTATGTAATTAATTTATTGTTAACAATAATCCATCTAAAAGGCTTCTAATTAAAATTCATTTTGTAAAAGTATACACTTTCACTCAAAATATCGGACAAATAATTTAAATCCATATTGATGAAAAAGGGTTGCAATCTTTAAATGAAAAGCAAAAAAATATTTTTTAAAAACTATCAAATTTATAAACAAAAATACCTAAAAGTTGAATGGCAAATCCATATTTGGATTCAAAATTCAAAATATGGATTTGCCATTCAACTTTTAGGTATTTTTGTTTATAAATTTGATAGTTTTTAAAAAATATTTTTTTGCTTTTCAATTAAAGATTGCAACCCTTTTTCATCAATATGGATTTAAATTATTTGTCCGATATTTTGAGTGAAAGTGTATACTTTTACAAAATGAATTTTAATTAGAAGCCTTTTAGATGGATTATTGTTAACAATAAATTAATTACATAATGCATAATACAATAGTAACATTCAGTTAAAATTTAAAAACAAAATATTTGGTACTTCAGATTTAATCAGCGTTTTTATGAAGGAGTCGTAAATTCTCATCAACACACCTGTAAGTAACATTGTAATCGGCTACGCAGGTAAGTTATTACAGATTGATACCGGACCGTAATGTGTTATCAACTGGTGCTTAACAACACTTCTTATTAGCTCCACCGTAACACAATTAGCAAAATAATAAATTATATAGTAATTTAGTAACCCTTAATAGCCCTACCTATTATAGTTATATGTTCATAATCGACTATGAGTTCATAATCGACTATGAGTTCATAATCGACTATGAGTTCATAATCGATTATGAGTCCATAATCGATTATGAGTCCATAATCGATTATGAATTCATAATCGATTATGGGTTCATAATCGATTACGAGTTCATAATCGATTATGAACTCATAGCCGATTATGAATAATCGATTATTTCAATAATCGATTAATCGATTATTATAAAATATCATAATCGATTATGAAATAATCGATTATTCGAATTACGTAATCGATTAATCGATTATATGCGCACCCCTAGTGCCGAGTGATCGCGGAGAGTTCATGTTTTAAAAAGCTTTACATCGATAGAATAAAATTGCTACTTTTACTCTTCTTCGTTTCTTCGAAGACTTCGCTTCGTCCCGACTTATAAATTAATTTAAATATCTTTGCCAAATATCAACACGATTTTTGATCGGAAAGTTTTTGTTACTTTCAGTTGGAAGTTTTATTTTGATCTTCTTTGGGGGTATCTTATCTTTTTGTAGTTTAACTAATTTTGTCATTGCAAATAAATAAATAAATTCGATTATATCAAAAAATTCAAACGGCGTCTATTGAAATTACCTCATCTTCGAGCAGGTAAATACTAATCAAATACGGAAGAAAATATATTTAAAAGAAAAGAATTGACAAGATAATTGACCTAGTTAGATACAAAAAACATTGGTAGAATTCGGAATTCGCAGGTATAAGTTATTGTTGAATTTTTGAATAGGTTAAACTGAATACCAGCGGTCCAAGAGAGACTAAGTTGGAAGACACTGGGGGGAGATCCACGTTCAGCTGGTGACGCGTTTGGCCCGGTGATGATGCCGGATTTAGATTTTGCATATCAATTTATTTAAAATAACTGATTAAAAATTAATGGCCAAATAATGTTTTATGTTTTAAAAATCTCCTTGCGTGCGTCAAGCGAAAAACTGGATACTAGGACCCACTGCTGACATGGTATAGATGTTTTATAATGATTGTGTTCGTAATCAGAATGGAAATGGGTATTAGTTTTGAACTCCTCTAAGATCTCATCAAACATTCATGACACACAATAGTGTAGTTTTTTTTAGGACTTTTAATGCATCAGTCAATTTGTTGTTCAATGAACTATAAGAATGACCTACCCAAAAAACCTTCGTTTTTAATTTTATTTATCAGATTTTTTTGAATTTCATACATATTAATTGATTGTTAATAGCTCCTTATTTCCATATAGCCATTAAGAAATATAATAGAAATACCCAATTCCTATTTTGCGTAAAAATCTTTTGGTTTTACCACGTAATAATGACAGCCTGTTTCACCTTGAGTATTGTAAGGTCTCCTTCACTCGATAAACAATCAACACTAAATGCTGGACACTCCAATATTAAGAATAGTATATCTATTTACAAAAATTGATTAGTATTTTTCTCTAATTAATTTATCACCATTATATTAAAAAATATTTAAAAATTAACATTAGCATAAATTTAATATTGTATTTTATTATATTTATCATAAATAGTATCATATTATTGATTAATTATTACTACTATACCTACTACATTTTAAAAAATTAATTTAAATTTTTTTTTAATGATTTTAGTTAGTACCTAACAATAACCTATTATAATAATATTTATATTAATCAGTGTATTTTTGATTACCAGTAACAGTTTTGATTACATTTCTATAAATACTTACGTATATATGCTGTCTAGTAAATTGAAGTAATATACTGTAGAAGTTAGCCGAATAGACAACTATTGCAATTACATCCAAAGCTTAAGCATAAGTGAAGATGAGTAGCGCCGTATGTGTGAGTTATAACCATAGGTGCTCATCAAAAGATAGACCACTTGTCATTATCGTGTGACCGCTGTCGTTTCGTTGTCACCCCGTAAAGGGGACTTAACTCGTCAGACATGCAACAGCAAGCGTTACCGTACTCGATTCGCAAAACAGCGTGTCTGATGAGTTGAGTTCCCTTTACGGGGTGACAACGAAACCGCGGTCACACGATAATGCGTTTCATTCTTATAAATTTTTAACAATTCGACTCGCCAAGTATTCTCCTGTCTTGCGCTTTTGTAAAATTTCCATACAGGCGTACTACATATTAAACAAATTCAAACTTTTCCTCAAATGCATGTTTGCATTAGAAATTAATGATAACAATTTGGCACGATTTTGACGATGGAAATGGTGTTTTCTCAAATCAACACAATTGGCGTGTCAAAAAGAGTGCAAAATGGCGTTGATTTCTATTTACTTATTACAATAATAATAGATAATAATATTGGAAATTGTAAAATAAACTGCCATTAGATTATTTCTTTCGTTACTAGTAATAGTAATTTGTCAGTATTTTATAAATTCAACAATATAATCTACAACCAATTATATGCCGAAAAATTTGTTATCGGAAACTATCGATATGATTGGTTTTCTTTTGTACTGCTATTGGTTGATCATTATCACGACCAATAATTCTCATTGAATTGAATTACTATTGGCTAGAATTGGCTCGATCAGTCAATGTCATTAGCTGACGTTAGTCACGTGATACAAGTATGCAATATTCGTTGTAAAATTTTACTCTTGAAGTTATTGAGATTAAGGTCAACGAGAATTTCACAAAATTTATCATAACGCGTGTCAAAATACATGAAAAATTTAAAAATTGTAAGTATTGATTTTTCTTGAGAACAATAACGTAGTATTTTATACTATGCAAATTTTCTGCAATGTAGGTATAGAAAACTATGTAGTATTCAAAACTTGTGCAATTTATAAAACTCATTGATTTACCCAGAATGACTTATACGTATTAATCTCTTTAAATTTATAATAAAAGAATATATATAACATTTAAAACCTGCTATAAATTATGCAATTATAAACAGGTTTACATTTATGTGAAATAAACATTTTATATCTCATCTAAATGCAGAACTAATAAATGATCACACATTTGAAAAACAACAATAATATAAAATATTGTAGTTTAACCAACCAGATCGACTTTATACCTAATATTAAAATAAATTTCGTTTAATTAAAAATTCCGTAACTCTGGTTTTGTAATGAGTTGTTACACAAAATTTTTAAGGAAATGTATGTTAATGAAGCGACCAGAACACAGTAAATTTTATAAATCTGTCCTTGTACTTTGTCATCGTACATATTATATTTTTTATTTTTTACGACGAAAGTTGGTTTAGGTATTTAATAACATATCCGTTGAATTTGCAACCCCCTGTACCAGGATGCACATTTTGGCGGTAATTTCAAATTTTTTCTAAGTAGTAACTGTAGGGCCCTCTTTGGTACTCGTAAATTACTAATCTACATTTAAGTTTAATTGGAACATAAAGTCATACGATATTAATTTTTAACTGAAATAATGAAGTTAACCTATTATCAACCATTACGACAAAACATTTATTTTATGTATGAATTTTGTCTAATAATAATTAATTCGTACATTTTTGTTGAATTTTTGTTTTTTAAAATTCAACAAAAATAATGTGTTTATATTAACCTTCTATATTTACTAATATTGAAAGAAGTTATGAGGTTTTTTATAATAATAAATGCGCTCTTCTCGTATATTAAAATATAACTTTATTAGTGACGCGTTTCGACAAATTCCATCATAGGAATAATTATTAAAAATTTGCAATTAAAATCAATTATGGAAAATAATTAGGGTTGATAGAATTTGAATAAAATATTCAAATTCAAATGAAATAATAAAACCGAAAATGAAATTGAAATGACGCAAAAACACAATAAAATTATTTTATTTTAGTGTTTTTTACTAATAAATAATTAATAACTTTAAAATTATTTTGCTTTAATGGATATGAATTCTACATGGATTTGATCTTTCACATAGCTCCACGTGCTATGTGAAAGCTAATGGCGTTAAATTATACCGATCTAAGGGCCAATTGACTGCAGAATTATGCGAATTTATTTGATCGGGAAATTCATTCACTATAAATTCAATGTTTCAGTGGCTGTGTGGAATGTGGCGCCATCCTGTTGAAACCACATATCACTCACATCCATATCATCAGTAATAGGCAAAAAAAATTGTCAACATGTTCCAATGATGCAATCCATTGACAGTAACAGCCTCATTTTCCAAAACATAAGCTCCAATCAATCATTCTTCCAGACCGAAAAGCACACCAAACAGTAACACGAGTGGAATGTAAAAACTTCTCAATAATTGGAGAAAATAATAGGCACTATTCCTGTAGTATTGTAGTATATACTACAGGAATAGTGCCTATTATTTTCTCCTGAATCGATCCTGTACAGTGAGACTACTCATATTCTCAATAATTGTTCTTGGATTTTCTGAAGCCCAAATGCGCCAATTTTGTTTATTAACGTAACCATTCAAATGAAAATGAGCTTCATCTGAGAGCTCTTTAATCTTACTTTAATCTTAAATCTTACACTAACTGAACCTTATAAGGTTTATACCCAAATCTTTACGCAAAATTTCCCATGTGGTGCTTGTGGATAGGCCCAATTGCTAAGAACGCCTAAGAATTGATTAATTTGAATCTTCCTCGACACTTTCACAGCAGCGATATTTTTAGCCGAACGGCCCTGGTGAACACGTGTTGATGGTATGAACCAATAGATTAAAATTTAACTACCAAATTTTTAATAGCGGTCTCAGAAGGACGATTATGACGATCAAATTTTCGTAGTGGACTTTTAGTATTTTCATGCGATTTTCGATTGAAATTGAAGACATTATAATAAATTGTAGACCTTCGTCAAAAACAGGATGATAAAACTGTTACCACATCCAAAATTGCTTCAATTACCCGAAAATTCGGGTATTTGCAAAAGTTGGAATTTACGATTTGTTTTAACAAATATTACACGATTTTGATGCTAGATTTGGAAAGGTTGTCTACTATAAAACAAAAGAATCCATTTTACTAAATATTTAACTGATAAAATCGAGGGCAATAAATCATACGAGAAATTACCAATCCACTTAAGTTGTGAGGTCTATACATTATTTTATGCATTTCCGGGACTTAAACTGCAATTAATGATTATTTACTGCTTTAATTTTTACATAACCGTCTCAAAATAAATGTCAGTTTGACGTTTTTTAACAATTAAGTTGCATGCACTCGTCATGATAACGATGTATTTACTTTTACTATAAGTCCCTTGGGATTTAAATTCACTTTAAGATTCAAGTCCCTTGAAATTTAAAGTTAAACCTTAATCTTCAACAAAAGGGACTTAAAATCAGTTTAAGTCCCGGAACTGCATAAAATTATTTAGTTAGAATTTTTATGTGTATATTATGGAAAGTGGTACTTTTCCATTCCATCATTGATTTCGAAAAAATTGGTCGTAGATCAAATTTTGTAACGTGAAAAACATGTGAAAATGCATATTCTTGCACTAGCGTGGATTGTGCTTTTTTCATACTTGTAGCATAAATAACTACTAATATTTGTGCATTTATTAAAATGGTTAAACCTGAAAGGTTAAATTTAAATATATTAATTTTTATTACACCTATAGATAACCGTGGATCGTGTCATAAACAATATTGACTATTGTTATTAAATTTTATGATTGGAAATTAATTAAGTATTTTGTTCAGAAAAAGATAATTCTTTACATAATACACAGTTAAAACTAAATTAAAGTTGGGTGTGCTTTAAATCAAAAATGCAAGCAATATTACTGTAACGAATTCGTTTACTCCTTTAGATTTTTCAGAAATTATATAAGTAAATATAATAAAATTATTTAAATATAAAACTTTTAACTATTGAAAACTATAATAAAATTTAAATTTTAATACAGCTGATTATAGTATACAGTATCGAAAGCTTATGCAGAATAAATAATAATTCACGTTTAATTAACTATTTTATTTTCAAAATTTAATTTTATTACAATAAAATTAGGGTTTACATTTTTATGGATTCATTTTAATCATTATGAATGATTCAATATTGCTACTCTTTTCATTAGTGCGAAAGAATAATTAAAGCATGCCCATGACCAACTTTTAAGAAACCTCTAGTTGCGTTCAGCTTCTTTTGCAAACTAAAATAATATAAACCAATATCGCTATTAATCAATAAATTATAGGTTACCTATATTATGTAAATATACGGGCTACTGTTGCAACACAAAAACGTTTTTGTAAATCGCTTTTTAATTGTAGTATATGAATTATATTATTGCATAGGTATAATTTTACTTATAACACAATCGAAATTCTTACTCCATAAAATATTAAAGGGAAGGATCTCGGGTAGTGGAGTTTGTATTCAAGAAAACAATTTACTTAAATCGACTAGTTTCGACAAGATTTCTTGTCATCTTCAAGACTATAATATTAGAGAAAAAATATACAATTTAACAGTTATTAACAGTTACTTATAACAGTTTTAACATTTTAAACAAAATGTTTTTTAATTTTCTTCTTAAATGCATTATTTTAACATACTCGTATTAAGATTAATAAAAATTTGAAAAATTAAATGTAAATACTATATGATACGAAATAACAATAATCGCTCAATTTTAAGCAACGCGGACACGAGTCGTTAAGCTAAGCTAGAATTTATTTCTTAAGATCTCTTAAATGGAAATATCTTTATTGAGCTAACTTAAAATCGCTTCCTTCCATATAAAGACATCTTAAAAAATAAATCTTAGTACTTCAACCAGTGTCCACTTTGCTTTAGTGAGATATTGTATGCTAGAAAGCTGAATTTGAATTTCTTTCACTAAAACACTGAACGACATTGAAATACATATAATCAATTAAAAACCAATTTATTAGGAAACTGTTGTTTTCGTGAATACATTAATAGAAATAAATTAAAATACTGGTTAAATGTTGTAATGATTCTAAATTTTGATTTATTGAATGAAGCTCGATTTTTTAGATTTTAAGTCGTCAGTATAAATTATATCAAATTTAAAAAAAACTGATAGCTCTGCTTACGTATCTTTAGGACGTCTTTTACAAAACAACTTTTAACATTTATCAAGTGCGTCACCATATGAAAATGTCATTTTTTGTTTTGTGTCGTTTGTGTTTATAAAATGCTAAACAAGCATAAAATTATACTGAGAGAATTTCTTAGGTATGAGGTTAAATTAAAACCGTTTTGAGATTTTCCGATCAGTATCCTGGAACAATCTCGGGGAAATCTTTGTTAAATGTATTCCACATTGCACTTGCGAAGAGTTTACATAATATCAATAATATATTCGCAGAGATCTCGAAGGTTCTTGCTACTACAAATTTTATTTATATACAATTGTTGCAAAATAGGTTATAAGTTGATTTTGTATCAGAATCACCACTAAAAACATCTTAATAACTCTTCTATACCTTTACAACTTCAAAATTTGATCGGTGGCCTTCAAACCGCATGGATTTCTAGTATGCTATAAAAATTTCTTATAACTTAAATTTCTGCGTATCTGTGACCCTAATTAGTACGGCCTTTAAGCCGCACAATCAAGGCAATCACGTATTAGACACTAGTAATAATAATATCGATCCAAGTTACTCTTTGTGTAACGTATCTGGGATTGGTTAACAGTTTTGTTAATTGATTGTTAATTTTTTCGCTAACGGGTTAATAAAATTATTAAAAAATCAATTTTAGAGTAAATCATGAGCCTTCTGAAGCCATAATGAAATGAGAATCAATAAGATTTTCATCCAGCACGACGGTAAATACAAAGTAACCTGGCAAAACACGAGAGGCCATATATCCATCAGTTCTGGATTATATTATAACAATCGTCATCGCAAATTTTGAATGTAAGAGCGTTAAGCTCTGCGGTTTTATGTAAGATAAAAATAATTCACTCGCTATAAAATAAACATGAAACACCACTAATAGACCGAAATTAAAAAGAATGTCTTAGGCGGGACAGAATAAGAAACTTGTACATGCAGACTAGAATACAGGATAAACACTGACAATTTCGCCCAAACAGACGCTTGGTCGAAACTAAAAACAAACATAATTAAATTAATTAATGTTGCGGTTTTTTGATACATCTGACGACGGCTTCCGCATTACAATCGCCATTTGCCTCTATTTTGGGTATCTTTGACCATTATCCATATTCCGAGGCTTGGTAGTAGGAATTTTTTGCAATATGTTTCTTCCCTGCAGGCCCATCGCCACAACGCCCAACCTGGAGGGCCAGAGAGATTTCTGTTAGGGCCCCCTATCCTTAGCCATTAAATTAAATTTTAATTGGTCAAATGATGATTTTTCCTTAATTTTACCAAATTGAATTATTAAAATTTTGAAATGGCCGCTGTCAATGTCAATCCAAATTTAACACTTTTTTGCAAAAATTCCTCGATATCGCGGTAGATTTGATTGCAACGTGTATCTTACACCTTCATTAGTGAGATTTGATAGTTTTATAATTTTTTCGAGCTGCTTTAGGCTTCCTACAGACTGATCAAGCAAAAACGTTGTGCGACAAAACGTTTTTTGTGATTGGTTCAAATCAAACAAAATCGAGTTCAAATCAAACAAAATCAAATTTGATGGGATCAAACAAAAACGTTTTGTCGCACAACGTTTTTGCTTGATCAGTCTGCAGGCAGCCTTAGTCATGTAATTTGGCAAAACTGTCAGAGCCATCATTCATGCATGCAGTCACTACGAATTTTGTTTTACTATTTGAGATATGTGGGACAAAAAAATCTGCACTCAAATCCTATTAATAATACGACATGGTTTACAGAAAAAGTGAAAACCTTAGGTTCTCGAGTTAGTGAAAGAAAAATTACAAAAACATAACACAGTTTTAAAGGTAGAAAGCAGCAGGAGAAGACTGAATATCCAAGGAACTCTTGAAATGTGGAGGTGATATGTTAATAAAAAAGGTGCTATAATTTGTTCAAAAAGTTTTTGACCAACCAATTATCCCATTATTCAAATCCAACATTTCATCATAATTCACCAACAGGGAAAGAAGAAAAACAAAAAAATTATAGAGGAATCACATCCTTAGCTCGGTGCTAAATAATTTGATTACCAAAATAGTGCTTTTAAAAATTGAGGGAATACTGCAAAATAACGAAGAACAGTTCGGCTTCCGATAAAACAGATCTAAATCAGATGCTATCTTCATTATACGCCAGATCTGTGAAAAGCCTATAGATTCAACGTTCAATGGACTTGGATGGGTGACCACTTAGTGACCAAATATTTAAAAACAAATTATTTAAATAAGTTATTTAAAAACAACAATGCTGGTCACTGCTCTCCCGCTACAGTATGGTCAGACCCTTCCCCTATGATGGGGCACCATAACTCAGGAAGTACATTGCACAGTTAGATATATTTAGGTATGTTCCAATTTATCGAATACATGAAGAGAATGGAATACATATCGTCGCTATCAAAACGTAAAGGCGTATCTCATTTTTTGTCAAAAATTAGTTATGCATATATGCCATTACTTGCTGGATAATGATCTCCGTGATGTAACGAAAAGGCACATCTCGATTATGCACCGTTTGCATTTTATAGCCAAAATAAGTTCCAGGCCGATCTCAAATAAACGCTAAAAAGTAACATTAATAATAAAGCCAAGCACAGTTTGAAATATTAGAAATGATTATCAATATTGTTAGCAATAACTGTGTAAAAAGCAATACGATATATTCAATAGTATTTTAGTTATGAAGAAAATAAGAACGGTGATACGGTGAGGAAAATCGAGATACGCCTTTACGTTTTGATAGCGACGATATGTGGCCGAAATTACAAAAACCAAGCAAACACTGAGAACATAGGAGATGCGACCACTAAGAATCATGGCAGATAGAACTTTGACTGACAGAATTCCCAATCGAGAGATTCGTTCACATTGTGAAATGACATCATGAAATTCGTACGCTCAAGCGAAGGCAATGGAATGTGCACGTTGATAGAATGAAAGAGAGGCGGTTACCAAAAATTGCAAGAGAAGGAATATTATCGGGCAGAAGGTCAATTGCAAAAACTCCAAATATCAACCAAAAAATGAAGTTTTTTTTATAAAACAGACAATGCCGAATAAAACAGGAAGAAGAAAACTCAATTTACAGTTAAATTAAAAAATTTCAATATCTCATTAAATGGGCACATAACCCCCAAAAAAGTGTATTATTTAAAAGGGGAGTATGAAACGTTTACGAAAATATATTTGGTTCTATGAAGTTTAGCTTCCTTTATCTCTTACGGTGACGAGAAAACCTTTGAAAGGTGCGTCATGTAGTGCAATAAATAAATGTATGCATTAAATACGGAAATTGAAAAGGAGGTCGTCATAATGAGTTCATACTCGCAGATTTTGTTAGATATAAAAAGAAGAAAAGTGTCCATAATTTTTATCTTGATTTTTTTTAAATGTAGTACCTATTTGAAGTTTATGCTGTTATATTGCGGGACGATTTTTTATATTGTATTGTACAATATGCAGTTGTATTGATGCACGTGTTGCTATTTGGCGGTTATTGGAGTGTCGAATTCTATAATATAATTAAAGATAATATTAGTACTATTTTTAGTACAAATGCATAGTAGTACATTCTTGAGCTAAAAATAAAAAATTAATAAAACTCAGAATTAACTAAATATTAACAAAAAAGAGTAAATTAAATTGAAAATTTGGCAAAACTTCTTAAAAGAAATAGCTTATGGAATCCATGTTTAGGTATCATTAAACCAACCTCACGTAAACTGAAGCAAAGAATAAATGATAATTAAAATTAAAATTGGAACAAAATTTGTTAGAAAATAAAAAATCAAAAATAATTAATGAGAAAAATAAATGGAAAATTTAAAATGAAGATTTTAAAGGCAATGGAATAGCAGTTGTAATTAATGGAATAACGAAAGACTAAAAATGAAACAATTAGAAATTACTAAAATTTTTTGAAAAGCAACGTTTACTAGAGACTACTGGGCAATCAAAGCATCAAGAAGTGAACCGTTTATTAACGGTTTATTAACGGTTAAATTATAATGATCCGCCAAAAGCTGTTAATGGGACTTAACAATTTTATTTTGAATGAAATTTAAAAATCCATTCAAAATTAAATCACAAAGCAACAAATATACCTTGTTTTCATAAAATTTCCTATTTTGAATTCAAACTTTTCGATAGATTGATGTGTTTATACTAGGATGCTGATGTTATTATTACTTGTTATTACTATTATTAAATTAATATCAACGTGTCCTACACTTTTGACAGAAACCATAAATTATTATAAACAGAAGCTTAGTACAACAAAACTGTCGGTTCAGTACAAAAACAAGAAAAGCTTGTTAATCTATAATATAAATTAACACAAAAAATATCGTACAACCCAATTTGAAACGTGTACTCGAGTTTCGAACTTATTAGTTCTCATCAGTACAATATACAAATGGATTGTACGAGTGCATTAGCGGCTACCTGCCATCAACAAGCAATGTAAGCGAATTCTTACAAAATTGCAAGTCTCAGCAACGCCATCGCACGGTTCTCGGGAAAGGCCCCAATGATAGTATGAATAAAAAAGTTCTCGGCTCTAGCCACTTAGTATATAAATTTGTATTGAAATTATTTTTTTAAAAGGATCAAGAAAACCACTTCTCACGGTTAATTCGTTTTTAATAATTTGTTGAGGAGAAGTTAATTAGAGGTTAATTTGTTATTGCTGTGAGAAGTGGATTTCTTTATTCTTTCATCGAATTAATCCCAGAATTAACCCAATATTTTATTATTAAATTTATAAACCAACTGTTTCATATTGATTTTGGGCTTAACTAGTAGAACAACAAAGTTTTTCGTATCACTGAAGAAGCTAATTGAAATTTTTAGAACAACATACAATTATCTAAACAGTATTTCATCTCTACTTGTAAACAATGTATAGTCAATTTTTAAGGTTATGGGCCCTTTTAGTTCTTAAACAAAAATGTACATAAAATACGTAGTTGGAGTTCTCTAACAACTAGAAATTGAAGGGACAATAATAGAACAGATGGTGTCTTATAAGTATTTGGGAATTGATTTATCGAGCACGCGGGATGTACAAGGAGAGGTGAAGCAACGTGACGTGTTTTGGAGAAACAAATACACGGCAATGGAAAACAACATCAGAATATATACAAGACAATAGTAAGACCGGTGATATGCCGCAGGAACTCGTGTTGAAACGTCGAAAATTGAAAAAAATACTGAGAACTACCGAAATGAGAACACTATGCACACTGATGGAGATAATTCCTTGTAGAGACATCCGTTACAATTGTGGAATAATAGACATGGTACAGTTTATTAAAATCAGGCCAGAACCCTACAAATATGGCCCACCGCATTTTTAGAGCCGCTAATTCACTGTACCGCTTTCTAGGAAACCGAAGCTTTAAGCTTTGGTTGTTTTTATAAAGGCAAGAGATATGTAACTAGATATCTCTTTTAACTAGAACACCTACGTAATTTATGTACTTTTTTTTAATATTTGAAATTAAACAATTGCAATTCGATCAGTGCTGGGATCGATGCCCACAGTAGCGATAATGGACCAATTGTTTCAACCTACTGGTTAATTTTTGCAATTGTTTTTTGATGTTACTAAAAATTGTTATTTATAGGTAATAATTGCTAATAAGTATTAATAATTTACACTAATATTTAAAATTAAATTATTTTAATATTAGTTTTTTTAAATATTTTTTCAAATATTAAAAAAAGACATTTTTCTTTTTTGAATTCAAATTTTCGGAATAAATGTTACCTTAAACACATAAAATTTAAATAAAAAAATATTTGGAATATTCAAAACAGAATTTCGAACAAATGAAACAATAAAATTAATCCTACATTAATTTCATAATATAAAATTATAAATTAAAACTTTGATTCAATATTAATTTTAATTTCGCAAGTTAATATTTAAGCTATAATTAAAAATACGAGTACTTGTTAACAGCAAGTTTTAATTATTATATTTTAAAATCACTAAACCATATTTATTATTATAGTTAATTTTGAACGTTGTGCCGGAAAATATGCAACTGCAATAGGAAGCAAGTGCGTGGTCACTTTAAAGTCATATTTTAATTTGCTAATAAAGAAACTTCTCATGAAGGACAAGAAAGTGAAGTTAACATAGTACTATAACATAGTTGAATGCATAAATGTAATTCCTATATACGTTGTTTATAAAAGTGCAAAAATGAACGTGTGCTATCAAGTATGTCGTTGTTTTTCTACACCATAGAAGGCAAAAATCATGAATCGTTTGCAAATTGCCTTTAATAATACTAAAATAATGTATTTATACTTAGGTGGTCCATAGATTGTTTAATGTTTATCGTTTTTGACATAAATTTTTTTAATTATAAAAAAAATTAAAATTAAAAATTAATACTTCGTCCCGCTAGGTTAGGTCGAGCGGGGTAATTTTCCCAAATGGGGAAACCTCACGTGTTTCATACAATAATTTATCGAACGCCTTTATAAATTTATTGGACATTAATGTTATTGTTATTATCAGTTGTTATTTTGCGATTGAAATAAAAATAATTAAAGGAAATTAGAAAACAATAGCTTAATATATAGGTTTCATCTTATTAGAATATCATCAGGCAAGCATAATAGATAAATAAAGGAAAATTACTAGAAATTTTGAGAAAGTAATAAAACAAAATATTAATGAAAATAATGGTAAACAAGGTGGATCTCGCTTTTTGCGGCAGATCCTAGGCTTCTATACAGCTACCTTTCTGGTGTAAAAAGAAGTTGTTAGCTAGTTATTTTTGTAGGCATGTAGTAATTTAATATATCAGATTAAATTTTTGCGATCAACGGATCAACATATAAACGGATAAAAGGATCATCGAATAAAATTTATCTACTATATAATGGGAAACCGGCATAGAAAAGATATAGAAGGATCCAGGTAATCTGCAATAATTAAATTTTTTGCAGTTGGTAATTATCATTTACTATATTATTATAAAATATAAAAATGAATGTATGTATGTTCCCTATAGACTCCCAGACCGTTTGACCGGTGCTACCCGAACTGCACCACGGCTTATCAGGGGTCATTTCTTGTACCCAGGTAAATGTAATCCCTTGACCGAACTGCACCACGGTCAAATGTCGTTCCGTAATCGCTTTACCGAATTGCACCACGAGCAAACCGAGCAGGTATCACAAGCAAACAGATAATATAAAGAAATAAATACACAAATATCTAAATTCTTTGCAATTTAAATTTCGAGTTTAATATATTAATTCATATTATATTATACAGGGTCGGAGCAGGTATTAATAAAATAATAACCCAAAACAGTGAAAAAATTAAATTTTTTTTGCCTTCGAATTTTGGGGTGTGCATTCGATAAGGAGGGTAATCCATCGTCAAAACCTACTCTTCCGGGGCGCCCCTCCGCTCCGCTCCGGGTTGCACCCCTCCAGAGCGGTTTTGACTCTGGTTACTAGGCTAAACATACGAGAAGCGCCACCGATCAAGAAAATCGGGATAAATGCAACCGGGATGTGAGAGACCCTCGAAATAGCATTAAAAAGTATAGTCGCGGTATGCGGCAGTTATCTATTACGTTTAACCCCCAAAAAATCGCGTAAAAACAAAAAATAATCGATGTTACATGTAGGAGGCATCAGGTTAAACTCCAGCATTGTGCTTTAACTTTTAACAATAAAACCACCTTACCTAAAATATTACAATAGAGGTGGTGCAATTCGGACGACCGACCCTTGGTGAGGTGTTTACCTGAAATTACGGTGGTGCAATTCGGGTAGGAGATTTGTGAACTAATCTTTTCGTGGTGCAATTCGGGTGCACCGGTTTGACCGATCGGAACCAAATTTGGCACAGTTATTATGTAGGTCCCTGCGCATGTTTTTGTATTGAAATAGTGCAAAAATTTGCAAAGGAAAGGAAAGTTGATTTTGAGTAGCCTGCCTTCCTTTAAGGAATCTCGATAATCCATTCATGCGCGTCCCTATGGGACGCGCATGAATGGATTATCGAGATTCCTTAAAGGAAGGCAGGCTACTCAAAATCAACTTAAAAACAATAATGAATGCTGTCAAGCTGTCAACCGATCGACAATGCAAATACGCGTGCACGTGCTTTACGTTTCTATTTGACCAATCTTAACCAAATTTGGTGTAAAAGTTATTTACAACGCTATGAAAAACATAGGCTCTACTTTAGAACCTTGGAGTGAGGCCGAAGGCCGAACAACCACATCCGACACGGTCTAGATGGCTAAAGGCGGCCGGTAGGCCGACTGTGCCAGCTAGTATTTAATAACAATCAAACTTTTCCATTCCGTTCGAAACTTTACTTCTCTGTAATGTACCACTGCTAATATGGTTAAAATAAATAAAGAATTATGTTTCTACATCAAAGTAAAACTAGAAAGTCCATTTTAAATTTAAACCAAATTTTAATTTTATTATACATTACGGTGTGTTTACAATGACAATTTCGAGGGTTCTGATTAGGTTTGAATTATGCGGACGGACAGACGGGGACGGACACGGAGCCAGATCATCAGGCTTCTTGCTATACTTTGTAGTCATTGCCACGAAAGTTGACATCTCGTCATAGATTGACCGAATATAGCAACGTCGTATTGCTTATGAGCATTACCAGTCATTTTGTATTGATATGACAAAGCACGAAAATATATTGCACGTGTTGTGATACGATTCCAGTAACGACTTACGCTGTTGCGTTTGTTAGACGATAGTAAAAGACAGATATACTCATAGCATGTCGTACTAGTACCGGAAAAAAAATTTGACTCGCGTAGTAATTTATATAAAATTTCTGTCACTTTTAGTATTTTTGAGGTTAATAATAATTTTGAGGTTAAAATAATTAAGACGTTGTTTAATCTTAATCATCCTACGACTTCCGAAATTCGATCATGGTCAGCGCTACGTATTCCCTAATTGAGTGTTCATCGTAAAGCTCAGGTTTCAGGTAAAGTAACCAAAAATTTTCGATGTGGTGGCAGTTAATCCGAAAAATTTCAATTAATTCAACTCTTTAACGCCGTGGGGTGTTACACAATTTTGTTTTTCTTCAGGTCTGCGTGAAAAGGCAAAACAATGTAATTGCAAAAAGTTAGTTTTGAGTAAAGCTCTGAACAGATTGACAAAGAAATTATCAACGCAACGGTACAAAAATCTCAAAATCGCAATTTTTGCCATTCATTGTTTTGCTTTTGCACGGCACAGGTGCTGTATACTTACTTATGCTGTGTCTTATTTTGAATTTGATCATAACTATTGCTTAATAAATAAATAAATTTGATAAGCGACAATAAAAACATAAAACGTTTCCTTTCAGCATAACCTATATTTGGTTTGACAGGTGACAAGTTCAAATTTGTTAAACTAAAACGAAAGTGAGAAAGAAAATTTAAAAAAAAGATAACCAATATATTCTTATTTTAAAATACACTTCATTTGACTAGGGAGTTTTAGCTTAGTTCAGACGATTATGCTTTTATGACGAGACGTCAACTTTCGTGGCAATGACTATAGAAGCCTAAAATGAAGTTAAAATCATAATAATCGTTTGTAAAGTTAAAAATAATAAATAACAATTAGTTATAAGATACAATCAAAAGGTATGAATTAATCATTATCAAATAAACAAAAAAATGAATTTCCTGTTGACTTGTACAAGACTATCACAAAAACTATCGACGTTTGGTACCTACTTAATTTTTAAACCCAAACCTATGGTGTTATTGAACTGGATCATCCGTAGTAGTTCGTACAAAAATTTTCCGAAAATAAAAAATTACCCGGAATATCCACAGCTGACCTATTACGCCAGATAAGAGATCGCGACATAATATAAATATTAAGATTTAATATGTGCTTTATAAACGCTATATTGAATTTTTATGCTAATAAATAAACTTGCGTCAAAATTTGTTATTTTTGTTCAAATTATACTACTTATAATTTATTAAATTAACTTAAAATATGTTGTATATTTAACATATTATAAAAATTCATTATAAAGTTCCTAAAAACTAAAAGCGATTCTGCGAAAGCAAAATGCTAATTCAAGTTTTTACACATAAACAGAAAAACAGTCTCATGAAAAAAGTCTTTACTGCAGTTTTTTTACTGGATATCAAAAATAACACCACCCTATCCTAAGTTTTTATTGCGCAGAATTTTCAGTTCTTTATTTTCGTCATATTTAATCCAATCTGTAACACTTATAAGTGAAATTTTCATATCAGCCCATTTAAATTAGAGCACCCTGTATATTCCCGGAATAAGATATGTATCGTATACGGGGCTTTAGGGGAAAAACTCAAACAAATAGCGCTAATTTAATATTGAAAGCAGAAGTAATGTTTTTAAAGGTCATATTATCGTTTAGCACTTTAATATTAATCAAATTTAGCTTATTTCATCATCATTGATTGTTGACCAGTGCTATTTCTGTGTTAAAATTAACCTCAAATGTTGTTTACCTCAATAATTAAAAATATATCGGCACGTGATCTACTTGCTCCATACGAATAGGTACCTAACTAATATTACTCATAATATTATTTGTTTACTTACATACAATGTAAATCTATGTAGGTACATATAATTTCTTTTAAATTTGTATTCGTATCGTTTTATTAACATTTACATAAATTTTAATAATAATCGTTAATAATAATAAATATTATAATAAATAAAATAATACTACGAATTGAAATAGGCCCGTAGCCATGGAGAGAAAATGACCTGTTCTTCAGTGGCAGCTCGTGGATTACTATAATTGATGGAGGGGGAAATTAAATCTTTCGCTTTTTGCTAAAATGTTATAAATATCTGCCACCAACAAACGCTGAATTGTTCAATATTCAGCGACGTAGCTTTTCTTTAACGATATTATTCTGAGTGGCATAATAATAATAAAAATAATAATTGGGAGGGTGGCGCCCCGTCAATTTCTGAAAATTTCATTTTTCTCACAAACTTCATTGATAAAAATTTGTGTATTCTGCACAATATCACTTATTTAGTACTTCTTATGAAAAAAATATGAGCATTATTTCAGCATTCCATTGATACGAGAAAACTTTTATTAACTGTTGTTTAACTTTTAAACAAACAACTTTTCTGAAAATTGCCGAAAAAGAATTATTTGACAAATAATTTGTCAAAACGCTCGATTCGGATCCGGGCAGGGTAAGAACTTTATTCGGTCACCTCTCGTCGGAAGGGAATGGCAAACCACCGAGGGAATCTGCCATGAGCGCCCATCTCGAAATGAAGTGTATTGCATTTTCCGTGGTTCGGGACCCACGTTAAACAAGTAGGTCCTCTATGTAAGCGAAGATTGGGTCACGACACCGACGTTTGGAACCGCACAATATGACTTAGTAGTAGTAGTTTTCGGAAAATAGTTTTTGTTTCTCATAGTGCCAATATACTGTGATGCTCCCCTTTAATTTATAAAATAAATTATGCTTTCTATAAAATTTACCCTTACCTGGATGCTTATCCCACAATGATAACTTTTGTGGACGAAATTTTGTAGGTCACCACGGCTAGCTCTTAATTTTATAAAAAAATTTTTTTATTGTTAATAACTTTTCTTGATTGCATTAGCTCATCATTAAAATGAACAAAATTCATAAATTTTTAATATTGATTTATTTGATTTTAAATTGAAAATAACATTTTCATGGCAATTTGATTTTAATGAAAAATTTTCATAAAATTTTATAAATGGTTGTTATGGAAACAATTAAAGTTTACGCACACGCCTTAAATTTAATGATAACAAAATTTCTTAAGTAAATAGATTATGCAATTAAATGTTTATTAATATAAGATTTCTGACTTTTTATTTTGTTCATTAATTCCGCACTGTATAGTTAAAGAAATTTAACCTCACTTCCTGATTGCATCATTTTTCTTCCGTATAATTTGATTGTTGATCGTTCACCCACAATTTCTCTTCAAATTATCGTTGTGTTCATCTAATTTAATTTTCTTCCAATCCAACGATATTCACCACCATAAATTCCATATTTTTCATACAAATTGGTGAGTACCCTAATAAATTTTTATACAATCACGTAATATAACCTGTTTTTAGGTTAATCCACTTTCACTTCCCTATTTCGGGTTATTTTAACACATTTTATTGTAAAAAAAAACTCTGGAGCAGCAAATTTACGTGTACATCTTCATAAACTTATTGCGTTGTTAGGTAAAACAAACACGTTACCAAGGATATTATTTTTGTTGCAAATTTCCAACGCCTGTCTGTTTTTATGTTATAAAGTTTTTATTGACAGGTAAATTAATCGATATTTTCGTCACTAGATTTTTAATTCAAATATTGTTTTTATAGGAACGATCCGCAAATTCGAATATGATGCACTATAATTGTTTAATTTGAAGCGAATAATTGTCCGTTCAGTTTATCGCACCAAATTGTGATAAATGTCATCGAGAAACCTTTTTATAAGTTTGCATAACACACTAATTACAAATAAACCTAGTTTTATAACAAATTTTAACTAACATAATTTTTAACTAACAACTTATAACTAATAATTATTTTACATGGTATATTTTTTCTTTCATTTACGATTTAATCGTTTTTTTCATATTGCCATGATTTCTGTTAATAATTGCACATTTATTTAAATTTCGATTAACAACTTGTTCATCCTTTTAAGTTGCTACTGCAGCTAAGCAAAGAACATTACAATACTTAACATTGGAGTTGATTTTACTATATTCCAGACCAGGTAGCATTTAAACCATTTGTAACGTTACCAGGAGCTAGCATTCGGCAAATGAATGGTAGATCACGGGAGTCGAACCCCTGAATTTTGGCTTGAGAACCTAACAAGTTAACCGCTCGGCCAGCTTTGTTTTGTTGATCAACATTAATTAAATTAGTTAATAGTTATTATATAAATTGCTTCATGATTAGAAACGACGCCACGTATTAATTCAAATATTTAAATATTATAAACAGGTTTAATAAATGAAATTGAATTAATTGTTTCTTAATTTAAACTTTACATTGACCCAATTAGAGGTATACTGAAGGCGTTTTATTTAGGATAAATAATGATATTAGGCACACAAATTTTATTCATAATTTTTGTAAAATGTTAACTCATCGTACATTATTATTCAAAGTCATGGCATTGACCATTGAAGAATCTGCTGGAAATAGTTCTGCTAGAACCAGTTCTGCTGTCTTTTGGATTAGAATTTTGTGACAAAATTTTGATTGCAATCCCTTTATTGCATAAGTAACACATTAGCCTTAAGCTACTTAAGTGACGTCCTTCACCTGAAGTTCATATTAAGCAATGTCCTGTAAATGTACTCTTTCCAAATTATGGGATGCCAACTCTCTGGGCACACTATATCATATCGTTTGGACAAGTGGTAAAAGTTTGGATCTAAGGGTCCAGTAGTTCCTAAAAATAGTTATCAGTAACGTGGTTTAGATTCCAGGTTAAATTGTAGGTCTCAAGGGTGTTTATTTTAAGCATTCCAAATATACCTTATAAACTCGTGGGCGGTTCCAGTTATATAAGGTATATTCTTTTGGAATTTTAATAATAATAATTTTAAAATGGAGTTTCAAAATGACATCTCAATGCCATCTATCTATCTATCATAAATCGAGTGTGGTGTTACCACCACTGCACTGAAGCAGAAGCTTATTGTGCCCTGTTCGCCCCCAGAATTTGCAACGCCAGCAACTCAGCAGCGTCAGGCGTGTTGTGCTGAGCCGCTTGGTCGGCCTTACGTCACCATAACACCCCCAACAAGCGGTCACGACCCCGGTTTCTCAATGAGTCCCGCGGGCCGCCACCATCGTGCAGATCCAGTCTGGCATACGACGAAGGTCCGATAAAGCGTTGCACAGACGATGAGGGTGGGGGCGAATTTTTTGTAACCCTAAATCTGCATTCACATAGGGTATTGTATGTGGATGTTGATTTGGATGGTAAAATTCTTCCACCAGATTTTTACACTGGTCGACATACCATTCACATAAACTTAAAAGTTGGTGTAAAATTATTCGAATGTTTACATTCCTAGTAACATTTCGTTCTGTGAGTTGTTGAAGTTTCGCGTGCTTTCGCTTTTATAACCACATAACCACATTTTATACGACACATTTTATAGTTTTTAAAATCTTAAAATTGAAATTATCGAACGTGTTTTTAAGTTTTTCGTAGAAAAAAATATTTTAAAAATAAAACAGAATTAGGTTATGTTATGTTAGTTACTAATTTAAATGACAGTCACAAGCACCGCCTTTTGATGCCGCTGATTGGCGCTGGTAAGAATTCTTGCACCGTGTACTGTAAAAGTTAAAAGTTTTTTTTGCACAGGCCGTTACACCGGTTCTTCCAACGGGCAAGAAATTAAGTCTATCTGAACGCTCCTACCTGAGTTAATGCGTTTTAACTCTTACCGATTCTACCATCCACATACAATACCCTATGTGAATGCCGCTTTACTTGGTCTTTGTCACCAAATCAGGGGGACCGCCGGCTTAACGTGTCCTCCGAAAACGGCCGACCGCAGTTCCTTGTAACCATCGGGTCGGTCACCCATGCAAGTGCTTTCCCGAACAAGTGTTGCTTGCATGCGAATATGGAATAATTCGATTTCGAGCAGCATATCTGATGCGGTCGACATCTCAATGCCATAGACACCTTAACCAGAAAAATGTTGTACTACCCAGGTAACACAACTGGTGTAAATGACGTCATTTGTACGTCAATATGACGTCGCCGACGTCATAATGACGTACAAATGACGTCATTTACACCAGTTGTGTTACCTGGGTAGTATAGATATTCACACCTAAAATCACCATGGAAAAACTGTATATTAAATGAAAGAACCCAGGTAACACAACTGGTGTAAATGACGTCATTTGTACGTCAATATGACGTCGCCGACGTCATAATGACGTACAAATGACGTCATTTACACCAGTTGTGTTACCTGGGAAGGAGGACGAGGTTTAATAAATTTGTCCAATTCGTGTAAATCATTACCTTATAGCGTGATCATTTTTATTCAAGAAATTATAAACTTTAATTAACATTTTAGTGCCCTAATTTAAAAAATTAAAATTTCAATTGTGAAGAACAGTTGAAGTTAATCGGTAAAATATTCTTTCCATTTGAGAGAATATTGGGGATGTCAATAGAATGGTTGAATTAGGGAGCTTCTGAATGTGAATGACGGTATCCAGTCTTGTAGCCAAAATTTTTTGGTCGACATGATTTTTGTCAACGGATCATGACCCACCAATTTTCAACCGACAGATTGAATGGGCGGATGGGGAATAACCTCCCAACCGAGGTCTTTAATAGCTGCTCTTGTTGCTGCTCGATGCCGTTTTGCCGGTCGCTATTCTTGAATTGCAGCCTCCAGGCGCCGTAGTTGTTGACAAAAATCCTCAGAAGTGATGGTTACTATCCTCGGAAGCAATTCATAGTAGATGACGCCTTATTTATCCCACCAGATACACAACATTACTTTGCGTGGATGGGCACCAGTTTTTGCACGAGGATTTGCTTGTTTGTTAGGGCTCAGCCATTCCTTTCTGTTCTTGATATTGATGTAAAGGCACCATTTTTCGTCACCGGTAACAATTTGGGACAAAAACGGCCGATGTTGTTGATGAGCTAAACGATGACGAGCAAGCAAAGAAGCACAAATGGTAACACGCTGATTTTTGTTAGTTTTGCTCAAAACGTATGGCACCCAAACATCCAACTTTTGAACTTTTCCTATGGAATGCAAATGTAGTACGATAGTTGATTGGTCACAATTCATCATATTGCCAAATTCCCTAGTTGATTGACGTGGATCACCACGATTTGAAGCATTTAATCGGTCTTCATCAAAGCCGGATGGTCTCCCTGAACGTGGGAAATAATTCATATCAAAATGCCCCTTTTTGAAACGAGGAAACTATTTTCGTGCAGTACTTTCCACGATGGCGTTCTCTCCGTAAACGGCACAAATGGTTCTAGCGGCTTCCGATGCCTTAACTCCTCGGTTAAACTCAAACAAAATGATATGTCGGAAATGTTGATGTTTTTGTACTTGACACTCCATTTTCTTTAGCCAACAATTACCCCTAACTTCCTACAAATTAAAAAATTCAACAAGTGTTCAATAAAACAATACTATGGCATTAAAATGACATTGATATTTCTCAAACAAATTTGTTTGCGAAATATACACTGTAGTGTTGTATATTATATACTTGTAGTGTTTATCAGGCCGAGCTATATACGATTGACGCTGCCCTGAATTGGATCTCCCCAGGAGAGTGCACTCAGCGTGTATCCTCTCCGACAGCCTATCTTCGCTTGTTTCCATCAGCGACAGAAGCTGTACTTCACCCCTGGTCACTTCCATCCATCGTTCTCTTCTCCGTCTGAGGAACGAGTTGACCATCAAGTTCGTGTGGGTAAAGGCTCATTGTGGTATAGGAGGGAACGAGGTTTCAGATTTATGTGCCAAAGATGCGGCCGTGTCGCACAGTCGCCTGGCATACACCCAGTTCCCTCTGAGTTACGCAAGAAGGGTGATTCGCCTTGAACTGGCAAGAACTTGGAATTCTGAGTACATTAATGCCGTTGAAGGTTCAACCACCCGGCAGTACTTACCTACTCTGCAAGATGTTCGACTGTTCCGAGGTGCCTTCGACACCTCTTTTGAATTGACGCAGATATTGACGGGACATTCGTATTCGCGCGAGTATCTATTTAGATTTAAGATCTGCCCTACTGATGTGTGTCCTTGCGATTCAAGGAGTAGACAAACTCTACAACATTTGTTGTCCGATTGCCCACGCTATGTATCTTCCCGTTTTAACCATCTTACTCTCTGTAATTTCTACTCAGTATCCCCACTCGACCTCCTTCAAATTCTTAAACATCCTTCCTTAGTTATTTCTTTCACTACCTTCATAAAACATATAATTTCAACCCTTAAAGATTTTAATACTCCACCCTGAGCTTGAGCTCATACCAACATCGAATATTGAAGGGTCGAAGTGAATATTTGTTTTTTTTTAATCTATCATTCTCTCGTTCTGGTCATGGCTCACACCTTGACTCATCTCTACAGATTTAAACACCAATACACACTAAACACATACAGGGCAGGGACAGTCAATCTCTTGCCTTAATATGTGTTTGTTTAATTTGTTCTAATTACCATGTTTTATCAATTTTTAGTTTTAACAGTTCTACCAAATAAGTGTTTCCATTTTTCCCTAGTTATAAGTTTGCGTTTATATTACATTAATTACATGTCAATTAATTAGTTTTAAGTTATGTCTGTATCCAATAGCAGAGTATACTCCCCCGTTGGGTGGTTTAACCCAATGGGGAAACAGGAAAAAAAACAAATTTGTTTCCAAATCACTCTTACCTTGGAAACCAAAATCGCTACGAACTTATGCATCAACCTGATGTACTTATTACTTTTTTGAAAGATTATTTATATAATATATTTATTTTATGAGAGAATATGTTTTTGGGATATAGGAGACCAATTAAACTAAAAGTTTGCTAAAGCCAACGTTTCGGCGTTATAATTACGCCATCTTCAAGGCTAAAAGATACAAAATGTTAAACTCAACGCAATCACCCTTGAGAGGTAGACTCACCAGACAAACCAAGATGGAAAATGTTTCTGGTCGAGATGAAAAAACGGTATGGAGGATATTTAACGGGGTTAAAAATTACACAAAAATCATGAACGGTTTTTGGTATGAATTTAAAATTTTACATGTTTGCAAGATCTCATTGGAAGAGATATAAATTATATAGGTGGCTTCATACAATCATAATTTATTTGACACTCAACAAAAATTTTATTATGTTTTTAACTAGGCTTTTGCCGTTCATGATTTTTGTGTAATTTTTAACCCCGTTAAATATCGTCCATACCGTTTTTTCATCTCGACCAGAAACATTTTCCATCTTGGTTTGTCTGGTGAGTCTACCTCTCAAGGGTGATTGCGTTGAGTTTAACATTTTGTATCTTTTAGCCTTGAAGATGGCGTAATTATAACGCCGAAACGTTGGCTTTAGCAAACTTTTAGTTTAATTGGTCTCCTATATCCCAAAAACATATTCTCTGATATATTGACCTGGGAAGAAATTTAATATTAATCAATATTTATTTTATATCAAATCAAAGATTATCGTTTCAAGCTACTCGTCAAGCATTTCCCCAAGATTTGTCGAGGATCAAGCGACTCACTGAATCAGTTTGTCAACTTGACGTACTTCGTCTTTACCCGATATTTACCTATATGACATTATTGAACTAATTTTTTGACCAAATGATTTTCGGCAAAATGATAGTAAATCTCACCAATCTATACTAGCTACCTTTAAAGACACAACCAAGTTTTTACAACCAATATTTCATCTACAAATTGATGAATATTCTGTGTAATCAGAATTTTCGATTATCCGACCTACCTCCTCCACACATTATCTCATATAATTAAGGTTCTACTGTATTTATAAATTCGAAATCAGAAGTACAATGTTCAAGATTTAAATACTAATAAGCGATTGTGCGTTACCTGACACAATTGACGTACTCCAAATCAGGTTTCAACTTTTATAATAGGTACCTACATCTTATTATTATTTTAATGATATAATAAAATTAAATAGATTGTAATATGACGAAGTTTTGAAATCACCTAAAGTGCAGTTTACGTTATGCGATTTTGCTTGCGATTTTGTATACAAGTTGTCATAAAAAAATATTTCTGAGTTCACGATATACGATTTAGCATACGTTACGGCCCGAAGGCGAACTCGTAAGCAAAGTCATAAGCAAATATTACGATTAGCATTGTGTCTTATGACAACTTGTATGCAAAATCGCAAGCAAAATCGCATAACGTAAACTGCACTTAAGGGCCGGTTGTATGTCGGTGGTTTAACACGAGGATCAGCCGAGCCTGGTTCAAGTGTTGAACCAGGATCAACGCCAATGCGGTTGTATGTAGGGCGAGTCAACTAATCCGAGAGTTATCTTTAAAATTTATGTTGGTAGTCCTGAACAAGACATACATCCCTAGAAAAACAATGATTTTTAACATTTGACATTCAATGACATTAGATTCAAACTGAAGGTTATACCTTATTGCCTGCGAACAGTGGCGTACCTAGAACTTTTGCCGCCCGGGGCGCTTTCAAATTTGTCGCCCTTTTAAAGTCAATCAAATGATGGTTTTTATTAATTGATAAACATAAATAAATAATTGTAATTGAGACAAACTATAGGTGGGGAACTTTTCCATAGTTTTCAAACTATGAACTTTCGAATAGTAAACTTATGCAGTAAACAAGTTGTTTCTTACAACTTAAAATATAAAAAATGCCGCCCCAAGATATGTGCCGCCCGGTGCGGACCGCACCGCAAATCAAAACCAAGATTTACTTGGTTTAATATTATTTGAACCGAATGCTTTGTCAATCTAAATCTAGCAAAAAATTCCTTATCTGACCAATTAACGAAATGATTTGGACGATCACGAAAAACTTGCGGGTTTCTTTGCATGCTTTCTGCAAAAATTTCGATGAACTCCATAAAATCTTCGTCGTCGGTTAATTCATATTCCATAATAATATAATAAGTTAAATGAAAAAGCTTTTTAATAAATACTGTCGAAATGAAAATTTCGTTTTTAGAAAACATCAGCACTTTGAGGTTATAAAAATGTAAAATATTGACTTGAACCAGGGTTAAACCACCAATTCTGGTAGGCGAGAAAAATCGAGAGTTAAACCTGGTTCAAGTCTTAATCCCTGGTTTAACTCTGAACGGAGTTTAAACCACTGACATACAACCGGCCCTTAATAATAAAAGCAATAAATTTCTTACCGGAAAACCTCGTATTGTTTGTTTTTGGTAGAATTTCACTAGTTACCATAATAAGGAGATTTTTAAGACGTATAATAAATTATTTTTGGCAACGCCATATTCGTTGGTATAATATTTTATTTTTATAACAGTTATCGGTCATAGCTTAGCGATTACATAAGTGCATCTACTGCTAATACGAAATGCATGGTTCAAATCCGGGCGTAGTTAGATTTATTCTGCCCGCCCCTCCTCGGAAGGCAATCACAAACCACCGAGGTAGTCTGCCATGAAGACCCCTCTCGAAACGAAATTAAATGTATTATACTTCCCGTGGTTTGGAGCCCACGTTAAGCAAGTAGGTCTTCTATGTATATAAAAATAATTCGAAAGCACATCATATGCTTAGAAAGAGACGAATCACGACGCTTCTGTCAAAGAGGCATCACGACTGAAGAAGAAAACGCTCTTATATAAATAGATACTTCGATTAGAATTACTTAAAAATTGTAATTAAACGAAATAACCCACTTGGAACAAACCATCCTATACATTCCAATAGGCAACATTTTGCTGCGAGTCAGTGTTTTGCATGTTGCCTAACTGTAAGGGGGTAATAATCTCACACTAATATTATTATTTAGTCTATACCAGCATACAATACAGGAGTACCCCCCCCCCTTCGGTCGTGAGATGGGGTACGTCTGTATTGGTCAAAATTAATATTTTTAAATCTTCTATTTATTATTATAACTCATTAAAAATTTAAACATTACTATTTATTATAATTTTTTTTCAGGTTTCAAAATGTCGCAATTAGCAAAAAATATTATTGATAGTTATCATGACCTGATGGAAAATCAAAGTGGTAAGTAAAATTTATTTTTGTCACATATTTCTACATAATCATATACAAATTTACCGCTATAATATCATTCAATTAATGTAAGAGTGAGAGTGGGAGAGGATTATTTATTTTATTAATTGAACCATTGAACCTTAAATAAGTGAAATCTCTCTTGAGCGGACACCTTCGGGACTATTAAATATGTCCGCCTAAGGGAGGTGTCCGCGTATGGGAAAAATGAAAAAATACATATTGCGATGTTCTACTGCGATTGATACGCCAATGGCAATTCATAGTAACGTTAACATATAAGAACCACAAACTTGCATAAGACTTCGTATCCGGAAGGGTAAATAAACTAAATTTAATTCAAAACGGTAAGATAAAATACATTTGAAAATTTAATTTACAAAGAATTGCGCTCGTACAATCTATTCGTAAATTGTGCTGATGAGAACTAATAAGTTCGAAACTAGTCCACACTTCGAATTTGATTGTGCGATTTTTTGGTGTTTTAATACATACTTGCTGAGCTGAAATCTTTTTGATCTAACCATAAAAATGTATTCGTTAATGATCGCGGGGAATCACACACACACAATAGGGAAGTCCCCAGAATTTATGTCGTCGCGCGCCGCGCTGGCTAATACTGCAGCGATGCAACATTTTTAATTTTTTGTCCGCTTAAGAGAGAATTTTACAAGTTTTGTACTTAAATATTGTGTCCGCGTCCGCCCAAGAGAGATTATGTCTCATTGAATTCTCTATACTTCATTCCGGACTATCAAATAGTGTCCGCCTAATGGAGTTGTCCGCCCATCGGAGGTGTCCGTTATGAGAGATTTCACTGTATATTAAAATACGGAGTCGATAAATCAATTACTGCCCTAGTTTTAGTAAGATATTTTGTTCACTACTACTTAAGTAAATTTATAATTAAAATAAAAACACAAATTTGGCATAATTACATTTAAAAACAGACATAATTAAAATCTTATATTTTGTTATTATGACAAATAAAAATCAACGCAGGAATAACTCGCAAAATTGCAAGCGATAATAATCCGCATAATTTTGGGAATATCCATGGGAATATCCTAATTGTAGACAACAACGACAGTCAAGTTTTTAAATTTATAATTTGCAGCAACTGTACGTTTACTTTCATTTACATCCTTGTAAACTATAATGCCCGCTGTACACTCTCGCCGAGACATGACGAGGAAGGGCGAGAACAGGAGTGTGAATGGTATTTCACACTCGGTATTTTCGGTGAGTCGGTATTTTTGGTCCGAGTTAGAGGCTCTCGCCCGAGCGCCGAATGCATACATTCACACTCTTATTTTCCTTATTTCACCATTGTTTTCTTATTTTTTTGTTATGCACAATTATTTTTATTAAATTATTAACAATATTTTTATTAATTTTTAATAATCTTAATTTTTAAAAATAATTTAAAAAATAATTTTTAATAAATTTAATTGTTAATTTACATAAACAAGGAAATTCGGAAAGAAAAATCGCTAAAGATTTAAAAATTTCAAGAAAAATTTTTTTTTAAATTAAAATTTCCGACTGCAGTGTTGTACAACTGAAGTAGGCGAGAGCAGACGAGAATGTAAATGGTTGCACTCGCCCACAGACCTCCCGCTGAGACATTCGCCGAGACATTCGGACGAGAGCACTCGCCGAGAATGTACAGCCGCTATAAGATAATTAATTCTCATAACGCTGCCATATCTAACGTTAAACCGAGGCTATAATTTGCTATCATTGCGCATTCCAAGTCTATATTTCCCTAGAGGATAACAAGGCTTATTCCATTTCTGCTCTGCTAGGCGTTTTTCCATTCATTTTAAAAAATGATAATACTTTGCATGAAGCACGCCGTCATAACTACACACTAATGATGTAAATGAACCTCTCAAGTCTTCAGCTGCAGAGTTATATTGTTTATGTTTTTCTCGGACATGGCATTGTACAATAAATTGAGATTCAGGTTTGGTTTACGTAAGAATGAGCGTCTGCTGACAGGACCCCATACCAATTCGGCAATGTTGGCATAATCGTCTCTAAGCGTGTCGTAACGTTTCTTAACCAAGCCACCTTTTTTGAAATTTAGAGCATGTGCTAAGTCAAATTGTTCTCCACATCCGTCACACGTTTGAAAGGCATTATTGAAAGCCATTGTGATGCTTTCCCGTCTTTTATTCTTTTTAAGGTCCTTGGAGCTGTTTACGACAATGTAGAATTAATATGAACACTATATGTGTCGTCAGTCGAAGCTTCTATTTTTCGTTCAGTTATTAGAACATTTTTTATGTGTAATTCGTATCCAATGAGATTCAGAGTATTTCCTGTACTCTCTTCGCTTCGATCATCATAGATGTTGCTTGAACGGAAATTCCATGTGCTCTTACCAAAGATTGAACAGAATTTGTTACCTGCAATGCGGACAATAATTTCTCATTTTCAGTTTTTTCCCTTCCGAAAGTTACTGGAATGAAGTGGGTATTAATTGTTTCATGTAACTTGGTATACTCATAGTCATATTCATTTATTAGCACTCTTTGTTAAAGCAGGTCAAATCATCCTGCAGATATTTTGAGAATACATCATATTATAAATTTTGTGAGATTATATTTTTTTTCGGATAGGCTAAAATGCTGAGTGTGTGTCTATTTTATGTGGATTTCGCAAACCCGAGAAATAAATTTCCTCTAAATTTTATTTCAAATTTTTGGCTAATTACAAATCATCCGCACAACAAAAATCCGGAATTTGCTACTTTACAGATGCTGTAGATATCTACGTTTCCGAATAAATTTGTACAGTTTTCTGAGCAAAAATTATATCATCGTAATCATAAAAACACCGTATTTAAAATGTGAAAATCCAATGAAAATAACTAAAATTTAGAGTTTAATAAATTCATTATTAAATTTAATAGCCTCGGGGATTTCATATTAATTTTAAAATTTACAGCTCATATTTATTGTTAAAAGTACAAATTTCTCAGCTAATTGATGAAAAAAAAACTTATTTTGGGTGTGAGGGAATGCAATCAAACAACTAATACCGTTTAGCCAACGTTTCGATCAATTTATTCGATCATCATCAGGGCTAGAAAAAATAATACAGAGGTGCTCATTAAACAAATAAGGCACAATGGCACGGTTACTACATACCAAACAGTAAGTGATGGTCTTACTTACTGACCATCAGTAAGTAAGACCATCTTTGTTATCACTGACCATCAGTAAGTAAGACCATCACTTACTGTTTGGTAAGTAAATCAATTTCTTTTTATTTTAATGTATTGTTCCAGTTCTGAACGTTGTGTCAGATTATCAATTTAAAATAGTGTACGGATTTCTGGAAAATCGAATAAAACAATTTGATGGTAGTCCTCGAATTTTGAAAAATTTGATTTTTTATGCAATAGATTGTTCTGCCTGTTCTGAATGTCTATCTAAAATTTCAGTTTGATATTACGTATAGATTTTGCGAAAATCGAAAAAAAAAAGATTTCAATAATATTCCACATTTTCGTTGTTTTCGTTATTATAAAATTATTAATTTATTATTTTAAACGAATAAAATAAATTATAAGTAACTAAACAATAAGACATGTTTAAGTAGTTATTCAGAGGCACTAAACAACAAAGGTCTTTTTATGTATTATGTGGTCGTAATTCGTTTATAATAATAAAATAATAATTTGTTAATAATGGAAATGTGGTTCCCCGTACAATCAACTGGAGCAATAAAACTTAAATTGTTTCGAAGGGGGGGGGGCTATCACGATATCAATATTTTCTGTATTCTCGGGATTGGTTGTAATATCAAACTGAAATTTTAGTTCGGCATTCAAAACAAGTAGAGCAATCTGTTCAATAAAAAAAAATAAATTTTTCAAAAATGGGGGCTACCATCAATTGTACTGTCGATTTTCCAGAAATCACAATTTTAAAATTAAAAATTTTTTTAAAAATCTGGCACAATGTTCAGAACAACTGGCACAATACACTAAAATTTTATAACATTTATTATTTTAAATATGGGGGGGGGGGGGTGAAAAATAGTGAAGAACAATTTTTTTGTTTTTAGCAGAAATTAAAAACAAACCATTTATTTTAAAACCGGCACAACCTTGAAACAATCTGGCACGACTATTTAAATTTAAAAATGGAAAAATGGGGGGGGGGAATTTTTTTGGAATAGATAATAGATAGATGCAGGCCATTTGAACTCTTACATAATTAGAATGTTAGAATAGAATTTTATTATCACGAAGATTTTGTGTTTTTATTAGCATACTATATGAATAATTGATTTTATTTATAGATCCAAGAGTCAACGATTGGTTGTTAATGAGTTCTCCAATTCCAACTCTGTGTATATGTTTATGTTATGCTTATTCAGTTAAAGTAATTGGACCAAAATTAATGGAAAATAGAAAACCATTTGATCTTAAAAATTTACTTATTGCATACAACTTATTTCAAGTAATATTTAGTACGTGGTTATTTAGTAAGGTATGTACATATTTACATTATATTAATATTAATTATTTTATTTTGTAACTTTATTTTGGATTAAATTCCTTTAGAAAAGGCGGAAAATATATGAGGATAGTATTTAGAATTTTGATGTTGGGATCGGTGAGGTTACGAGAGTGGGTCCGAGGTGAGCACTCCTAATGTCACTATTTGTTTCCCTTGCTGCTTTGAAACTTCCAGTTTACCCCATACAAATGTTCCAAATGGTTCTCGAGATATTTCGGTGTAGAGGAAGTTTATCTTAACGAAATGAGTAAGAACTTTGGCTTCAAACCTCACATGAACGGGTTAATTTTTATCTGCCGTGGTTCGGAATCCACGTAAAGCTATGGGTCCCGTGCAATATTGCTCTAGTGAGAGGCGCCGAAATGGTCGTCATTGTGATTAACTATGCTTACTCTACAGGGGTAACTCCCAAAGTACATTGAACCATAACCATAGCCGAGATGACTAAACTAGGGAAAGAAATTGAATCGGGTTATTTTCTATTGCTTTCCCCATAACCCAAAGATCGATATTGAGTTTCGCACTCGCTATCCCATCTGCTATCAAGTAAAAACTTTCGCTTGCAGCTATACGAATGTTTTCCATGTTTACGTAGATTACGTACACGCCCAATTTAGAAATATTCCGATTTAATGTCCACCAACGACTCTGCAATGAGAACTCATTTTGAAAAATTGTTAAATATCAAATTACAAAACTCCTCTTTCAAACAAGCTTCTTTGCCAATACGTTTGGGGGTTAAGGCGTTAGAAAAACGGTAGACGCGGCTCTTCCAGCTTTAATTTATTAAGATACTCGTTGGTTCTATCTTTAGTCCACACATAGAGATCTCTTGTAAGCTCAGAAGCTGTTGTAGCTTGGAGGACAATTTGCCCGTCTGAAGTTATTCCATATATTTCACGCTCTACCACAAATTAGGATATTCATTTGGTTAAACTTATTCACTCGTCATTACTGAATAATTCTACAGACAATCTCTTGCCAATGTAAACATTCCTTGCATCCTTGAGTCCACTGGAATGTTGCGTGACGATGGAAAACGTTAGGACGGGGTGACGATGGTGCCATGGCATCAAAGAAGAGCCTACTATGGGACGCGACTTGTGTTGATATCCTAGTTCCACTTAGGTGTTTCTTGTCAGATGGCTAGTTCATCAGCGGGAAATGCGGAGAATTTAAAACACAATAAATATAAATCAATAAAAGATAATTATGAATTCTCAGATTTTGTCGTTTAGACACTGGGTCCGTGGAGTAATGACGCGAACGATTTGGTCGATAGGATCAGTCGTTATTAATTGTTGTATCGGGGGATAGCCGCGCAAAGTTTTTTCTGATTCAAAGAAGTAGTTTGTGCATTCGACGAGGAAATGGTGCATCGGTGCTAGGATCGATGCCCACAATATCGCGAATTCTTCCAGCTTACTGGTTACGTTTTTCAATTATTTTGTTATATATGTATATATACTGTTTGCAAAATATGTTCTTCTTAAGTAAAACAAATGTAAGATTAAATGATTATCTTTGTTTTAGGCTGTGAGTGCTGGATGGTTAACTGCATACAGTTTTAAATGTGAACCTGTAGATTATTCAAATTCTCCTGCTGCAATAAATGTAAATTCAAATATTTTAACATCACTAAATTTTTAACTTTTCTCATTTTAGATTGCATCAGGATGTTGGTGGTATTATATATCAAAATTTACAGAATTTTTTGACACGGTAGGTAATTTTCAGTGTAAATTGTAAATTATGACACATACGACAACCGACTGTATTTGTATGTAACAGTACAAGGGAATTGATAATATTAAAATATTGCCCGACGACAGGTATTTTGAATAGCTTTAGCCCGAGGCAAATCGCCCAAAATGACTGTGTCAAAGGGCAACTCGCCAAATATTTATCATCTCCTGCGCTCTGTTTGGGGTTCTTGGGCTGTTATCGTCCCCTCAAGCCTCAATTAGTCATCTAGTACGTAGTATGTTATAGTTGTTCGTCTTTCGGCCTTAGTCAGGGGTTTTGCGACTTTATTGTCCAATAATTAAAGATCAAATTAAAATCAGTCAGACGAGGGAACTCTTCAGTTGCTTTCAGATAGTCATTATATTTGTTTTTTTTTAATATGTTACAGCGTAAAAGTCCATTCTTTTAAAACAACCAAGTTAATTAATTATTATTATTATTATTTAAAGACAAAAATATTTATTATTATTATAATAAATTATAATTTTAATATAGTAATATAGAATCCTATTTCAGTTGTTCTTTGTATTGAGGAAGAAAAATAGCCATATATCAACATTGCATGTAATTCATCACGGAATTATGCCCATATCTGTTTGGTTTGGCGTTAAATTTACACCTGGTGGCCATTCGACATTTTTTGGATTTGTAAACACATTCGTCCACATTATTATGTACAGTTATTACCTTCTTGCAGCGCTTGGACCACAAATGCAGAAATATCTGTGGTGGAAGAAATATTTAACCACTTTACAAATGGTAATTAAAAAAAAAGAAAAATGACAATGACGAATTAATATTATTATTATTTTTTTAGGTACAATTTGTATTAGTTATGTTGCACGCCTTCCAACTTCTATTTATCGAATGCGATTATCCAAAGGCCTTTGTATGGTTTATTGGCCTACACGCCGTTATGTTTTATTTCTTATTCTCTAATTTTTATAAACAAGCTTACCTCAAAAAAGATAAAGCATCCAAAAGAACTGTTAGCAGTATTCTTAAAAATCCTAATGTGTGCTTTCCGTCTCAGAGTGCGTTATACCAAACTACGGATAATGTTAAAAGTATTAAAAAGAGTTATACATCAGAAGAAAACACAGAACTTAGAAATAGAGCTTTTATTAATAGTTCAAAAGCTCAATAATTATATTTAATTTAAAGTAATTTCTAAATGACAAGATAAAAGAGAGAATAATTAAAAATATTATTAGTAGTTATATTGTATAACAAAATTATTTTTTAAGAATTTACTACTTGGTTTTTGTGCAATATGTTTTTTGAGTAATTTATCTACTATTGCGTCTCATTATTGTTTAAAATAATGTAATACATTGGCCACCGACGATTGTAACTGTATTCAAATCAATCAATTTGTAACTAAACCTAAGTTTATGCAGACGCCGTAACATCACGCAACACCACGATCTACATAGGTACAGAATACCACGCATACCTTTGCTTTACTATGATGTATAGTCTGTTTCAACATAAATGGAATTAAAAAATGTCAGCATTAAATTACTTTGATATAAGAACGTAACTCCTACACTGTATAGCAATTACTGTGCACCTGTGTTATCGCAATAATTTGAATAGTTGTACGTTCTTATATCAAAATGATATGATTCTATGCCTTTTTTTAATTCCATTTATGTTGAAACAGATTATACATACATTATAATTATTACCTCATTACTACTCACTACAGTTTCGGTGGTGGCCATGTAGGATGTAGATATGCATAAGTGTTATTAAGAAATACTAAAATAATGTAAAATTGTTAAATAGTATATATTACAACCATTATTGCCTACTTTATAAGTGAAATAAAATTATTATTATTATAAATAATAATTATTACATGCCAAAGGAAAACTTATTTCACTTACGTTTTCAGTTTTCATCTTTTTTCAATCAAATTGTAGATATTTATATTGTTAATTTAAAACATTGCATAATATAATTTTAACAGCATTTTAAGCAATTCACCTGATTATCTAGATAATACCTAGACAATATAATTATTATGAGCCATAATCCAATGAACGATAAAAGAGATGTCCAATACTTTCATGGTGGATATAAATATATCCTAGATAACATGAAAATAACATAACTCATGGGCAATCTCTGATTTTACAGCCTTTTGGGAAAATACATGACAAACTCTAATTTTGAATTATTGTTTTGAATTGTCATTGTCATTTAGTTTCATTCCAAAAGGTTAGTATTATCATTGATTATGTATTTTTTGTATATTGTGTTTAGTATTTAATTAGTTTGTCGATAGCTTATCTATTTTAGCCTTGAAAATGGGCCAAATGTAATAGCCCGAAACGTTGGAAAATATTAACAATATATTTAAAATATCTATACCCAACTATAATTTTATTATTTATCAAAAAAGGTCAACTAATCTACAAATATACTAATATTAGTATATTATATACCCAGAGACTGAAGTGCATTGTTAATCCCTCGTGTGAGTTTTAGCCCTCAGCTTAGTCTCAAGTAAAACTTCACACGGGGGATTAACAATTCACTTAAGTTCTGAGGTATATACATTTTTTTATGCATTTCCGGGACTAAACTGCAATTAATATTTATTTAATGCTTTAATTTCAACATAACCCCCTCAAAATAAATGTCAGTTTGACGTTTCTTAACAGTCAAGTTGCATATGGTCGTCATGGAAATAATGCATTTATTTTTACTTAAGTCCCTTGGGATTTAAATTCACTTTAAATCCCTTGAGATTTAAAGTTAAACTTTAATCTTTGACAAAAGGGACTTAAAAGCAGTTTAACTCCCGGAACCGCATTAAATATATTATGGTACTATATAGCTGGATACCCGGCTTTGCCCGGGACAATGTTTGATATGTTTACCTTCTTCCCCGTTCCTAATGAGAGAACGTACCAGAAAAGCAAACAAACCACGCAGAAAGGATAAAAACCCCTACTACTTATATTGCGTGGTTACCCTGATCTTCGTTTAAAACTAGCTCGTTATAGCTGGAAGCGATGGTCGTGAATTCCACTCTGTGCTGTTCTGAAAATAATGAGGGTACGCTTCGTCGAAAATAAAACAATACTTAAATAACAAAGTTTTAATGAAGTCAAATCGACAACTACAAACGCAAGTGGTGGTGGAGTGCTAATAATTATATGCACTGTAATTGACTTTAATAACGGCACGTCAAAAGTGACGACAATACGGGACGACCAGAATGGTAGCCCAGTCAATACAAAAGTTGACTCAAATGAAAATGCCACAATACCACAAATATCCAAACAAGAAAGATAAATTGTCTTACCCGAGCCCGAAATAAGATCACAAATGGTAGTATGACAGCAAACTCTCTGGATGGATCGGCTGTGGTCGGCGTTGAATAACAATGGCTGCAGTCTGGAATCCTCGCAAGCAGAACACCGACGTGATGTCTCTCGAAGCAACAGGTTTCGAGCAGGAACAACGAAGATGGAACGACGCCACTCAGCTGTGTTTATGGTCTGGTAAGGATTGGCAATCCAAATAAAACAATATGATCGTCCAGTACAAAGCGATCATAAAAATAACTGAAGTTGCGATTGATAACAACAATCGATTTCCAAAAGTAAACAAGATCGTTTGTCAAAAATATCACCATGCGAATGTTACCAATAAAAATATGGTTGGTATTACTTTGTTGCACACGACAAAAAAATGGTGGTTTGAGATAACAAATTTTAATATCCCAAATTGGTTTGAACTGGCTACTTGAAAAACTCGTTACTCACTAATTTCACTATATCCGTCGTGACGGTGAATTAGGTCATACGTACGATTAAATAACTGACGAAGAATCGAACAAAATTATCGATTTTTACACGCGATCAAAAATATCGATGTACCTACGTCAAAGTTCAATGCCGAAGTTAGTTCGTAGCGGCGCGCGTCTATACTCTGTACTATCTCGTTCGTTGCAAAAGTAAGAGAAAGGAGTAATTTTAAATTTAAATTAGATTTAAATTTAGGTGACGAAATAGACAATATTTTGTTACACACCCCCCAACTAAACGATCTGGCCGGAGGCCAAGATCTAAAAAGATCAGATAAACTAGTTGATATTTACAACGAACTGTGAATTTACAGAAGAACCCGTACTGTAGTGAGGAGAGAGTTTGTCGCAGTAATGGTAGGAATGAAATATTAAGCTATACAGAATAAAAAATGAGCTTAAGATACTTCAATAAAAAATAAAAAATTCTAATCTTTAAAGATAAAAATAAAATAATTAAATGGTTTTTCACCCATGGGACTAAATGTCGCCTTAAATCCGCGTAAGCGAAAACCAATTGGTAGAGCTAATAATAGCTACAGAAGCCATAATATATAAATGATTTTGCCTCAGAAAAAACATTGAGTACAAAACGTACAGCTCGCATGGGACCTGTACCAAAAAAGAAATAATTAAGAATAAACAATTGGGACATCAAGACTAAAGATGTCTCGATAATCAACCAAGGAATGGGTCACATCGGATCCATTCGAGAATAGTCAAAAAAAAATTATCTTCGAACTGATTCTACTTTTCCAGTATGAGACGCTCATGGTTCTCAACACATAGGAAATGATTTTGCAAAATAAACAAAATAATTAAATAATTTGATCAAAAGAATATTTGATCAACAGATCGTCCTACCAAGACTTTGACAGCTTCTCCGGAATCGTTGGAATTAATTCCGATGGAATAATTAATGGCGAGATGGTCTGCACTAATTATTAAGTAAAAACCAGGGAGTGAAAATAAAACCCTTGACCCACCCAGGATAAAAATAATAAGGTGCCCAATATGAAAAAAGAAGGAAGGAAATTGGAGAGGAATATAAGGTGATTGGAATTATGGAATGATCAGGTTATGGGAAGGATAGACGACTAATATGGCCAATGCGTCCCCGCCTCAATGAAATGAGCGATAGCCCGTCCTCGCGTATGGATGGAAAAAACGCGTTGTGGACAGTCAGCTAACAGACTCACACCTCCAAGACGAAAAGGCACCGGGCACATAGCAATCTTTGAGGAAAAGGAAGAAAGGTTGTACCCCGGGGAATGACAATATGCCATTGAGAAACGTAAAAAACTCACTCGGTTCTCTCTCAAAACCGAGATCATTGTTAGAGTATGACTATAGGTATAATAATGTGTCGACAAAAATACGGCCAACGACCCTTCATGCCCGTAACAGGAGGAGAACCAGCCGGCTACCCCCCAACTAAGATTTGACCAACCCCACTGCAACAGTGCATAGGCACGCCTAGCCTAGACAGGGCGTGCAGGTGTGGTCAACCCCGCCAGAAAGCAACCAACCGGCCATCCTTAATCCTGCACTAAGCAAGAAGTCCGCTAGCCCCCATAATTATTGTCAACACAGATAAGCAAGTGGGTCGGGACTGGTTGACCCCAAGGAAATGGTAAGACTGATGGAATGTCTTACGGGCTGTTTTATATGATCTGAGATGGAACATGATCAAAAAGAGACGACATTACCCAACCTCCACCCATGTAATATTCGATCATCTTCGTCATCGGGATGTGATTTTAGGTCCTTTATATGATAAACACCTACATCTTTACCACGCTCGTTGACTAAACGATAAGTTAATGGACCAGTAACCTCACGAACCTTGCATTTGATATACTTAGGGGAAAGCTTACTACTTATTTTATTCGGTGCATTGGAAAGCACGAAATTTCGCCGCCAAACTATGTCACCTACTTTAAAATTGATGGATCTTTTGCGCAAATTGTAATGTTTAGCCCCCCTAATATAAGCATTATGCAATCGCTTAGTAACATCTTCGAACACCCCATTTAACTTTCGCATATCATGCGCGACGCTTTCACGGTTAGCAAGGGTTAAATCATCCTCTTTAAACTGTTGGATGCGACCGTAATAATCTCCGTTTATGGGCACGGTGCGACCTAAATTCAAGAATGACGGTGTATACCCCGTAAGTTCGTGGGTAGCAGATCTTAAAGCATGTGCTATCTTAAAAATTTCTACATCCCAATTACGATGATCACGCTTGACATATGACCTAATAGCAGTACCAATGACCCGATTGTATCGTTCTACAAAATTTACTTGTGGATGATAGTTGGCATTTTTCCACACGTGTGATATCTTGTAGTTGTTCATTAGTTCTTGAAATTCTTTTCCCGTAAATTGGGGACCATTATCGACCTGGCAAATCATCGGTGTACCAAATAGAAGGAATACTTCATTTTCCAAAAACTCACAGATGGCTTTAGCCGTAGCTTTTCGTAATGGTTTGACTAACACAAACTTCGTGAACCAGTCACAAACTACAAGTAATACAGTATTACCTTTTGCAGAACGGGGAAATGGGTCCATAAGGTCGATGGAAAGACATTGAAAAGGAAAACGGACTTTTTTCTCTTTACCCATAAGGCCGTAGCGTGCACCTTGGCAAGCTTTATAAGCCAAACAGACTGTGCAACGACGCACGTAGCGAGCAACGTCAGAACGCATTTTAGGCCAGTAATAAAGCTCCAGAATTTTTTATACATTATCCTAGGTTGTATATAAAATGTCAAATATGGTTAGGTAAAAGTGTTTGATAACAATATCTTAAAAAATTTCATGCGACGGGGAGGGTGGCCTTTAGCGTTTAATTTTTTTAAGTGTAAGGTTGCTGGCCTTACGACTTAACCCCCATCCTTGGAGGGCCGGGTATTTCTCCTAGTGTGGCTCTTCACCTTTGATCTGTTCGACAAGGGTGTCCCTACTGACAGCTACGCTACCGTCGACATAGCTCTCCGTATCATTAGAGTGCTCAATTTCATAATTAAATAGGCCAAAATAATTCAAAAATCGAAATTAAAATTTTCAATTGAGATTAAAAGTTCTCGGCTCTAGCCAGTATGTATTTAAAATACAAGAAAATCGTACAATCCAATTCGAAATGTGGACTCGAGTTTCGAACTTATTAGTTCTCATCAGCACAATTTACGAATAGATTGTACGAGCGCATTACGGCTATCTGCCATCAACAAGCAAAGTAAAGTAATATACTTACAAAATGGCAAGTTTCGGCAACGCCATCGCGCGGTTCTTGGGAAAGGCCCCAGTGATACTATTGAGATTAAAAGTTCTCGGCTCTAGCCAGTATGTGGCTAGAGCGATGGCAACGCGCGATGGCGTTTCCGAACTTGCAATTTTGTAAGTATATTACCTTACTTTGCTTTTCGTAATTCTATTTAATCTATTCGTAAATTGTGCTGATGAGAACTAATAAGTTCGAAACTCGAGTTTAAAATTTTCAATTTGCAAGTGTCAAAAGTTAAATTAATTTTTACAAAAAAATCTTCAAATTCCGCCCCATAATCCCATTTAATCGTCTTCCCCGCATTCCAAATAGCAATTCTAGATCTTTTCAGAATTCCATTCTTGCATTGTAAGCTTTTAAATTAGCAAATTTTCGGGAGGAGCTACTATAGACACGTGCTGTCACTTCTAATTTAGTTACTTTTTTTAATATTAATAATTTAATATTACTTACGATAAAATTGAGCGTTAAGAATCGTAAGTTGCTCGGAGTTTCGGATCTCGTAAATAAATATTAATTTGTGGACAAACCTAGGGGTGCTAACTTTAATAGTTGGGTATTAGTCGGTGCTAGCTCTAAGGAATCGCGAGCTAGTTTTTGGAGAAAAACTATCAACGGACTCCACTAAGTATAATTCTCTCATGTTTTCGTCACACGACTGGGACTGAAAATATTCAGTGTAGTTAGTTGCCTGAAAATGTCAGTGTGATTAAAACGTTAGTGAAACTTACAAAGCTTAATAGTTCTGAAAAGTATTTTGTGCATTTTTTAGGTTATTCTAAAATATGTAATATTAATATAAAAATGTTCACTACATTAACCACGAATCCATCGATTATGTCTACAATACGGGACGTAATTTCTATATTCAATTACTCAATGTTGAGGTCGATGGTAGTTAAAGATAATGTTGAAATTGATTATAGTGCCCACTGTTAAATAAAAACAAATAAACCTGTATAAATACACTGCCTTTATTTTTATTTAATACAAACCGTTATAATATGAGAAATTATTCCCAAATAAGCCGGAAAAATTATTCGTATTATTATTTCTCCATTCTCATCTATCAACGCCTACAATATACCGTAATCTTAAATTTTACGGACTGCTTAAAACCGTCGAAAAGTAATCTTTCTTCTCCAATCAGAGAAAACAGTTGTTATAGAGGCTATTTTTGTCCCGTTCTGTGTAGTCGAAGGCGAATTTTTATTTGAGGAATTGAGAAATTTTCGAAATGGATTATATTCTTTACTAGCTGGCACGGGCGGCCTTCGACCGCCCTTAGCAATCTAGACCCATAATAGATCCGTGAAGGCCATAGTTATTCGGCCTCACAGGGCGGACCATAATAGATCCGTGAAGGACATAGTTGTTCGGCCTTCGGACATTCTATTCAAATATTCATCCACATTTTATTTTTTCAACCTCTAACTGGGTTAATTTTCTAACAAAACGTCATAATATGAGAAATTATTCTCAAATAAGCCGGAAAAATTATTCGTATTATTATTTCTCGTCATCTACGTATTAACGCCTACAACACATCTATTTCAACCCTATTTTATACCCTATTTCAACCCCTATTTCTAAAAGGGTTGTAATATTGAATTTTTAAAATTAATTTAAATTTTAATTTACCGCTTCTTTTGGTTTAGAATATTTTAGACGTCCTGTATATTTCATTTTAAAGTCATATTTGAGAGCGACACCTTTTGGTATAGAAAGAAAGTGGGTTCTTAGGGGTCAAATTTGCTTACTTGGCGTCTTTTCTTTGTTACGAAGGATGATGGAGCACTTGTTCGTGAATCTTTGAACATACCAGTTGTCCGTCATTTTCATAATTTTGAATACAGATAATCTCTGAGTGTTAGCTTTTTAGTGTGCTTTTGTTCTAATTAAAACAGGTATAATTTATGCATTATTTTAATAAGGTTTTCGTTACAAATTTGGGCAAAAATTACTTTAATTCAATTGATTTGTGTTTAACATTTATTTCTTTGTTTCAAATATCGTAATAGAAACTTAATAGGTTGTTTTAAAGGGTTTTACATTATAGTTAAATTCGGTTTTCTAAATGCATTTTAAAGTTATTTATTATTAAAGGTAGAAATAGTTCACTTATAAAAGAATACCTATGTTGCAAGGTTAAAAGAATGAGGGTGCGGAGTTGTTAATATAATGTGGTAACGGGGTGGTTTTCTTTGTGTGCAATAAACAGATGTTTTCAAGGTTAGATCCGGGCATCTTCTTTTAACAAAAGATAAAGGGACGCTTTGTTATTCCAACAGTTAATTTTACAAAGAAATAGTAACTTGTTTTTATTAACACAAAGAAAATGCAAGTATGCTTATATACAGGGTGTTTTAATTTCAAATGAGATTAGATTTATAAATAAGAGGTTTCTTTATTTAATATAGGTAGTAATCTGTTAGTAAAGTAAATAATTATATACAGGGTGTTTGTCAAAGTTATTTCTAATTGTTTGCAGATAAAAAGACTTGATAAATGCATTCAATCTGTTACTAAGTCCCCACAAGGCTGCGTAATGATGTACGATAAGTTTACAAATCTTTATATCGTGGTAGATAATTGACTTATTTAAAACAATGGTTTTGGGTTCGTTACGTGTACAATTAGCTTCGCCGATTTGGGTAAAAGATTATAAACAACCCCTAGTGAAGTGGAAAATAAATCACGCACTATCACTAGTGCTTAAATGCAAACCATAAAGCAAATTACATTGAGGGTCCGTTACTTTGGCCCCCCCCCCCGGTTAATATTTTTACACCAAAAGCTAGCACTGGGATCCTTAGAGCTAGCACCAGCTAGCACCCAAATATGAAAGCTAGCACCATTACAGTTTTTTCACAAATCGACTTTGAAACCGGGGGGGGCCAAAGTAACGCTAGCCCCCCCCGGTTAATATTTTTACACCAAAAGCTAGCACTGGGATCCTTAGAGCTAGCACCAGCTAGCACCCAAATATGAAAGCTAGCACCATTACAGTTTTTTCACAAATCGACTTTGAAACCGGGGGGGGGCCAAAGTAACGCTAGCCCCCCCCCCGGTTAATATTTTTACACCAAAAGCTAGCACTGGGATTCTTAGAGCTAGCACCAGCTAGCACCCAAATATGAAAGCTAGCACCATTATAGTTTTTCCACAAATTCATTTTATTTATTTGCACCTAAACGCCTCTTCTACTGCGCACGCGTTGCTGGTTTTCGCCGCCATTTTTCAAAATAACGATCGAAATATTGTAAACAAACTTTGCTTATCCGCGGTTTTTTATATTCTATAATTATTTTTGTTAATATAGCTGTACCAAATTTCAGATTGGTCTTCAGCACTGAAATATTCTTAACAAAATTTTGATCTATCATACGCCGTCAGTAAAACTTTTCTTTTAATAAATATTTTTCTCATTTTTTTTGTTTTGTTTTATTTATCTGATGATCTAAATTAAATTTTTATCTACTAATAAAACCGAATTTTTAAATTTGGAGTTGTATGGCATCTTGCACGGAGTACTTAAAAATTTCAATCATTTTAATTTAGGCGTTATTATCGGGCGGAGTGATAGAATTATGAAGCCTTGTACGTGTTTTATCGATATCAGTTAAAATAATTTTCACGTAATAATAGATAAAATATAAAGCATGTTACTCATGTAACATAACCCCCCCCACTCCTCAACCGATTTAATAATAAATAACTTTATGACGGTTAAGAAAACGCAAAATTAAAGTATACATATTTCTAAAATATGTGGGAATTTTTGTTTGTTATAAACTTTTTTCTTTTAGTAAATTTACCGGGTCCGTCAAGTCCTCCATTTTTGAATTTGATATTTTTTTTAATGTCAGTCGCCAATAATGCTAGCGAAATGCTGGCGAGTGCTGTAATTTTTGTTGTAAATGCTGGGCCCGTTGAATTTTTATTTAGTGTTGAAATATTGACTTTTGATATAAACGTCAACTTGGCCCCTCCTTATTCAATTTTTTTCGAAATTTCAATTTTTCTTTATATGATTTCAGAGTATTCGTGAAATGCTGGCGAATGCTGTAAATTATATAAAGAAGCTTAATACGATATGTTTTCCTTGCTAATAAATCATATTCTTGAAGGAAATGAAGCTCCGAGCAACATACGTTGAATTTCAAATTATCGTAAAAGGGGTTTGTGCATTATTTGTATTGCGACAGATAACGCAGAGGGCATTAGGCTATTCTTATTATAATAATTACTTGTACGAATTGGTAGATTTATTTTGTAAATGCAATAACGTGAAACAAAATAAATAATAATATATTTAATTTATTCACGAAAAACCAGTTTACATAATGTATTTTACAAAAAAAAAAACTTAAATTTAGATTTTTAACAATAATTTATTGTGTTTTGCTGCTAATATCTTAACTTGCAAAAAAAAATAGTCCATTGAATGTGTTTATCCGGATTGCAGTGATTATCTACATTTCCTTTTAAGTCATTAAATATTTCACATTTTCCATGCAATCGCTTCGCGTATTCCATAAAATGACCAACTTTTGCGTTACCTCTGCATGTGTAAAATCGACAGTTTTTAAAAATTTGAAAATTCAAAATCATAAACGAAGATCATCGGTCAGGCCCGTACTCAAAGTCAAAGCTTTTTGGAACAATGGTAAGTTAAATTTATATTTTCATATATCAATGCGTATCTGATGAGGCGAGTATTATGGGTGAAATCTTAATTAACGCTGAAACTTGTAATACGATAAGGTTAGTTGATTTATATTTACTTTTTATTTGTCATTTTTTTTGACGATCAAGTCAGTTGATATTACCAACAGTTATGCTCTTTATTTGCATTATACCACTGCATTTTGTGAAACCCTTTCGGTTTGTTTTCGGAAGGGTGAGCGACGGAAGAAAACAAATTTAAAAAAAATAATTTGATGCTTTAATATGCAGTACCGCCAAAAGTCTTTTTAACAAGTGGAGGCAAAAGGTCGACAGAAGGAGGCCAAAGGCCGATCCGTAATCCCAAAATATCGAGAGGTCGAAGCCCGACAAGAGGAGACCGAAGGCCGACTCGTGTTCGGTCGGAGCCGAGAGGCCTCGCAGCATCTGAGAGCGGACAAAGAAAAAACGGCCTAAGTGCGCTTTTTCATTGGCTAGTAGTAAATTATTGTTAAAAATCTAAATTTTGGTTTTTTTTTTGTAAAATACATTATGTAAACTGGTTTTTCGTGAATAAATTAAATATATTATTATTTATTTTGTTTCACGTTATTGCATTTACAAAATAAATCTACCAATTCGTACAAGTAATTATTATAATAAGAATAGCCTAATGCCCTCTGCGTTATCTGTCGCAATACAAATAATGCACAAACCCCTTTTACGATAATTTGAAATTCAACGTATGTTGCTCGGAGCTTCATTTCCTTCAAGAATATGATTTATTAGCAAGGAAAACATATCGTATTAAGCTTCTTTATATAATTTACAGCATTCGCCAGCATTTCACGAATACTCTGAAATCATATAAAGAAAAATTGAAATTTCGAAAAAAATTGAATAAGGAGGGGCCAAGTTGACGTTTATATCAAAAGTCAATATTTCAACACTAAATAAAAATTCAACGGGCCCAGCATTTACAACAAAAATTACAGCACTCGCCAGCATTTCGCTAGCATTATTGGCGACTGACATTAAAAAAAATATCAAATTCAAAAATGGAGGACTTGACGGACCCGGTAAATTTACTAAAAGAAAAAAGTTTATAACAAACAAAAATTCCCACATATTTTAGAAATATGTATACTTTAATTTTGCGTTTTCTTAACCGTCATAAAGTTATTTATTATTAAATCGGTTGAGGAGTGGGGGGGGGTTATGTTACATGAGTAACATGCTTTATATTTTATCTATTATTACGTGAAAATTATTTTAACTGATATCGATAAAACACGTACAAGGCTTCATAATTCTATCACTCCGCCCGATAATAACGCCTAAATTAAAATGATTGAAATTTTTAAGTACTCCGTGCAAGATGCCATACAACTCCAAATTTAAAAATTCGGTTTTATTAGTAGATAAAAATTTAATTTAGATCATCAGATAAATAAAACAAAACAAAAAAATGAGAAAAATATTTATTAAAAGAAAAGTTTTACTGACGGCGTATGATAGATCAAAATTTTGTTAAGAATATTTCAGTGCTGAAGACCAATCTGAAATTTGGTACAGCTATATTAACAAAAATAATTATAGAATATAAAAAACCGCGGATAAGCAAAGTTTGTTTACAATATTTCGATCGTTATTTTGAAAAATGGCGGCGAAAACCAGCAACGCGTGCGCAGTAGAAGAGGCGTTTAGGTGCAAATAAAATGAATTTGTGGAAAAACTATAATGGTGCTAGCTTTCATATTTGGGTGCTAGCTGGTGCTAGCTCTAAGGATCCCAGTGCTAGCTTTTGGTGTAAAAATATTAACCGGGGGGGCTAGCGTTACTTTGCCCCCCCCCGGTTTCAAAGTCGATTTGTGAAAAAACTGTAATGGTGCTAGCTTTCATATTTGGGTGCTAGCTGGTGCTAGCTCTAAGGATCCCAGTGCTAGCTTTTGGTGTAAAATATTAACCGGGGGGGCTAGCGTTACTTTGCCCCCCCCCGGTTTCACAGTCGATTTGTGAAAAAACTGTATTGGTGCTAGCTTTCATATTTGGGTGCTAGCTGGTGCTAGCTCTAAGGATCCCAGTGCTAGCTTTTGGTGTAAAATATTAACCGGGGGGGCTAGCGTTACTTTGCCCCCCCCCCCCGGTTTCAAAGTCGATTTGTGAAAAAACTGTAATGGTGCTAGCTTTCATATTTGGGTGCTAGCTGGTGCTAGCTCTAAGGATCCCAGTGCTAGCTTTTGGTGTAAAATATTAACCGGGGGGGCTAGCGTTACTTTGCCCCCCCCCCGGTTTCAAAGTCGATTTGTGAAAAAACTGTAATGGTGCTAGCTTTCATATTTGGGTGCTAGCTGGTGCTAGCTCTAAGGATCCCAGTGCTAGCTTTTGGTGTAAAAATATTAACCGGGGGGGCTAGCGTTACTTTGCCCCCCCCCGGTTTCACAGTCGATTTGTGAAAAAACTGTATTGGTGCTAGCTTTCATATTTGGGTGCTAGCTGGTGCTAGCTCTAAGGATCCCAGTGCTAGCTTTTGGTGTAAAAATATTAACCGGGGGGGGGGGGGGGCCAAAGTAACGGACCCTTACATTGAACTGTTCCCAGAGAATTGTTGTTAATTAAGTTGTCGTAACTTATTAGATAGATCTGGGTTTTAATATTGGTAAATTAGGTATCTTAATTATTCAAATACAGGATAGTTGAACTTGTTTGAATTAGGTTGTGATTTTAATTTGTATTTGAACAGCTGTAACTCTCATGTTTTTCTAGAAGAACGTTGGGCCCGGCGAGATATATAATATTTTAGCCACTATGAAACCAACGAAGGATTCCTTGATCTTCACTGAATTTTGATTTAAACCAGCAAGCCATATACAAATTATTGTTTCAGCTGAGTTTAAATAAGTTACAATTAATTAGGTAGTAAATTGTAATTCAAGGGTGGTTATTTAAAGGTAGATTTAAAAGTATTTTTCCATTAACGGCTAGTGTTTCAACAAAACACATAGCTTTAAACAATCTTCAAATAAACGTACTAAGTACATGAAGAAAATATTATTACAATCCTAAGGATTAAATATAAATAAGAAATTAAAAGTTATCAATATAACATAAAGCGATTTAAAACAAATCGACTTTCAGGGTAATTAAATCTACAGATTTATTAGGTCACGATTTAGGTAAATCATTGCTTCAGGTTAAATTCCTCAAACAAGAATATTAAAGATAATAAAACAATTGACATGCCCAAATTTGGTAGTTTTATTTGTGTTGGAAGTTAATGTTCGTCTCTTTTTCGGAGCGATCATTTGTTTTGTTACAGTTGTTTTTGACACTATGTTTTGTACACCGGAAGAAAGAGTTTGGTTACTAGATGACGATCGTAGGTATTTCACAACGTGGTTCACAAGTTATTTTCCGTGTCGTCGAAGAAGTGTGATTTTAGGTTTGAACTTTGTTAGTTCTCAATAGATGGCGGTTTTTCTGGAGAGGACGTTGGCGCGAAGTTCAAATTTAAAAGTAACATCTTACAGGGTATTTTCGTTTTGTTCATTTTTTTACTGTTATTTTAATTTTGTATGCGGACAAAATTTGATCATGGGACGAGCATGGGTTCGGTTACTAAAAATAAATTAAGTATAGGCAGAAACGCCTATTCTGGCGATTCCTATTTTTGGCGATTTCTCAAGTTTCCTTGAACTTTATGCCAAAATAGTTTAATATAAAATTAAAGCTAATTAAATTCTCTACAAGAAAACTTCTATACATATTTTTCGTCAGATTCGTAATCACATAGTAATAACCGTTTAAAGTAGAACTAAGTTGCGCGACAATCGTTATATTTATTTAAAATGGTTTTGAATCCATTTTCGGGAAGAGCACGTTATTGCTCACCCGCATATTGGAAATTCCTTATACATATTCGGAAAGCTAACGGTTTATATAGTATTTTTTAGAATAGAAATACTTATAACGGCATTGATATTAACAATTTACTGACGTAAATTAGGTAACGATTTATTCCAATGTCTTATCTCTTATTATAAAAGGCCAAGTCATTCTTTCTTTCTTTCTGTCTGTCCCACGGAAATACCCGAAGCAAACCGAACCGAACCGAACGCACAACGTATCATCGGATCAACGTATCATCGGATCAACGTATCATCGTATCAACGTATCATCGTATCAACGTATCATCGGATCAACGTATCATCGTATCATTTTGTCTATATAGGACAGCTATTTCCAAAAAAGAATTATGTGAACTTCCATAATGGATAATGAAAATTTTGAAAATCCTGCTGCAAAGCGACGGCGATTGAATCGTGAGAGAAAAGCACGTACAAGAGCTAATAACACAGAAGAACAGCTTCGATCACATCGACAAGCTGACGCTCGGTCTCATGCGATACGTCGACAACGTGAAACTTTGGAACAAACTCAAGCGCGGCAAGCTGCTGACGCTCGGTCCCATGCGATACGTCAACAACGTGAAACTTTAGAAGAAACTCAAGCGCGGCAAGCTACTGACGCTCGGTCCCATGCGATACGTTGATCCGATGATACGTTGATCCGATGATACGTTGATACGATGATACGTTCATCCGATTGGTTATGAAATTATCCGTTATGCGTTCGGTTCGGTTTGCTTCGGGTATTTCCGTGGGACAGACAGAAGGAAGGAAGGACTTGGCCTTTTATAATAAGAGATGAGAACAACATTAAATAAATAAACAAAAAACTTACATATATTTTTTTAAATTAAATTAAACTTAATCAATATTTAAAATTTTTTTACTTATTTTAAACTAGATGATACCCCGTCCGAGGACGGGCAGCTAGAAGGACGGGCAGCTACCCAAGGTAACTTAAGTTGAATGAAGATTAAGGAAAGCTCTCAGTGCAATTCAAAAGCCATATGACCTTGGGTAGCTGCCCGTCCTCGTAATATAATAGTGCTTAAAAACGTATGAAAAATACATTTTGACGAACAAACATTTAACGCTACAGATAGATAATTGTCCGTTCTTAATTTTCTATCTCAGTCAGTAATTTTTATGTCAGAGCGGCGGAACATGAGGTATTTGGGGAAAATTTGCAAGTTCTGCAGTGCGCGCTATATTTGACTTACATTATTTACATGATGATTCTATGGAAACTGTAACTCGTATAAAAAATCCTAAGAACCTTTTTTGTTTAAAATTTAATTATAAATTTATTTGCTCTGATGTGTTTTTATGGTATGATAAACCGTTTACGAAATAAATAGGATCAACTAAAATTTCCCCAAATTTTAGTTGATTCTATTTGATTCTATTTAACGTCGGGGTTTGGGTTGGGGTTCAATGGCTAGCACCAGGTCTCAGGGGTTTCTCACTTTACCAGGAAGTGGGTATCAACAAAACCTTGAGAAACGCCTACCTCATCAAGATCTCACGAGCTCTGCTAGCAAGTCCTTTGCCACCTCCACGTGGTGAACCCTGGATAACGCTAACGGTAAAGGGCGAAAATCGAGTTTCCATCGCTTAAACTGAGACCTTCTGGCTAAGGGAGACAACCCCAACAGAAAAACATGAAGAAAGGCAACGGGAAACCATCTTCATTATTCCTTCCCAAGAGAATCCAAATGGCTTTGTTCAATGTGAAATGTTCCGGAGGTTTAAATAGTCCCCCGATCGGATCTCCGGGGGGACTGCTTTGAGCAACACCAAGCGATGTAGAGTGCGGATTAGAAGACGAATTACAGTTGGCACTTGTAACGTAAGTTGTCTTCTACAGACGGGAAAGCTGTATATCGTCGGGAAAGAATTGCATGCCCATACATTGAGTCTGATGATGGGGCTGGCGGAGACACACTGGAAGGGGTCTGGGCATTTCCCAAGAATGGGAAAATCTTAAATGCGCTATTAAGGATACAGCTAAGGAAGTCCAAATAAAATCGGCGGGCTTGAGAAAAGCAAGGAATAATAAAATATGGATAACACAAAAAACGTTGGTCTTGATTGAAGAACGTAAAGAACTGCAGCGAAAAGGACCGACAACCGGACAGCAAAAAGAGAAATATGGTCGGCTATGCAAGCAGATACAAAAAGAGTGCAGAAGGGATAAAGACGGCTACATCAGCAAGATCTGCAAGGAAATAGAAGACCATCATAATACACACGCCACTCGAGATCTATTTGACGAAGTGAGAACACTAACGCGAAACTTTAAGCCGAAAACACTGGTGATAGAGGATGAAGACGGTACGCTGCTGAGGGAAGAGGAACATGTATTGAAGCGATGGAGACAATACTGCGAGTACCTATATGTCGATGAAGACGATGGAGATGAACAGGCGGAATTCTGTTTTGACCACGATGAGAAGGAACCAGCTATTATGAAGGATGAGGTTGAGCATGCCATACGATGTCTAAAAAATGACAAAGCCTATGGGAATGACGAGGTATCTGGTGAGATGCTGAAGACACTGGGGGATGATGGAGCTCAAGTACTTCTAAACATTTGCAATGTTGCAAATCTGGAAAACAGGACAATGGCCGAGTGACTGGACGAATTCAGTTTATATACCGCTTCACAAAAAAGGATGCACAAGGAAATGTCAAACTATAGAACGATTGCACTAATATCCCGTGCAAGTAAAATACTCCTACGTATATAGACCAAAGGCTGCAAAGATATCAGGAATATCAAATCCCACCTGAACAGGCGGGTTTTATAAAGGGGAGAGGAACTAGAGACCAAATATTCAACATACGACAACTCATAGAGAAATCGCGTGAGTTCAATACTCCCATACTCCTGTGCTTTATAGACTATAAGAAGGCTTTTGACTGTGTACGCTGGAACAAACTATGGCGCGCAATGGGGGAAATGGGTGTTCCGGATCATCTAACAGCAATAATAAAAAGTTTATATAAGAATAATGAGGCGTGTATAAGACTGAACGGCAAGAAATCAAAACTTTTTAAGGCGCAGAAGAGAGTTCGACAAGGATGCATTCTCTCCCCGAGGCTGTTCAACGCATATAGCGAATACATTATGAGAAGATCTCTGGATAAATACGAAGGTGGCGTGTCGACCGGAGGAAGAAAAATAACGAATTTAAGATACGCGGATGACACCACGCTGCTGACAAAAAATGAGAACGAACTCGCAGAGATCCTAAAGTTGGTCATTAAAGAAAGTGAAGCCTTGAGCTTGACAATGAACCTAGGAAAGACAAACCAAAGGTTATAGATAGAGATGGCACCTTAACAGCGGGTAACCAAATAGCACAAATAGAAAAAGTTACTGAACTTTTTGAATAATCACCTTGGGTCATTGGTGGCAGGCGAAGGTGGAACCGAAAAAGAAATCAAGAGACGCGCTGCAATGGCACGTGGAGCCATGGCTAAGTTAAAGAAGGTATGGATCGACAAACAAACCACCACGAACACCAAGATTCATCTGGTTAAGTCCCTGATCTTCTCCATTTTCCTATATGGCGTCGAGTCATAGACCATCAAGATGACGGATAGACGATGGCATTGACGCTTTCGGGATGTGGTGCTGGAGACGTATGCTACGAATTCCATGGACAGCGAAAAGAACGAACGTGTCGATATTGAAGGAACTGAAAATAAAAGACAGACTATCAACCATATGCCGATTACGCATCCTTCAATATTTTGGACACGTGATGCGCAGAGACGGGGCAAACCTAGAAAAGCTGGTGGCCCAGGGAAAGGTAGAGGGCAAGAGTCCAAGGGGTAGATCACCCAACAGATGGATTGACCAAGTAAAACAAATAACAAAGCGACCCCTACAGACAACAATAAGGAATGCAGAAGACCGGCAAGAGTGGAGAACCATAGTGAGCAACTGCGAGTGAGCTTTTTGGATCACGATTCCTCAGTCATGAGGATGCGACTAGAGAGAACGTCGGCGTGGCGTCACATCTTGTCTTGTAAAGGAGGTTCGTATCTACACTTATGCCAAAATTTGATACTTCTATCACAAAGTGCAAGTTCTATAGTAATTTTGTTCCTTACATTCAGGACTATATCTGCTGATCATTCGCTGCCATAACGGACCATTTGAAACAAAAAGCTCTCAAACTCTCTTTTATCTAGTCGTATCTTCATGACTGAGGAATCACGATCCTAGTGATCCATTCTTGCCAATCTTCTGCATCCCTTATTGTTGCCTGTGGATGTCGTTTTGTTATGCATTTTAAGTGAGCCATCCATCTACTGGATGATCTACCTCTAAGTCTAATTAAGTCTCCTACGTTTCCCTCTACCACCAACTTTTCCATGTTTAATCCATCTCTACGTACTACATGTTATGGTATCGACGTGGTATCATTCGCGTATCTCAGATTCGTTTCTATTTTACGATATTTTCTAGTTTATTGTATAAATCCTATATTTTGTCATCTCCTGCCTTAGATGTCGGAGCATACACTTGTATTATGTTATAATATTGAAAGGGCTTGATCTAAATTGAATTGTCATTATTCTATAATATCTAATAGGATTGTATTCCATCACTACATCCCTATTTCGGCTGGTATTTCCCGAGAAGTATACGCAGTTTCCTGATCTTGTAGTGAAATATCCATACCCCTTCCGGTGTGTCTCTGCTAGCCCCACCAGACTTCATTCATGGACATGTAATTTTTTTGACACCTAATTTTTTGGTCAGTATTTTTTTCATTAAATGGTCAGTATTTTTTAGAATAAATGGTCAGTATATAATAATATTTTGGTCAGTATAAGTATTTAAGTGTCAGTATTAAATCGAATTTTGGTCAGTATAATTTATTATTTTGGTCAGTATAATTTGTTAATTTGGTCAGTATAAATAATAAAGTTGCAGTTTTGGTTAGTATACTTTATTGGTTAGTTAATTGTTTTTGTCAGTGACCATTTTTAATATAAAATTCTTCTTCTTCTTCAAGTGCCGTCCCCGCTACGGAGTTTGGCAATCATCATTGCTATTTCTATCTTTGAAACGGCTGTTCTGAACAATTGGGTAGATGTACACTTATACCATTCTCTCAGATTGTGCAGCCAAGATGTCCGCCTCCGGCCAGTACTTCTCTTTCCCTGGATTTTTCCCTGGATATAAAATTAGAAATCCAATAATTATTATAAAAATTTTATTTAATTTATCACAATTAAAAAAATGCGAATAAAATATAATTATAATTAATCCACCAGAAGAGCTTTAGTAGCTAATTTTGGCCTTCCCCTTGAACGCTTTTCACCTATAGGTATTTGTTTAGCTGCTGGAGGAGGTTTGACATATTTTAAGCGTATAGCCAAGCCTATTATATTATGCTTGCATATATATTTCTTAAAAAAACCTGGAGAAGTGCAGCGGCCATGCATCCAGTTTTCTGTTTGTTTTGGGAGATTCACAAACCACACTTTGAATGCTCTTCGTTTGAATTGATGAAAAGTGTTCCAGCGCATTTCTGATACGGTTTGAATTTCCTCCTCTGTAACAGTAGGTTCTTCATTGAATGGACAAAAATATTTAACTGAATTTTTGCATGTCATTGATGAAATTTTGACGTTTGCTTTTGCCCATTGATAACCATTCGTCCATTGGTGTAATTCGACTGTTGACGCAGTTTTGAATACTCGACTTCCACTGGAATATTCTTTTGACCACTTCTCTACTGTTTTAATGATTAATTCAAGAAATCTTGACAGAGGTAACCTTTCACGAATGGTATCTTTTTTTTATCACTAAATTGAAAGACTCCAATGCATTGTTTGTTGGAGTATGATGCGCAATACCCTCATACCAATTTTGATGGGATGTGAACCATTGCAGCTTCATGTATTCAACAAATTCTGTTTGCTTTTTTTGAATAAGCCATTTCTTGATAAATAAAGGTACAGCTTTATCAAATAGTTCTTTATTTAGAGATAATTGTAACGTATCTATGTCATTTATTACTTCTTTTTTCAAGCTTTTCTCCACTAATGATTCCATTTTTTTCGAAACGTTGCGCCTCATATGTGCCCAACACATGATTAATAGCTTATTGTCGCCGAATGTTTGAACGAATGCATTTTACTTACCAATTATTTAAAATACTGACCATTTATTTAAAATACTGACAGTTTCTTTACTGACCATGTAATACTGACCATTTATTTAAAATACTGTCCATTTGTTTAAAATACTGACCATCCATTTAAAATACTGAACAAAAATTATTTAAAATACTGACCAAATAAATACAGGCCAATTTTTTTTCGACAATATACAACTTTCCCGTCTGCAAGAGACCTCTCACATTTCAAGCACCCACTCTAATTCTTCTTCTAATCAACGCCCAACGTCGCCCGATGTCGCTCAAAGCAGTCCCCCGAAAATCCGTTAGGGAGACCATTTAAAACTCAAGAACATTCCACATTTAAGGAAACCATATGGATACTGGAACATCGTTCTCAAACACTGGAATGAATATCAAATTTACTATGGTACAACTGCACTTAAAACTAAATTATGATGCTGAAAATAAATTATTTCAAGTTAACCTTTAATATTATAACCAATCCAGGAAAGTATTGAATTTTAATAAATGCGCAAAAAATGTTCCAATCTATTTTGAATAAAAACACAATAAAGTGGTTAAATAGCATAAAAGGTTAACTTTAAATTTATTATTCATTATTGAAAATTAATTATACGAAGATACTAAAGTCGCGTAAGAAATGATATAATAAATATTATGGGTTACTCATGTTGATGTGAATTTTTTGCTTTTATGGTAAATTATTATTTAATTTTATTTTGTTGAAAGAAGTTAATAATAGTATATTACCATCCAGGAATCGTATTGCAGTTTTACTGTCACGTATGAAATTGTAACTCGAGACGCTTGCGTCGATGTATATAATAATGTTATGCAAACCAAATGATAAATTTTATTTTTAAATTTGCAGAATATCACATATATCACTTTTCCGTCAGAGGATTAGCAGGACGAGCTCTTGGGGGAGGATGGAGTGTGCAAACACCTCACCTCCCTGGGAGCTATATCTCTCGGGTAGCCCTGGCGTTGTTTACAGCGTCCCAGAACTGTGAGGCTCCGGTGAGGGTGGGGACCTCGAGAGATGAAAAATGTTATCTACTCACATGGATGAACAAACAAACAAAAAACCAGTCGAGTCATCGACAACAGCTCAGACGGGTGCGTCCGCTCAGGATACCCCGTCTAAAAATATAAATGAAGAGGCCAGCACTGCAGATCGACGTCCGCCAAGGCGTAAGGTCTGTGGTGCGGAAGCCAAACGCCGTAGGAGGGCCCGTTTGGCGGAGGTATCGAAAGATATCACTGCAAAACGCCCTACCGCTGTCGGCACAGCTCACGAACAGGCCAGGCTTTCAAAGCCACCGGTTCATGGAGCTAAGAAGTCACCCACAGGTGTAACAAAGAAACGGGTGCGCTCGCAGGACTCGCTCCCCTCGCCCCTGAGCAATCAGGGAAAGAGGCGGAAACCTGCAATAATGCCACCCAAAAGACCCTCCACCAGAGCGGAGTCTGTCACCTACAAGGAGGCTGCTGAGAAGCACCTTCGAGTAGCAGTGATAGACCGCTCAAATCCCCTGGGAAAGCTCACCGAGACCCAGGTTGAGATGGTGGAAGGTAAACTTACCACCGCCTTGGATGTCTTCATTGACACAAGGCCTGGTGAATCAGTGCAAGCACCCACTTTCAAAGGGTTCCATTACTCAGGACAGATCCTTCGGATCACCTGCTGTGATCAAGGTTCCCTTGAATGGCTGCAAGCAACCATTGCAACCCTCACAGAAATGTGGGAGGGGGCAAAATTAGATGTTGTCCAGGTGGATAATCTGCCCAGGCTGACCAAGGCAACCCTTTGGATCCCCGGGGAACCGGAATCCACTGAGGCTGTCATGAGACGCCTGGCTGCTCAGAACACCTGGGCAAAAATAAAAGAATGGTGTGTCTTCTTCGACTCGGTCAAGGAAGAGCCGAAAGGCAAACTCCTTGTTCTCGGTGTCGGACAGGAAGACGATGCCGCCATCAAAGCGAAAGGAGAGAGGTTGAACTACAAGTTCACCTCTCTGAAAATCAGGCTGCAGAGATTTGAGGATGACTCTGCACCCAATACGATGCCGACAGACACCACATCCACTCCGATGGAGATGGGCGAAGGTTCGGGTGGTGTGTCTGCGGGCATAATGGAGTAGGATGCTCTTCAAGGCAGGCCAAATGGCTTCCCTACAAGAGTGGAACCTCCTACAAATCAACCTCCAGCACTGTCGAGGGGCTGTTGCAACCCTATGCCGCCACCTCGACTGCTGCAAGGATACAATCGCTCTTATTCAAGAGCCATGGTTAGTAAAATCTAATGTAAAAGGTTTTACAAAACTAAACGGCACTGTTTTTACAGGAGGTCACACAAACAAAATTAGGACATGTATTTACATACCTTACAACATTCAGGCCAACCTTCTGCCACAGTACAGCGACGGCGACCTCACAGCGGTGAGGCTCAGCTGCGACTTTGGCAATAGTCAACAGGATGTCATTATGGCATCAATCTACCTTCCAATAGACTCACCCGAGTCACCACCCCCACGGGGGATGGTGGGGCTGGTGGAATATTGTGAGCAACAGAAGAAACACCTCATAATTGGTTGCGACTCTAACTCCCATCATCACGCATGGGGAAGCAGGGAATGCAACGGTCGAGGTAAGTCTCTATTAGATTACTTTATTAGTACAAACCTAGAAATTCTTAATCGAGGGAATGACCCCACTTTTTACGTGTCACCCCAACGCAATTCGGTGATTGATATCACCTTAGCGTCGTTAAGCATTTCAAATTATATATATGATTGGCATGTGTCTAACGAACTGACATTGTCGGATCATAAATGGGTTTGCTTCAAGTTGAAAGCTAAAAAAGTGGAACCCAAGCAATTTCGAAACCCTAGGAGAGCTGACAGGCTGGTCTTCCTAGACCACCTCTCCTCGTCCCTGGAGGTCGATATGCAGGCAGAAACTTTCACAAAAGAATATTTAATAACTACTGAGGAGATTGAACTGTATGCCGATACGCTGCAAAACTCCCTCACAAAATCGTATGAGATGTCCTGTCCCCTACGGACTGCTGGATTACGGGGTCGAGCAACACCTTGGTGGTGCAAAGAACTCGACCAGCTGAGGAGGGTGACCAGGAGGCTCTACAATAAGGCGCAGAACTCAAAAAATGACACTGACTGGACAGCGTTTAAGACGCACCAGTCGGAGTATAAGAGAACAATACGTCAAAAACAACGCGAATCGTGGAGGATCTTCTGCAGTGGCATTGAATCAACTGCCGCCGCAGCAAGAATAAAGAAGATCATTTCAAAAGATCCACATCAGCAGCCAGGCAGTCTGCGTCGAGAGGACGGCTCGTACACAGAGAGCCTCTCGGAGACTGCTGAAATCCTGCTAAAAACACACTTTCCCGATAGTAGACCTGCTTCGGATTTCGGCTGGGACAAGGCGACGGGCCGGTCACCGACGGCGATAGATTGGGAAACTGCAAAGAAGGTCGTGAATGAGACCAAAACGAGCTGGGCAATTAAATCATTCTGCCCCTTTAAATCGCCCGGGCCTGACGGGGTATTTCCGGCCCTACTACAGTGGGGACTGGACGTGGTGCTCCGTCACCTGGTGCGGGTGTTTAGAGCATGCATTGCGCATGCCTATATACCAAAAGGATGGCGGACGGCAAAAGTTGTCTTTATACCCAAGCCAGGTAGAAGTGATTACTCCCTGGCCAAATCTTTTAGACCTATCAGTCTCACTTCGTTCTTTTTGAAAACGTTGGAGAGACTGTGTGATAGAGAGATCCGCGAAGTGGCTCTGTTTCACAGACCACTACATGCGAATCAACATGCATACATCCAGGGGAGATCGACCGAATCGGCGCTACACAAGGTAGTGGAGCGCATAGAGAGGTCACTGGACTACAGAGAGTCCACCCTGGGAGTGTTCATTGATATCGAGGGGGCTTTTGACAAAGCCACCTTCGGAAGTATAAACGCTGCTCTGCAGATCCACGGCGTTTCCGCGACCATCGCGAGATGGATCAGTTTTATACTGAAGTGGAGAATCGTGGAGATCAGAGTTGGGGACGTTGACATTAAAGGAGTTGTAACAAGGGGCTGCCCTCAGGGGGGAGTACTCTCCCCGCTGCTGTGGGACATGGTGGTAGACAGCCTTCTGAAACTCTTAAATGACATGGGATACCACACCATAGGATACGCAGATGACATCGTCATACTGCTCACTGGAAAATTTGAGAATGTCTTATGCACCCTAATGCAGGATGCTCTCAAGATTTTAGAGAAGTGGTGTAAAGAGCACTCTCTCTCGGTTAATCCGGCAAAGACAGAGCTTGTTCTTTTCACCCAAAAGAAAAAGCTACCGACCATGGTCATGCCTAGCTTAACAGGGACTCCCTTAAAAATAGCTGATCAAGTCAAGTATCTGGGAATAATACTGGACAAGAAGCTGAATTGGGGAAAACATTTACAAATGAAACTAGAGAAAGCGAGAATGGCCTTCTGGCAGTGTCGGGGAGCAATGGGACGGTCTTGGGGTTTATCCCCCAAGATCACCCTCTGGCTCTATACGGCAGTCATTAGACCCATGCTCTGCTACGGATCCCTTGTATGGTGGCCCAGAACCAAACAAGTAACAACAGCGTCCTCCCTACACCAGACCCAGAGATCAATCTGTCTGGCTGTAACTGGAGTGATGCGAACGGCCCCAACTGTAGCGCTTGAGACCCTTCTCTGCCTCCCTCCACTTGATCTTCATGTGCAGGAAACGGCGGTCAAGGCAGCTCTCAGGTTGCGCAGTTGGAAAGCCTGGACTCATAGGCGAGGAACTGCGGGCCATATGCAGATCTTGGAGGAATATTCCAAAGGAGTACCTCTTCTGCTACTTGAATCCGACAGAATCCACCCTAAATATATATTTGACAGGAAATACAATGTACTGTTAAACGCAAACGAAACATTCGATTACGATATACATCTCTTTTCGGATGGCTCCAAAAATAATGTTGGATCGGGTGCAGGAATTTTCTCTGCTGAACTTGATCTAAACATAAGTATACCGCTGGGTAAATATACATCTGTGTTCCAGGCGGAGCTTGAGGGTATACTACACTGCGCAAAAATAGTTCAGGATAGGAGTATTCTGAACAAAAACATACAAATACTATCAGACAGTAGAGCGGCTCTGGTGGCACTTCGGGGCCATAAAGTCACTTCTGGTCTGGTGCTTGATTGCATCCGGGCACTGAATGATATATCAACTCAAAATGTCCTTTCTCTCTGCTGGGTTAAGGGACATAAAGGTAACGAGGGTAACGAAAAGGCTGATGAGCTGGCAAGAAATGGCTCCAATGGTCTTCCCTGCGGCCCGGAGCCGATGATCACGCCCGCCGTCAAAACCATAGATACTCTCCTAAAACACTATACCCTAGAACTGCACACCAGCAGATGGCTACAAGGAACTACATGTAACCAAGCTAGAGCAGCAATACGCGTGCCTTCATGGAAACATGCAAGATACTATATGAAGCTGTCCAGAGTCAATCTGCGGACAATTGCAGGGATACTGACTGGACATTGCAGATTAAATAAACACCTCCACAACATGGGGTTTGCAGATGACCCTTTATGTCGTGGATGCAACGAAGAGGAGGAAACAGCTGAGCATGTGCTCTGTTACTGCCCAGCTCTGACTTCTATGAGAGGATCCATGTTGGGAGACTTCTGGCCCGACATGGCCAGAATCAGTGGCACCCCGCCCGCCAGGATCCTGGAGTTCATCCTCCAGTTGGGATGGCTTGAGGAATGACGGGGCGCGGGGCCGCTGAAATTGGAGGTAGCACAATGGGCCCAATTTAGTGGCCTAAGTGCGTGTGAGTTTTCTTGCCCTCCACCTACAATCCAGAAATCCACATATACAAAGGAAATGAGACTAGGAAGTGTAACGGTTTAAAATTTGCCGCCGAGTTCTTTGGGTTTTGGAACCAGTGACCGTTGGTACGAGTGAGGGAAATGCGCAGGAGTCGGTACGAGACTTGACTGGATACGTTTGCTCGAGTAAGAGGTGATTTTGTGTGTGTTGTGCAAAAATTTTGTGAAGCCGGATTTTGGAGAATTGGTTAGTTAATACCATCCAGTAGCGAACTGGGATTATCTTCTCGAATCCGTAGGATTGGGAAGCTCTTTTTTTTTTGATTATTTTACCGGGAGCTCTCATCCGCCTTTATGGGATTCGAAGCTGAACAAATTTTGCATATGCCGCAGATCAACGAAATTTGAGGTATCCTTTTTGGTTGGTAATTTGTTGTAATAATTATTATTGGTTTTTATATTAAGCCATATTAAGCTCGATGGCGTATTTTTTTTCCTTGGCCTTTTTAATGTGTTTTATTTTTTTTATTTATGTGTAACATCTTGGTATTCTTTTTTTCGTTCTGCATTTTTACTTCCAGAATGGTTGCAATTGATAGATAAGTGGCAGATTACAACTTTCTGCACTGCGTGATAAAGTTGCAATCATTATCGCACTTTCGCATATTGTGGATAGTGATACCAATGTATAAGTGTTATGTTTGATAAGCGTAATAATGACTACTTTTTTTATTTTATTACGTTTGGTTAATTAAACTTTACTTGTGTATTATTTCCTATGGTTTACATCGAGCGAACTGGTAAAATGTATTAGCAGAAAGATTCCAATTTGATCGACGGAGGTTCAAATTTCATATTTGAAATTTAGTGTCGATACTTTTTTTGTGTTTAATTATGATTTTATATTTTTATTTTACATATAAAGGCTTCGATGTGTGACCTACTTATATACAGAGTGCGGCATTGCGCCGGGGTCGCTGCTATTTGGTTTGGTCGTCGGAGGCTCGGTGGTTACCTTAGTGGGATTGTACCTATATGACCATTCGAGTGTTCCGTCGATTGATTGTGTGGGTGGTGATTCTGAGTGTCAATGTGGTCGCTACTGTGCCGTTCTGGTCGGCTCCTGTAGTGGGCTACTGTTGTTGCGTTCCACTGGCGCAATACTAACACCATAAGCATCGACTTTATCATTAAGCCTTTAAGCAATGACCACCGTATTGTTTATTTTTATGTTTATTTTTATTTTATTGTTAAGTTTATTTTGTGTGCGTAAGATATTTGCGCTTTATATTTGAGTAATTACTATTTTCGTTTACAAAAATTCTTCGTTGTTCAAAATTTTCCGTATGCCCTGGACTCATTGCTGGTTTTTGTTTAATTAATTATCTTCCAAGCTAGCCGGCAAGATTTACAAAGATAGCTCGTGATTTCTCGATTTCCCCTTTAATCGAGTTGTCTAATCTTTCATAACGACGTCTTCCTTTTTAACTGAAATCGAGTGGCGCCTATTCCATCTTTTTTTTTTCCTTCGTCGTTTTAATTAACACCCCTTTGGTTAGAAATTAAGGTAACACCAATTATTAACGCTAAAGTTCTTGAGGAATTTTAACCGTTGCAGAAGGTAATTCCCAGATACAAGCTCGAGTTACAATAAAAAATACTTTCACTTTTAAATAACCAACGTAGTAATTGAAATTTATTTTAGTTAAAGTTTTATCAATCACGTTAATTAAAAATAAAATAGAAATAAATATTGCAATTCCAAGATCATTATTTCCCTAGACGACTTTAAGGTCTAGATCACAGTTATTTATAACAAGCGATGTAAACCACACTTACGTTTTATGCACGCAGGCGAGAAATGTAAACTTACTGTAAGGGTAGTCGATAAAATATGAAATATCTTCAAAGCATGTAACATACAGCAAGTCAAATTATATTAGTGTTATTAATATTTAATTGAAAATGAGGCCAAAGCAAATATTTAATGTTTCTGCATTGAAGGGTAGTTAACGTTTTTTGAATTGATTAATTCATGATACAAACTATTTACCAGCAATTCGAATATTTATGTTGATCTATCACAGCAAGGAAACTCAACATTTATTTACGAAAAGATTTATTGTAAGATTTTCATTGGTAGGGTTCAAATAATTATTTGGTCGAAAAGGCGATTTCGAGCATACGGTTTTTGATGTTGGCAAAAATTATATCATCAAAAATCGGAATAAAAAAATTAAGAATTAATAACCTCGTAAAACTACGTAAAAAACTTCAGAAAGTTCAATTATTAAAAATGTAATAATGGAAAGTGCTAATTAAATAAAATATTGATAATCCTCAATCTCAAGGGAGTTTTTTTAACATCTTTCCAAAAATTAATATTTGATTAAAAATAGTAAGCATTAAAATATTTATATAAAACATATCTTGAGCAAGGCTATCGTGTATTATATATTTTATTTGATACGAAATTGATTTTGCATACCTCCAGTATGTGCAAGTATAATAAAATAATTAAATTTTCAGTTAATTTATTATTATGTTAATTAAATAAAACCATTTACATATAATTTAATTATATATTATGAAATCAAGATTGACCACACTTTTTACCGTAATTGAACGAAAAATTGATATAAGTATAAGGTTAAATTAAAACTTCCAAGGCTTCTACCAAAACTTGGAATAGTCCTAGTCCTAAATCTGGTTCTGTACGAAAAGTTGAGAATTTAGAAATGCTTTATAGGTATCCTAGTAAGTCTTTTTCGCTTGGGTGGCATCCCACACATTTTCCCACAATGGCGTCATCAAATATGATGGACATTCCATCACAAAACTATAAATATTTTTGTTAATACTTGACCGATTTTCATGAAACTTGTTATAACCAATTTGTAGTCTGATGTGGTTTTATCACATTTAATTTAAAAATTATTAAATTTCTTATTAAAAATTGGGATATAATTTTAGCAATGCTTGATACATTTAAAACATTTTTCAATATAAAATTTGATATAGACCCAAACTACATTGAAACAAGGTGGAACTCGCTTTAGCGGCAGTTCCTAGGCTTCTATACAGCTACCTTTCTGGTGTGAAAAGTTGTTGTTGCTAGTTATTTTTGGTCGACATAATATTTATAATGTAACAACCTCTGTAGGTATGTGCGACCGACGTGGGGTATCAACCCACTAAACGTGGAAACGATATACCACGCGGTCGTAGAACCTACCATAACCTACGGAACGTATATTTGGTGTGATGTGCTAAAGTATAACTACGCGCGGCGCTGGCTCCGCTCATTCCAAAGGACATTCGCCATTAGGGCCACTCGCGCATTCCGTACGGTCTCGGCGATATCTGCGTTAGCCTTAGCTGGATTTACTTCGATAGAGCTAAGGATCAGAGAGGTGGCGGAGATAGAGAGGGTAAAGGTGGATGGTACCTTTAATCGCCTTCCGGAAGACGTCGTCCTACAACTTCGTACGCCGCCTGTAGGGATGTTGCATCCCCGCTATAGGCAAACGATAGTTTTCGACAGGGTAGGCGACTCCAAGGAAGTCGATCGAATTTGTGACGGGGTGGATGTGGCTATTTTTACTGATGGCAGCAAGCTGGAAGGCGGGGAGGTCGGCGCTGCAATCGTTATATACCACGAGTCTCGGCTTGAAACACACAAGTATCGCTTACACGATACTTGTAGTGTTTATCAGGCCGAGCTATATGCGATTGACGCTGCCCTGAATTGGATCTCCCCCAGGAGAGTGCACTCAGCGTGTATCCTCTCCGACAGCCTATATTCGCTTGTTTCCATCAGCGACAGAAGCTGTACTTCACCCCTGGTCACTTCCATCCATCGTTCTCTTCTCCGTCTGAGGAACGAGTTGACCATCAAGTTCGTGTGGGTAAAGGCTCATTGTGGTATAGGAGGGAACGAGGTTGCAGATTTATGTGCCAAAGATGCGGCCGTGTCGCACAGTCGCCTGGCATACACCCAGTTCCCTCTGAGTTACGCAAGAAGGGTGATTCGCCTTGAACTGGCAAGTACTTGGAATTCTGAGTACATTAATGCCGTTCAAGGTTCAACCACCCGGCAGTACTTACCTACACTGCAAAATCTGCCCTACTGATGTGTGTCCTTGCGATTCAAGGAGTAGACAAACTCTACAACATTTGTTGTCCGATTGCCCACGCTATGTATCTTCCCGTTTTAACCATCTTACTCTCTGTAATTTCTACTCAGTTTCCCCACTCGACCTCCTTCAAATTCTTAAACATCCTTCCTTAGTTATCTCTTTCACCACCTTCATAAAGCATATAATTTCAACACTTAAAGATTTTAATACTCCACCCTGAGCTTGAGCTCATACCAACATCGAATATTGAAGGGCCATTGTATGCTCAAACCCGGTTTTGTTTTTATTATCTTTCATTCTCTCGTTCTGGCCATGGCTCACACCTTGACTAATCTCTACAAATCTCTACAAAAACACCAACACTAAACACATACAGGGCAGGGACAGTCAATCTCTTGCCTTAATATGTGTTTGTGTAATTATTTGTTCTCATTACCATGTTTTATCAATTTTTAGTTTTAATAGTTCTACCAAATAAGTGTTACCATTTTTCCCTAGTTATAAGTTTGCGTTTGTATTACATTGATTACATGTTAATTAATTAGTTTTAAGTTTAGGTCTGTATCCAATAGCAGAGTATACTCCCCCGTTGGGTGGTTTAACCCAATGGGGAAACAGGAAAAAAAACATCAGATAATCCGATAATCTGCACCAATTACATTTTCCGAGATAACTTCTTATTAGGAGAACGTCATCGTCAACGTCTTAAGGTATCAACGTCCTAACGGATCAAACGATCAACGGATCAAAGGATCAACGAATCATAGAATCAAAGGATCAACGGATCAACGTATCAACAGATCAACGTATCAACGTATCAACAGATCAACGTATTTAAATTTCCTATATAGGTGAAAAATTATGTACTAAATAAAATACAACTTATATTATTTGATCTGCATTGAAAAACAATTGATCGTCTAAAAATGGATTCATCTTTACTACGTGAACGCGAATTATTTAAAAGGACAAGCCACTGCTGTGGTTAACAATAAATAAATTTAAAACAAATTATTGTTTTATTATAACATACGATGTGTTTACAATCACAATTTCGAGGGTTCTGATTAGATTTGAATTATGTGGACGGACAGACACGGAGTCAGATCATAAGGCTTCTTGCTATACTTTGTATAGAAGCCTAATAGCGCACTAGGTACCCAGTTGTTAGACCTCTATACACAGAGTATTTCCAACACGATTTGAAACGCTCTGTATGATTTTGAATTATGCGGACGGACAGACAGACGGACACGGAGCCAGATCATAAGGCTTCTGCTATACTTTGTATAGAAGCCTAAAAGTTGCTAACATTGAAAGAGCAAGTGATACAAATTTGGGAAAATGGCAGCATTTACAAAACTGAAATCTTAAGCTTAATTTGTATTACAAATAATATACTATGTAATACCTTCCCCTAGCAATACCTTCCATAGTATGTTATTAAATAGTCCCTTAATGAAATTCCGATTCATTCCGTTTGCATTTGCCATGCCTCTGAGTATGTTTGACTTGGAAATGTTTAATGTGTCTAATGTTAACACACAACTAACAGTAATTAGGTAAGATTTCCGAAAGGTTTTTTTAATTTTTTGGGATTTTAAATAAATGCAATTTCAGTCCTAAAGAAGCCTACAATAAGGTTGGGCGAAACGTCGACTTCTTATACAGTTATTTGAATTGTAGTATACCTCGTCCAATTTCCTTCTATATATTGTTCTGCAACTGACGTTAACTTCCAGCCTCCTAGTTGTTTTATACCAATCATTCCTTCCCCAGTGTTTGCCAACAACGTCGCCGATGAGCGACGAAATGAATGTCCAGTATATAATTCAGGATTCGGCCATTTTAGATATGTACACCAATTTTTTTCGGAATTCCACCAAAAACATTTTTCCCGACAACTTGTCTGGTACATTTCCCATTCCTGCAAGCCAAAAAGAAACGGCAAGTATCCATATACAGGGTGTCCCCGTGACCGTGGAGAACCTTTGAGGTGGTGATAAAGGACACTTTTCTAAGACAAATTTTCAAATAAAATTTTTGCGCAAGTCCAAACCCTTGGGGGGTACCTCCCTTTAAAGCAATTTTTTGAATTTCTGATTTCAAACGGCCATAGCTCCCATATTATTGATTTTTTAAGGTTAATGGATTAGAACTTTTTTAAAGATCATTCACTTGTCTATAAATTAGGTTATAACCCCTTATCGTCTAGAATCAACGGATTTCGAGTTATAAATTAAATTATGGGAAAAAATGTTTAAAAAATTCAGGTTTTTATTTTTTTAATTTTCTTGCGAACCCCGTATCTCTTAAACAAAACGTCTAAGAGAAAAACTAACGGCCCAAACCGGATAGGGAATTTAACGGGCTACAACTTTCGTCAAATAAATTTTTTTGGGCAACCAACCGTTTTCACAAGGTGTAGGTAAAAAATATAAATTCACATAATTACTAAAAATATCAATTTGATTTATAGCATTTGTTTTAATGTTAAAACGTACGTCAAACGCTACAATACGTTTTAACAATGAGTGCGGATTTTTCATCCGGAAATTGAAAATTTCTTTGAGATTCGGGAAGCTGAGGGTTTGAATAGTCGATTTAGTAATAAATATTAGCAAAAAAATCATAAACTACCCGTTTATTAACGGAAAAGTGTTGGCCACACCTATCATGAAATTTGTGTAATTTTCGATTTTTTAGATGTGAATTCGAGGCTTATGTTTTTTGCGTTGTCAAAACCTACCCTCCACGCCCCTCCACTCCGCTCCGCTTCAGAGGCGTCGGGTGGTTTTGACAACGCTGAATTGGGCTAAACATACTTGAACAATATTAATCCAACCCAACCGGGATCCTAGAAAACCTGGATATTGCTTTTAAAATTATTGTAGCGGTATACAGCAATTAACTTTTACGTATCACCCCCAAAAAAACCGAAAAAAGTGTGAAAATTGTAATATTTCAGGGAAGAGCACGTAATGTCCAACCGCGATTTGCAATTTTACCTATACAGATTCGGATAGTTTAAGGTTTATATAAGGCAATGAAAAAACCAAAAGTGGCGGTTAGATGAGAAACTATTAAAGAAAATCGACTCTAAAACTTAGCGGTTTACGCACCGGCAGATACAACACGTCTCTCGTACGAGTAACATCGATGAAATTGTACTGTTTTAGCATTATTTTTTGTTTTATTCAATTTTTTGGGGGTGAAACGTACAAGTTAACTGTCCCATACCGCAACTATACTTTTAAATGCTATATCCAGGTTTTCTATGATCCCGATTTTTTGGATCCCGGTTTTCTTAATAGATGACCATTCAAGTATGTTTAGCCCAAGTGAGCGTTTAAAAAAACCGCCCGTTAGTTTTTAAAGCACCCTAATCCTCTGTATCGAATCCCAATTTTCACACTTTTCGGTTTTTTTAGATCCCGTTTTTTTCGAATCCCGGTTTTCTTGATGGATGACCCTTCAAGTATGTTTAGCCCAAGTGAGCGTTTAAAAAAACCGCCCGTTTACCACATTAGCACGTCTTACCATGTCGACTGCGTGAGGTGTACTGCCACACCTCTGCCGATCACCCATATTTATATCCTCGGTTCAGGGGCGCGGCCTATTTTCCGTGATTTATTAGGCTGCAGCCAATCCAACCGACGCATTTAGTTTTCCCTTAAATTAGGGTTGTTGTTTCAATTAAAACTTAATGATCCTGGTTTTACATTAAAGCTATTGACTTTTTTGATCGAAATATTAAGCCATTTCTATAGGAAAATTTCAATTTTCGGGGACAATTTTATGTGTGAATGTATAGTCAAAATTTTGAGAAAAATCAATTTGAAAGTACGTAAATTTAGCGAAGAAAACGTTCGAATAGGCCAAGCCCCCCAGGGAGCTACGATTAAATGCATCGGCGATCCCTCCGAAACGGGTGAAATTTTTTCGCTCGGATTTGATTTTTTCTTTGAAATTCGGATAGGTGGGGGTGTGATTAATAGATACTAGTAATAAACATTAGCAAAAAAATCGTAAATTACCCGTGTATTGACGAAAAAGTGAAAAAATTAAATTTTTTTTTATTCGATTTTAGGGGTGTGCAATCGATTTGGAGGTTTATCCATCGTCAAAACCTATCCTTACGGGGCGCCGCTCCGCTCCGCTCTGCACCCCTCCAGGGCGGTTTTGACTCTGGTTACTAGGCTAAACATACGAGAAGCGCCTACCATCAAGGAAACCGGGATTAAGGAAACCGGGAGTTTAGAGACCCTTGAAATAGCATTAAAAAGTATAGTCGCGGTATGCGGCAGTTCACATTTACGTTTAACCCCCAAAAAATCGCGTAAAAACAAAAAATTATCGATGTTACAAATACGAGAGACGTGCTGCATCTGCCGGTGCGAAATTTTCTAAGTGTTAGGGTCATTCATTTCACACGTACCGTCAATAAAATGACGACGCGCGGAATCTCGTTAGGATTTTACATGTAAATTTGCTAACTTCAAAATCGATTATTTCAAAATTTTGATAATACATTCTCACATAAAATTTTAACAGGATACTATATAAACCTTCCTCTTTGCAATAGGAAATTATCAAATCATTTGGAGTGACGGGCGTTAGCTAAATGCCACCCAATTGGGGGTTGGACGTTACGTGCCGGCATCATATTTCATACATGTTACTCTTACGAGAGGCGTGGTCCAACTGCATTTCTAAGTGCTAAGATATATCAATCTACACGCACCGTCAACAAAATGCGTGAGATTCCGCAAATCGTCCTCTTGCGCGTCACCGAATGGGAAAATTTGCAAACTTCAAAGTCGAATTATTCAAAAACTTCTGAATTTACCGCAAATTTTATATTTTAATTATACTACTATATAAATATGTTAAACCTTCCGCTTACCGAATCTGTATATGTAAATTTGCAAATCGCGGTTGGATAATCCGTGCTCTTCCCATTTTTCTTATGTTTAAAGCAGTAATGTTGTTAGTATTCCTTATAATGATATAATGAATGAAAATATGACTACTTATAATAACAAAAACAAAACATAAGTGTACCCATTCAATTCAATCATAATTGTTTTAAAATTTAAATATTCTTCATTAGAAGTATTACAATCTTATTTTAATCAAGAAATAAAATAGTTAATAAACATTGAAAAACTTATTTTTAATTGATCATAAAGTTAAATTGATTATAATTCCAATAGTTAAAAATCACATATTTAAAGAAATAAAGTACCTATATCAGTGGCGTAGCTAGCATGGGTGACACCCAGGGCGGATTTAATGGGTGTCACCCACACCTAGGCTGATGACCTTTTTTTTTGATGTGTCACCCCAAAAACCAAAAAACGATGTAATTTTAGTCAGGAAATTTAAATAATTTGGAGTCGGGTGCAACCCCCAACCATGCTGATGACCTTTTTTTGAGTTGTCACCCCTAGGAACCTAAAAAAAAACAAGAAACGAGGTAATTTTAGTCAATAATTTGGGGTCGGGTGTCCCCGACACAATCGACAATCGGGGTTGCAGTTTAACCGCATACTTTCGACATGCGACGCGCACCAGTCAGCACAGGGTACGTCGAAATTAAATAATTTAAATAAATAACTAAATAACTAATAAATAAATAAAGTGGGCGAATGGCTGAACGGTTAGCGTGTTAACTTCTCATGCCGAGATTCATAGGTTCAATTCCTGTGAGGTGCTATTTATAAAAGGATTTTTCGCTCACCAAATGTCTATCTGCTGGCCACAGGTAACATTAAATATGGCTCAAAGACTTCCCTGGTCGGAGTAAACGATGTAAAAATCGTCTATTCCCGTGGTTCGGAATCCACGTTAAGCTGTAGGTCCTCTGTGCTCGTCACACAGTTTCAACACGCAGCGAGCACAGACAGGGAAATCGGAAGAAGGCGTAGCGTCAAAAAACCGAGGTATGAATGAAAATAAATAACTAATCAATAATGATAAATAAAATTATCTTCTCGTTAATTAAATATTATTTTATTTAGTTACTAGTTTCGGCAGCAAACTGCCATCATCAGACAAACTATACAGGAAAAATTAAATAAGAATCTAAAATATATGATTTTTTACTATTGAGAATTATAATAAATTAATGAACAGCATTAGTTGTTGGTTTAATAAAATGTTTAATCAAATGAATTAAGAACTTTTTTTTTACCAACAACTGATGCTGAATTTAACAACCCTTCTGTTTGAAGTTGTTGATAATATTTAGAAGGCTAATTTTTCGGATAATGTCATTTTCCATTTCCGGTTTTATTTTTTGATTTGAATTCGAATATATTATTCAAATTCTAGCAACAATAATTATTTTCTGTAATTGGTTTTTATTGCAAATTTTTAATACGTTAAGATTCTCATTAATTTTAATTAAATTTTTCTGTATAGTTTGTCCGATGATGCCATTTAATTATAAAAAACCTGGAATTTTTCTCAATATTATTAAATAATAATTACTAAATAACAAGTTAAAAATTAATCCTACTTTTCATTCTCATGTTATTTTCCGTATTTGCTTTCTGAAGAATGAAGAAATTAAAATTTAAAAATAAAATTGTTAATTAAACTAGTAAAATATTTTTTATTTTAACATATTAAGCTTTCAACAGTATACACGCTGCTTAAAATTTATGTTAAAATTAATTATTATCGTTTAATTATCTATTTTATTTTTAAAATTTAATTTATTATTAATTCTCAATAGTTAAAATACGATATCAAAAATTTAAATAATTTTTCGTTTATGATGATTATGAATTTCTCAAAACCTAACCCTGCCACCGCATTTAGGATATGAGCACCATTCGACTAATCGCAAGCCTTCATTTATGCTTGCTGCAATGACTAAATAGTAAATATGAGGTAGGTGCATTAAATACAATTTATTCAAGTCGACCCGTAGGTAACCTTCTAAAACAGTGGTCTGTTTTAGAACCTTCTAAAACAGTGGATTTTTGTCTGTGTACCCTCAGACATATTTACTGATCATGTGATCGACACGTGTCACAAATAAAAAACTTATACCTACGAGAAGAGTGCATTTTATTAATTTAATGGAATTAGTTAGACAACATTATAATTAATGGAATAGGCTTCTCATTGCCGATGTTACACCTTCCTTCCATGAAAGCTTTGGTCTGCCTCGTTTTCTTTTTCGGGGGACATCCAATTTGTTCTTAGTCCCTGTATGTTCCACACACCAAGAATCTTTGACCATTTTCGTTGATGTTTTTGTTGTATATTTTGACCATCCGAATTCCAAAGCTTGCGATTAGAATTTTTTGCATTTTGTTAGTTTTACAAGTAATGGGCCTTAGGCCATTTTTAATTTTAATAATGAAGTCCTGGTCCTCGGGGTTTGAAGGTCATACCAAGAAGGGAGTTCAGCAGGTTTTGGTGTTTATCCTTACCAATTGCTTGCATCGCAAAATTTAAACAAGAAATGGAAAACAACCACATAATATAATCATCAAATATAAATGTAATTTCAAATATAAATAAACAAATCCATTTGCTAATTTAACTAGTTAATTTTTCAAGTTTAATTTAATAACTTCCTGTATTTACCTTAAATTTTTGTTTTAATTAGAATTATACTAATTGTCGACTGAGTTAGTTCAATAATTGAATAGCGTTTAAAATAGCGAATAAAAAATTAATTTTATTAATTTTATTAATAAAATTTAAACTCAATTACTATTTAAATTTATTCAACGATTAATGCATAATTAATTGTCTATAGTTAAAAAAATCACATGTTTAAAACAATACTTATAGGAAATTGTAGGTAACAAACGTTAATTCTGGAAAGCGGAAAATTTTAACAAAAGACAAACTGTCAATTGCTTGGTAGTATAATGTTGAATGGATTATTATTAAAGCTTGGAACTTAGACCGTTTGTAAATATTTGATAATTTATTCTAGAAACCAAAACTGAAACTTTAATTGTTGATATCTGTAGGTAAGAAATATTTTTTTTAAAATTTGTAACTGATAATTTTCATATACAACATCCTAAGGGCCAATTTATAAGTATTTTATGGTAAAAAAGGAAAGGTTGTAACTTAACCTATAAAAAATAGTTGCATATTCTTTGATTTTCTTGTCCATAAATATTACCGAGGGGTTTATCACTTATGTAATACATAGTTGGGACAGGTCGTCATAAATATGCTTTATTAATTTCTTGAATTAACATTGAAAGATAATGCTATGTCCTCCCTGACTTCCCTGATGTGAAATCCCCCACGTTGGGCGCCAATTTTATATATGCTAATTTATATAGTATATATTATGTACTTCATTGAACCATTTTGGTAAGATCAAATTGGTCTTGGCATATCATCCCAATATCTTTCAATTTTAAAACCTAACAACTCATTTTTCAATGTTATCAACACATAGAAGTTTTGTTCTTCTTCTTCAAGTGCCGTGCCTGATTCCAGGCGTAGGCGACTTCTCTTCTATGTAAAATTAATAAATAATTTGATTTCACCAGGAAAGGAAAACGTCCAGGTGGAATAGAGAGCCAAGTTGATCAGTCGTATTTGAGTCGTAAGAGAAAGGCGATACTTCAAGATTGACAATTTGAATTACGGAAGATAATTTTAGTTTAGCGTAAGGTTGCGCTAATTTTTGGAAAAGTTGGTCCAATTGGGGATCATTGGTTACGTCCATTGATGTGTTAGTTTTGTGGAAGTTGGTAAAAACACATCTGATCAGTTGATTGCAGTTCCAGATGTTAAATTCTCATACCCATCTTCGAAGTCAATTGGTTAAAATGGAAAATGTTCTGGATTGTGCTAATACCATAGGATGGATTGATTTAAAGAACTTAGTTTGTTAAAATTTTAATAAATTGGAATTCAACCACGAGGAAAATTTAGAGAGGTTATGTTCGACCTATAAGTACAATTTTTTCGCATCAGGAAATAAGAAAATCGTTTATGCGTGGAAATGGTCGTGCCTGAGAACGGGAAGATTTATGAAGACTTCCATGGGTAAGGACTTATGCTAGTTTGACCAGTATAGTGACTACGATTACGAACGAAGTATGGCACTTAAATTTTAAATAGTGCGAAAGTGCGCGAACTAGCAGACATGTAGGCATTTCAAAAAGTGTTGTAGATAGCATATATATTGACTGAAAATTTGGACATGAGAAAGCTGTGCGCAAGATGGGTGCCACGATTACTTATAATGGAACAAAAAGGGCGTCGTGGGGATGTTTCAATCAAGTGTTTGGCAAAGTTTCACGGCAATAAAACAGAGTTTTGTATCGACTCATTACATAGATTCATCACTTTGCACATGAGACGAAGGGACACTCAAAATAATGAACTGAAAGGGGAGAATCGGATCCAAAGAAGGCGAAGACAGTTCCATCAGCAGGCAAGGTCATGGCGTCAGTTTTTTGGGATGTGCGTGGGATATTTTCATTGATTATCTTCAGAAGGAAAAAACAATCAACGGCGTGTATTATGCGAACTTATTGGAGAGTTTGAGTGATAAAATCAAGATAAAACGAGCGCAGTTGGCGAAAAAGAAAGTTTTGTTTCATCAAGATAATGCACCATGTCGCACAACCGTTATCGCGATAGCCAAAATCAATGCTTTCGCACGCACCCTATTCACCAGATTTAGCCCCTTCGGATTATTTTCTGTCTCCAAACTTGAAAAAATGGTCCGATAGTAAAATATTTGCCAAAAATGTTGAGTTGCAGTCTGAGGTTGATGTCTCAACGATTCTCATTATAAACAGGATATCGAAGCTATTGGACATCACTGGGAAAAGTGTATCGAGCTACGAGGAGACTATGTATAGAAATAAAAATATTCTTTCCCAAATTTTTTGTGTTTTCTTTGTTAGATCGGGTACTTTTGAGACTACCTTATGTTTATAGTGGATACAAATTTTGAGAGCAAATCGTCATGTGAATGCAGAAAAAACCTAAGTCCAAATTTTTTTATTTACATTTTATTACAGAAATTATAGTTTGAGAATTGTTTTACAATGCAGAAAAATCCTAAGACCAAAATTATTATAAAATGTTATTAGGATTTTCGACTTGGGATTTTTCTGCATTGTAGAACACATCTCATACTATAATTTTCTATAATAAAATGAAAATCAAGAAATTGTGACTTTTTCTGCATTCACATGACGAAATATTTCAAATTTATTATGAAAAATGTTGGACATTTGTTGTATAACCATATACAAATTATTATAATAAAAAGGCGTGAGAAAATTTCATTGCCTGGGTATTTACTAAATTTATTACTTTATTATTATACAATATTAGTTATAATATTGTTTAAATTATACAAAATTATATGCAAGTTGCAATAGCTAAAATTTAATGCATTAGTTTTTGCGTCAAAATATAATTACTATATTAAATTAATAAAATTGCATTACTCTCGTATTTCTTTATTTTTATTTGTGACGCATTTCAAATGCAAAACCATCTTATTAAATTTTACATTTATTTTAATATTTGATTTAATTTCATTAATCTATTGCATTGTTTTGAGTTATTCTATATTTACTATAGGGCTATCCATATCAAATTCCAGACCTTTTGCAATTATTTTCATGGCCCCCTTTGATTTTCCTCAAATTTGGTGTAATTTTAAGTTATATCAAATAAGCATACACGTATGGGTTTGCTTACCCCAAAAGTGAGTGGTTCATATTGTATAATCCTACAAAATAATTCAGATTTGCCTTGTAGGAGCTTTGATAAATTATTTCTATTTTTTAACTATTTAAATTATAATAAATTAAATTACACAATTTATAAAACAATTAATAACAAATAATTTCCATGTTTAAGTTTAATTCCAAAAAGCAATGAACTCCCGTGGACTAACAGAGGGCGACTGGGAGAACCGCAAGGCTTGGCGTGAGGGATGCGAAATACGATTAAATTTTTAAAAATTGTAAATATTCGCTAAATCTACTCTATATTGTCGTATTTTGCTGGCTCCTTAAAATTCATATGGGTGAAAAGCTTAACACTCTAGCTAAAAAAGTTTTTCTCCCATGAGATGACATTTATGTTTTTTGCAAACAAGCGTTCTGTTCGTGGGTGGCTGAGCTCAGAAATACAGCATTATCATGCTAACATGATTTAGCAGTGGAATAAAGGGGTTTCTAGAAGAATAACTCAAAAATCAAAATCTTCACTCTCACACGATTTATGTTAGAATACAAAATAAAGCTGTGGAACTCTGTAAAATGTAATTTAGGCTCACTAATTAATTTCAGCAAGGAATTTGTCACATCAGATTCCAAAGAAATGATATGGTTGCAGTGAAAATCAAAATTTTGTAAAAAGATTTTATTATCTTTAACCTAAAATTACATGGGTTCTTTAAATGTGAATAATTATTCTAAGAAATAACAAATTTTGTATGTTGGGAGATATGGCATTCTTCCGGAAATTCTTCACTGTGTCATTTAAGCGCATTGGGAGTCTGGGTTTGTGCGGTCTGGTAATAAAGTTCAAAATTCAGTGTAGTATAAAAAAAATGGAAGTGACTCGAGTCTCGACGATGCATCTCAACAAAAACAATGAATTCTGGAACATAAAACATTTTAAAATAGTTTAAAAACGATAAAATTACATAAAGACTTACCTTCAGACGTTTAATTATTTTCATAACGTGATATTTAGAAAATTCGGATACGATTAAAATTTAGAAGTGGTACAACAGACACAATATTTTGTAAAAATTCTAAAATATTAGTTGAAGTTGCGTACGGTTAAAATTTAACCTGTATTGATTTTGGATCCTAACATTTTGAGGTTATGAAATTTTGGATCTCACCAATTGTTATGAGACTTCGTGGATGGAATGCAATAGCAAAGCTCACGTTTGAGATGCCTTGCCACTATTAATCAATATCCTTTTGAACACATTGTTTTGGTGATGTAGATGCAACAGACATCTTTAAAGACACGTCGCTAATTATTTTGTCATTTGGCTATTTTAAACGATGGCACTTCGTTAAATTGGAGGTTACAACGCCAGAAAATGTTGAGAAATTTAATGGATGCAAGGAACCAACACGTACACCGTTCGAACTACTGAACAAAGAAAATTTATCAAGCCCTGATCCTGCGCAGATGCCTAGTATGAGTCATAGCATTACTACAGGTGAACGTGTATTAAAAGCGATAAGGTACTATTTTGAAGATTCTTATTTAATTTTCTTTATAAATCAAAATTTTGAACTTCACGGCGTCGCACCTAACTCAAGGGTACTGGTAGCGACTACCATTCAACATTTAAATTACATTTCATTATTTCACTTTATAATAAAGACTGTTAGTCGACAAATTTTACGCCAATTTTAAAAAGAACATTTAATATCTGAGTTGATATCACTTCAACGCAGCAAAAGAAGCAAAGAAGAGGACACCAACAAAATTTCAACGATTTATTGCTTTGTGAGGGAATTTCCCAATATAAAATTTTGTATAACATTGTTTTTTGTACATATTCTTAACTGGTACCAGGGTAATTTTTATGAAATCTATGAAACTGAATATAAGATTTTTCCATGCAATTATATTTTTATTTGTCTCATAAAAGTGAGAGATTTGAGAGAGATCCACAGCTATTAAAAATCAACTATTTAAAGAGTATTGGTGAGTCATTTGTGGGAACATCTTCAAAGTTTTGCACTTTGTTGTTTTTGCTGAGCTGAGCTAAGACCGGAGCAGATTGATTGTAGGTATAAAAAAAATTTTAAGGGTGGTTATTCTAACTTGAGGGTTGTTTTGTATGACTTTTATATTGGCTTCGAACGTGGGGCTTTTGAATCAATTTTAAGGGTGGATATCACGACATTTAAATGGCGCTTGGCAACGTGGGGCTTTTAAGGGTTGTTGTAGGTGACAATATATATAAATATTTCCAACACGATTTGAAACGCTCTGTATGATTTTGAATTATGCGGACAGACGGACGGACAGACAGACGGACGGACAGACAGACGGACACGGAGCTAGATCATAAGGCTTCTTGTTATACTTTGTATAGAAGCCTAAAAGGTAAGGGTTTTTATGCAACGCTTTTATGCAACAATTTTATGCAACGATTTTATGCAACGTTTTCGATAATAGGATAATCTGACAACCAATAAAAAATTCTATTATATAAGTCAAAGGGACTGCAATATAAATTAAAAACCAAAATTGGTAAACATCGATTTATCAATTTAACAAGGTAGTTCTCTAAGATTTTCTTCGTTTTAAAATATAAGGTTGGTAATCCCTTATCCATCAAACGTTTAGCAATGTTTAATCTAAAATTAAACAGGGTTTTAATTAGTCGGTTGGTTTCCGTTGCAAGGAAACAAAAATGGATAGCAAATCAGTCAAGGAAAAAAATAGACACATCACTTAGCAAGAAGAGCAACATTCAAGGCAACCCAGACGTCAGAGAGATGGTACGACGATGGAGGAAAATCTGGGATAAAAAAAGCTGGAAAAAGAGAAGACGTCGATTAAACGGGCATATCTAAAATAGCATAATCACCACCAAATGGAACTTAAGCACTTCAAAGGATAATTGCAGTTCCAAAACAACATCAACATCCAAAACAACATCATACATCAAAGAAATCCGCAAGACACAACACATCTCATACGCCATTATTTTGGAGGTGGCAATATGTTTAATTTAGAAATTAAACAGGTTTTTATTGGTTGGGTGAGTTGTAGTTTAGAACCATCCTGTATATTAATAATTTAAGTAAATATGCAAAATTGTACAAATTTAGTAGAAAAGTGTAAATAAAGCTAATATGCACAATAACACTTTCCAGTAGGTCAATTACAAATATAATTCATTTCCGCATTGTCAACATTTAAAACAATTATAATCTGCATTTAAAATTATTAATGGAAAATTTTATATCATAAGTCATCAGATTAATACCTTTAATTTAATTGGAATGTGATAACCTAGCTATTAAGTTTTTATATAAATACCTGTATGTAAAACTTAATAAATCAGTAGCATTTAAATTTACGACTTGAATGTTATTCAACAATAAGTTAGGAAGGGGTACTTCTAGCCATCCTTCTCCTAATTTAGAGTAATCACTAGAACTTACAACTCTAGTGGTTCTCAATTCACCTAAATTAAGACGGGTACTTCTTGCCACCCCTGATCTTAAATTTAGACATGGTCCTTCGAACCTTAAGAAGATAAATCAGCGAGCAGAAATACTGTCCACGTAGAAGAAGAAGAAAGAATAAATCATCCAAGGTCCATTCATCGAAACCAAGAAAAACAATCAAAATACAAGGGTCCAAAGCAACGACAAAGCAAATAGAAGAATCAAATAATAAGGGTCCACAGCGACGATAAAGCAAGAAGAATCAAATACAAGGGTCCACACAGCGACGCCAAAGCAACGAGAAGAATCAAATACAAGGGTCCACACAGCGACGCCAAAGCAACGAGAAGAATCAAATACAAGGGTCCACACAGCGACGCCAAAGCAAACAGAAGAATCACATACAAGGGTCCACACAGCGACGCCAAAGCAACGAGAAGAATCAAATACAAGGGTCCACACAGCGACGCCAAAGCAAGAAGAATCAAATACAAGGGTCCACACAGCGACGCCAAGCAAACAGAAGAATCAAATACAAGGGTCCACACAGCGACGCCAAAGCAAACAGAAGAATCAAATACAAGGGTCCACACAGCGACGCCAAAGCAACGAGAGGAATCAAATACAAGGGTCCACACAGCGACGCCAAAGCAAATAGAAGAATCAAATACAAGGGTCCACACAGCGACGCCAAAGCAAAGAGAAGAATCAAATACAAGGGTCCACACAGCGACGCCAAAGCAATCAAAATACAAGCAACAAGCAGTCAAAAAAGCAAGATCAGAACAAGATACAGAGATGGATGCACAAACGATACGGTTAAGAAAACAGCAAATCAAAATGTTCTACATGGGAAGAGTAATGGATATCATAACAAATACGGTATCACAAAATAATCAAGACACGAAGGCCATGTGCAAACTATTAAAAAGCAAACTAACAAAGCAATGGTACAGCATAGAAGATTTTCACACAGAAATAATGGTATACGAAGAAGAAAATCTAGATGACTACTTTATCAATGATCGATTTGAAGAAATACAATACAAATACTACGAAACAATGGTGAAATTGGTGATTAAAATTGAAGAAGAAGATAGGAAAATATACAACAAAGTCATTGTAAAAACAAAAATATTGATGGCGGAATTAGCAAAAATGGAGATGGAAGAGGAAATGGAATTAGAAAAAGTTACAAATTCTAACCAAATGCCAGAAGAAGAAGATGAGGAAATATACGACGAATTTGACATAAAAACAAAACTATTGAGGGAAGCCATAGCAAAAGCAGAGATGGAAGAGGCAAGAGCGAGCCAAATACCAGAAGAAGAAGATGAGGAAATCTACGACGAATTTGACGTAAAAACGGAATTATTAAGGGCAGCCATAGCAAAAGCAGAAATGGAAGAAAAAGAAGAGGCAAGAGCGAACCAAATACCAGATGAAGTAGATGGAACACTAATATCAATGGAAATGAAAATTGAAGAAGAAGTTACAGGTCCAAAGCACATACCAGATGAAGCAGTAGATGGAACACCAATATCAATGGAAATGAAAAAGAAGTTACAGGTCCAAAGCACATACCAGATGAAGTAGATGGAACACCAATATCAATGGAAATGAAAAAAGAAAAAGAAGTTACAGGTCCAAAGCAATTACCATATGAAGTAGATGGAACACCAATGAAGATGAAAGAAGAGATGGACGAAATAGAGGCAAGCTCGAATCAAACACCAGAGGAAGAAGATGTCAAAACAACATTAATGGAGATGGAAGAAGATATGGACAAGGGGATAGGAAAGGAAGTTACGAGTCCAGAGCAAATGCAAGATGAAGAAGATGTACACCCAATATCATGGAAACCCATGGCGACGAAAATAAAAAAAGCAGCAATGCATAAACAATTTCAACAAGACAACGAAAATTTGGACATTATGAAACTGAAACCTCAAAATGAAACCACAGGCAACCCAACACATTCGTTCGAAGACGGCAATATGTTTAATCTAAAATTAAACAGGGTTTTAATTAGTCGGTTGGTTTCCGTTGCAAGGAAACAAAAATGGATAGCAAATCAGTCAAGGAAAAAAATAGACACATCACTTAGCAAGAAGAGCAACATTCAAGGCAACCCAGACGTCAGAGAGATGGTACGACGATGGAGGAAAATCTGGGATAAAAAAAGCTGGAAAAAGAGAAGACGTCGATTAAACGGGCATATCTAAAATAGCATAATCACCACCAAATGGAACTTAAGCACTTCAAAGGATAATTGCAGTTCCAAAACAACATCAACATCCAAAACAACATCATACATCAAAGAAATCCGCAAGACACAACACATCTCATACGCCATTATTTTGGAGGTGGCAATATGTTTAATTTAGAAATTAAACATGTTTTTATTGGTTGGGTGAGTTGTAGTTTAGAACCATCCTGTATATTAATAATTTAAGTAAATATGCAAAATTGTACAAATTTAGTAGAAAAGTGTAAATAAAGCTAATATGCACAATAACACTTTCCAGTAGGTCAATTACAAATATAATTCATTTCCGCATTGTCAACATTTAAAACAATTATAATCTGCATTTAAAATTATTAATGGAAAATTTTATATCATAAGTCATCAGATTAATACCTTTAATTTAATTGGAATGTGATAACCTAGCTATTAAGTTTTTATATAAATACCTGTATGTAAAACTTAATAAATCAGTAGCATTTAAATTTACGACTTGAATGTTATTCAACAATAAGTTAGGAAGGGGTACTTCTAGCCATCCTTCTCCTAATTTAGAGTAATCACTAGAACTTACAACTCTAGTGGTTCTCAATTCACCTAAATTAAGACGGGTACTTATTGCCACCTGATCTTAAATTTAGACAAGCAATTTCATTGGCTATTGGTTAAAAAAAAGAACTAATCATTAATTTGATTTAAAATTGTTATTCAAAAACGTTCCATAAAAAGTTTGCACATAAAGTTTTATGTTTTACTTATATGGAGTAAAAGAGTACGGATTATCTGACACGTAATCAGATAATCAGATTATTGCTTTCTTCGGATCATCGGATCACCGGATCATTGGATCACCATATCATCGGATTATAGCCTATATATTGCTATGTACCACGGCCACGTCAATAGAAATGATCACGTTTTGATTCAAGGTTTTATTTATTAATAAAGATAGCACATGACTTATTTGTTCGAAAGTAAAGGTTTCATCTGACACCAAGAATCTGCTTTAACGTCATAATTTATGTAAACATAAGGTCGCGGAACGAGAGGACAAAATAAATTCAAATGCAACGTTTTGATTCTGTTATAAAAATGTTTGTTAAAATTGTAAATTAATTTAAGTAGTTATAAGAAATGTAATTTGAAATCAAAATAATTGTTCAAAACATTACCCAGGTAACACAACTGGTGTAAATGACGTCATTTACACCAGTTGTGTTACCTGGGTAGTTATAAAAATGTGTTAAAACGTAAAACTTTTAAAATAACAAAATTTTACATGTGTTAAAAGTGCTTCGTAACTCAATGTACCACGAACGAGAAAAACATTTTCTTTTTAAAACTTTACTGGATGATCACAGAAGAGGCTGGTACTTCAAATAAATCTGAAACATAAAAATTTTATTAAAAATTTTACAAATTATTTTGGGCCAAGTACGAACCTGGAAATTTTACGTCAAATATATCGATTTTTATATCGACCAAAGGGAACGAAATCAGGAATGCTTTGAAAATACAAGTAACTATGGAAAACAATTGATGAAAAGATAATAATAAGTTGATTCTTGAATTTAATGAGGGTAAAATTTATTTGCGTCTCCTAAAAATTAAATAAATAGGGAGAAAATTGTTTTAAAACCGTATGAAAAGTAAAGAGATCATTAAAGCAAAATTACTTACGTGTTAAAAAAGTCAATTTCGTTGAATTTATAAAGTGATTGTGTTTATTTTTGAAAATTTGGTGCTGCATAAAAACGTGGTTCAACACTACACAAGAAAACTTATCTGGATTATTATTAGTAACTGAAGGTCATCGGCCAGGCAAAACCATCCTATTGTATGCTGTTAACAACTAGGAATAAGAAATTCCCTACATTTATTAAGGTAAATGCACATTAAAAGTTATTACATAAAAATTAGTGAACATTTTTGGTAACTGAAACACGCGTGCGTTAACCCGTTTAAAGTTTTAATTTTAAGATTTTGTCAATAAATTTAAACATTTCTATTTCATTTTTCTATTTTCATTTGCACTATTTAAAATAAAATTATTATTCTTTTAACAACGGAGCATAATTTGTTTGTACAACCTTATTTTCCAACGACCAGTAATTTATATTTCAGTAACACAACTTGGTCAAGGAAAGGGCCCAACTTGAGATTAGGTAAGTCAGTGCTCTCCGAAATAGTCAAAGCCGAGGTGAAAATTTATTTTATTGCAATTTATCAAATAATTTTACAATCATTTTTATTGACGAGGTACATTTACGTACACTCGTACACAACATCAATATAAAACGTGCAGCCCTAGTAAAGCTCCGAGGGTACACAGCAATTTTGGCTAGCCCAACGTGTGGCACTTTTATAGGAATCAGTTCATTACAATATATATAGGACGTAGATGTCTATATATTAAGTAAGTTAAAGAAGTTGTACTATCACGATCACAATTTGGAGAATTAAGTACTATAAAAGCAATTGAAGTAAAAAATAATTTAATACTATTGTCAAAAAATTACTACCATCCTACCTTTAAATTCAATAGCTGTTCGAGAGTTAACATCTAATCGCTACCTTTCAACTGATCATATCACAAAATTTAATGAGATCCTGACGGTTAATACATAGTTTCGGCTAGAGATGAGGACTCATTTAAAAGTTATCTTTAACCAAAAAAGGATTTTACCTTTTCCGACTGTTATAATTAGCGAAGCTTCTTTAATTCTAAGAACAGATGGAATAAAAGCAAACAAAGGAGTGCGACCACAACGGGATACATCCTCAGATACTGAAAGTACACAGAAAGAAAAAAAAGACGAAAAACATCTACTGAACGTTCGAGAAAACACTAAACTCGACAGCAACAACTACAAGAGGAACAAGAACCTTCAACATCAAACCCACCAGCAAAAACTTCAACCGAAAGAAGCAGAAAACGAAGAGCGCTACAGCAACCATCGACAGATCTGGCCACTGTTTTAGAATCGGTACAACTACAAGAGGAACAAGAACCTTCAACATTAAAACCATCAGCAAAACCTTCAACTGAAAGAAGCACAAAAAGAAGAGCGCTACAGCGATCATCGACAGATCTGGTCACTGTTTTGGAATCGTAACTCCTCATGATGCGGGTGAAATGACCGAGAAATGTTCAAATTGTGATGCTATTTTTTGGCAAAATGAATTTTGCAAGAAAAGTTTTTGTCATAATGGTAAAGTTCTTCTTCTTCTTTCACTTAGTGTAGGCCTTAAGGCCTGTAATTTCCAGCTTCTTGTGATATAGACTGCCAGCTTTCTCTCCATCTCTTTGGTGGTCTTCCAGGCAGTCGCTTTCCATTGACAACCTTCCCATCTCTAGCAATTCGGGCAAGCCTATTGTTGTCCATGCGGTTGACGTGCTCATTCCATCCTCTTCTTCTCTGTCTAACCCATCTTACTACGTCCATTACCTGGCATGTGTCTCGGATTACTTCGTTTCTTACCCTATCCCATAGAGTTTTCCCCGCTATTGTGCGTAGAGTTCTCATTTCGGCCGTTCGCAGTAGCCTCTTTGTTTTCGTTTTATCAGGGCGTGTTTCCGCGGCATACGTCATTATTGGTCTTATACATGTCTAATGGTAAAGTTAAACTGTCCAAATTATCGCCAGGATCCAAATTGGATACTGGCGATACATCTGCAAGCAGCTTACCATTTGTACTACATAGACGACAATTTCCGATAGTGTTGGCATTCCCTATAACTATAAATAAATGTCAAGGGCGGAGCTTTGACAAAGTTCTATAAATATCGATAGGCCTTTGTTTAGTCATGGACAGTTATATGTAGCATTATCAAAATGTCGAGCAAAGGATGGAATACAAATTCAAAGTACAAGCGACATAACAAATGTCGTATGGAAGAAGTTTTATAACTTGCAAGATTTCTCATTTATATGGAATTACGAGGTGGCGAAATGGGGGTGGCTCAACCGTAAAACGGCCTGTAATATTGGGCTGCGAAGTGGCCCAAGAGGGTTGGGCCGCCAGAGGCGGCCAGGGGGGCGGAGCCCCCCTAGTATAATATATAAGTTTAATTTATTATAAATTATTTATACTGACTGAATTGTATTATTTAGGCACGATTTTTTTTAAGGTAGCTACTGAATACACCTTTTCGGTGAGTATTATTGTGTAAATAATTAAGATAAAAGAATGGGGCCCCTCACCAAATTTTAAAATTCTCAACAGATTATAATATTATGTTATCTTTATCGCATTTTTGGCTACTGGCATACTAAATTTCAGAGTGAGGAAGTTTCTAGTTTAGGAGTGCCATAAAAATGAATGATCGTGGTAGTGTAAACATTTTCATGAATATCCAAGTATGCTGTGAACTAAATATATCTTTAATTACACTGGTCAGCACTAAGTCATGCCACACGAACTTTGATAGCTAATACTGTTTTAGCTAACTACCCTCACTATTAAACTGCAGTTGTTTTGTTTCAATTAACCTCAGTTTTCTTGTGATACGGTAATACTTACACTGGCTCACAAAATTGAAGGCACAAAATAAATTTCACGATAAAACGCTGTATTTTTTCTAAACTAATAAACTTTAATTAATTCTTTTTTAATATGATTATTCCAACAAGATTTAAAAGCCTAAAAGGCATAATTATACTAAAAAAACAATATTACGTAAACAATAACAAATATGAATTATGTAACAATTTCTTTACACAAAATTGAAGGTACGAAGATAAAGAGGCAACCCATAGCGGAAATGGTATAAATTTCAAGAAAAAACTCATAGTTATTTAGCCCTAATTTACCTTCAACCATGAGACCATTCCCTCATCGAGAAAATTTACCTATACCAGTTGCATCTGCGTCCGTTGAGATTGACAATACACAATCTTCCACTTCAAGCCCATGTGTTGATGAGGACAATGACTCTGAGTTTGAAGAAATTCTAACCAAGCCACACTTGATAACTCAAGGAGACCTAAACGATTTGATTCGCGATTTAAATTTGTCAAAAAAGTAGTCAGAACTATTACGATCTCGATTAAAAGGATGGAATTTGCTACATCATGAAACTAAAATCAGCTATTTTCGAAATCGTGATCAACACATCAGATCATATACTTTGCTCAAGACAGGTACTTGGTGTATTGTAATGATATAAATGGGATTATGAAGATTTTGGAAATCGATTTTGATCCCCAGTGGCGTTTATTCATTCACTCTTCTAAAACAAGTTTAAAGGCAGTGATACTATGCATTTCTGACCCATGCTGCTAATATGAAAGAAAATTATGAAAACATGAAGTTATTACTTGAAAAAATCAAGTACAGTACATATTCTTTCAAAATCTGTGATGATTTAAAAGTTGTTGCCCTATTACTCGGACTTCAGCTGAGTTATACTATAAATTCTGCTGCTTTTTATGTGAATGGGACAGTCGAGACAGAACAAACCACTTCATAAAAAAATATGGCCTACGCGTGCATCCTTAATTCCTGGACAAAAAATATGAAATATTTACCCCTTGTAGAGCCATCCGAAGTACTTCTTCCACCATTGCATATCAAATTAGGCCTGATCAAAAATTTTGTAGAGGAAATGGACCGCATGGGAGTATTTTTGTATCTAAAAGAAAAGTTCCCCAAAATAAGTGATGCAAAAATAAAAGAGGGTATTTTCGTAGGACCTCAAATCAGGGAGTTAATAAAGGATCCGGTATTCTAAAAAAAAATTGAGCGATTTAGAAAAACCAGCATGGATATCTTTTAAGAATGCTGTTGCAAATTGTTTGGGTAACCATAAGAGTGAGAGCTACAGAGAGTTAGTTAGCGAGCTATTGTTTTGGCTTATCAAGCATTGGGTTGCAACATGTCACTCAAGATTCATTTTTTATACTCACATTTGGATTTTTTCCTCAGAATTTGGAGGCTGTGAGCGATGAGCACGGAGAAAGTTTCCATCAGGACATTTCTAAGATGGAAAAACGTTACCAGGACAAATGGAACCCAAATATGGTGGCAGATTACTGCTGAACAATCAATAAGGACCAACCAGGAGCTAAATTTGCTAGAAAATCTTAGATTGTAACAACATAATAAAACTTTTTTACATTTTTGGTTTAGGTCATTGTTTTTTTTAGATATTTTAAATTACTTAAGAGAATAAAATTCTTGGCTAAGAGATTTTTTTTAATGTTTGTTTTTACTGCCAACCACCTATTAATGTAAAAAATATCATAAAAATCCATGTGGCACGACAAAGTTGCAATTTTGTTGACCAGTGTTATTGGCAATATTGAATTAATATAGTAAAATTATTAATAAGGTGAAAACTATTAGGAATACAACTAGCGGAATCAGAGCCTCCACGGAGCCTACATTCAGAGAATTTGGACAGCATTGACAATGTAATTATGTAATGCATGACAACTTGAATTATACTTCAATGATCACAACAAAATAGATAACAACTACCATCAACCAAAGGTATGTGCAATGCAATATTATTGTAGAACGCGAGGAAACAACTCAAACTAAAGGAAATCAATATAAATAAGCGTAATGCAGATGCCTTATCTCTAACCGATACTGATTTACAAAAATGGTGTATATAATAATTGAACAACGAACAAATGTTAACACAGAACAAATACTATACCGGCGGTTCATTTTAAAACTTCCAGCAATTAATAGCTCAAAAACCAAAAGTCAGATGAAAAAATGTTTCGAACAAAAGTTGTATGATAGCGAGGGGGAAAGAATATGGCATAATTGTTTTTTTAATTTATTGACCTTTTCAAGGTCATTTGAAGGTCAACTTTATTTTTTTAAATGGTACCTTATATTTTTTTAGCAGATTCATATTTTGCATGAATAAATAAACAACTTTTGTTGGAAATTTTTTTTATCCGACATTAGGCTTCTCGAGTAAGATACGAACGTGGCTTCTTTTGCCGATAACTCTATTCTCAATTTTTTAAATTCTTATGAGAGAACCGTGCGGTGGCGTTACTGAAGCCTACAATTTCACAAGTTTTGTTCTATGTAGGTGGAAAGTTAAAAGCCGGTAATTCGCACTCATACAATCCATTTGTATATTGCACTGATGAGGACTAATAAGTCCGAAACTCGAGTTTGCATTTTCAAATTGGGTTGTATGATTTTTAGTTGTATTAAAAATACGAACGTGGCTTCTTTTGCCGATAACTCTATTCTCAATAATGAATGGAACTTTAAAAGTTTTCCTTATTAAATTTGCGCTAAACCAATGATATATTATGAGATATTTGCATATTTATAGATCAAAACCGTAAATATTTTATTTAAATGCTAGTAAAAGAAGATTTTTTTTGGTTAATAAAGATTTATAAGTAGTGCCATAACGATAAATTAAATTTAGTGTTAATTTGGTGTTAAATTTGATAAATTCAAAAATCAAAATAAAATAAAATTTGATAAATTCAAATTTAACATTAAATTTATGGAAAATAAAATAGTCTTGCAAAAACACCAACAAAAATGTTTACACAAAAAGATATTTATATTAATTTGCCAAAATTCGTTATCTGCGATAAGGAAATTGATTAGTTTGACCAAAAAATTGCAATAAAATATTGGTGTTAAAATTATTCGTGATAGTTAATAAAAAATCATCCCTAAAAATAAATTGTAGAGTGCTAATATAGAAATCAATAACCTATTTTCACCTATGCAAATGTGGTGTTGTAAAAAAAATTGTTAAAAATGTCTTAGGTCACGTAGCTGAGCCGGCAATAAATACATTTAAAAAAAGTTTTATTATAATTGTTTCTAAAATCCTACTTTTAGGAGATCCAATGATGATGTTTCAATGCCAATACAAGGAGATGGCTTAATTCAAATGTTAACCAATTATTTATGTTTTTATTGTTTAATAGATTTATTATTTTAGTATTTTTGCGTCTTATTGCATCTTCAGCCTTACCCATGGTCAACGAAGTCACGACGCTTTTTATGGTCTAGTGGTTTCAATTCCTGAGTCAATTAGATCTTGTAGGCTTGCAGATGCAGATCTATTACTAAAATGTAGGAAAGGTCTAATTGCTGTGATTGATCGCGAATTGAGGGTACACTGTAAAAAAAGCACGTATTATTCCATTGATAATAGTGTGAAATTACATTATTATCAATGGAATAAATAATACACAATATGTATTTTTATTATAATTTTGAATGTAAAAATTACACGTATTTGAATGTATTTTTACGTGCTTTTTTTTACAGTGTAAGGGATTTTCACGAACACTTTCACTCACTGCAGCGATATTTTGCGTGACCGACCACTACGAGGACGCATTGGTTTTTGCACATCTAACACTGGCCCGATTTGATCGAATTCTTTTATTAATTTCCTTACCGAGGCACGACTTGGTCGGTTATGTACACCGAAATTATTTCTCAATTCGCGAACCGTGTTGGTGAAATTTTCCCCATTTTGGGCATGGGTTTTAACAATGAAATGCCTTACTCTGTCGTATACCGCTCCATTATTATAAATGTTAATGCTTAATTAATTAATGTAGATTAATTGGCTTTTTGTTAAATAATAAAATTTTTATTTGGTATAGGTCAGCCTTGCGGTTTTCCCAGTCGGGTGAGTCCTCGAGAGTTCATTGCGTTTTGGACATCCTCCTGCCAAGTTAATTTTGGTCTTTCTTCTCTACCTTTTGCTACAGGTACCCATTTCTTTCTCTTTGGCCATCTGTAGTTTTTTATTCTTTGGGGGTGGCCGCATCACATCAGTCGTTTCTTATCTATGGTGTCTATTATTGTTCCATTGACACCCATTCTTTGCCGTATTTCGACTTTTCTTATGTGCTCCAGCTTAGATACACCACAACAGCGTCTCCGGTAGTCCATTTCCAGAGATTTTGAACGATCTATATTTTTTTTGATTAATTCCCATACTTCTGATCCATACGTGCATATGCTATCTACTATTGCTAAGTAAATGATGGTTTTAAGTTTTTCTCGCAACGTGTTTGTTCCAAAAGACATAATTTAGCTGGTGTATGACTCGTTTACCTGGATAATTTTATTACTGATATCTGCTTCACTACTTCAACTGTTGTAGAGAGCTACCCTCAAGTACTTGAAACATTCGCAACTTTTTACAGTATCAGATCTTGCACAGTTTCACCAATTGTTAGGTGTTGGGTTTTGGTGAAATTCATTTCAAGCCCCACTCTTCGTACTCTTCTTTTAATTTTCTTACCATGTAATTCGCGACCTGCTCGTCTTCAGCAACGATTAATTGATCATCGGCAAACAGTAAAGTATAGATAGGGTTGAATTCACTATCGGGGTTCCCACTCTATGGTATTTCCTTTTCCATTTGTCCAATGACTCATTAATATAGATTTTAAATAAAGTGGGAACCAATCAGCACCCTTAGCGCAAACCTTTTGATATTTCAAATTCCTGAAATAGCCTGCTTCTTAACTTTACAGCACCAGTGCCTCCTATGTACTACGTATAGGTTATGAATGGCATTTATATATACTCTACTAATACCTCCTAGGCTTCCCCACAGCTTATTATAACTTTGATAAATATTTATTTATAAATGTTTTTAATATTAGAATATTTAGGTATATTCATGTGAATCAGTGACGGGTAATTACACTGATAACCTTAGTTAAAACGTCCTAACTAACATATTGCTGTTAGGAAGAAAAATTACATTATATAAACAACATAACGCTATTTTCATAATAAATAGTATTTATTATCGTCTGTAATAAAAATTTTGTACTAAATGAAATGGAAATGGCGTTATAATATTCATATTGTACACTTACTCATTTTTCTACCGAGACAATTTGTTAGTTAGAACATTTTAACTAAAGACGGTAGTATTTGTAAACATTTTTTTAAAAGTGGAGCCGCTCAATGGGGTAGCCCGGTTACTACATTATTTCCTGTCCGGTAAGGTAAGATCTTATTGTATTATGCACAAAGGTTGAGAAGACTACTATTATTGCCGATGGCCAAGACTATATTGCAAGGAGCAGAGCACCGATGAGCACACCCTTCGTCGAAGTGTCGCTTTTATGAACTCGTTGTTGGACCTGGCCTATTTACACCGTTAGCCAATGGCTAATCTATTAATTTATTAATCGTTCAAGAAAATTTTTTGTTAATTCGACTATTCGAACCTTCAGCTTTCCGAATTTATATAGGGCATTAGGTATATGCGGGTGGACTTTAGCGTGCTATCCCCTTTAACTTAATTTAAATTAAGAAACTGTACAGTTCATGCAAAATATCTAACGCATGAATAAGGTATGCGCAAACACTACTTGTTGCCGGGTTTCAGTAAATATCGTTAGTGCTTGCTTATCACACTCATGCGCAGATTCGGTATAGTATTAAATTGACCAACTTTTCCTTACGTTAAATTAAATGAAGTGTTCAAGAACGCCTAAAGGAGGTAATGTATACTGAACTTTTATAAATTAAATTAAATTAAGTTACGTTAAATGTTTTGCGATGTTTTGAGAGATGGTCATAGCTTTGGCAGTTAAGTGCGACTACTGCTAATGCAAAACGTTCGGATCGAATCCGGGCAGGGTAAGAACTTTATTCTGGCCGTCTCTCTTCGGAAGGCAATGGCAAACCACCGAGGTAATTTGCCAAGAGCGCCCATCTCAACATGAAGTGTATTACACTTCCAGTGGTTCGGAGCCCACGTTAAACAAGTAGGTCCTCTATGTATGTGAAAACACTTGGAACGCACATCACATGCATAGAAAGAGATGGGTCACGACGTTCAGAAACGAACAATACGACTTAGTAGTAGTAAATGTTTTGCATGAACTCACCATAAATACCAATTTTTGTATATCGTAAACAAATTTGTTTCGGATTGTTTCTATCCTCCTCAGAATGCTACGACACGATATAAAAATATTTGTAGATGACCCTAAATCATATGACAATAAAAATATTACAATTTTTAAAGTATATAAATTTACTACTATTTGTATAAATCATGTTGTAGCATTCTGAAGAGGATATAAAAAATCCGAAACAAATTTGTCAATTTATACTTAGATAACTTCTCGTGACCCCCAAAGTAAATATGTAATTAGGATGTTTTGACACTTGGATTAGATGTATGCGTGGTCCGAAATTTGATCTCAACACTAATACATTGTTATATTACGTGGCTCTGATGAAGGCTCACATTGTAGCCGAAACTAGTTAGTCGTAAAAATTGTTTCGTTTGATTGACCCAAAAACCCACGATTAAAAACATCCTAATTACAAATTTGTCAATGTTTACGATATACAAGAATTGGTATTTTGGTAATTGATTTCAGTTCAAGTAAATTTGGTTCATTAACTTGGTATTAATCATTAACACAGCAGTAGCTTGATGCGATCGAATTGCAGACTTGGCTGAATTTCTTAGCGCAGCCCTCCGGTGAACATCAACACTCTGTAGATAAATGAGTTGAAAGTAAAAGAGAAACAAGAGATAGAAAAGCTTGATAGAAACTAGGTATTATGTTTAAAAGAATAATTTATTTATTTAAAAGAATAATTTATACGAGAAAAGTGCATTATTACATTAATTTTATTTTCAAGAAATATGTAAATTATAAGGATATTGAAAACTAAAACTTGTAACAATATCTTAATCATCGTGTAACAAAAAAGACATGTAATGTCAAAACTTAACCTTTATGTGAATAAGCATCTTTGGATCGTTGGTGTTGAATAGCCGCCATTTTGGTTCTTAAGGAAAATGTCGGCGCGTCTTGTCTGAAAATATTCTCATTGGGATAAGGAAAAATCGTGCCAAATGGCAACCTGTGGAGTTAAAGTGCAGTATTTAGCTCATTTATATTATATCAATCACAAAACAAAAATAATATTAAATTTGATATTTAGGCTACTAAATTTATTATCATTAATAAAAAAAATTGTTAAATAACAAGATTTAAGGTCCTAGTAGTAAAAAAAATGTATATACACAATTGGAACAATTTTTAATAATGAAGGAACAGACGATATGGACATAAAAGCAAAAATTTGAAATCCAAGTAGAATGATCCAATGTTTGAACGGTATATTACGAAATAAGGAAATAGAAAAGCACAGAAAACTTCGAATGTATGAATATATAATTAATATCGCATTACTGTACGGATCCGAGACATGGAAGCTAAAAGCGAATATGGTAAAAAAATAGAATCTACTGAAATGGATGCCACAAGAAGATCGGCAATGATATCTAAATTAAAAAGAATAGGAAATGACGCAGTCAAGAAAGTAAAGGAAATTAAAGAAACGGTTATATAAACGATAGATTATCTGCGTAAGTGCATTTTTTTGGGCATGGGCCGAGTCTAAGGGCCGAGGCAAAGCCGAGGCCCATAATCCTCCGAGGCCAAAAAAAAGCTTATGCAGCATGTGATGTTTAAACTTTTCCTACTACCGCATGCAAAATTATGTTTCAAATTACGATTATGATGTATAATATTATATGAGAGTACTTATTATGGAGTAGGCCGGTCATTTCAAAATTTGTTCACTATAGCAACGAATAAACAAACAATTTACATGTTTGTTAGTGACATCCTCAAAAGTTTTTAAATTGTATCGTTAATTGAAATAATAATTTTTGATTAAGTTGGAAAATGTTTGGTGAAAGTGCAATCGATAAGGCTGCAAGTAATGCTTACGCCTCACTCATGCCAGAAAAATGTAAAATTAGATACTACAATCAAGCATTCGAATTATATTTGAAGTGGTGTGCGTCTAATAGTTAGTTACGGTAGGGGTAGTGAGAAAAGTATATTTTCTGCGATGAATAATTTAAAGAGAATAAAAGTACAATAAAAAAAAGAGAAAAATTAAGAAAAATTCAAGTTTTTAGAAAACGTATACTTTGCAAACTGGAGATCCTGAGAGGAGTACGACAAGGCTCTGTATCCTCCCCCTACTACAATTTAATTTATATGCGGATAAGATTTTTAAGACTCAATCTGGGGATCAAAATTAGCGGCGTCCGTATTAGCACAATTAAGTACACGGACGATGCTGTGGTCGTGTCAGAATCTGTTAAAGATCTTTACCTACTACTGAACCGAATAAAACACGAAGGAGACCAACTGGATTTAAATATCAACATCTCCAAAACAAAATTCATGATAATCAGCCTCCAAGACCATAACGATGCGACGATCTGTCTTGACGGTGAACAAATCGAATGGGTGAAAGTAATTAAATACTTAGGTAGCTTCATTACAGATAGCTTGATGGACCCGGATAGAGAAGGTAAGTGCCGAATTGAAACCGCCCGCGTTATATTTAATAAAATGAAATCATTTTATTGTGACAATAATTTAAATTTTACGTTTGGTTTGTTCTGCTATATATGGCGCGGAAGCATGGACACTCAATGCATAAACACAATGAACCATTGAAATGTGGTTACTAAGAAGAATACTCCGACTATCCTGGGCACAAAGAATCACCAATAAACGAGTCTTGGAAATAAAGTGGAAACTGATCGTATGTTGCTGGATGAGATGAAGTGTAGGAAAGTAGCTTATCTGGGGCATGAATGAAGGGAAAAATAGAAGGTCGCCGGGGAATGGGAAGGAAGCGGATGTCCTGGCTGAGGAACATTCGCGAATGGACTGGCATTTGGGGTGCAGAGGAATTATTTAGAATGGTTGAGAACAGGTCTGCCTACGCCTAAGTGATCGCCAACTTGGGAGGACCTGATACGGTACATGAAAGAAGAAGAAGATACTTTGCGATGAATAATAATTAAAATTCAGTGCATAATCAACCAATAGCCCGTCATGTCAAAGAAAATACATCGAGGAAACGCCTGTCTTCAGGGATTCTTTGAGTATTTTCCCTCCCCTAGTGCTGTTACACTTGAGACAAGCGTCATTTGATTATGCGTGATTAAATTTTGGTAGATCGATACGGGCGGTCCCATAATTACCTGGCCTAACAAGGAAGACACAAAAATTTTGGAACAAAATATTGTTATTTCTCAACATAGTTTCCATTTAGCTCTATACACTTTTGCCAGCGATGTTCAAAAGCTTTGATACCCTTTTTATAGTAAGAACCGTCAAACTCTTCAAAATAAGCATCAACCGCATATTCGACCTCTTCATTATTGGCAAATCTTTTACCACCAAACCATTTTTTTAAGTTTGGAAAGAGAAAATAATCCGAAGGGGCCAAATCTGGCGAATAGGGTGGGTGAGGAAGCAATTCGAACTTCAATTCATTGATTTTGGCCATCGCGATAAGGGATGTGTGAACAGGGGCATTGTCGTGATGAGGCAACACTTTCTTTTTCGCCAAATGTGGCTGCTTTTTCTTAATTTCATCACTCAAACGCTGCAACAAGTTCGCATAATACTCGCCGTTGATGGTTTTTCCTTTTTTAAGATAATCAATGAAGATTATGCCACGCGAATCCCAAAAAACTGACGCCATGACCTTGGCAGCAGATGGAACGGTTTTTGCCTTCTTTGGAGGCGATTCTCCCTTTTGAGTCAATTGTTTTGACTACTCCTTGGTCTCAGGTGTATAGTAGTTTCATCTATAGTTATAAATCGACGCAAAACTCGGATTTATTGCTCTGAAACATAGCCAAACAATCGGTTGAAACATCCTCACGACGCAGTTTTTGTTCCATTGTGAGCAAACGCGGCACCCATCTTGCACAGAGCTTGGTCATGTCCAAATTTTCGTTCAATATGCGATGTACAACACTTTTTGAAATCCCTGTTATATCTGCTATCTCGCGCACTTTCAATCGACGATCACCCAATACAATTTTGTGGACTTTTTTCACATTCTCTGGAGTGGTCACCTCATTTGATCGACCACTGCGATGTTCGTCTTGGAAGCTCGTACGACCTCGTTTAAACTCTGCCACCCAAAATTTTATTGATGAAAATGAAGGTGCAGACTCCCCCAAAACATGATCTAGCTCGTCTTTGATGTCGGTTGGACTGAGACCTTTTAAATGAAAGTATTGTATCACATAACGACAACCAATTTTTTCCATGTTTATAAATTCACTGAGAGCGTTCACTACTGATGACTGTCAATCAAAGACTAAACAACGTATCGCTGTCAAACTTCAAACTTAAGCTTTATAAGGTTGGTACTTTCGAAAAAAAATTTTGCTTTCAACCAATTAACGCCATCTATATGTAAGGCCAGGTACTATTGGGACTACCCTTATATAATTGACGGTAGACTAGTGAGACTCCGACCTTACTTCGTATTCTCGAATCCATGCATTGATGTTCTTTGCGGTAGCTATGCCTAAAAGAATTTATTACATTTAACTATTATGTAAATCCGCAATCCCATCTACACAATAAGATTTGCCTGCTATTTAAAATACATAAATTTCTACGAACTGCGTACAACTTCACGTCGTGAAGACCGGCAAGTAAATGCAGATTTTCAACCCACAACTACGAGAGGCGACATCTATATGTCAAAAAAAAAATTCAGCTCTTTTTTGTCCATAAGCTTGCATATTTTCCTAGTATTAGTAGTTGAGAATGGTAATCGCAGCGTTGCAGTGTCTAAATTTCAAATCTCCCAGACGTTCATATGTGGACGGCATAAGACTGAAGAAGAAACCACGTCAATAATATTGCGATACTGCACTTCAATGCTTGCCTTCGATACTTCATTAGTCCATCAATACATCGTTATTACTTTTCACACCTGACACGGTCAAAATTATCAATTGTATATTATCACAGCATTATCAATACCCGTCATGAATACTTCATCAATATTCACACCTTACACGGTCAATATTATTATCAAAACTGCCATCAATATCATTCATTATTCATTTTCACAATACATATAGTTAAAAACTACAATTTGAAGAGAAAGGATAACTAATAAATTAAATACTACCGTGATATGACGTACTTTAGTAATATACGCAATTGTAAGATACAAATTTACAGCAACAAAATAACCTCATAATAAAAAACTGTTATCCCCGCTATTTCTCATTTCCCACTACGTTGCTGGGTTCGTCGCGATCAGGGTTTTCAATAACGTCTTGTATCATAGTGTTTGCACCAGTTTGCACTACATTCAGCATATCAAACTTGCTATGCCAAACCAATACTATATTAGTAGTTGTCTAATATAGTTTGTCTCAACCTTGACAAACCCCAATAAATAATAGTTTAAAATTTTCATAAAGATAAGAATCTTTGGGGGGATATTCAAATTTGACTGAATTCGAAAATTTGATCACGATTTTATTTGCAACATCGCCTAAAATTCCCTGTTAGCCTTTTCCCCAAGTGGGGATCTTAATCCTCTACAGCAGTCTTCCGTCTATAACTCGCTTACTTTCATTTTTAGTGAAAATTATCATCAAATCAAAATTGAAGAGTACAAAATTCTCTATAAAACAGATTAACAAAATTTGCCTACATCATACAAAGTATTTGTGAAATAAAAAGAAAATCCAGAGAAAACAATTGAAAAAAGTTTTGAATAATTCTTATTCTGAATAAAAATTTTGTACATTTAAACTTCACCATCGATGGTGAACAAAACAAAACAAGGTTTCAGGATTTACTTCAGATCTGAAGTAAATTCTGAAACCTCGTTTTGTAGGGAATTTTCTCCTCTTCAATTTTAGTGCAATGACTAGGGTAAGACAGGGGATTTTAGGAAAGTTGATTCCAACCCCCGGGTTCGGGGAGGGGGTATTGCATTACGTTACCATGGAAACGGCGATTCTGACAGACTATGCGTATTTTATATAAGATCTTCAGAAGTTCCTATAACGATAAAAATTGATATTACAAGACCGGGGGGTCTGGGGGGTATTCCATACCCCAAGGTACACTTTCCATTATTCAGAACCATCAAAATTTATTCTTTTTCGTTGAATCTTTTGCAATTTTCGTTTGTAATCCGGGAGGGGGGGCAGCAGGGATGTTAATACCGAGGGACCTAAAAGTGAAAGGTTTTCTTTCGCAATAAATTAAGTGTACCTGGGGGGTATTCCATACCTCCCAGGCCCCTTGGTCCTAAATGAGTTCCTGATAAGCATCCATTTGTTTTCATTACTCTATGTCAGCGACGCGAAATGATAAGAATCTTTTGGGATGGGGGCGCATATATTCAAATTTGCCTCAGGCCAAGCTCCAGAACAGCTTGCTACGGCGCTGATCGTATGGTAAAAAAAGTTTACGTACCTTGATACCTATGCTTGTTCAGGTTGTATGAATTCTTCTGGATTTGGACATTCTAACTCGGGTTGTGTGTTCTCTAATGCCAAAACTGAAGAAATTCATACTTCATTGTAAGTGGTCCTGTGAAGAAAATTTGTATCACCTTTCACAATTCTTGCTTCTCTTATTGGTTTTGTCTTAAAAGGGCATTTCTTCACATGCATGCCGGAATCTTTTAGAAATGTAGACACTGGTCTGCATTTCAGCACCCCGAATTACTGCCCGAGTTATTTCTCGTTATACTTTTATAACTTCAAATGAACAATGTTTTTTTCTTGCAGTTTCAAATGGTTTCAAATACATTTATCTATTCAGATGGTAACTCGACAACCGTTTTCGTATTCACTAACCCCATGTTTTTGTCACATTCCATGTAACTATGACCCCTTATTGGGAAAGTAATTTAATAGTGTCTAATGTTCCAATTTAATGTAATGTATTTAATGTAAAAAACCATAATAATGCATTATGCACACATTATGCACGCATTATGCACGCATTATGCACGCATTATGTACGCATTATGCAACTGTTGCAAAAGTTTACTGCGACTGCAATTATTGACTTAATACGTTCTTTTCGTGGACTCTTCATATTAGATGAGGTGATAATTTTGATTTTCTTGTCTCGGTCTTGGGCACGGCCTAAAACTGCATCCCTTGTTTTTGGCGAGCGAAGAGAACAAACCCAATTATCTAGTATGACCATTACTAATACATTAGTTTATTATTCATAGATAATATGATGACGTGGTTCGGATTCGACATTAAACTGTAGGTCCTGCATTTCTTTCTTGTATCACAGGGGACGTAGACCCAAATTTTCCGAAACCTGTACTTTAAGAAATATCCAGATCGACGAACGAGGTGCAGGACTACATCTATTAAGCCTTGGTATTCCGCAGTACCAGTATGATAACATGAGGCAATTTGGCTACATTTAGATACTACTTATGGATTGTGATTCTTCTACCTGTTTGCTGTTCTTCAGGTCAGGTATATTTTGTTCATTCAACGCTATACTTTTATTAAGTACTAAACGATATATTATGTTTTTCGTTGAAGTTGGATTCTTCCATTCTTTTTATCATCTCTGACATGAACATTTCCATCCTTCATTGTATTTATTTCTATATAAACTTCAAATAATGAATAGCATTCTTTACAGAAAATGACAATTTTTGACTTCGCGAAGTTTCATCTAATCCAGTCTTGGGAGTCACATGAGAGGAACGGATTGGCATTGGCTTTTTTAAAATTTATTAATAATAATTAAATTGGTAATTATGCTTTCCAATGTATTTACATTCTAATTATCAACTTAACGAATTATTACAGACATGTAACAAAAGAATAATAACATGTATGAAAATCATTAATTTTACATTTCTATCGCTACTATAATAAATATGTACATACAATGAAGAAATAGGTAATATGATTAATTTTTTATTGAATATGCTTAAACCTTTAACTTTTGTTTAATTTTAAATAATATCTACTTGTTAAAAAAAATTTTTAATTTATCGTAAGTTTTCGTACTTTTTCGTCGTGATTCGCTCAATAAGTGCTGTATATATTTGCCAGTGCATACCGCGGCAGTGCTAGCTTTTACTCGTAGCTATTGGAGTTGTTTTATACATAAATATCCATGTACGTCCGGCTTGACACGCCTTGTCAAAATTAACACAATGTGTTCAATTTAGTGATATTGTAAATCAAGTTGAACTTGTTTATTATTAATATATCAGTTTCATTCATTCGTAAACGAATATTAAAGCAGAGGCTCCATTTTTATGTGTGTTGCTTTCGCCTGGGCCGTTAGGGGTTAACTATTACATAAGAACATTATTTGTTTGTGAATTTCCTACCGCAGCAGTTACACACAAATATTTGGTGAGTAAATTTTTATTATTAGATTATCGGTTTTATTAACTATAATAGATTAGGTTATGCATAACGGTTAACTCCACCCCATTTCCATGTGATTTTCATGTTACGCATTCAACGCGATATCAAAATTATGTTTCAATCAAACATTTCAATTTTTTATGAAAATTGAAAAATACAATGTACCAACCTACACAAAAAATTTTATTTGTATTGTTTTTTTTTATTGATTTAAACGACATTCATTTGTTCCACCGGTCAAAATAATAATAATATAAAATAGGGTTTAATTATTTTTATTTGACTGCACAATCACAATGACCAAGGGAAAATGTTCTCTACCAACATTAAAAAGTCTTTTGGAGGGTTAGTTATTATTTTTAATAAAACTAAGTAGTAGGTACCTACTTTTAATTCATTAAAAATTTGGTTAATTTTGCAGATCTTCACTTTTAAAATCCAGACTCGAATATTTATGTAATATCTAGTTTGAAGGTGGTTTTCTTCATGTTGAAGGTCTAGGTATTATTGAATATTATTTTGATTTAAATTAACCTAATTTTTATTAGTTACAAGTTCAAACTGCTATCTGCTTTTTCCTACTATGCAATTTTTATTAAAATTATATGCATGAGTACCACTATTTATATTTCTTTTATTAAATAAAGCCCGAGATACACATGCTACTTACTGGCACGAAAAGCATGCTATTATGACGTAAATGTCGTAAAATTACGTCTATTATGACGTAATTGTCGTAAAATTACGTCATAATAGCATGCTTTTCGTGCCAGTAAGTAGCATGTGTATCTCGGGCTTTATAAATTTAAAAGGACTTGTCAAGAAACCTTACACATTTTAAAAAAAATTGGGCGTTGTAGCGCTGCTTGGTAAGCATTTTTGAATATCAAGGGCTTTTTATAAGTGGTTTTACCAAAATGTTAACTTAGAAATCTGATGGAAAAGTCGAGGGAAAAGTACGGTATTACTATGAACTGCAAAAAACCCGTTGGGATTCAGAAATCATTACACAATCAATAACAAAAACAATACAAGACAAATAAAAGTAGACATTTTATCATTAATCATTAATAGATCCTTGGTGTAATAATTGATAAATCAACATGTGGAATATCTGATCATCACATTATTATTATTATACTATCATAATTTATTATCAAATAACAGTGTATTCCTAAAATTTGTGTACTATTTTGAATTTTATTTAATTATGTAAATGATATTGATTTTATCTATGTTTACATAAGACAAAGAATTTAATATGCTACACTTTTTATTAATAATCTCCGATAATATCAAATCTATATTTTATAGTTCTACACGAAATTCGTATGGCATCCGTTGATAATTGAAAAATGTTGCAAAATATTTTCTGTTGACTAATCTCTTTCTAATGACACTTTTTTGCAAAAATAATTGTTAGGTTGCTGATTTTTGCATCATCCAGTCACAACAATTACTATCAAAATTAATGAAGACGAGGGGAGATGTTTATTATATTTTTTGAGTATCGAGGATAGGCATCTCGCAGATCTTTCCACTTCTTTCTCGTCCTTGCAACTCGAAACCAGTGCAATCCTGCAATCATCATCATATACTAACGTCTTTCTACTGGTTTTCCCAGGGTATCCACTGCAACATAGCCTAATATTCCAGATATTACGATGTCTTCATACAGATACATCTTTACCCATGGTATCTTTACCACTTCTTTATCATCATTTTGAGGTGTAAACTTACTATTTTTAATTTACATAAATCACGACGAAGGTCATGGCCTGAATGTTAGCGAGATCAATTGCTAATCAAAGCTCCCCGGTTCGACTCCGGGTACTCTTGGCCGTCTTCCATGCTTCGGAGGGCACTTAAAGCCGTTAGTTCCCATGTGTGAATGATTTGCCATCATAACAATAAAAAATAGGGTGTTTAGGTACCTACTAAATAAACACAATTGTTATTGTTTATACCCCCCCCCCCCCGTCTTGCTTGCGAATGTTGAACGATGGCTACAAAACATTCTGTACAGTTGAATAGGGAAGATGCGTCCATTCTTTCTATAGTCTAAGGACCAAACAATCAACCTATTTTGGAACTCTTCGTAGTCTTTCTGAAATGCTTTTGGACTAATTCGCCTACATTCTTGGGTTAACCTATTTTTCGGTTCTAGAAGATTTTTGGGAGGAGTTTTATAAACTACCGTTGTCAAATCCAGACCTGTAAGTAAAAAGAACTTCAATCAAAAAATGTATATATTTCTAATTTTTGGCGATCTTTTATTTTATTATTTGAAAAATTAAAAAATATATATTCAGTTTTTGACTTTTTACTTACCGGTCTAGAAATGCCCCCATAGGAAAAGTCTCCTACCAATCCATTTTACGAGAAAATTTCAATCCAAGCATTGTAGCAAATTTTATGCGTAATGTGGCGTTGCTCCAATATTTGTTGATCTAGCAACTTTGCGAATGGAGATGCAAGTTTTTGCAGAAAAATGACCCAGCACTGTAATCTGCGAAACTTCATTAAAAATTCTACATTGCTTATTAATTTTATTGCATATGAAACCGGTTTCTTAAAATTTTTGTACTAATAAGTAGAGAAAAACTTGCTTCTGATTTTTGCTCCTTTTTTGTAAATTTTTTTGTGATAATAATGGAATCATTTGAGAAGGTCAACTTTTATGCAAATTGAAAATAGTAAGCAAATAAAAAATTAATTATAAGTTATTTAGACGAATTAAATCTCTTGACGTACATACATCTATTTTACATACATCTATTATACATACATCTATTATACATACATCTATTTTACATACATCTATTATACATACATCTATTTTACATACATCTATTATACATACATAATATATTATTGCAGTTATATCTAATAACAATATTAATTTATAAGTCAATAGTGTTTATATACCTGTGGTTCGGATTCCACGTTAAGACGTAAATCCTTGTTTACATTTAGTCAGTAAGTAACAACTATTTATTTGTAATTCAGACAAACTGATTTGCCTTGATTGTAAAAAAGTCTATAAAAACTCGATAAACTTTAAAATTTATTAGGTAGAAAAAGTAAACGAAAAATAGTTTTGACCAAAACATACAAATTAACAAAACGTTGTAACTTCTTCAAGTGATTATACGACATTTGTCGTATTTTTGTCGACATTTGTCGTTATTTTTAATAATATCGTATATTATAATACTTACATAAGTATACAAAAATTGTAATGTTTATAGATGTTTTAAAATAAATTATCAATAACATATATTATTATATTGACGTATTTTACAAAAAATCTGACATATTAATCACCTCAATTATCGCCTAATAATTATTGTCGCTTGTTACGCTTCATCTTTTTACCTAATAATTTGGTTTTGACGTCACCCAGTTTTTTGTTTATCAAGTTATTTGATAACTTGAATACCCAAAAAAAGTCTATTTAAATTTTAATTAATACTTATTCTAACCAGTAGGTAAAACCAATACCTAAAAAACTAAAACACCAATAATATCTATTTGGATATTGTTTTCTTCATAATTTCTCGATTTTTCTCGATCGTCGATGACTTCTTTTTCTTATGTACTGTACGTGTACTGTGTGCAAAACGTTTTGTCAACGGGAAAATAAGAAAGTGGACACTAAAATTTCAGGATATTAGAATGTATGGAAAAGGTATTCTAAAATTAGCGTTTTTAAATTAGTTGTATCGACATACAACCGCAGACGACCGAAAAACGCAATGCCTTTTAAGGGTTTTAAAAAGAATGTTTTAGGTCCGTTCCTGTTAATGAGAATCATGGATAATAAAAACTAATTCTGGTTAGCTTTATGTTGTACTTTTTTATCCTGTACAAAATGTAAGCGTAATTTTATTTTATGTAAATGATTTTCATGAAACAGTCGTCTGAAGAACGATTTATGAAAAATATATAATTTCATAATTATAAGTTGGTCGTGTAATTTTAATAGTATTACGCGTTATAGTGGGATTTGGATCAACCCTTCATAAAGGAAAACGAAAATAATATTATCGAATTGATTACTTGTGAGTTTTGATGTTTATAAACTAACTAGATGATTTTCCCGTCAAGAATTAGGGCAAATTTCTGAAATGGTACGATATGGTTATGTGGCTATCCATGATTAGTTGTTAACGTTGTTAGAATTATAAAAATTAAAACTGCGGTTTTGGGTGTAAATAAAAATTTTAAAGTTTTTCAAAACTTTTCATTGGTTTTTCCGGAAGAAATCAAATTTACCCTAATAAAATGCATCTCGTTAAGTACACTTTCCTATGTAACAATACATTTACATATTTTTTTTTTCTACGTATTTGCTTATTTATTAGGTGCATCTAATGATAGCAATAAACATTGCTGAAAACTTACGTAATGAACATAATTTTGATTTTTATTATTTAATAAATTAATTAGTTAAATTTTAGAGTTTATTTTAACATCTATAAATTTCAGTGGTTACAATATCCTATATATTTTAAAATTCAAAAGATTCCCGGAAAAGCATAAAATTATTTCCTTATTTTGTTTAATGTTGTATTTCGCATTTATTTTATCGATTTGTTGTAAATAGGAAAGCGGAAAACAACTTGAAAGAAAAACAATAGTGGAACTAATGCTAATTAATTAAAAATTAATTATTTAATTAAGAAACGTTTGGAAATATTAATTCAATAATTATGTTATATTGAAAACTGTAATTAATTTATCAACTTATGTTTCATCAATTTTATTAAATTAAATTAGGAAATTTGGGGAAGTTGCATTGATATTAGAAGTTTTGAAAGCCTATAAATGTAAAATACTTATATCAAATTAGATAGTTTGATCTTGATGCTTATCCCAGTTATTATAATAGTATATTGTCATACACGAAGAGTACTATTATACCAAGCGCCAAGATTGTATAACGAGGTGCAAAGCGCCGAGACATACAAAGCTTTATTTAAAAGGCTGTTTAGTTAACTGACTAATAGGAAACGGTTATTAGTTCAAACAATCAATATAAAATCAACGGTTAGTGCTAAAGGCCCGTTTATTATTTAATAATGCCCGGCGCCAACAATGGTGTATATATAATAATTCTTTCCACTACTAGCACCTTAAATCTACTTATTTTAAAAAACATTTATTATTGATATTAAATTCCACACCAGTGGCTTGGTGTGATCGCTAATTGAGTTACAGCGCGGAAATTGTGAATTTGAATAAACTACTTCACGAAGTTTCCCTCGAAGTTTCCTATCGCGGCCCTCCGGTGAACATCGACACTCTGTGGATGCGTTAAGTTGTAAAAATTAAAAGAAAACTAAGAGAATCCACTTCAAAAAATGGACCGTGAAAACTTTGCAGAAAAGTAGAGTAGCAATATTCCAAATTGAATGGAAAAGCTTGAGTAACAATAAAGTCAGTAGCCTGAATTCAAGTTAAATTATTCTTTTGTGTTATGATTGTCATTTTTACAAAGTGAATAATTTAATCTGGTTGTTATTTTTAATTTGAAATAAATTGTACTGTTAATTACTAATATTTAAATAAGTAATTACTACCTAATACCTACTATTATGCTTTGTATTTGAATTAACAAGTTAATTTTAATAAGTTTAATTAGTAAAATATCGAGGCTTGAGTTACTATGGGGAGGTGGTAACAATTTGCAAGATAAATATTCTTTAAAATGCTGTTTATTTACTGTTACCTTTTATTATTTAAATTTTTTAATGCAATTTTATTATTTTATAATTTTATTATTTGGATATATAATATCCAATTTTATTTTTCCGTTTCTTTAAACGTTCCAAGTTTTCAAGTTTCGTAAACTTTATCTTCATGATAGAATATCCTACACTTTATTTTCAAGTATAATTCCCATATATAATTTTCTTTAATACAAATTTTTGAACGCTTGAGCTTATTCAAAGCCATGGCGTTATATTAAAAATTTAATAAAAGTAAGTAGAAAAAAGGTGGTATCTCGCAACCACGAGAGCTCGAGGATGAATCATTACTAAATCGTTTGTATATGTTTACTAGATGTGAGACTATTAAAAAAAATATAAGTTACAGGTAAAGGGGGCGGTTACCTCACGCGAATTTTCAAAAATCTTAAGTTTTTTTTGCAGTACGTTTTTCAGCAAAAAGTCTATTACTTCAAACTAACCTTCATGTATATTTATTCTTATTAGTAAAATAATAAAATTCTATTTTTAACACTGTTCAGCAAAGAAAAATTAAAAAAAAAAGAAACATTACTCGAAAACTGTATTCAGTTTTCATTGTTTTACATTGAATTGAATTCGTTGCTTTTCCAAACCTGAAAATCTACATCTTATTTTTTAGAGCCAATTTTTATAAAAAAAAAACACTTCATAATAAAATTGACAAAACAAAATAAACGGTAGATAGAAAAACCTGCATTAAATTAAATTACAAATTAGCATTACTGTCTTCATTAATATTTTAATGTATTCTGTAACTGATGTTTTTACGAATTAATATAAGAGTACTACCCAGGTAACACAACTGGTGTAAATGACGTCATTTGTACGTCACTATGACGTCGCCGACGTCATAATGACGTACAAATGACGTCATTTACACCAGTTGTGTTACCTGGGTACTATACATACAGTAAAAAGTAAAAAAAGGTATATAAAAAGTAAAAGTGTACAAAAAGTATACATATTTAAAAAACTAAGCAAAACATAAGTTTTTCCAGTTAATAACTTTATCTAGGTGAACTCAAAAGTAGATAATAAATTTGTCTTTTAAATTTCTTGCAACACTATTTTCTATTGAAGTTTAAGGCTTTGATGGCGTAAGTAAAATGTACGATGGAAAATCATCAAAATTTATAATTTAAAATATTAACGAAGGAAATACAAGCCATGAAAGCTTGAAAGCTCTAAAGAAAATTGTGATGCAAGAAATTAAAAGACAAATTTTGTTGCTACGTTTTAGTTTACCTAGCTTTTAACTGGAAAAACTTGTTTTTGCTTAGTTTTTATTTTGTAGTTTTTCGTAAACACATTTATTTATTAGTTTATATTATATAATTATATAACTACAAAGATACAGACTTAAATGTAAGTTGGTAATTTCAAAGGTACAAACGTCTGCCTGTTTTTCAGATGAATTCATGCAAGAAATTTAACGTAACGCCACTTTCTACCTTTCTAATTGGCTAGACAATGTTTATGTTTTGTGTCGGGTTCGGTCAGACCAATCGGCAGTGCATAAATGTGGCGTGGTTGAATCGGCCCAAAATTTGATAGATCTATCTAAAATATCTTGCGCTGTAACCCGATCTTCAAAATTTCAGCCTTATTAGATGATTTTAATATCTTACTATTTTTTTAGAAAATTCATTACACCCCCTTGTTGCACCCCTGGTATATTCATAATATATATTTCAAAAAGTGTAAAAGGTTTAGGTACGTCTACACATCCGCCTACCCGTATTGAAACTTACCTAAGGTACGTTTGCAACCCGAAGGAGTTTAATCATGAAATGTCAGATTGATTTTAGTTCCAAAAGTTCAGAAAGTTTTACCCAAAATTCCAATTTTAGCGCTTCTGACGTCCAAATTCCTGTTCGTTAAGCCTCTAAGAAACACCTCTTGCTGTTTAATAATTTTTATTGGTCTTAATGAGGCCAAAATTTCAAAAATTGTACGAGCACCTCGAAAATGCGTGCTATTGCCCGCGTTTCCAAGGCTGCTCGATAAACAGTTATAATCTCTTTAATCCGTTCATGATGGATAGCCCGGTCGAATCAACTCCAAAATTTGATAGAATAAAATGTCTCATGCTGTAAGATGATTTTCAAAATTTCAGCTCTGTTGAAGTGGGTTAAAAACCGTCTAAAGATCTCTCCCAGGTAACACAACTGGTGTAAATGACGTCATTTGTACGTCATTATGACGTCGCCGACGTCATAGTGACGTACAAATGACGTCATTTACACCAGTTGTGTTACCTGGGCTCCCTATGAAATATAGTCATCGGTAAGTTAATATAATGCTTTTAAAAAGATGATGTGTACGCCTTTGAAAGATTTTCATTTTAATTATCAAGCTTTTCCATTCCATTCGGAATATTGCTACTCTGCTTTTTCTGCAAAGTCTTTACAATCCATTTATTGAGTTGGATTAATCCTCTTGTTTTTCTTTTACTTTCAACTAATTTATCCACAGAGTGTTGATGTTCACCGGAGGGCTGCGCTAGGCTAAGAAATTCAGTCAACTCCGCAATTCGAACCCACAATTTCCGCGCTGTAACTCAACCAGCGATCACACCAAGCCACTGCTGTGTATTGAAATATTTTCATTTTAATATAGCAGATTAATTACCAGTTATTTAGGTGAGCGAGGTGAGCATTGTAATCTAACTTTTATGCTATTGATATTTAATGAAAAGCTTTTCAGTCCCAAAGAAGATTGCAAATTAAGTTAATCAAAACGTCGACCTATACAGAGTTTGGGTTTTATTATCAAGTCCAATTTCCCAATAACTAATTTTTATTAAGCTAATGGACGATAACAAAGATTTACAGTTGTATAAAGTGTATAATAAATTTTACAAAAAGATCAAAGCTTCTGTAGGCATCCACCCTGCACCGAAACGGCATTACCTCGCTGCATGCATCAAGCTAATGCTGTGAAACTCTTCGCACGGCTATCCCAACACAATAGATTGCAGTCGATCTATCTTACCGATCAATTTTTTCGCATCATTGCCAGGGGTCAAGTGTCTCAACAGCAAAAGCTGAGAAATCATAATTCATTTTCTTGGACCGATTTATATCTTCTGTTGCTTGAAATTCTCAGTTTTTTCCGCTGCCGAACTAACCATCTGGTACAAAATACTTAAGTGACTAAGAGGCAGGGCATCCACACGTTGGATATCACACTAAGACTCTTGATGCCAATGCACCACCTTGACATCATCAGGTCTTGATCCATTTCATTAAGGGCAGCATGTCTGAATAATCTGCCTGCACATCGTGAGTACGCTAAGTCAAGAGGCCGAAATGGTTAATTAACTCTCCAAAATTGACTCGAATTTGGAGTATTTCTAAAATTGTATCCAACTTGAAAGAATGATACGTCTCTGTTCACGCAAGGGATTCCTTTTCTAAGGTAGGAACCAATGTGCCGCATTATTTATCAGAGGATTACATTGTAATTGATTGTAATCGGCATATTCCAATTTCTCAGTCATCTGACGGACTACGACAGATACTTTTAATTAATCATTTTTAATGAATATGTTTATTTTCATAATAGTATAATAATAATTTATTTTTAATAACTTTTATTAAAAAATTGATTTAAATTTTTAAATGTATTGGGTACTAAGTTCATATTTTTTATTATTAGGTATGTATATAATTAAATATTTTTTCTTTTTTAATAATATATCGGTTGAATTCTCTTTTTCAGTATGTGTCAATAAGTGACAACAGCTAGAAGGTCATAATAATATAATAGTCAAACTTACTCGGGAGGATTGCATTCATACAATATTTATGTACATGGCTATAGTTGTTCAGCCTTTGGGCTCATTCAAGATAATTGCAGATGTAAAAAACAATTTTGTTTCGTCAGTTTGGGATTTTTATGTTGGTAATATCTTGAGTCACTGCGTAGTAAATTGAGCTCGTTGATTGGTGCATTGTTATCCAATCTTGATTTTTTCATGAGTAACAGCCAATTCCATAATATTTATTTTAAATTCTCTTTAGTTAAAGTGAACTGCTAATTCTGCTTTTCTCCTTGCTCGTAACTTAGGGGGGAATTTTTGGGAAGCTGAGGTTCAGCTCTGGTACAAACAAGATTTCAGCTTTGATTTCAGTTTGCTCCGAGACACTATTGGCTCTATGAGCACTTGAATGATTCATTTTGTCACCTTGCTAGATGACACATGTTGTGCACCAAAACGGTCACCCATCTAAGTACTAACCGCGCCCGACAATAGGTATAAACGATTATGATTATTTTGGACCAAACAAAGTTGTAAATAATGCTCTGTGATGATGGAAAATGAAAAAGGTGAAATGCATCTATATAATTGAGTTCTATTTTTTACACTGCGAAAATGTCTTAACGTGAATAGTTTTTCTTAAAAAAAACCGGACAATTATGCAAACTTTCAGAGAAAATTCAGAAAATTCCAAAGGTAATATTATTTACGCAGTAATTGTTTTATCAATTATTAGTAAAATGATGTGTTATTTAATATCGTGAAAATCGATGTTTGAACAAAGTTGAATGAAGGGAAGTTAATGCCATATGTTTGTATTGTTTCTTTGTAACAACAAAATTAACTGATTTTTTCGATATTTATATTTCACGGTACTTAAACTAGACTATGAAATCAATAGAACGATTTAAATAAAATTAATTTATGTAAATATGATTTATTAAGACGCAATTTGGATAGTGCTGTCATTGTTTTTCCCTTGAAAAACGTGTTTTATTGTGTGACGAAATGCCTAGTTTACCACAATTATTTATTTAAAACCTGTATTATTTTTTATTACAATGCCATCTACTTCATTTTTTAGTTTATACCTTATTACTAAGGACACAAAAACTTGATAGGTACTCAAACTTTTTTTTACTTATCTTACGAAGAGCTTGCAGTGTCTTCGGATGATTAATGTAAATTTAGAACGAAAATCGTAACCCCCAAAAATAACATTGACATATTTTAGGTGGTGTACTTGTATAATTGTGTAAGAACAAGATTTTTATAGCAATTCGCACATTTGTTAAAGTACTTTAGATTTGTTTATCGATGTTCTTATTTAAATATTGTACGAGTATGCGGTGCTTTCACTATCAATAAGAAAGTAAATTTTGGTATTAATTTATTGCGATTATGCCATCTAATTGTTTATTTTAATGCTGTAATTAGAAGAATACTTTGGTCTTACATGGAATATCTTTTGAAATCAAAATTTTAACATTTTAAAATCAAGTATGACTTGCCGATTTTCTTCCATTTTCATGTTAGTAAAATCGGGGAATATTGTCACTTAAAAATGTGTATAAAATAAAAACAATTATTACATCAATTATTGTTCTGGTCATTTTGGAATAAAAGGAATTAACTTCAATAATGTGAATAATCAATAAGTTTATGTAATTTTGTTGATTCTACTGATCGTATTATATTACCTACAGAATTAAATAAAACGTATATTGATAATTATTTTTCTACCTTTGTATAACTAGTTTTGCTTATGTTAGTGGTACGCAGGCCAACCCTGCTACTTCCAAATTACACCTGCCGTGGATTGGAATCCACGTTAAGTAGTAGATCCTATTTATGAGAAATTGGTTAAAAAGAAAGATTTTATTATCAATAATGTGCGATATTCCCTGCTGGAAATATAATTTCAATATTCTCTAATCTTAAGCGCCGAATATCGATGTGTAACAAACACAGCTGTGGGGGGCAGTACCCTAAAGTTGACCACCCCAAATAAAATTAAAAATTTCCTATAGCAAAGAGGAAGGTTTATATAGTATACTGTAAAAATTTTATGAGCGAATGTATTATCAAAATTTTAAAAAAATCGAATTTGAAATTTTGGATTCGAGACTCGTCCGGCTGTGGGCATCGAAAACATGAGCCTCCGCTGCTCCGGCCGGTTTTTCATCGCCTGAGCCGCTACGCGGCAAAAGTTAAACATACTTGAAGGCGCCATCCTTCAAGAAAACCAGGATTTGAGTCATGTTACCTGTAGGACGTGCGAGCAGCATCTGACGAAATTTCTAAGTGTTAGGGTATACCAATCCACACGTACCGTCAACAGAACTCGACGCACGGAATCTCATGAGATTCCCGCGCGTCGATCGGCTTTTACATGTTAAATTTGCTAACCTCAAAATCGATTTATTCAAAATTTTGATAATACATTCGCATGTAAAATTTTAACAGTATACTATATAAACCTTCCTCTTTGCAATAGGAAATTTTTTATTTTATTTGGGGTGGTCAACTTTAGGTTACTCGACCCCAGCTGTGATTAGTTCGTAGTTCTGCCGACCAGAAAATAAACATTAACTTAATAAATACATTTTGCTGTTGTCAGTCTTAACTGATAGTTATTTTTGTAGGACGCAGCAGCCCACCATATTAGCATTGCTCCCACAGTCTAGGGAACGGAATCCTTTCGTACTAATTGAGTTTCCTAGATGACCACCGCAATGAGTAGTATTCACGGTTTTTGATTTGTAAATATCCGTACGATTCGGTTATTCATTCGTGTTCGGTTCGCCAGTTCCTTCACAGGTCGCATTGCACGAGAACAATGCAAGCTCAATGTTTTGAACTAATTATTACAATAATTTTAAAATAAAATTTAAAAATATTTATTAATTCTATAATAGTATGTAAATTTTTTAAATATATTTATCATTTGCGTCACCAATATAGGTAAACTACAAAATTTGGTTCGATGTGCTGGGAATGCGAAGGTATCAAGTTGAACAACGATTTTGTTTATTATTAATGTATAAAAACTTGAAATATAAATATTTAATGTCACCGGTATAACGTCACGTTTTTGTAAACTTCGAGTTTTTTTTTCATCTTGATGTAATAGACGGGAAATTAGAAGTCGATTATTAAAATTTTCGATAAAAATAAAACTTTAATCAATGAAAACTAACCGGGAGTGTCTCATTATTTCAAACCATATTTTATGTACGATAGCTTAACTTGGTCTAAACCTCTGTTTCGGTGATAATTTAATTTGCAACAGAAGCTATGAAATAGAATTTTGATATTATGTACCTAAATAATGAAGGTAACAACTTGGTAGTTCTGTATCTCTTTGGCCTTGATCTATTTTTTAGGGAGAAATTGATTTATCCGTGAAAATAATAAATTGTTGATTAATTGACCTTTTTTTGGTTAATTATAAAATGCTTATATTGGGTGTATATTTCTGTTAATATTTTAATAATAACCTACGTTTCGGGCCATTTACATGTGGCCCATTTTTAAGGCTAAAAAATAAATAAACTATTAATTCTCTTATTATACACTTTTGGATTGAAAATAATTCCAATTATTGTTGGTCCATTACATCATATAGTTTTCGGCCATTCTATGCCTTGCTTTATTTAATTTTCACTTTCTGTATAAATTTGCTTCCCAAATTGATTATTTTGATTAATGCAGAACAAAACCAAAATTAATTTTAATATTAAATTCCTAATTCTGTTTTTAATTAATTTAATGCAAAATGAATTATCTCGAAAAAACACAGGTATAATCCGCATTGCGGATCTCTGTGTATTAGTCAATAAAATACCTTGGTAAATTGTAAAATTAAAATAAGCTTGCTGCACGCAACCTCCGAAATAAAATAGTAGTAATACATATTATGTACTCTTACATAATATTATATAATTCAGGTTTTAATTGAAAATAGTTTTTGATTGTTTTATTGTAAAACGTTGATGAAGAGTAGTGTTAGTGCCCAATTTAAATCTATTTCTCTAAGATGTGGATAGAACAATATAAAGGAACGTGAATGAACTTATAGAGTTAAGACGACGACTAAAATTCGATATCTGCATGGTAGTTCTGTAACCGGGAAAATAGTATATTGCTAAGGTTTTTGTGATTTAAGTTTTGAAAACATTATTAACCTTTATCGTCATTAGAATATTTGTATTGTACATGGTGTATTTTCATTGACATGTTCTTTAGCAGTAACTTCCCTGCGGAACGAATTGCCTTTATCTTAAAAAGATACAACCACGAACAGTTTATTAATATCTTCTTAAACTTATATCATTTACAAGTGGAAGTTCTTGATCTAAATTTGTATTATTCGTTGGGTTTCTAGAAAACCTCGATTATAAATGGGAAATCTAAATAAAAGTGGCTGTCCTGCTTTAAAAAAAATTGATTTGACGTAAATGTAAACTTAAAGAGAATATTTCGATTATTAATTAAAAATGGAAAGAATAGCAGAACCCGCATTTGTTTTTGATAGTAAATAATATGCTATTGAGTTAATGGTATCGAAGTAAACAGTTTTTTTAAACACTTGTAATTTGTTATTGTAAGGTTACCTAAATGTTTTTTTACAAATACAGGTTATTAAGGTTGTCAGGATTGAGATGATAAACGGTCTGCTTTAGCAAAAAATTGTACGGTCAATCAGATCTGCAAGGTCAACTTTAAGAAGTTATATGAAAGTGGTTCGTCAGGAAAGGGAATTTTATGCCTTGTACTCTTGCTACACGACTGGTTATTAACTTCATTTGTACTAAAGCCAAAATTCTCCTGCGGGACCCATACTATACGGTGTTGTCCCAATGGGTTAGGAATATTATTCTCGGTATTTACTAAATTTTTTACTAAATGATTAGTAAAGGTTTTTAGTAAATGATTTAGTAAATGAGGTATTTACTAAATGATTTAGAGATTTATATTTTTTAACAAAAATGAAAATTTATATTTTGGATAATTGAAAACAGAAAGTGAAAATTGTTAATTATTATTAACATGGGGAAATCTGCTTACGCTGGTTTTTATTTTTATTACAAATAAATGAAGGATTACTTCAATAATTAAAGTTATTGTTATTGTATTTGTTAACATTGGTGGACTCAAGTTTTTTATTTAAGTTTTAATAAATTATTTATTGCACTTTTATGACAACTGTTCTGCTTTCTAAAATAGTTTTTGTATAAAATCTCGATAAATGTTACTTCATTTATGTAATAATCAATTCTTAATTTGTTAATTCATTGAGATGGTGGATGATCACCCGCACATAAATCCTTTGTAGCTAATATTGGGATATCATAATTCAATTAGAGTAAAACCGTTGGTAAAACTTCAATATTTAAGGATGCATTTACTATTGATCGTCTAGTCTCTAGTAAACCTTCTCAAACTGAAGTGTACTACATTTCCCTAATTTGGAACCGATGTTAAATAGTGGATCCACTATGTTTTTCTGAAATAAGTGAATTCCCCCACCCCCCGCCCCTCATCAGTTGGCTATTTTATGATACATTTAGTTAATTAGGGAAAATAAGTTGCATTCATAGAGAAAATAGCAATAATAATATCTCGATTAATTATATAACAAAGTAATTTATTTATTAATGCAAATTTATTAAGTGGAACTTAATAATATTTAAATAATTTTTTTATTTTGTATGTTCTAGTTCCTCATTAGTATTACTTTTGTTACTACAATTTTTGGTATTGACACAATTTATTGTAGAGCAAGCACCTCTTGAAAATGCGATCTTGCATTTTAACACGAATGACACAGTAACCTTCGTTAACACTTCCTTCATATCGTAGTAACAATTATCGAGAGTAGTTAGAATTTAAATATTATACAATACTAGTAAATAGCTTGTTTCAACATTCAATTTAATTTGTCATCAATACAAAAGAAAGTAGCTTGCAAATTAAAAAAATAAAAATCAAGTCCTACCTTGGGCTTAACTCTTTTTAACATTTTAATCGGTGGTTGGCTTCTAGAGGGGGCGGAGATTCGCGCTAATCACTTTCTAAATTTAAGAAACATTGATTGAAAAGTCAGCTTTGCAGTTATCGAATATTTTTATATTTTACGGAATGTAATATAGTTATTACAAAAAAAGTCAATATTAAATTTTTGTAAAACCAGTTTCTACGCAGATTAGCAATCAGTAGTTAGTTGTTAGTTAGTAGTTAAAAACATCCAAAGCGTAAGCTAAATTACAAACACCAAGATAACTCATCAAAAAAATTTCGCGGTTTCGTTCGATTGACAAAATACACCAATAGGCTGCAGTAGGTGTTGAAGTTGCGCTAGAAGTTTAAGTGCACTCAAGAATCCCCTTAAGGGTTGAAAAGTTTTTCATTCATTTACTCTAATGAGAGGCAATATGAACGATTATCCTCGCACGCAAGGTAGAAATTTTCCTTTACGTGGTGCCTTGTTGTTAGTTTTAAGCCAGCTCCTGTTTCATACATAGACTGACCAAAAGAATCGAACAAATGTTGCTTTCGCAATAAATGGTGGTGTGTAACCAATGTTAATTGAACAGGTGTTGAACCAACTACTTTGGGTAGATAAGTTAAATGCGCGCTATCAAGAATGGTGTTGGGCATCTATGCTTAGGTAAGAAAAGATTATGACTTACCAACAGAGAACAGACATCTGACAATAATTACAAGATAGCAGTGTTTTTTCGTCAACTAAGATGCTGGATAGCCGAAATAAGTAAAGACACATACCTACTAACTGCTATTATCTGATGATAGCCGTATACACTGCTGAAAGCTTTGAGCCAGTAGCTTATGTATATCGCGTTCCGTCCGTTGTGAGTTTTCTAGCTTCTCTTTAAAAAAATGTTGCGAGATGGTGTTACCCCTCTGTTTTCCGTCACGTCGTTTAATAACGTAGTAGTTCGGTGGTTCACTTGAAAACAAAATGTGTCGACATCATTTACGATTCTACCCCTAAAAATTGCCTCCTCAGATACGCACTGGTATTTGAAAATATATATAAATTTTACTTACCTAATTTGATTTATACGTATGATTTTTATTTTCTATTTTTTCATTGATAATTGAAGACGGCCCTGACCGTTGATGTTCGTTATGATATTGTTTTGTTGAAATTTATCTACCTAGCTACCTAGCAGATTACAATGACCAAATTCCTCAATCATATTTTACGATTATTTATTGATTTAATGCGCATAAAAAATTATTTATTAATTTTTGATATTTGTACGCAATTATCAAGGATGTTTAATTATTGATAATGACTTTGAACTAAATTATAAATTTGAATAAAATTAACTACGTTGGAAACGAGAATTATTGAATTACGCAAATGAAAAGGTACAAAATAAAGCATGACATACACTTCGGTTTTCTTTCACGATTATTTAACCGTAAATTAAGCTTGCTATCGTATTCAAATGTTGGCAATTTGGCGGAACCGAATTAACATGCAATAAATTAATAATAATAGTAACAATTTATTAACACTAAATTGTAAATGAAAAAATGTATTTAACTACTTTCGAGTAGATAGTGGCAATCTAAAATATTTATTATTTGTTTTGTTTTAGATAACAAATCAGAGCAATTAAAACATTACCAAATTTTTTACTCTACTGTGCGGAACGAAAGTGCATACTTACTAAAGGTTTTGGAAAAGTGTATGCATAAGTATTATTTTTCAATTAAATATTTTCACCAAACTGTTTTCCCGGCAAACATGTTGTAGTATATTGTAGGTACAATATAATTTGTTTGTCTTATTGACGTATGTTATTTATGGTTAATCAGCGATATTTTATTCTAGTATTTAAAACTAACAATAAACAGTCAACAATATTTAAAAAAGTAAATACCTGATTAATTCAAATAAATAATATTTTTTCGATCCCAATGCACCTAATTATAGGAGGAAAGCCCCTGAAATTGGGATTGTATCAACCATAGCCAAGAAAACGAAAAGTTAGAAATAAAATTAATAAAACCAAAACATCAATAGTATTTTCAAAAAATGCTCAAACATTTTTTATATTAAAACTTTTTTGTTTGTTCAATTACGTCGCCAGCTATAATTGTTTTTAAATGTCAACCCAAATTTTTTACTTTCTTTTATTATTGGTCAAGTTTTTAATTCGCTGTTCGATAATTATCAAAAATTTGCAGGTATGTACAAGTACATAAGAAAATTTGAAGAAAATCATACAAAAGTATTTAAGACCCGTTTTACATTACACTAAATTTTTCAGGACTGAAATTTTCAGTCCTAAAAATCCAATGCGCGCGCCGAATCAGGACACTGACAACAAGAAATTAGAATGGTCCCGTTTTACATTACACTAAATTTTTCAGTACTGAAAGTTTTAGTACTAAAAATCTAAAGACTGAATATGCGCCGCGCGCATTAGGTAAATTGTCAAATGTCAATTGGTTTGTAGTGTTTAAAAGTAAATTTTCAGAAATCAGAGAGAAAATGTTAAGTAATTAAAATTTTGCAATTTAAAAAGGAATTACTAGAGATTCTAAAAAATCACCATTATTTTGCATTATTTTGATGTTAAAAACTTAGGAACGGTTTTCTGATACCAAGCGCAAAAAAATTGGATTTCCTAATTATTTTCCCCCTTTTTTTCGCAGTTATATGTAAAAATCCTAAGCTTCTCGTGGCCATATCTCAGAAAGGGTTGATTTCATGAAAAATATGATAATAACCTTTTTTGTACAGAATTTTATTTTAAATAATATTGATAAGGACTGACTGTGTCGTAAAATTAATGTGTAACGAGATATTCACTATAATTCTAATTTCGGCGTTTTCTTTCGAATCTGGCGGAGTCATAAGGAGAGGGAAAACTTAGTATGTTGACTACAGCATTAAAATAAAGCAATTCAACCGATTTGAAGATTTCTTGCAATTGTTTTCCGAATTGTGATTTTTTACGCCTTAATGGCTGATCGATTCCTTTTTACTAAGAAATTAAAAAGTGTTTTGTATAAATTCAAAAAATAAAATAGAAGCGTTCATTTCTGATACATTTTAATTATTTTTAGTAAAATATAAACGTAGATACCTATTATTTATTACATCTGCAGATAACCATTTAGTATTTTTCAATTTTTCTGGTATCGGCGCATCACATAAACGTGATTTTTAATTTTAACATATCAAGAAAAAATTTACTACGAGTTACAATTTAATTTCTTCATTTTGTAAAAAAATAAATGTTCCAAAAATCCGAAAATTCAAACAAATAATCCAGTGTCCAATTTTAAATTATGAAACTAATTTTACATCATGCGCGCGCCGAATCAGGACACTGACAACAAGAAATTAGAACATGTTCTAATTTCTTGTTGTCAGTGTCCTGATTCGGCGCGCGCATTGGATTTTTAGGACTGAAAATTTCAGTCCTGAAAAATTTAGTGTAATGTAAAACGGGTCTAATACTGAAATAAAAAGTACATAGTAACTCATAAAGTAAAGTAATGAACTAATAAAAATAAATTAATGCTAATTACTTATCGCAAGTGTTCAAAACGACGTCCATTTTCGGCCTTAGAATATCCAAGTCGATTAATAAATTTCTGATTCAGATTTCGAATAACATCAGGTGTTGTTCGGACTTTATGTGTTCAAATAAGGACTGAAAACTTGGAGTCCCAACTATGACTTTTCCTCAAAATCGGAAATGGTAAATGGTGCCTGCCCACTACCGATAATCGTAAATGTGTTCTACGGTACAAAAAGGTTGGCAACCACTGATCTATGCTATTTCGCCTAGTTTAGTAAACTTGACTTTCTAAATAACCCCCATAAGAAAAATTCAACTGAACTTTGATCAAGCGCTCTATTTTCATCCAATCTATTTTAAAAACTTGCGTTTAAATATTAGTGAACAAGTGCGTAAAGGGGATTCCATTCTGTTGGTACTAAATGGCGTTATTGGGTATTTCGGGTTACAGATTTAAAAAAAATATTTTTTAGATTTTTTAAAATAATGAAGTTCGTGAACTTAAATGTAATTGATAATTGCAAAATTTTAATTATTGTTTGTAAATAAACCATGATATATGTATATTTCGGCTCTTATATAAGCTCATCGGAACATTGTAATATTTAAAAAATTAAGTTAACTATATTCAATTCATTTCATGATTTTTATTCCATACATTCGTTTTCACTGTATTATGTTAAATATACAGTTTTCATTAATAGAGCGCTTCAAGCTCAAAATAGTTATAAAAAGAGGACTTCCAAATTCATAAAGTAAAGAAAAGTGCCAAGTTATTAAATTTAATTTCAAAATATGACCAAACATAAAAAGTATAAAGAACCAAACTGAAATTAAAATACTAGGTTAGTCTTGCTTATCTTGAAATTTTTACTGAAAGGATTTCAAAAGCTTAAGATTCAAGAGGAGTTGAAAGATACAACAGTTTTTGTATTTCTTTTTTAACCATGAAAATGTAATATGCAAAATGACGAACTTATCAATATAACTAAACCTTTTATCGTAAAGTACCATCTATACCTAAGTATGTATAGTATTTTTAAATAACGATGTAGCGGAAGTGCAACAAATAAAATTTACCGTTGTTAATAACACTATTCATTTTATGCATCCACCTTTTCAATAAGTTTTTTCTTCTAACGTCAGTAAAACATGACATTGTTTAACTATATAAGTACTAATAAACTTTTATTGTTAAAATTAACCAGTGTCTAAGCAAATATTAACCGATTTTATATTAATTTTCGACGCTGAAAAAAATTATCATGTTGAATTCGGGGGCGTAGGTAAATGTGCCACCAAATGTACCTGACCAGAAAAGGGTACCGGTAAATGTGCCACCGACCAAAAGGGTTCTTTAAATAAACACAGGTATTTGTGCCACTAACAGTGAAAAAATTTAATTTTTTTTGCCTTCGAATTTTAGGGTGTGCATTCGATAAGGATGGTGATCCATCGTCAAAACCTACCCTTACGGGGCGCCGCTGCGCTCCGCTCCGCGTTGCACCCCTCCAGAGCGGTTTTGACTCTGGTTACTAGGCTAAACATACGAGAAGGCGCCACACATCAATAAAACCGGGATAAATGAAACCGGGATGTGAGAGACCCTCGAAATAGCATTAAAAAGTATAGTTGCGGTATGGGGCAGTAAACTATTACGTTTCACCCCCAAAAAATCGTGTAAAATCAAAAAATAATCGATGTTACATGTAGGAGATGCATCAGGTAGATGCCGTTTTCTCCGGTGGCACAAATACCTGTGTACTTTTAATATCCTAAATTCGTAGCAGGTAGAATAACATTACTGGTGGCACATTTACCTCCGCCCGAATTCGGAGTCAGTATTGTCGGACTCTCTTCGCTCGTCCGCCAAACCCTAATACTGACTCACCACCTAAAAAATTCTATATTAGCTCTTAATTACTTCTCTGAAGAGACGGTCATCAGCTTAAGCGAATAAGTGTGTTATTGCTAATGCTGAATATCTGCTTGGATTCCAGGCTCAGTAAAATTTTATTCTAACCGTCTCTCCTAGCAGCGCAGAGGCAAACCACGGGGTGTTATCTGCCTAAAACTTTAAGCAGTAGGTCCCCTATGTGTGTGATAATACTTCACACAATACATACCATATGGGAGAGGTCGCCAACATCCGGTAACGGATAGACACGTGAGGAAGAAGAATTAGTAATTTACTTAAATAGTTCTTAATATAAATATTTTATAGTACAAGCTCGCAAATTACGTAATATCAGAAATTTTTCAAGTTATTATACATATTTCCTATTAGTTCTCGATGAATTTACGTAAAAACAAAACAATTACAATTAGCTAATTTCTAGAACCTGTTTAAAAAATTTAAAACAAATTCTTCTTAATTGGGTTACGTTTTCTTACGTAAATAGTGCGTATCTTTAAATACTATTTGTTGTAGTTGTTTTAACCGCGCACACTCACTCTTACCATGTAACGAATCATCTTATATGATCCAATGTTCGGGGTTACTGCATTTCTTGCTCAGAGTACGAGCGTTGCGTCGTGTAGAAGTAACAACTCAATGTAATTAAATACAAACATTCAGAGTAGTAGCATTGATAGAGCATTACGTATACCCCAATTATTATGAGGATACTTCTACACGATTCGATGCTAAACGCTCGCATTGTGAATGCAGCTTTAAGATCTTATTATAAGTACGTAGTAGTGATAGTTTCAAGCTAAAAATTGGCACAGAAGGCTCAAATTCGTATATGTATGTATTTCGCCCTCTTGGCTCCTCCTCGCGCAGTTTAGGGTTCTTGAGCTTTAAAGCTATCTCTACTCGTATACCGATAATACATTTGAATCGAATGTAATACTAGTGATTGCCAAGGCCATAATTGTTCGGTTAAATATTACGGCAAGTAAATTTGTGCTGTTGCCCTTATCTGATTAGCTTTCTACGTTGCGGGGTTTGCGAGATATTATGATGAGTGTGCTTACGGAAATATAGTGTATAGTCCATCCGTTTTAACAATGCAAAGATGTGGCTTCGAACAGAATAAGGTTTGCTATATTTAAATATTAACCAATCACCGTTACCGTTCGAAACCGCACCTCTGCAGACTTAAACCGGACAGACCCTACAGCTGGAAATGACACAATTATATAAAACTTGGACTTTATGTACGAGAGATTTTAATTAATTAAAAATGGTGGCATGGGAGGTCGACAATTTTTGAGTAGTTTTCTATTTTTTGTCAGGTGGCCACATTTGGAAACCGTTTAACCCGGAATTCTAAAAAGAACATTTTTAGTACGAATATGGTGAATAATTTATCCATAATCCTCTCAAAATAAATGTCAATTTGATATTTTTTAATAGTCAAGTTGTATGCAGACGTCATGGAAACAGCCTAGTAATTTTTACTTAAGTCCCTTGCGATTTAAATTCATTCTGAGATTTGAACTTGAGTTTTGAAGAAAAAAGACTCGAGTAGCGGTTTAAGTCCCATAATTGCATAAAGTAATTTTAGTTACCTTCATGTCATCAGTTCCATTATTGAAGTTAAAATTTTCCTTTATAAAAAGACGAAGTTCAAAATTTTCTATTTTGTAACAGGTGGCTTTCACGATCACGATTCTTCCTTCATTCCTACTAAACTAATTTGCTTTAGCTTTGCATTGAAAATTCCGACAATATCTGAAAAGTTTTGAAAGAGTTGGAAGGCATCATATACTTAAAAAAAATTGCTTGTTGAAAAAATGTTTCTCAAGTACAAAAAAAGAAATTTTTCCATCTAATTAAGTATCGATTTGACCTAGGTTAACCCTTAACCCTCAACAATTTAACGCCATTTGTTTTAAGAAATAGAACTATAGTTACAATTTATTAGTGTTGATAAAAAATATTAATTCGGATGATTCCTAATAATAATAATTATTATTATCATAATTTTATAATTTATAACTAAATTCTAATTTTTTATATCTTGATAATAATTTATTTATTATAATAGGCCGAGAGGCCAATTTTCACGTGACTAGTAATAATAATATAATCATGGTCTATCCTAATCAATATTTTTTCACACTATCACTTTTTGTACATTTTTTTGGTGTGCCTATTAAAATGTATAGGGTAATTAATATAGGGTGTGCAGTTGGAAATCTCTTTGGTGGTTTAAATACATAGTACATAATTGACATACTCAGACGTGCTCATACTGTCGCCTCTTTAATTTATAATAACGATTATATTTATCAGTTTCAATCAGATTTTGTCGAGTAGATCTTGAAGTACATATAAGTAGTATGCAATATTTAGAATTTTTTTTAATTTAAATGCGTTGGTTCAAGTTACATAATATATTTTTACATATATATTCGGATATGTTTGAAGGTGACGTTATTAATATCAAACAAGAAAACATAATAAATTATCAAGTAGTTTAAATTTTGAATTTTTGTAAAAACGAAATTTATTCATTTGTTAACATTGTTAATCAAACAATTTAAAAACCTTTTACAATTTTTAAAATAAGTTGAGAATACGATCTATTTATTAATCTGTGTATTCATAGTAGACAAAAATTCTATGTACAAGCAACATTGAATCAGTAATTGTTTCAGGACCGCATTCAAAATTATTTTGAACTGAAAAATAAACAAATAATTAATAAAGGCTTATATATAGTACACTTATTTCAAATCTTAAATGCGCTATTTTTCTATGGTAATATTGCTATCAACATCAAGTTATTCGTTTAAAAATATAACTACGTTAATGAAAACTTACATGAAAACCTAAATTGCAAATGTTTTCTAGGAAGAATAACTACGTATTGCGGTTTCTCAACGAATTAAGGAATTAAATATTATTAATTAATTATCAAAAAGTAAAATAAAGCATGAGGGTCTCTTAACGCATTGGGAGATTCGTCGAAGGATCGGATCACATAATTGCAATAAATACTCAACGAGGTTATTGAGTAAAAACAAAAGAAGGTCCTAGAATGATAAATGTTAATAATACAAAAAGATTTGTTCACTAAGTAGTTAGAAAATGTTAGTTATAAGAAATTTGTTAATAGTTTTAAAATATTAGATTAAGAAGTTCGTTATACAATGTTTACGTGGGTTCGATGAAAGAAAGAGGAGTAACGGCTCCGAAAGGCCGCTACAAGCATCACGGTACGGACTACAAGCTTGGCGATGTTGTATTCGGCAGGTGCTAAAATAAACAATAAAAGTGAATTAGTTTTATGACATTTCAAAACTAATTAATTAATCAAAAGCGCGTAACACTCACCAAATTATAAAAAGAATCAAGATTGAAAAATAACAATAATTAACGAAAAACCAGGACAACGAAAGTTGTAAACAACGGATTTCTATGTGGTCTCGAGGTGAAAAGACGCGAATTTGTTCGGTCTTCGAAAACTCAATAGTTTGAGTTAGAGTGTGTATATATTATTTATTAAAGAGTGTGGCCAACTACCGTCATCTTTCTGATTGGTCGCGCCATGTTTATCCTTTTAAAGCGCGCGAAAATTGACTTACTTTGCACGTTATCTTATCTAGTCGCAGTTTTATGTTGCATTTAGAAGCAATAGGTGCATATTTTTATATTTTTTCAAGAAATGGAGAAAATATTTCGATCTTATTATGATTTAGTTGTAAACAAAAATACGAATTTAATTAAATTTTATGTATTAACCCTACAATGAAAGCCTTTGGTCCCTCTGTGCTTATATAAGTTGGAACCATAACAATAAAAAACAAGATTTTATACCATAATCCACAATATTATTAACATTTATAATATTTTGGCAAGTACTTTTAATTGATTTTATTGATGATTTAAAATTTCAACAGGTTTTTTTAACAACAGATTTTTAAACTCCCGATTTGTAATAATATCATAATTATCAATTTGTTTTGTTGTCTGATACATAGAGTAAAAATATCTCGAAAATGTGTAATTTTAAAAAGTGGTAATTATAATTTTAATTTTCAAGTTTGGCTCGTGATAATTTATTTATTGTATAATTATTATCGCTCGTAAGTCCCAGTTGTTCAGTCTCAGGTTATCTTTTAAACGGAATTAATTTCTATAGAAATAATTGTTTCAACAATTGTATACATGTAAATTAACCTGAGTTACAAGGTAACCAGAAACTGAACCACTGGGCATAAGTCAAACACTGCATAAAGTCATTGCCACGAAAGTTGACGTCTCGTCATAAAAGCATAATCGTCTGAACTAAGCTAATACTCCCTAGTCAAACGTGCAATATATTTTCGTGCTTTGTCATATCAATACAAAATGACTGGTAATGCTCATAAGCAATACGTCGTTGCTATATTCGGTCAATCTATGACGAGATGTCAACTTTCGTGGCAATGACTTTACCTTCCTGTACAATCTAATCATAACAGACGGCCACCAATTTTAAAGTAGTCGTAACAAACTTGATTGCTAACTAATAATTAAACTGATTATTTGCACGCTAGTTTAATTTTTTAATACAGTACGAATGTTAAACTGCGTACATAGGGACATAAAATACGGGAAAACTTTTCGTTTGTTCTTGTGTGTTGCAATCATTCAGTGAAAACTTGTCTATTTTGATGGTCCGGAATCCATGTTCACATTGCTATAGGTCCTCTGTATTCACACAACACAACAGGCATACACGAACAGGAAAATCCAGAAAAGCAGTAAATATATAAATAAAATTGTAAATAAACTGTGCAGTTCTTTATACCATAATTAAGAGGTATATGAGATGACGGGGGGGGGGGAGTATATTTAAATGTAGGACGGGACCACAAGTAAAGAAAGGTTGAGGAACTGGTTTTCTGTCTCATTTTTATTGCACACTTTTCTTTTTCTTTATTATTACTTGAAGATTATTTTGATTACTATTGATTTAATAATTAAAGGTTTCGTTTTTACATAATATTATATTATCGTTTCGCAGAAACTGTAAGATCGCGTGTACTTTTTCACTGTTTTAAAGTAATTAATGCACAAATATCTAACTGTGAAAGTCATTGGCCGCAGAAAGCAGAGCTGACTTCTAAATTTCAAAATTATGTACTATTTATAAAAAGCAAGTGCATTTTTTGCTTACGAAAAAATGGGGGGTTCCCTGGGGTTAGATTTTATTGTTCAAAAATTAAGATTTTCCTAGATTTATTTCAAAAAGTTTCTTAAAATCAAAGAGGATTTGTTAAACTATTGGTAACTCCAAATAAGAAAACGCCACCACGTGATCTTTTGTAGAACTGCAATATAGGTGGTTAAAATAAAAGCGCTATTTATTTGTCCGTGTTTTTGTCGTAGTTTCGAGTGATAAAAGTAGGTATTATTTAGGTAATAATTGCGGTATTATTTGGACTCTTTCACAGCATCTTGTTCTTATTGTAACTTATTTTCTTTACGTAAACCTCTTTTAAACGTCCATATTTATTTACATATGCAGCACCACCAACGTTAATTTCAGTTCCCAATACATTTTAAAAATTCTAGAATAAGAGAATTAATGTAATATTTTTTACCGGAAATCGTCATCGAAACAACACTTCCCTGCGTATTTACGCGCAGGGAAATTGAATCTTACTGACTAGTCCGGTAATATTTAGTAACGCAGGTAACAATGACAATTTTCGGAATAACTATTGTTTGTAACTATGTAGTCAACAAATTGACAAACTTGATTTTAGCTCATTTTAAAAATGTTGTTCAATTAGTGTTTTAAAATTTCGATTTTTTACGATTTTCGGTAAAATTTAATACAAAATACGTCAGGAAAATGTCTCACTTTACTCGGAGCTCTAAAATACTCGGCACGAAGTGCCTCGTATTTCAACATTGCTCCTCGTCAGTAATACATCATTTTCCTGACTTTCATGTAAATAACTATTTCCGGAAATCGTCATTGAAACAACATTTCCCTGCTTATGCACGCGCAGGGAAATTGAACTTTACTGACTAGTCCGGTAATAATTAGTAAGGTTAATAATAACAAAATAAAATAGACAAATGTCAATGTCAAAAAATGTCGTTCAATTAGTGCTTTAAAATTTCGATTTTAAATTTCGATTTTTTACGATTTTCGGAAAAATTTAATACAAAACATGTCAGTAAAATGTCTCACTTGACTCGGAGCTCTAAAATACTCGGCACGAAGTGCCTCGTATTTCAACATTTCCCCTCGTCAGTAATATGTCATTTTCCTGACTTTTATGTAAATAACTAATTAATTAGCTGTAATAAATTATAATACTAACTAATATTAATTTCTTCTTCTTCTTCTCACGCTAGGACTACGTCCTGTACTTCCCAACTATATGCCTCTGTCAGAGGCACTGTTGGTTCTATGAGCAGTTTTTGGTTTTTACATCTCAGGTAGCTTGCTAGGCTTGCCTTTCGATGTGCCTGCACCCTGTTTTTTACTGTTATGATGGAAAATCATTAACACAGGGGGACCGCCTGCTTAACGTGTCCTCAGAAACACGGAAGACGGCCAAGAAATTTTTAGTCAATACCCGGAGTCGAACCGGGGCGCCTTGCGTTAGCAGTTGATTGCGCTAACGTTCAGACCATGACCGTCTTCATTGTTATTAATTTATTAATATAAATATTAATTTGCAATTAATAATTATAATATTGATACCTATTTAAGGTTTATTTTATCAATTTTTATTTTAAATGTTTTTTTCATTCGAAGTATTCGACTATAAACAGAAGCTCTTATTGTTTAATAATAAATATAAACCAAGTATAAATGTTAAGCCTGTTTTATACTATCGATATTGGGTTGTACTAAAACACTTTTTATTACATACTAAACATAAATTATTAACTATTTGATTTAATATTATCGCAATTTATAATATTTATTATTTGTTATAGAATTCACAATGGCCCATTTAGTTACAAGTGTGATAGACAAATACCACAATGTTCTGGAACAAAGTAGCGGTAAGTTTTATCATTATTTTTATCTATGGGACGATCAGGCGAGTTCATTTAAGGCCAGTTTTATAAAGCTCGAATCAGAGTTATCGCATAGTTAACTGAATTTAGTCAATCATATTTCATGAAGTCTGGGTCTGACTCCAGCTTTATATAACTGTTCCTAAATATGTGCCCGTTAACAACTTTAAAACTTGTTGGAAAACACTTTTGTAAAAACCTTTTTCCTAATTGTCGATTTTGGCTCATTTCACCTAAACCTTTCAATTGTACCTGTGCTTTAGAATTATCTTCACAATTACAGGCTAATCCCGATTGTTTAAGACCTCAACCACCCGCCCAGCTCTGCACGAAAACCCGCTAAACTTTAACCCTCCCTAACTATATAATTATTTCATACTATAATTTCTACATAACCCTCTCAAATTAAACGTCATTTTTGACGTTTTTCAAGTTGCATACGGTCGTCATGGATACAATGGGATTTAAATTCGCTTTAAATCCCTTGAGATTTAAAGTTGAATTTGAATCTTCGGCAAAGGGGACTTAAAAGCAGTTTAAGTCCCGGAATTACATAATAATATATTAGTGTATCCAAAGATATTTAGGTGACCGGACAGTTCGCTACGGGACATTTCGTGCCCGGTCATTTCGTTCCCGGACATTTCGCTACAAGGACATTTCGCTACTAGAACATTTCGCTACCGGGGATAATTTTGCTGTCACTTTTAGCATATTATTTACTATTCATTATTTTGTAATGAATAATAAACATAAAATAATAAAATATAATTAAAAATGTTTATTAAAATAACTAAATTTTTTTTTAATTATGAGCAATTCATTTTTTACATCGATTACCTACGATAATGCGCACCGAATACACTTATTCCGTTAAAATAGCAATTTTCGAAAAAGGGTTAAAAATTTCGTTTGAAAACTTAAATTTTACATTACCATTTGAACGCAACGACGCGACGTTTGAACACAAGGACGTTTGAACGCGAACAGTCGGGATTGTCGTTTTTTTAAATTTAGTTTGTGTTCGCCGGATTTTTGTTATTAGTTTTAGTATATTAATTGCTATATACATTTTCTAGAATAACTTTAAATGCTATATCCCGTTTTTTAAAGATCCCGATGGGGTGTATGGATCATCTTCAGAGATGTTTTAGAGCTGTTGTAGGCAATGAGACACATCGCTAATTGGGGAAAGTGGGCGAAGCCCCCTGGAGAGGTGCAAGGTGCCGAGTTTACATGTAACGTCAGTTAACGTGATAAATTACAAAAAATGAAAATTTGTAGAAATTAAATTTGAGATCGAGCTGATTATGCAATTCACTAAAAACAATGAAATCTGAGCGAAAAAGTGGATCGGACACTAAAAGGTAGATCTGTCGCGAAGAGGTGGATCTGCCGTTAGGTTAGTGTTAGTTTTTAATATCGATACCTTACTTTGAAAACCTCGTAAGTACCTAAAAGCTGTTTTTACAGGAGCAACAAAAAACTGTTTTTTTTAACTACGAGTAATATTTCTTGGTTCAATTAGGTTCTAATGCAATATTAATATTCAATATTATAGTTTTTTAAGCTAAAATGTAATAAACATCAACCCACTTAGATTTTTCAAAGAATTACGAGTTTTTCTAATTAATAGTAGGAATATATTGTACAAGTTACGAGTAATACCCATAATATTATAATGAAAACCTCGTAAGTTTCAAAACATTTTCAAAAATTGATAAATAAAAACCTCGTAACTTGTTCATTAAGAGGTTTTCAGTTAGTGAATATGCCTACAGATGGTACAATTGTGAAAATTAATTTACGAAGTTTTCATAGAACATGCAGTACATGACCCTTATTGCAATGCACAATAAATCTCAATTTTGTCTAAAATGAAGTTACGAGGTTTTCAAAGTAAGGTATCGATATTTCTTTAGAAAACTAACTAAAACAAATAAATCTTCGCGTCAAGTTAAATCTGCCGTTAGGTTAGTGTTAGTCTTTGATATTTCTTTAGAAAAGTAATTAAAAGCAAATAAATCTTCGCGTCAAATTAAATCTGCCGCATGGAGGTGGATCTGCCGCGAAGAGATGGATCTGCCGTTAGGTTAGTGTTAGTCTTTGATATTTCTTTAGAAAACTAATTAAAAACAAATAAATCTCCGCGTAAAGTTAAATCTGCCGCAAAGAGGTGGATCTGCCGTTAGGTTAGTGTTAGTTTTCGATATTTAGATATTTAGGTAGCGAAATGTCCTGGTGGCGAAATGTCCGGGTACGAAATGACCGGGCTCGAAATGTCCTGGCACGAAATGTCCCGTAGCGAACTGTCCTAGAACCGATATTTAAGTAGTGTTAACATTGGAATTAAAATTATATTTTGTTTGTCCCGTACTTTGTTTGTCACTATTCATTATACAGGAACCACCAAAACTGACTGACTGATTATTTTCTTTCTAAGTCTCTTAACGGAAACACTACAATACATTAATTTGAATGTGACCATCATATACATGTCCGTATCATGCTGTAACCAAGCGGGTAGAACAAGAACACATATATTTAATTATTGTTAGCATCAATGCAGGCAAGCAAATCAGTTTTTACAATGGCAAAAATTTATCGAATCGTTTTCTTGAAAGTTTTCATACCAAAGACATAGCGGAATAAGCCCTGCAGCAATTGAACTGACATAAAGACACTATATCTACCTAGACGATTCTCACCTGTATACAAAAACTTTTGAAGGCGAGAATCGCTTACGCTCTACCCAGGCGATCTTGCCTATAATGTATTCTAATCATTTCGGGCGAATTGTTTAATTTTTTGTTCTAAATTTTATGCAAATAACAGCCGGTTGTTTGGAAACCTCTAACTACCTCTCTAGCTTGTCGGGAACTTAATTATTATAGCTTCTTTACCTTTTCGTTTTACGAAAATAAAATTATATATAGATTCTATAAATAGGTACATAATAATTATCTCAAAAGCCTGCTATTGAAAATGATATCAACAACACAGCGATTTTTGTGACTTCAATTTTTATTAAATTAAATAATCGGTCCTTTTGGACGGCAGTCATGGCCTGATAGCGTTATCAATTGTTAACGTAGGGTTTCCCAGTTCGACTTCGGGGGTTTCAGCGTAAAGATTTCTTGACCGGCTTCGTGCTTCGGAGGGCACGTAAAGCCGTCGCGTCGGTCACCCCTATGTTAAGCTTTGCCTTGATAACAATAAAAAACAAGGTACAGACACATCGAAAGCCAGTTTAGTAAGCAACCCAATATGTAAATATAAATTATGCTCACAGATCTAATTTGAAAAAGCTGGTAATAAAATAGATCAACAGATCCCAAAGAAGTTAAAGAAGGAGGTCTTTTTTATGGTTCTTGTATAACTGTGTCACAATGTCGTAATATTGTTATATCTAAGTTAATGTTACAATAAATTTCTTCTTGCAATTTTCCTTTGCATTTGTTCACCACTAAAAGACATAAGTTTGATTATAATATGTATATTATGTACAGATACTCACAAAAGTAGGTTAACATGTAAGGAAATTTGAAAAACCATCATATAAAGTCTCAAAATCAACACAAAACTTTTTTTTTTACATTTGCAACTCATACCTGATATTTATAACCTGGAGATATAAAATAAAATCAGCATTTCTGTCGGCTTCAAATCAATTGTATCATTAATGCAATTGCCGAGCTGTTATTTTGAATCTCACAAAAGTAGGTTAACAAAAATCTTTCATATCGGTCTTTTGATATCAGCTCAAGTGCATATAGAGTTTATTGAAATTATTATATATATATGCAAGCGAATTCAAGCTTTTTGTTACAAATTTTTTTGAAAAACTCAAAAAGGTTAGAAGTAAAACAAGGTAATTCATTTCAAATTATTTTGTTAAATGTTAACATTCATTATTATAGAATTATCAAAATTTAAAATACCAATATGGCAAAATTTAAATATTTAACGTTAGAAGAACGTACATTAATACTGAAAATGTCTGGATTTGGCAAAAAAAATGCGAGATACGAAAATTATTTGATAAATCACTAACTTCGGATTTTAAACTTATAACAGGGCTGCCACTTTCCACTTTTGCACACTTTTTGCCACTTTTTTCCAGTTACCAAGTCCAAATTATTGGAAAATTGGAAAAAATTTCAAACCACCGCTATATAAAATAGAAAACATTGGTTAAAAAGTCACTATGACACACTTTTTTCGAGTGACCAAGTACAAAATGTTGTAAAATTAGTGATTCAATTCTCGTTTCAGACCTCGTTATTACGAGAGCCTCAGCTGCCAAATTTTTTGGGGACCTGAAACAGAATGTAATGCTCCTTTGCTAACTCACGGGGCTGTTGGATTGTTGATCCTTGTTCTTTCTCGAGGGGGTGGTTCGTCGTTTAGTGCTTAGAAAATTATTTGGTAATATTCTAGGGTTTCGAAATAAAATTCATTCAATATATCAAACATAAATCTATTAAAAGAATTAATAACGTATGTACATATAATACAAATACATAAAATATGGAAATTCATAAATTTAGTTGTTAATTATTAAATAAGAAGTTACGCTATGCATGACTCTTATAATTCTGCAATTTTAGCTGCGTGACGCTGCTTTTAAAATTAAATGTAAATAAGGTAAAATATCAAAATATTTTAGTTAAAATTAAGACAAAACAAATAACACAAGGTTACAAATTATAGGGCACATTTTGCGTTTCTACCTTGTTGGTTGGCTTCTTTTAGAGTTGTCTTCCTTTCGTGCTGAAGAAGTCAAATGCATACCAGTAGGTGCATGGCTTAATTATGGCCCAAAAAAGAATTCCACATTTATAGGATAACAAACTGTTGTTTTCAGATGTGCTGTCCAAGTTAATGGTAACGATGCCGTATTAATCGCGTTTAATTTAAATGCTTGGCACCAAAAATTCGGTAAACAATAATGTTTGTTTAAATGTTTATTCTACACAAAAATCAATAATTTTAGGTACAAATGTAAGTAAACCGTAAACTTGGTTTTAGTTATAAAACGGCACTAAGTTAATTAATCACTACTTGATTTTTCTCTTTATTTACGACCCGAAAGATAATTATACAATCAGTGTTGTAGTTCATGGTATTTTTGACCCAAAAGTTAATTAACTCGGTACAAAAGTTAAGTAATTCGGAACTGAAATCCCGAAAATCAGCATCAATATGGATTTTTGTGCCACTTTTTGCCACTTTTTTTTTCTTTCCTGCCCACTTTTGCCACTTTTTTTGGATGCTGTAGTCAGTGGCAGCCCTGTTATAAAAGCATTTAAAACCGAAGGTAGACAAACGGCAACTAAGAGACAAGAACGGCCAAGAATCACAACTAAACGGGAAGGTATTAAAATACAAACCCTCTCGTCTTCAGATCCATACATGTCTGCTCCACGCATTCGTGCAAAACTTGAAAGTAACACCAAAAATGAAATATCGACAGAAACTGTAAGAAGTCGTCTTCGCGAAGTAAATAAAAATGGACGATCTGTTCGCAGAGTACCCTTTGTTATCAAGATTAATATTAAAAAAAGGATGAAGTTCTATTCAGATCACGTTTTAAAACCTTCAAATTATTGGAATAAAATCTTATGGACTGCCGAATCTATGATTCGTCGAAAATACAGCCATGGTAGGATGTACGTTTGGAGGAAAACTGCAGAAGTATAGGTACTTATATAAGTGTACTAAACCCACACTAAAATCGTTAAAAAAGGTATTAATGATTTGGGGGTGTATGTGTTCAGCAGGAATAGGAAAAATTGTGGTATTAGAAGGAAGACTTAATGCTGCGGTATATTTAAATCTTTTAAAAGAAGTAATTATACCATGAAGTAAACGTCTAGTCTAATTGGTGAATAATTTATTCTGCATCAGGACAATGCTCCTGTACACCGCGCCAATGGTCACCAATTACCTTAAAGATGCCAATATTAATGTTATGAAGTGGCTACCCCAGAGTCCGGACTCTTCTCCTATAGAAAACCTCTGGGCTCTGCTTAAACTCCAAATCTCAGAAAGATGTCCCAGAAATTTGACTGAGGGTACGTTTATGTTGGAGCTGCGATAAACGATAAGAGCGACGATACTAGCGAAGCAAAGAAAATGATGTCATTATTTTATATGCAGGTGTTTATATCAACGCAACGCTACAATATAAACACCTGCATATAAAATAATGACATCATTTTCTTGCTTCGCTAGTATCGTCGCTCTTATCGTTTATCGCAGCTCCAACATAAACGTACCCTAACCTTCGCAATTTCATAAAGAAAAATGGTTTGATATTACTCCAACTGAGTGTAATAAGTATACCTAATCATTACCATCTAAATTGGCAACTATGTCACTTTGAGGGGGTGGACATTGTGGGTACTAACATATAATTTTGTGTTTGTTAACCTACTTTTGTGACATGCATTTTCATGAGTGTACTGCAATTTTTATGTTTAGAATTGGAATATTGTGAAATTTTCTTTTTTTTTTTTTTAATATTTACAAAAATTATCTATTCTAAGAAAATGTTTTTTTATTTTTTTGTTTTAGATAATAATTAACCATGAAACTTAAGATTATAGTAAAAAATATCCCTTGTTAACCTACTTTTGTGAGTATCTGTATGTACATGTACAAGGTGTCCTGTAGAAGGCTATAACGCTATAAGTTCAAGCTTTGATTATGTAGTATCAAGCAACCAAACCTTATGGGAATCTTTGAAACCTCTGGTGGAATTCACAAAGTAATAAATAGGTTGAGCTCCAACGTAAACAAAAAATTACAACAATAAATCAATTTATTACGACTTTTTACGTTAGTATTAGTATATAGGTACTTTGTACTAGTAGTACAAACTGTTGATAACCTTCTGAAATGCAACAGGTATTTCCAAAAGTCTCAAGGTTTACCAATGTGATACTATAAGGTATAATAAAAAATTTAAACAAAGTTCTTTTGCGAGACCTCTGCTGAGATATTCGCCATTAAAGTTAGAAATACAAATCAATATTAGAAATAAAATTTTTACATCTCATTTTATTTTAATAATTTTTGGATAGGGATTATCTTAGTGGATTCAGGTCGTTGAAATAGTGTGATGCGTTTTAAAAAACGCTTCAGGGCAATCAGGGGTGAACTACCTCTAACATTTCTAACTTCAAAATTTTTAAGGCCAACTTTTTAAAATTTTCACTACATATTTATATTTCGTTTTTAAAGCTATCAAAAAGCTTTTTGTTAAAAATGCGGAACTGCTATTCTGTTGTAAGTAATCTTTTTTGCATTTCTCGCATTCAGCATTCTTTGTATAATTTTTCGTCTCTGCTGGTCTCATTTCTCTGTTTTAATCTTTTCCGGGAGTTCATTTCCAAAAGTTTCCCCTTATCTCCAACCCCCAATTGTTAGATCTTTATGTTTTTCATTTTATTATGATACTCTTACTCCACAATTCAGAATTTAACATTACTATTGCTTTTCGTCATTGCGTATTTCTGTCTTTTATTTCCGATTACTTAATTCCTTAATTATATTGACGGGTCGAATCAACTATTGTTGACCACTCCAAATAAATTGAAAATTTCCTATTGCAAAGAGAAAGGTTTATATAGTATACTGACATAATTTTCACAAGCGAAGATATAATCAAAATTTTGAGTAAATCGATTTTGAAGTTAGCTAATTTAACGAGATTCAGTGGTAAAATCTAACGAGATTCCCGCGCGTCGCTCATTTTGTTGACAGTCCGTGCAATTTTAATGACCCTAAAGGGTCATTCACATCCACGTAACGTACGTACCGGACATACAATACGTAACATAGAAAACGTAGTTTTTTATTTGCCATTCACATCTACTTAGTTTACTATGTTTATACCCGGTTTATACTATGTTTCCATAGAAACGAAAAGCACGGGCACCTGTATTTGCATTGGCTATCGGTTGACAGTTTGACAGCATTCATTTTTGTGACTTAACCTTAAAATTGAAAATACAGTAAAAGGGGTGTTGCCTAATAAAATGAAAGCATCTCCATTGGTCAAACATAAAAAACATAACGTACAAGTTGAAGTTGAACGAACTTTTTGTTACGTTATGTTACGTCTGCTATGTTTTTTCGAATGTGAATGGTGCCATTTGAAACAATGCATTTCAACTTTCCTTACGTTACGTATTGTATGTCCGGAACGTACGTTACGTGGATGTGAATGACCCTTAACACTTAGAGTATTTCGCACCGGCAGAAGCACCACGTCTCTCGTACCTGTAACATCGATTATTTTTTGTTTTTTCGCGATTTTTAGGGTCCCTAAGTTCCCGATTTCCTTCATCCCGGTTTCCTTGATTGTAGGCGCTTCAAATTTGTTTAGCTTTCTGCCGCGGAGCGGCGACGGCGATGAAAAACCGGCCGTCCGGGCGGCTTGGGGTTTTTCTATGCGCATAATTCTGGCCGGACCGGATCCACCCAAAAAAGTAATTAGCACCATCAAAACCGGCCGCGGGGCTTTAGCCCCGCAGTCCAAGGTTTTCCCCACATTTTCCCGGTTTAGATTTATTTAGAGACCTTATTCTTAAAATATTTTTGGAAAAAAATCTTGTGCACTCATAATTCCTACTATGTTATACGCACGGCAGTCGACTGACAAATACGCTCCTGACCGAGCGATCGTGCCTTATATTTATAACCTCGGTTATGGGCGTGGCCTAAACATGCATTTTACATGTAAAATTTAGCTATTTTCAAATTGATTTTTCTCGAAATTTTATATGTACATTCGCTCATGAAATTATATAAAGTATACACTATAAACCTTCCTCTTTGCAATAGGAAATTCTCAATTTATTTGGAGTGGTCAACAATAGTTGATTCCCCCCCAATTCCGTTAGTATGTACTATTTTGTCCCTGAATAGGACAATTCATACAATTGCCGGTTTTATTACTAGTAACATATTTAAAACACCTTAAGGTAGCAATAACCATTGCTGAAAGCTTAGGAAAAGAAAACAAAATTTCTTTGTGTTAATTTTTTAAGTTTATTTTAATATTAATTTCAACAGTTTAAAAGTTTATATAGTATTATTTTTAAAGGTTTTTGCTTCCTTAAAAGCTAATTAAGCTTCAAGATCAATATTTAAATGCAAAATTGCTTTATAAATAATATGAGTCGTCTATTTTCAAAACCCAGTATAACCGGATAGAACAACTTTACAGAAAATGGAAAAAAACTGCCAAATCTATATAGTTTTTAATTATCGAATTTGATTTTTGGTATCGTAGTTTCTTAGATTATACTATAATAAAACGGAAAAACTAGCTAAAAAAAGTATGTCAGGCTCGAAATAGGTGTAGGAAATTATTAAAAATGTCACATAATGGGTTTGAAATATAATTTATAGTGGGTTTTGAAAATAGACGACTCATATGAAGTGTTCTCAACCTTTTTTTTGTCTTTTACCCATTTCTTACTGGCATTATTAATTTATTACCTGTTGCTTGAACGTTTTCGTAATTAGATCAAATTTTTGCTTAAACATTTTCTTTCGTATGTAATTTTTTTTATTTTACAAACTTCGGAAGGCCGAAAATTTTTCAAAAATTGAATTAAAATCTTTTTTTTATTTATTTGTAAAAGAAAATCGTGGGAAGTGCATTTTATAAACGAATCATGAGTAAAATTCTAAATACTAATAATAGCCAACTTTCTTTTAAACGCATTATATTGATGTCCCAAATCCTACATACCAGTTGTGAGGAATCACTCACACTTTCAATTTTTCCGTTATTACACAACGTTATATAAACCCATATAAATTAAAACTACATTACTGTACCAATACAACAACAAAATTGTATTTCTGTTAATTTTTTGGAGATAATAGAAAGTGTCACATTAAATGTTCTTCCGAGATCCCGTCAACGATATATTATAATATTAATAAGTACTAAAGACTAAACGGATTTAACAACTGGAAGGGTTGTGCCACCCTGTATAAATAAAATACAATATTTTTATATGTAAATAAAACTGAATTATTTGAATATTTGTAGATTAGTTCACCTTTTTGGATAAATGATAAAATTTTTATTGAAATCCAAAAGCCTTGAAAATGGGACCAAATTTAAACGGCTTTTGGGCAATATTAATAAAATTTTCTAAAGATCTATACCCAATAAAAATTTATCTGAATTATTTGTTTGTAATACTTCAACTAAATACTTGATATACTAAGTAGGTAATTTAAAATTGACAATTTAAAGACTGCATTCATAAAAATGGATTGATATTATATCAGCCATGACTAAATGACTAATAGTCTACTTGATTGAACATAATAAATTATTCTCAAGCTTTTATAATAGAAATGAATTATTAAAAAGTATTTGCAAAGAGGTTCGCTTGTTACGTCAAATATTTGCTCTGTTTGAGATTTGAAGGCTTGAAACATTTGAGGCCTGAAATCTTCAAGATTTCATATTCTCATTGTGGTGATCCTAGTTTATAACCAGTAAACCGCATAAATTAACCTATGTATGGTTGTTAATCCCGATGGGGCGAGTTCAAAAATGGGCTAGAAGTTGAATAACACTCTTAGGCTAAAAAAAGATGGTCATTAATTTGCCCTAGGTATTTGGCATAATCCTCGGGTCTTCAACAGTTTCGATTAAAATTTTTTCCTTTTTCTCGATTAACGCTGTTGGATTTCGACCTATTGCGGCCAAAAGCATGATTCAAGAAGCTGATTATGTTTGTAATAATTTGAATTATTATTGCTTTACACAAATTATTATTTCCAATGTTAGGGTGTTAACCGCAATAGCTGAAATCCAACCGCTGGATCGAACAATCCCTATATACTTTTTTCCTTGTGTGGACAAGGCATTTACACATCAATTATCATTTTTATACTTATTAGTGGCATTGGTTTTACTACTGATTTATAATTTTTTTTAATTTTCAGATCCTCGGGTGAATGGTTGGCCTATGATGTCTACCCCATTACCAACTATAGCAATATGTTTATTTTATGTATATTTTTCAAAAGTATTGGGACCAAACATTATGGAAAATAGAAAACCATTCAATCTTAGAAATATATTAATTGTATATAATTTTATACAAACGGTATTTAGTGCCTGGATATTTTATGAGGTGAGAGATTTGGTTTCAATTTTAGTGTTGCCTCCATTAACAAAAAAATTTTAGTACCTGATGAGTGGATGGTGGGGAAGTTATAGTTTTAGGTGTCAACCTGTAGATTATTCATATAGCCCAGTGGCATTAAGGGTAAGCTAATTAAAAATTTCTTTTATCTATTACTAATTTATTTATTTTTATCGTAGATGGCCAATACTTGTTGGTGGTACTACTTTTCTAAGTTTACTGAATTTTTCGATACTTTATTTTTCATATTGCGTAAAAAGTTCAGTCATGTTTCGACACTTCACGTTATCCATCACGGATGCATGCCGTTTTCGGTTTGGATGGGTGTTAAATTTGCGCCAGGTAATTTTAAAAATTTATTTAAAAGTGTGTAGGAATGACCTAGAATTAAATGAACTCCATTAGGACGTTCGCATACTATCGTTTCTCGTTCGCATTAACATGATGATTATTTAATAGGAATGGAATTACGTTATCATTATTTTTACACTGGTTCTATAGTAATAATTGATATTATGGCAATGATATTTAAAAAAAAATTGGTTTATTTTTAATCTTCCTAAGAAATGAAATTTATCAATTTTCATTAATTTTATTTTATCTGTTTTAAAATTTAATTTAAAAAAAAGGATTAAAAATTAATTTATCTGAAATTTTAAATTAATGTTACTTTTTTTTTATTTCTTGTGTTTAATTAAAACCATCAGACACTGCCATTTTACATACAATAGACTATAATAAGAATTTAATTGCGAAAAATAATGTTTTTAACAAAAAAAGGAGGCTCGAAATTTATGTACATTATTAACGATGACTTACGATATGTCCATTTAGATCTGTCCGTTTTTCTTCGATGTTCATAAGCTACAGACTTTCCCTTTTGGTTTTATTAGTGTTCCTAGGGGTGTATGACAAGATACTAATTTTCATACTAAATTGTATTTAATTTTATGCAGTGCACATTGTGCAAACGCTCTAAGTTCGTCACTGCGCATAATTGGATGCAATTTAGTAAGAAAATTAGTATGTCATTTAGAGGCAATATATAAATTATTAGCTCGTGATAAATTATATAATTAAAAATTTACAGTCTAAATAAAAATTCATAAGCAATTTTTTTTAATAACGCATCTGAAGAAGAAGTAGAAACACTGCTCCTTAAAGATAAAGAATATTTATTGCATTTTTATTAATTTTACTTGATAATTTACTTATATGTTAATTTCCAACTTATTAAAAGTTTTGAACGCTCAGAGAATAACCTCAAAATATTTTTGTTCTAATATTTTTGGCTGCTAAGTCCGGCATTGGCACATTTAAATTCCGGTTTTAATCATTTATTGCTTGCTAAAGCGTTGCATGGTGGTGAGCGAACGGCTCAGCATCCTTGGAGGTTCTATCTATAGAGGTATTTTTCTCTCGCCAAATATCTGTCTTCTGGCCCAAGGTAACATTATGTATGTATATTCGGTTATGAACGTCTTGCGACATTTTCCCGATACCTCCCTGTCTCTGCTCGTTGCGTGTTGAAAATGTGTGACGAGCACAGAGGACCTACAGCTTAACGTGGATTCCGAACCACGGGAATAGACGATTTTTACATCACCTACTCCGATCAGGGAAGTTTTTTAGCCATAAATAATGTTATCTGGGGCCAGCAGATAGACATTTGGTGAGCGAGAATTTCTTCTATAGATAACTAAACTATTATACACAATTACATGGTTCCTCAAAATAAACTAGATGCATTTTGATATTTAAATAAAATTTTTAAATTGAACTTGAAAAATTAACTAGTTAATTCAACCAAATAATCAGTATAAAAATTATTTTTGCATAAGCTTTCAGCAATGTTTATTGCTGCCTTCAGATGTTTATTAATAGTTTTGATTTATTGTTTAATAAACGAATTAATTTTTAACGTTTAATTAAAAAAAAATTTATTTAACTTAATTATAGTTAACTTTTTCGGATTTATAATAAAATCCATTTGTTCAGCTTGCGCCATCTTTGCAATATTACATAATATCCAGTACAAAAGTTTTGTATCCCATTCCTGTTTTTCTTTGAAAATTCGGTTTTATTTTAGCTCATTCGTTGATTTGTCAGGAGACCTTGGGGTACAAAACAATTTTCCAAATCGAGATAACCATAACATTTAAATAAATTGCAATAATGATGTTGAACAAGACAGATTTAATCTGATTTGTGAAATTTTAATACCTACACTATTATGGAGAACCCTGTCTAACACCGAATTAAAATTAGTCACCTGTTATGTTACTCGGAGTATTAGCGGAATACTTTGTATAGACGGAAATATTCTTAAATTGAAGGGTTTCTTATAGCGCGGTTTCCATATAACGTAGGACGAATTAATCGCGTTATAGGAGGGTTGACTGTATATTAGAGTGGTACTTAATTTGGTAATATCCTAATTTCAATGCTCCACCGGTATGCGGCTAGTATGCCTCTAAATGAATAAACAGAGATGTGGTAAAAATTACAGGTTACTACCTCAATTCTAAATACATCCCCACAGCCTTCCATTTTTCCCATTTAATTAAGATAATATGATTTTTGGCACTTTGCAATTTAATATTGTTTTTACTTTTCTTTGTATTTTTGTAGCAATACTGCAATAGTAAAGAACATTAACCACGACATGCCATAAATCTTTGTACCGATGAACTTTGACTATAATAACACTGGTGTACAAAATTTTAACTTTGTCGTGCCACATGGACTTTTATGATATTTTTTACTTTAATAGGTGGTTGGCAGTAAAAACAAACATTAAAAAAAATCTGTTAGCCAAGAATTTTATTCTCTTAAGTAATTTAAAATATTTCAAAAATCAATGACCTAAACCAAAAATGTAAAAAAGTTTTATTATGAAGTTACGATCTAAGATTTTCTAGCAAATTTAGCTCCTGGTTGGTCCCTTTTGATTGTCCAACAGTAATCTGCCAACATATTTGGATTCCATTTGCCCTGGTAACGTTTTTAATCTCGCGTGCGAATTGAATTCCCGTGGCAGCGGGGGGAAGCACTAGCTTCCACTTTTGGAATTTTAAATGGAATCTCTTGATTCCATTTAAATACGCGTTAAAAATAAATGTTAACTTTATCTTATCAACCTATATCCGACGCTCAGTTAGTTAGTTTTAACCTAGTTAAGCTCAGGTTAGAGTGCTCAATAGCGTAACCAGGAAGCTATGGGAGCCGAGTCCTTCCCATCTTTTAAAAAGTCGAAAGAAAATATAAGAGAATACGGTTACGCCACTGTAATGCAGAACGTATTTTTTTGTTTATTCGAATTTCTGATTGTACTACAACTAAACGTTTAGTAAGTTTTCGGCGATGCACTGTTTTCGAGTTAATTTAAATCAAAAACAATTGTATTAATGATGATATAATATTCTTATTGAATTAATTTGAACCCAGATCTTTCTATATTACATATATGGAACAATTCACAAAATGTTATGAACGAATATAATTAATTTAAATAGAACTACGAATGGTACGTGCGCTATATGAAATTAGGGTAACGGGTTTTTGATTACATGTCATTATTTGTAAAGATTTAATTATTTTAAAAATATGTACCGCTATATAGGTACACAAATAGTTGATAATTTTTATATGATACATTATAATACTTTATGTGCAATATGGCTAAATAATAAATATGTTGCCAATAGTTTTTATCGTATATTTTAAATTTTATTTTCTTAAAATATAATTTTTATAGATTAGGTACATTATTTAAAATAAAATATAAAGTTAAAATCGATTAACAAGCCAAAGTAAAGCAACAATTTGGCGTTTTTCAATACAAAATTAGGACAAACGTATAAAATGCAAACATATCTATTGAATTTTTACACCAACTGTAAAATTCATTGTTGCTATTTTCGGATCACAACTGGAATTTCTTCTTATAATTTTTTTTCATACGAAATAAACCTCGTCACCCAATTTTAATTAATTTTTCCATTTGTAACACCAAATTGATAATTTCAACTTCATGCAAATTAATAAATATCAGTAATAGGAATCAAATAACGGCGTTTTTATTAATATTTTATTAAATTTAATTTACTGTCATATTTGTATTGACGAAAGGTTCAAATTTAGAACACAATTGGATCAAAAAACACTTTTGATTTGAAATTAGCGAAATGAGTACACAACTTCCATTAAAAATTTGGAAGTAGAAGTATCTCATCCTAGATTTTATTTTAATTTAAAAATACAATTTTAAAACCTAATTATTTTTTTTTAGGTGGGCATAGTACATTTTTTGCATTATTAAATGCTTTTGTCCATGTAGTCATGTACTTTTATTATATGGTTGCTGCCATGGGTCCTCGATACCAAAAATATATATGGTGGAAGAAATACCTTACTAGTTTTCAAATGGTAGTACAATAATTAAAAAACTTGTGATTGATTAACTTGCGTTTGATTTATTTTTAGATTCAATTTGTTTGTATTTTTACACATCAATTCCAACTTCTGTTCACTGAATGTAATTACCCTAAGTCTTTCATGATTTGGATTGGATTACACGGTGTCATGTTTCTATTTCTATTTTCTGGCTTTTATAAAGTCAAATATACAGCCGATAGGAAAGGAAGAAGTAGTAACAGGGGTGCTTGCATGGTAAGTTTGCATGTAACATTTTATTGCCTTTTATTAAGTTGGTATATTGTTTAGCCCGTCGAAGACGAGCCAGTAGCCAATGGAAAAGTATCGAATGCGAAAGAAGATTGTTTAAGTAGCACTTACTTAGGGAGTGAATTATCCAGTACTTATAAACCCTGTTATTCTAATGGAATAAACAATGGATTTGTTAGTCAAACTATCCAAAGTAATGGCAAAAAGATAGACTAAAAATTAAAATTTATTGCAACTTTTATTTATGTGCTGGAAAGTTTTGTTTGAGAACGTTTTTAATTTAAGTATACAATTTGTATTTTCATAGTCAAAACATTAAGTTTTTCTTTACATTTAAGTGTTTTTAACGCAAGTGAAGAGAGAGTTTGTTTTGCGTTTAGGAAATTTTTTATGTAATAGTAAAATTTAATAAATCGTTGGCTCAGGGCAATTAGTTAAAAGCTTTGAATATACGTGCCAAAAGAACGCTTATGCTGTTGTAGTTAAAATTGTTTGCATTTGAAATGCGCGTTAAGACTTAGATATTATGGTCTGGTTTGTGCTTAAAAGGGACCATTTTTTTAAGTTGAAATTTGCTTTGTTCGATACGCCAAGAGTGCCTACAAGTATACATGTACATTGTACATATTGTACAGAAAATTGTAGCAAAGCGTTTTTGTGTTTATATTTTGTATGAATGTTGCTTTATCGTTGTTAAATTAAAGTTTACTGATGGCGGGAAGCCGGCGCTTTGAATTTTTTGTTTTTAATTTACATGTTGTATTATTTTTTTTTACTTGTGAACGTAAAAATTGAGTACTTAGTACTTTTTATTTATATTTGTTATACGTTTAACTTGATCAATGTACATAATAAAAATATAGATAGGTTACAAAGTATAATAAATATTTAAGCTTTACAGCTCTCTACTTACATCTTGTTAATTCAACAATTTTGACTTTTTATTTTGATTGTGAAAATAATGGATTTTGCTCCAGTGAAGTTTAATAAATTTTTTATAGCACCTTCTCAATCAAAAATCATGAATTGTGATAAAAAAATAAATTGTTGCGATTATTTTATGTGTTAAACTAGGTACATGGTTTATAGTTTATGTATTGAATACTTATTGTAAAATTTAGATTTCTAACGCTTAATTTGTTTTGTTTTCGAATTGTAAGTATTTATTGTACTGGAAAATATTGAACAGATGGATGTATAGTATATTTTGTAAATAAATACTATGAGAAGCAAATCTATTTTCATTTTAAATAACAATCATAATTTTGATTCCATTAGGCAAACTCAATTACAGGAAATAATTTGTTGGATAATGGAACAGTATCATCATCAAAGAAACAACGATATTGTATTCAGTTTTGGGAGCGTGGCGCCCCATCACCCTCTTCGTACCAAATGTCACTAACTACCTGTCAGATAAATCGAACACGTGACGTCTTTTCGTCAAATTCTGCTCCGTCAGATAAGCTTAACTGAAGGTGAAAAAATCGGCCTTAATTATCATGTTCCAAAGTGCTTACCGCAAATCTATACACATGATATTTTTGGAAAAAAGGCGACCGTGTTATAGTAAAATTCCGCGGTTTCCCTTATCTGATCTCTACTACACATAAGCAATAATTACATGAACAGCCAGCTTTGTAGGTAGCAGGGTTTGCGATACAGGGATGAACGAAAAAATGAGTCAGCCGGCTTGGTGTAAAGAAACTAAATTTAAAAATAAATCATGAAACATTAAAAAGGATTTTTATCATATTTGTACCTATTGCTTATAACCTCGTTGTAACTGTCTCGAATGATTAATTAAAACAAATATTATTACACTACGAGAAGTAATCTCGGGTTACTTTTAAACTTGTGTCCAGATGGTAAACTAGCTCAGGAAGTCGGCAAGCCAGAGGTAGGTTTGTCAATTGATCTCTGATAAGAATTAATGGTATATCTCCAAAATTAAAAATATCAATTTGTGACCATCCAAGAGGTCATAAAAGATGAATATAAATTAAAGGTGCTGGTAGATAATATAGTAAAATTGCAGATATTCAAATCGGAGCACTTTACCCAGATTATCGATGCTCTTGATAAAAAGAAGACACAATATGTCACTTACAAATTCAAGGAAGAAAGAAGCTTTCGTACTGGACTTAAGGGAGTACATTCTTTAACACCGACAGAACAGATTATAATAACATGCTTGAAAAAGTTAAGACATGATGTGACAAATGTAAGGAACATAAAGCACAGAGAAATCAAACAGCCATTGTCAATGTTTTATGTAGACTTCAAATCGAAAGAAAACAACAAAGAAATATATAAAGTTGTCGAATTAGCAGAGTCGATAGTAACATTTGAACCACCACATGCCAGACGTATCATCCTACAATACTCGAGGTGCCAGGAATATGGACATACAAAAATCAACTGTCGAAAAACATATCGCTGTGTATCGAAAATAATAAACTAATTTCGATTTATTTTATTCCCCCTAAAACGATTCACCAAAATAAAAAATTAATACTAATATTGAATAATAATCATTAATATAATAATAAATTAATATCAGATTGGCTAGATTATGTTTCGCGTTCAGTAGTGGATCCAAAATTGGAAACAACTATACAAAAATAATTTTAAGTCAACAAGTAAATTAAAATTTAGTAAATAATTTTTTTTAATTTTGTGCCCTTTTATTTTAAATTTTAAATAAAAAAAAAACATTAAATAATTTTAACATTCTATTTTCTTTTGTCAATAATTAAAATAACACAAGTTATTGAAGTTAATAATCACATTTTCACATAAAAAAATGTTAAGTGTTATTTTTAATTGATATTAATACTTTGTCTAATATTCGATTAAATTATTGGTTTCCAAAAGAATTTCATTTGAATGTACACATTTTTCGGGAATCCTATATTGGCATCCAACTATACAGTTCTTCAATTTACTTCCAGATTCTATAACGACGCCATTACAAATTATACAATTCTCCAGAACAACACTAAAACAATTTTATAAAATTATTATTTTCCCACTAAAATAAAATTGACTTACTTTTCTTTTACAATTACGTTATTCATTAAAATACTATTAAAAACTCGCGAAAAGTTATCCACTGTAGAATTTGAACTGATAATACTGCTCTTATATGCGGATTTTTCATTTAATTTGCACTTATCCCACACTATGCAATTGGAGTCGACTTGAGTTGATTTAATATCTGCTGTAGGATGTATGGATACTAAGGGTAAACCTCTTGTAATGGTACTCCATAATTCTGGAATCTAAAATTAAAAATTGCTAAATCTCTCAACACCACGTTTAAAAATATCAGACACAAATCGGTGCGGCTATGAACAATCAATAGGCCAACATCGAGGCCACAGGCCTTGCAGAGCTAGCCACAAATATTAGCCAAAGATCGATTTTCAATTGGCTAGTTTTCTAACAGATTGTCATTAGTAGTTGTCAATAAAAAGAAATGTGCACAGTAGTTCTGGTTAAAAGAGAGACGTCATTTTAGACAAGGGATCGTCCATAAATTACGTCACGCTCCTAGGGGGGGGGGGTCCGAACCTTGTGCTTGTGACGATGGGGGGCGGGGGGTTTCAAAAATTGTGATGTCACAAATATAGATTGAATATTTTATTATAAGTATTTCAAAATAACTATTTTTGAGCTTTTAAACTTTTTTCTCATTTTTAAAAAGAGTTTAAAGGATTAAAAAAATTAATTGTAGTTGGTATTCTGTAAGTGTATATTTATGTATAAATATACAGAAGCCGTCATAAATCTATTAATAAATTGTTATAAGTCAAAATTAAACAGATTGTAAAATATTAACCCTTTCACCGGTTGACCCACAAATTTGTGGGTAAAAAATGAAGAAAGAAATGCAAAAAATTTGTCAATGCCAATCACATAAATTTATATATATAAGATATAATTTTCTTCCAAGAATATCACAATGGCCCTCGTAATTAAAGATTTATCAATTTATTTTCCCTTTTAAAAATTTTTTAAAAATGATTATTTTTTTTATTATTAAAATTTCGAAATCATAAATTTATTATTCTTGATTCTAAATAAATCCATAAACTTACCAAAATTTAAGAATAAAATAACCCCTGTGACGATGGGGGGGGTTAAAAATTGCGTGACGTAATTTATGGACGACCCCCAAATACAACTTTTACAAAAAAGACCAAAGTTTAAGAGTAAGCAATTATATTTACCTTAGAATTTACTGAGCAATAAGATGTTAAATTATTAACACGAATTCCATAATCTTCAGAAGGTGCTACATATGCGAAGCATCGAACGGAGTCACCAAGATAAACAGGTTTAGTATCCCCTTGATGATCAGTATACGTAGAACAATCTCTTATCAATTTATCTAAATCTGGTTCTGCTGCAAATTGCAAAATATCAATTTTGTCTTTTGCATCAACAATCGATAAATTGTCACAAATTTCTGTCGTTCTATGTGCTTGTTTGTTAATAATGTGAGGTAACAATTCCCCCTTAATAGAAGAAATGTTAGGTTTGTTAACCAAATACTTGACGACCCAATTTTCGAGAATGTAAAAATGTGAATCAGTAAGATTGTTGTAAACTCTGGTTCTACCGTATCTGCTAAGTTTGTTGTTTAAATCTACAATATTATCAAAATCACCAGTGGATGTCATTAGTACTAATCTATCTTCGTGTGCTAATCCGATCATGTCACGTTCTAAAATATTGCATCATTTAATAAAATATTAAACCGCTACTAAATAAAAATTACCAGGTTTGTGTTTAGATTTAGGTCCTGGCACTACAGTTGATTTGTCTAACGCAGATTTAAAAAACAAGGCACATGCCGATGCTTTGTGCTTAAAAAATAAATCAAATACGTTCACTAAATTTACATTTGTAATTAAATCGCACGACAAAACTATGACGGTAGATATCAGTTTATCACTTATCAGTCTCAAAGAATCCGCAGTTCCATACACATCATTATTAATTGAAACGTAATCAATCTTAATTGTTAAATCGGTCTTTTCGAGGGTACTCTGAATTTCCGCTTTCTGATTGTCTGACACTATCATGATGACATCTAAAAATGTAACGACATAAATTAAGAGGCCAAATACCTTTAATATTTCATCAATTTCGTACCTGATAATTTCATTTGCTGAAGTTTTTGTAAGATATACCACACCAATGGCTTGTTTCCAACAGGTAACAAACATTTTGGTTTTCCTACGGTAACTTCTGGCATACGTGATCCCCTACCCGCGGCTAATACAACGGCTTGAAATGCTGGTCGAGGAGACATGTTGATAGCAAAACAATAAAATCTTCTAGGCACTGCACAAACAGATGTTTAAAATGAGGTTACGTTAAAAAATACAGCGAAATACAGGTTGTCAATTTTCAAAACAGAAAACCCTGTGCACATGACAACACGCACCGCAGCGGCACCACCTAGTGGCGGCGAAAATCCAAAATAAAATTTGAAATAAGAAAATAATTTTTATGTATTCATCCATTAATTACGTAAGGGTTTGGATATCTTACGGACCCTTACGTAGGGGTGGAGGGGTCCGACGTATTCCTTACGTAAGTTTCTTAAAATATTTTGCATCAAAAAAAGCAGCCGCAGCACACATGAAAGCTTTGCAACACTCTCTGAAATACGCTAAAGCAAGGGCTAAACTTGTCCTCACGTTCCTCACGTCGAGTAAGAACTCGACGTGAGGACGAACTCTTGTGCGTGTGACGCATGACGAAAAAACGGGAGCAGAAGACGTTGAATGGATAAACGAAGCTGAAGTAGAAATAGAAGTGCCTGAAAATAAGGAAAATCTTGTCACTGACTCTGGTGATGTTGTCTGCTTTATTCCGCATATACAATCTATATCAGAATGGCTAGTTCCTACATGGACTGACCTTTAATTTAATTCCAAATTTTTTGTATTAATTTTTTTATGTAATTAATTATCTATATTAACTTTTATCTATGTAAATGAAAATTTAATTTAAATTTTTGTATTATTATCATATATAATATATTATTATTCATATTTAATAAATATCAGGGGGGGGGGGTCAAAATTAATTTTCTTTTAAATAATCCTTACGTAAGATGTGGGGGGGGGGTTGCCACAATCTTACGTACCCTTACGTGGAGGGGGTCCAAAATTACAAAAATCATCCTTCCGTAATTATTAATTTGTTTTCCTTAAGCAGCACAGTTATAATCTTGTAATAGATATTATTATAAATTTCGAAAAAATGGGACCGTCACCGAGACACAAACTTTTTCAACGAAACTGTTTTAAATGGTTTATTAGGTTAAATTAAACAACAATCAGTACAAAATTTTTCTTTACAAACGATAAATAAAATTTACGTGCATCACACATTCAAGTGTATACTTCAAGTATACAATTATCTATTCTAGAAAATATGATCAAGCTCACTTTCATTCAAAAGTTAAAATTCACATACATTTCCAACAATTTAAATTATAATATAAAAAGATTTGAGTTAAAAAGTAATTATCGTCAATTAGACTTGACAAAAACCTAAAATATACAACTTCTGTAAGACCAACTAAACGTGTAAAATATAAAAGGAATTCTTAATTAGCTGATTCACAAGCATCTATCCAATCGTTGTATACATCCACGGGTTCGGATAAAAAGTTAATGGTGGTTTGAAAATCTTCCATACAAACCCGACATGTTATTCTGGCAGTGTTTCGACCTTTATCCCTAAAAAGAAAACAAAATGTAAATATTTAATAAATCATTCATATGTAGGTAGTTACATTTTCACTTCGCATGATTTCTCGTGGTTACAAAATGGGCAATTAAATTGTTGATCGAGAGGCTGAATATTTTTCTGTTTTGGGGGAGGTTTTCGTTTTGATTTGCGCCTACCCATTATTTAACTACGAATACAGCCCTATTAGAAATTTATATCTCGATACTGACACTCAAACTGACACTTATATTAATTTGTAGGTTAGCGTTATTGACAACTTCGAACTATATAATATATAGTATATACACATTACAACTAGAGTGCGCTACTAGGTAATATTTGAGAATATACTGTACAGGGTGTTTTGTTCGCGAAAAAAACAACCCCGTCAATTAATGCAATGGCGTAGCTAGGGGGGCGGTGCGCCCCTGGTGCCACCCGTCTGGGGGTGACACCCGACCCCAAATTATCTGACCCCCCATGCTTCATAGTTGTTTCCTTGGGTGAAACCCCTAAAAAAAAAAGGTCAGCCTAGGTGGGAGTGAAACCCATTAAATCCGCCCCGAGGGTCACCCATGCTAGCTACGTCACTGTTAATGTGACTATTCTAGAATCTAGACCATTATCTCGGAAAATATAATGGATTCTTTACTTTGGCGCTCCCCAGGCCCGACCCAAGGGGGTGGATAGAGTGGGCTGTAGCCCAGGACACTTTATTTCAGAGGATGTTAAATAAATAAAATGTGCTTACATATTATTAAATAATAAAGTTACTTCAAGGTACACAAAACATTAGGAGTGAGCAGCGCAAAGCAAATGCCCGTGGCCAATAGATCATGAAAGTCCAGCAAGGTTTCTCGCGGTTTTCACTTGGATGGGTGGCCGCGTGGTTCCAAATTTAAAAAAGACGCCCTGGCTGCTCCCCTACCAACCCGCACTTGGCCAGCGTGGTAGAGCACTGAACCTCCCTCTCATGGGGGAGAGACTATAGTTCCGAAGGGGACTGGATGGATGTTTGAAAGAGCATCATCGATCTGATGAAGGAGAGTGAACCTTATCTAAAATAGAATACAGCTCCACCAAGCTTAGAAAGGACGCGGCAAATATGCCAACTAATTTGATAAAAATTTGAATGAACCAATGAACGTTGAGTTATTTCTCAAGTACATTCTGTTGTAAAAGTTACAAATCATTGCGCGTGTTTACATTTGTCGTGATTTTTTGTGTAATTCGATTTCGTGTTATTTCTATTTTGTGTTCTTTTCAGAACAAATCTTTATAGTTATATTTAATAAATCATTTTACTTAGTAAATTGAACATATTATTTAGTAAGTACTTTTTAGGTTAGAATACACTTATTTCTTCATCTGAGTGTACATTTTAAATTTTAGCAGCGCCTGACACGCCCCTCCAGGGCTCTTCTTAGCTTGGTGGAGCTGTACTGAAATTTTTCCGATAATGTTAGAAGAATTTAAAAAATTTTCTTTTATTACATATTTCAGCAACATAAACAGCCGGTCGAAGGACGATCTGTATCTAAGTATGGTTGAAGTGGTGATACGACACAGTACATTAGATATATTTTGTCGTCCTTAGTTAAAACACCAAAAAAATCGTACAATCAAATTCGAAATGTGGACTAGTTTCGAACTTATTTGTTCTCGTCAGCACAATATACGAAGAGATTGTACGAGTGCATTACGGCTATTTGCATCCACAAGCAAAGTAAAGTTATAGACTTACAAAATTACTTGTTTCAGCAGCGCCATCGCACGGTTCTTGGGAGAGTCCCCAGTATAATATGATGAAATCAAAAAGTTCTCGGCTCAAGCCAGTGTGTATTAAAATACCAAAAAAATCGTACAATCAAATTCGAAATGTGGACTAGTTTCGAACTTATTTGTTCTCGTCAGCACAATATACGAAGAGATTGTACGAGTGCATTACGGCTATTTGCATCCACAAGCAAAGTAGCAAATAAGTTCGAAACTAGTCCACATTTCGAATTTGATTGTACGATTTTTTTGGTATTTTAATACACACTGGCTTGAGCCGAGAACTTTTTGATTTCATCTTAGTTAAAACGTCTTAACTAACAAATTGATTTTTCGGAGGCAAATGACTGCAAAAACGCTGTGTTCACTATATAATAGTATTTAATACTTTCTGTAAATATCAAGTATCTATAAAATGAAATGAAGAAGGTGGCAGGGTTATAACATCTACGTAAAGCCATTATTCTCGCGAAACCCAATTTGTTAGTTAGGACGTGTTAACTAAGGAGGACAGTAATATGTTCTTAATTTAAGAATGTTTTTGACTGTGGCCCATAAGAATTACGACCACGACCGGTAAATTTTTTCGATGCAAACGAACTATAAAATATATGGTAAGGGACTTCTTGTAGGAAATTTTTGAGATTTGTCATAACCTTTGCAGAAATTTAAAATTCTTCAGTCAATAATAGTCCGATTTAATTCAAGCAACAAGGCAGTAAATTGTGTTGTTGAAAATTTAGCATTTTATGCAAAAAATTTATACCACGGTTTCTGAATGATCTTCGAGTTGTTCATAATATCGGATGGGATAGGTACACAAAAACCCTTTTGTGCGAAATATGTAGAAATTCCATTCTTAGAATGTCCGTTGCCTTGTGGAATGCTCAGATTTTTTTAGTGAAATTTATTTACATCAAGTTTTCACTTGCCAATCTAAAAAATGTTTAAGTGCGGCCTTTAGGCCGTACATTATAGGATTCGAAATCAAATTTTTAAAAGTTGCGGAAAATGGTTTATGACGACAATTTAAAAACTGGTACAATAGTAGCGAGTAAAGTCATGTTGTAGTAGAATCAAATTGGAAACGTATTTTTAGGCGCCCGGGATGACCACATAACTTGAAAAACCTAAAAATTTCCTAATTTTTTAACAACACAATTTGCTGCCTATTGCTTGATAAATCGAACTGATGAGTTTTAAATTTCTACAAAAGCTATGACAAATCTCTTAATAGTCCCTGCCGATATATTTTATAGTTTACGCGTAGAAGACATTTTTGGCTCATAAAATATTTGCATCGAAAAAATTCACCGGTCGTGGTGAGCACAATTCTTGCCATTAGCTCATAGTCAAAAATATTCTTGAGTCGGGCCTGAGCCTGCCCCACCTCGCCGTTCATAGTTTTATTCAAAAACCTAGCTCCCGTTTATATAGAGCTAGAACCGGCTAGTGCATAGATAGAGAGAAGTTGGGCAACTCCCAAAAATATTTAAACTAACATCATTATAGTTTGTCCACAAATCAATATTTCTACCTGGGGGGGGGGGCAACGTACTGCTAGCCCCTCCCCTTCTAGTTGGTATTAAAAAAAAATATGGCTCCCGTTGCCTTAAAGCTAGCGCCCTCATAGTTTGTCCACAATAAATGTTTCTACCGCAGTGGACGGGGGCAAAGTAACGCTAGCCTGCCACGATGAATATTTCCACTTGCCACGGGAATAATTCGGTGGTTATTTGCGCCACTGGTAACGCTTAAAATGTGTGAGTTAAAGTTAAAATTCCTCACGAATTGTAGCGTTAATACTCGATGTTGAATTAATTACTATCCAACTGGTGTTAATTAAGACGACGAAGGAAAAAAAGATGGAGAAGGCGCCACTCGATTTCGTTCAAAAGTACCATACGTCGTTATGATAGAATAGATAACTCGATCCAAAAGAAAATCTAGAAAACACGAGCTATCGTTGTAAATCTTGCCGGCTAGCTTGGAAAGATAATTATTCAAACAAAATCCAGCATGAGATCAGGGCATACGGAAAATTTTGAAACAACGAAGAAATTTTATAAACTCAAAAATAATAATTGCTCGCGCATAGAAAGCGCAAATATCTAACGCGCAGTCCCACAAAGAACTGAGCAAAATAATGGCGGACCACACAAAATTTTATCAAACCATATGTTTGATTATCAACCAAAAACGACGGAATATTTATACAAAATTTACAAGTTATGATAAGTAAATCAACTAAATAATTAATAATTATTATCATAAATAACTAACTAAAAATGATACGATACCTAAATTTCGTTGATTTGCGGCCTATGCAAAATTTTTTTAGCTTCTAATCCCATAAAGGCTGAAGAGAACTCCGATAAAGTAATTCCAAAAAAAATTGTGTTTCTCGACATACGGATTCGAGAAGATAATCCCAGCACGCCACTGGATGGTAACAACTAACCAATTCTTCTCCAAAATCCGGCTTCAACAAAATTTTCACACAGCACACAAAACCACGTCTTACTAGTTCCAACGTATCAAGTCAAGTCCCTGCGTACCTACTTCTGCGCATTTTTCGCTCGTACCAACGGTCACTGGTTCCAAAACCCAAAGAATTCGGCGGCAAATTTTAAACCGTTACAAGCCCCCTCCCTTCGTTGGTAGTTTTACTCAGAAACCTAGCACTGGTATCTATAATATTTAGGATCTAGCCGGTTCTAGTTCTATAGAACGGGGAGCTAAGTTTTTTTTAAATATATCAACTGGGGGGGAACTAACGTTACTTTGGCGACCGTTGGTGAAAATATTGATTTGTAGACAAACTAAAGAATGAGGCCACGCCGGCGTAGCTCTATAGCAACGGGAGTTAGGTTTTTGAGAAAGAATGTTAATGGGGTGGGGCTAAAATAACGGACCCTTTTCCTCCCCATATTCATTCTTTCATGCTAATAGCTGTTTGAACAAATTCTGGGAAATCTGCAATATTTTCTCATCTTCACAGCCAACTGCCCACATAGTCCAGTCAAATTAGACGAAAAAAGGGGTTCAGCTCGGAAAAGTTCCCACCTAGCTGAATTTTGGTACACATCTTTATGACATCGTTGTAAAGTATAAACAATATGTAAAAAGTGGACCTCGATATCATGTACGCGGGTTTTAACTCCCGGGGTTTTAGCTCCCCCAACGCGAGTTTTTGCCAATAACTCGCTTATTTATGCTTGTATGATAAATTATGATCAGACCATAATTGAAGAGCACAAAATTCTCTATAAAATAGTTTTTTTTCATATTTTTCCATGGCACAGTAATACTTAACTTATTGACCGAAAACACGACCCACCCTTAAAATGGCACAATATTGATTCGTTGCAGGGAGAGAAATGTTTTCGGGCACGGGAAATGTTTTTAATAATAAATTAATTGAAATTATGGCCAAGGTGGGAAAATGAAGAGAAAAATAAATTTTTTCAAAATTTGCCCAAGTTATAGTATCTTTAAAAGTAACGAAACCAAAATTTTGGTTTGAGCTTACAGAAGGTCCGGGCAAGCTAAAATTTGGCAAAGATGTATATTGAAGTGTTCTAATAAACCCCCAAAATTCTCATAAAAATCCCAAGCCAACGATCCTTCAAATGAGGATTTCACCCCTAAGTGCGGTGTTTCGCCTATAGCTCACGCGTATTTTTACTTTTACGAAAAATTACCATTAAGCAAAGTTGACGAACGTAAAATTCTCTATGTGGCGCTACAGTAGGTAGTACTAGAATACATACTGTAATAGACAAATTAAACTTTGTTTAATGGTAATTTTTCGTAAAAGTAAAAATACGTGAGCTATAGGCGAGACCGCACCTAGGGGGCTAAAATCCTCAATTGGGGGAACGCCGGCTTGGGATTTTTGTGAGAATTTTGGGGGTTTATTAGAACACTTCAATATACATCTTTGCCAAATTTTAGCTTGCCCGGACCTTCTGTAAGCTCAAACCAAAATTTTGATTTCGTTACTTTTAAAGATAATATAACTTGGCAAATTTTGAAAAAATCTATTTTTCTCTTCATTTTCCAACCTTGGCCATAATTTCAATTAATTTATTATTAAAAACATTTCCCGTGCTCGAAAACATTTCACTCCCTGCAACGAATCAATATTGTGCCATTTTAAGGGTGGGTCGTGTTTTCGGTCAATAATTTAAGTATTACTGTGCCATGGAAAAATATGAAAAAAAACTATTTTATAGAGAATTTTGTGCTCTTCAATTATGGTCTGATCAATTTATCATACAAGCATAAATAAGCGAGTTATTGGCAAAAACTCGCGTTGGGGGAGCTAAATCCCCGGGAGCTAAAACCCGCGTATTTGATATCGAGGTCTACTTTTTACATATTGTTTACAACGATGTCATAAAGATGTGTACCAAAATTCAGCTAGGTGGGAATTTTTCCGAGCTGAAAACCTAATTTGACTGGACTAACATGGGATACTGCAATTATATTCAATAGCGTTGGGATCAATTTCTTTAAATTTTGTAGGAAAAGAAGGAAAGTGCCCGCGGTTCTCATTCGACATATGCGGCACCGATATGGCACGAAGCACTCCGAGTAAACAGGAACGCACAGAGATTGCTAAGCGTCCAGCGAAGAATGGCGCTACGAGTTTCTTGCGCCTATAGGACGGTCTCGCTCGACGCGGCCCTCGTCTTGGCGTCGATGCCCCCAATCGACCTTCTCGCCTTGGCAAGAGGCAGAACATACGAAGGAGCAGAGGATGCCGGGAAGGAGATGGCCGAGATTTGGCAGGCCAGATGGGAGATGGCAACTTGCGGCTTGTGGACCCGACGACTAATCCCCAACATCAAAAGATGGATCGAAAGACGGCACGGACAAGTAAGCTTCCACCTCACACAAATGCTGTCAGGGCACGGCTGCTTTGCCCACTACCTACACAGATTCGGAAAGTTGGCAAGCCCCCGTTGCAGGTATTGCGAGGAAATCGACACCGCGGAACACTCCCTTTTCCACTGTTGGAGTGGGAACGCGAGAGGACAATGGTCTCCCTAGCACTGGGGTACACGATGACTCCCGAGGACCTAATCGAAGCAATGCTTGTCGACGAGACACAGTGGCAGCGGATAACTACCCTCGTCACCACCATATTAAGATGTAAGGAGGCAGCCGGGAGAGCCGAGCAACAGGCAGCCGCCGCCGCTACTCTAACAGAGGACACACAAACGGAGGACGACACACAAATGGAGGACTAACGATTCGACGCGAAACCCGGAAAGGTAGAATAGAGGCATGCGGAAGAGCACACGCCACACGCGAGTTCCATCGCATTGCCCCCTACCCGGCCGACAAACTAGGACGACACTATTAAAGGAGAAGAACGTGGTCCGATTCTAGGACACATCATCCCGGAAGCAATGCCTGACGGCGGACACCCGGGAGGACAGGTAAGGAAAAAGGTAAGTAAATATAAAATTTTGTAGGAAATAAGTCAATTAGACAAGATATCCAGGAGGGTTTAAATTTAATTTAATTACGTTTTTCATTATGGCTATTAAAATTCTTTTATCGAGATTTTAAGAGAACAACTGATGAAAATGCTCATTTTTGTATAATATAATACTGGAAGTTGTTCAGAGCTGCGCAAACCTGTGAGGGATATTAAGACGTAGTTCAAAAACTGCATTTGATGTGCTATTTCAAACTAAAAATCAATTATGTAGGTACGCAAGAAATAACCGACACATTTATTTAATTTCAGCTGATTTGATAAGAATTTTTTACATACCTAAATTTTTAGATTTTCAAAAAATAATTACTCAAAAGCCTTGTGGCCAATTCCATTAGTTTTAATGCACGATTTAATTTTTTTTTATTAAAAAAGCAATTAACTTTTAAATTAAATTGAATTTAAAAAAAACATAAGTACCTACTACAATGTTTCTACAAAGCAAACAAAATGTTGTACGTAAATTTAGGTAACGTTTATTTGTTCTAAAATACTCAATAAACAATTGTACATATTTATATAACAATGATTATATAAATATAATAATAATAATAATAATAAATGGCGTTCATTCCTTGTGGAATATGCCTACTTCTTGCAGAAGTCTTTACGATCGTTTTCTTGAGGTGGATCACTCCTCATCATCTTCTTCCTCAGTAACTAAAGCCTTGCATCTGTTTTGGCCTTCTCTACTATTTTTCTGTTTGCTCCCGAAGCCTGGAAGTACTTTATATACTGCCGTGATAAGCTACTGTATTTAGAATTTTTATAGCGGGGAAAACAACGGCTCTTTTTATTAATTCTCCGGACTAGCAATGCATGAACTCTCAGGGTCAATAGTGGGCTCATGGAATTAATTGGAACACTCATAAGTCAACCCACTTGCAATCTTTCTCATAAAGATTATCTTGATAAAAAGAAAATATCAAAATTTGTATCTGCTTTTCTCCTTGATCTAATACTGCGAAAAATTGAAATTAAACTCATACGCTACTAATTGAAAAATAAAGGAATTTATTACACATAATAAAAAGTTAAAACAAATATTGGCTTTTCCTATTCTTAACAAATTAAATCGTACAAGAAAAATTATAATTACAACCCCCAAATGTTTATGCGCAACCGAACTTAAAATGTAAATGATTCGTCTATACGCGAATAAAAATGCAACGCACAAAAAAAACTCTTACCGGAGTATTTACGTCCTCTCGCACTCTCTCTCTCTCGGAATTGTCGCACGTGAAACGTTGGTGTCGCCGTGGTTGGAAACAGCTTCCGATTTTGACTTGAATAAATCAAACAAGAAGAACCATTGAATAAATCTTCTTCGTTGGACCATACAATTAATCGTAGGTAAGTAAACTTGAATCTCTTGTGTGATATTTTCCTTTAATTTCCATCAAAAAACATAACCATAAAAATTCCCAGTGGTTCCAAAATTTTCTCATAAATTAACTTCCTTCCAATTCTCAAATTCTCAATCATAAATTACGAATACCGTCGAAGTGATTAAATTAATTATCAGAATATCTTCTCCTTCTTGAAATAATCTTTGATACTTTTGACTAAATTTACTAATTGTTCCAGTACTAATTAAATAAATTGATCAACTAAAATCACACATCTGTTTTCTGTGCTCACTGACCAAAATCTTCCAGCACGTCTTAACATCACCGTGGACGTTAACCAAGTCCTCAAAATTACGTCGTCCCTATTTCATGGACGGAACTCAAGTCACGTCTTAACGTCACCGTGGACGTCGCCCAACTCTCTTCTTCCTGCTTCCTTATCAATTTCCAAAATGTCCCACCAACGTTTTCATTCGCGCATGCATTTTCCGCGAACCGCCACTTATTTTAAAATTCAAAATCCTATATTTACAACTAAATAAATTAATTTAATTTGTTATTTATTTTAATGAACACCACAATAACCAATATTTATCCTTTACAATTTATTTTTATTCCTCGGGGTTTAGCAGCGGATGCATCTTTCGTCTTTCTGAGGCAAAGCAGTTATTTAATTTTCTAGATCATGGAAAACTCAGATACAACTAATTTATTCATCTGTTGAGGTCTTATATTTAATACAGAAAAATTTATGAGTGTTTCAACTTTCGGACAAATTACATCACACCACCCCCCAATGATAAGCAGACCATGACAATACATTTTATTTTATAAGTTGAAATGCATATAGGATCATTTATATGCGTTGTCGACATTACTTCCTACCACAGATTCTTCCCATCTAGTCCGGACGTTATGGAACACAACCTTGCATTTTGTGATAGAAGCATGAAATTTGGTACAAGTGTAGATGCAAACCTCCTTTACAAAACAAGATGTGACGCCACGCCGACCCCCGCCCCCTTCAACCCCTAGACGCAAAAACACCCCCCAAATTTTAGTTTATCCTATTTATTTCGTAAACCGTTCATCATACGACAAAAATACATCAGAGCAAATAAATTTATAATTAAATTTAAAATAAAAAAGGTTCTAAGGATATTTTTGATACGACTTACGATTTCCATAGAATCATCACGTAAATTTAGGTCAAATATGGCGCGCACTACAGAACTCCAAATTCCTCATGTTGCGCCACTCGTAGACAAAAATTACTGAAATAGAAAATTTAGAACGAACAATTATCTATCTGTAGTGTTAATTGCTATTCGTCAAAATATATTTTTCATAAGTTTTTAAGCACTATTCGTAAAGATCAAAATGACTATAGAACCTTGAACTTTGTAATAGAAGCATAAAATTTGGCACTAGTATAGATTCAAACCTCCTTTACAAAACAAGATGTGACGCCACGCCGGTCGCCGCCCCCTTCAACCCCTAGACGCAAAAACACCCCCAAATTAGTTTATCCTGTTTATTTCTTAAACGGTTCATAATACAGATGATATGGAAAGTATTATGGTTCATAATACTTTCAAATTAAAAATTCAAATTCAAAAACCAAAATTATTAAATATCGAAATTAGGAAACGTGACAACCTCGCAAATTAAAGAAATATTTTATTGAAAGTTCAGTAGCACGACAGGACGCTAGATAAAATGATATCACGATACGAGAGCGTCTGGCTAGGTGTGGGAAGTGATGAGTTGAGATACAGTTCCTGGGAATCGCTTAGTTGCAATACAGTTCCTGGGAAACGCAGAATTGACAAAATCTATGGGAGAGGTTGAAATCCGTACAGAGAAGCTAGGTACGGTAACAGAGGTATTAAATATAGGAACGCAGAGCTCAAGGGGCAGTTGCGGCCCGGAATACGCGTGTGGTCAAGTAAGCCACCGCGAGTGTTAATGTCTGTTCAAAGTTACAAGTTCATAAATGATTACTTCAAGATGACCTCTCGAATGACTGTACTGTACGGATATCAAACCACCCTCGTAGTGATAATTGTCAGGTTAGTGTAAATAGTAATTTTAAGGTATGTGTAAATATGTGTATAAATTAAATCCGATATTATTTTGTTACAATATATAATCCATCTGACTACATCCCTATTAGTGCACGCTAAACTACCCTTAGCACGACAATGCGATAAAAATACATCAGAGCAAATAAATTCAGAATTAAATTTTAAACAAAAAAGGTCCTTAGGATTTTTTCATACGAGTTACAGTTTTCATAGAATCATCATGTAAATGACAGTTAAATAAGGCGCGCACTACAGAACTCGCCCATTTTTCTCAAATATGTCGTGTTTATGAGGAATCCAACATGAGGAATTTGGAGAAAATCCGCGGGTTCTGCAGTTCGCGCCATATTTGACCTACATTTACGTGATGATTATATCGAAACCGTAAGTCGTATCAAAACTATCCTTAGAACCTTTTTTGTTATATATATATATATTTGCGGAATGATTTACAGCTGTCGCCGTTTATCCGCTCCCAGTCTCCTTTCCATTAAAACTATCCAAATTCCGAGGCAAATTGTTACTGGGTTTATTAGCACAATTTTTCTTTTAACATGAGTGGGGAGCTGGCCCACTGCATAACCCCCATACTTGGAGGACCAGGGAGATTTCTGTTAGGGCCTCCTACCCTTAGCCAAAGTGTCCCAGTTTTAAAGCGCCGGAAACTCGCTTTTCGCCCTCTTCCGTTAGCATTACCCAGGAGTCACCACGTGGAGGTGGAAGTAGGACTTGCTAGCAGAGCTTTTTTATCAGTAGGCATTTCTCAAGGTTTTATTGCTGCCCCCTTCTTGGCAAAGTGCGCAACCCTCGAGACCTGTTACTAGCTTTGACCCCCTTTTTTGTTTAGAATGTAATTAATTATAAATTTATTTGCTCTGATGTATTTTTCTAGTATTTTGATTCTAGTATTTTTACCGTATGATGAGCGGTTTACGAAATAAATAGGATAAACTAAAATTTTGAGGGTGTTTTTGCGTCTAGGGGTTGAAGGGGGCGTGGGTCGGCGTGGCGTCACATCTTATTTTGAAAGGAGGTTTGAATCTACACTTGTGCCAAATTTCATGCGTCTATCACAAAGTGCAAGGTTCTAAGGGAACTTTGTTCCTTACCGTCCGGACTAATCCGAGCTCGCTTTAAGAAACCTACTTGTACACAATTTTATGTAACGAATTTTGTGCGATTATGCTTCCGTTTTTTTCGGTACTTACCGATATTTGTAATGATAATGGTGTCATATTGTCAATTTTTTCTTCGGCGAATTATCATACAAACTTCAACTAATGTTTAGAAAGTATTTTTCAGATTTATCTTGTACAGGTTAAGACGGACATCGCGCGAGCACGCACAATATTTATCAACCTGTACGCGACGAATCTAAGAGTATTTTCTCTCGTGCTGGTACATACGATTAGTTTCCTGTTTTAATGTTATTGTACTTTAAATAATGTCAAATTCGATAATTTCTTTTCCGGCAAATATTTTATATTTTAAATTTGTAATAGGCAGGTATTGATTTTATTTAATTCTTCATACTGTTACTTTAAAGTAATTTATTAATAATTTTATTAATTTTATAAACCGATGATGGCAGTTTGTTTGACGAAACGCGTAAGAATTTAATATTAATATTAATATTAATAATAAAAATTTCGACGATAAGTAGTTCAATTAATAAATAATACCTATAAATTTTTATAGGTATTATTTATTAATTGAACTACTTATCGTCGAAATTTTAAAATATCTCTCGTTTTTACTCCAATTGGCGTTAGGTATTTTATCGACAAGAATGGTACAGACAGCTTCTAGGGCGCATTTTCAAAGTTAGTTTGCTTTCAACGCTCGCGTCGAAAGGATACATTCAAAAGCTCGAATTAAGCGCGCCCACTATTTCGATTCAATAAACTCAAGTTACATTAACTTTTTTTCAACTTGCTACAATTACTTCTTAACTGGCGCTTTACGATAATGGGAGTAAATAGTATTTTTCTTGTTACTTTAATTTTATCAATTTGCACAACTAGTTTGGCACTAAAATGTTATCTTTGTGGCCAATATAATGATGGGGTTGGATCTATTACACCTTGTATAAATCATACACATATTCAGCTCAAGGAATGTCCGCAAAAGGAACATGTATACTGTATTGTAAGTTTCAAAATAATATTATCCGAATAAGCATTAATTAGAATTAAGACAGTTTTAATTAGAAACTTTTAAGTGTTCTCAAGTGCTTTGAATCACGTACTACTTCTGCGGTAAATTATAAATTTTGGAAATCAGATTTTACCGCAATACAGAAGAGAGATGTACTAATTATTATTAATGATTGTAATTATCATAAAAATATTTTAGTATTATTGTTAAATGACCAAAATTATTATATATTCTACTTTAATAGTGTCATATACCTATATGTCTGTAATTGAAGGGGTTGACCCAAACCTATTAAAATTTGGCTATGTACACTTGAATATGTTTTGCATAATTAAATTTTCTTTGACTGTTTCTTTAAATATTGTGTGCTTGAAACTTCATATTAATAATTCGAATTTCTTCACAAATTTTATATTCACAATTTCTTTAAAATACATATTATTATTACAGCCAGAGCAATAAAAGAAATGGCAAATGAATGAAAATGAAATTTTTCAAACGTACTATATTAACTACTTGCATGAATAATATCAACAGTTCAAAATAATTGAAGAGTTCTCAACAAAATAGGAGTTAACAAAATTTTCCTACTGGAAAATTAGAATACAAAGTTCAAAAAATACAAAGTGAAGTTCAGAAACCAAAAACTTGGAGTCAAGACGTCAATTTTTTCGTCAAGACGACGTTAGTCGATCTTCTACGCCATATTTGAACATGTGGACTTTGAGCATGTGGACTTTAGTACCCTGAACATGAACATCATCAATCCCGTTAGTGGTTGCATACATTTTATTCCTCCATTGGTCGCGTGTGAGCATTTTGCTCACGACAGGAGGTGTCCATTTTTATGAGAATATATTCCAATTTTAGGTGAAATAAATTGAGATGTAGATAAACGGCAATACATGTATATATTTAAAAAAAACCGTTGTTAACAGGTACTTCCTAGCTAATAAAATAAAAACTTCTCGTAAATGTCGAGCACTTTCAGTTTATTAAAGCAAAAAGCATATTTGGGGTATTACGAGTACATGATCATTGCATAAATATTTGCCTCATTTTACGCATACTTTTTTTAATTTTTCTGTTTTTACGACGAGGAGATTTTTGTATTATAATGTTCTAAATTTTATGCAAATATCTATGCCACACATCATTGAACTGCCTTGCGTTATTTTTAATTTAATATTTGAAAACATAATTAAATATAATAATTATAATGAGGATTATTAGAAAATCTTAAGAACCTTTTAGAAAAGTGCGGTTGCGCATCTCCCTGCGTTTTCACGTTCGTAAATTTTAAAACGTTGTTTTTGAGCCGGAGATATTAACGTATAATCGCAAAGAACAACGAACGACAAACAGGCAAAGAACGTCGGCGTGGAATGGTTTCTGGTCTCTCATTTAGCAGAAATAAAAATCAATCTAATAGAAAATAGAAATCAAAACATTAGTGTTTAAGTTGAAAACAATATGGTTAACTTTTTTTAATTCTGTTGCAAAATTACTGCTTTTTGAATGTCATTTCAGTTTTGAAGTATTTATTTTTACTACTGGTGTTATATTGGACACTTTTTATCACTAATTATGAAATGAAATAATATCTTAACGTAATCAAACTGAATTTTTAAATTTTATAAATGTTTACAACACAATTTACCAATTTAAAGTCGAAATTGCTGCATGGATATCAGTTCAATATCAGAATTTTCCGAGTTTCGGAGTTTCTTATATCACGGTTTCCATATAACGCGGTACGAATTGTGTTATAGAAAGGTTGACTGTATTTGAGCTGTCAACGTAATTTTGTTGAATATAGTATATAACATTACTAGCAAGGTAAGAGGGTTTTTACTGGCGAATGGAGGATATAACTGACGAGCCGCAGGCGAGTTAGTTACCTCCTTGAGCCAGTAAAACCCGTTACCTTGCGTGCATTGTTTTATATTTTATTTGTTTCTCATTTGTAAAAAGGTTAGATAAATTCCAAAAAAATCTCAATAATTTGTCGCAAATGTCGTAAGCTATGGAAGCGTTGCCATGAACATGTCTGTTTATTTTTCTTTACATTTGTTTTGGCGAAAGCGAAAATGAATGTACCAAAAGAAATTATTGAGGCAGCCAGCAGTGTAGCTTCAAGTTTATTACCTGCAAAATCAGCTTCAAGGTACGAGCGAGAATACGACGACTTCAAAAAGTGGCAAAACAAAAATAGTGTGATTGGGGTAACTGAAGATGTTTTGTTGGTATACTTGAATCAACTATCAGCTAGATTCAGCCCTAATACTTTATGGGCAAAATGGTCTATGCTGAAAAGCTGCTTGGAAATGAAAGAAAATGCCCCTGTTCGCAGGTTTGTTTTCCTTAAAAAATTTATTGAAAAATATGACGTTTAGTTGTCATTTGCAGATTTCAAAAGGTAATAGCGTTTCTGAAACGAAAAAATGAGCGTTATGCGCCAAAAAAGGCCAAGGTATTAAGTAAAGAAGAGGTTGAACAATTTCTTTTACATGCTCCTGATGACCAGTGGTTGCTGGCGAAAATTGTAACAATATTTGGGATTTTTGGATGTTGTCGATGTGACGAAATTCTCTCCTTAAACATGAATGATGTAGAAGATATGGGAAAATACGTTATTGTGACATTGCGGCAAACAAAAAATTTAACAACAAGAAGATTCACCATAACCGATGATGGCTGCAGCTTCAAGCCCTGCATGTTATACAGAAAATATGTAAATCTTCGGCCTCCTGGAACAGAAAGCCTAAGATTTTTTTTGACATACCGACATGGAAAGTGCATTTCCCTTAATGCTGGCCAGCACACTATTGGTGGTGTCCCAAAGCAAATAGCGAAATATTTAGGTTTAAAAAACCCAGAGTTATACACCGGCCACTCTTTTCGCAGAACTGGAGCCACTATGGTTGCGGATTCGGGTGGAGATATTTTAGCACTAAAGCGTGCAGGAGGGTGGAAGAGCACCGAAATTGCGATGAGTTATGTCGATGATTCGGTCAACAAAAAAATCGAAATGTCTAGCAAATTATTTGGTAGTAAGGAGAGTACAAATGTTCTGCAGTCCTCGAGTTCAGCAGTTTCTGAGTCAACAGATGGTTCATCATCATCAGTATCAACTCTTTCATCATCAAAAATCTGTGTTACTGGAAATAACAATTGTACCATGATTTTCACATTTATGACGATAAAACAAAATTTCCTAATGTAAATAATACTACTAACTTGTAAAAATTTTGCAAGTTAACTGTCAGTTTTACAAGTTAGTGACTTGATAAAATAAACTTTCTTGATTAATATTGTGTTTTTGGAAACTGACGTTTACAAATGAGAAACAAATAAAATTATTTTTTCTACGACCATCGGAGTAATCCGCGAATATCGCACAGAAGCCACACATAGTAACAAATCCATTACGCACGGTGTGACGTCACCGTTACGTAATATCGTCGATCGCACGGCTAGGGAATTTGATAATTTACTACAATTGTGTTGGCAGAACTAATTGATTTTAGTTTGACAGCTGTAATATTATACGGAAAACTTGTGTTATTTCTTAATGAAAGATTCATTTGTATATTTATTTATTTATTTACTGCTATCCGGTCAAGGTAATATTAATTTAATGAATTTTATTCTAATTTCCTAACTTTATAATTTTAGTTTTAAAATCATGTCGACCAGCGAAGGAAGTACACTTTCTTGCACACCACCGGACATAATCGCACAAGCGAAATTAGCAACCACTAATTTACTACCAGTAAATATTTCCAAGTATTCTAAATTAGTAGCCTTATTGAAGAGGAAATCGGATGGTTTTAAAAGTAAAAAATCAAAGGTTTTGACTTCAAACGAAATTCAAAAGTTTCTGAAGAATGCTCCAGATAATAAATATTTATTTATGAAGGTATAAAAGTCGGGATATAGTCATTGCCACGAAAGTTGACATCTCGTCATAAAAGCATAATCGTCTGAACTAAGCCAATACTCCCTAGTCAAATGAAGTGTATTTTAAAATAAGAATATATTGGTTATCTTTTTTTTTTAATTTTCTTTCTCACTTTCCTTTTAGTTTAACAAATTTGAACTTGTCACCTGTCAAACCAAATATAGGTTATGCTGAAAGGAAACTTTTATGTTTTTATTGTCGCTTACCAAATTTATTTATTTATTAAGCAATAGTTATGAACAAATTCAAAATAAGACACAGCATAAGTATAGGTATACAGCACCTGTGCAATGCAAAAGCAAAACAATGAATGGCAAAAATTGCGATTTTGAGATTTTTGTACCGTTGCGTTGATAATTTCTTTGTCAATCTGTTCAGAGCTTTACTCAAAACTAACTTTTGGCAATTACATTGTTTTGCCTTTTCACACAGACCTGAAGAAAAACAAAATTGTGTAACACCCCACGGCGTTAAAGAGTTGAATTAATTGAAATTTTTCGGATTAACTGCCACCACATCGAAAATTTTTGGTTACTTTACCTGAAACCTGAGCTTTACGATGAACACTCAATTTGGGAATACGTAGCGCTGACCATGATCGAATTTCGGAAGTCGTAGGATGATTAAGATTAAACAACGTCTTAATTATTTCAACAATAAAAAAAAGAATCGCTCTAATTTAATTATTTATTAATTATCAAACAAAAATAATTAATGTTTTGGACATAAAAATTGTACATATTAATTAGCATTAATTAGCAATAAATAATAATTTTACAACAAAATTTCTCGTATAAAAAAGGTGGAGAATTTAATTCTCTACAAATTTGGTTCTCACCATTTTTAGCGAGAAATGCAAAATACTCCTGCAAATTACAAAACACTTTTTATACTCCGTAATGACTTTTTACCAACACACGTGTTTTATTCATAAATTAACCTTTTAACACTTTTCAGATATCTACCACCGAATTCGGATCATTAGATTATTAACTTTTACACGGAACCCGTAATTTATACGTCCGTTCTTCGAATCACCCTTTTTGGGTTCAAAATAATTTAATAAATTTAAAATCAACTGTTGCGATTGAGATTTTAATGTTCTTCCACGTACAGAACTAGACATTTCGAGAGTTCTGAAAAGAACTAATTTTGTATTTTGACTAATTTTGACAAGCTTAAATCCACAAACCGAAAACTTAAACCACGAAAACTCCAAACTTCAAAAATACTAAAAGTGACAGAAATTTTATATAAATTACTACGCGAATCAAATTCTTTTTCCGGTACTAGTTACGACATGCTATGAGTATATCTGTCTTTTACTATCGTCTAACAAACGCAACAGCGTATGTCGTTACTGGAAACACGTGCAATATATTTTCGTGCTTTGTCATATCAATACAAAATGACTGGTAATGCTCATAAGCAATACGTCGTTGCTATATTCAGTCAATCTATGACGAGACGTCTTCTTTCATGGCAATGACTTTAAATAAGTTTGGTGGTGTACCGAAACAAATCGCCGAATTTCTTAAATTACCAAATCCTAATCAATATACTGGCCATTGTTTTAGACGATCGTCAGCCACCATTCTTGTTGATGCTGGTGGTGATTTACTAGCATTAAAACGACATGGTGGCTGGAGATCGTCAACGGTGGCCGAAGGTTATGTGGATAACTCTATTTATAATAAGACTGCTACGTCATCTAAAATTTCAAGTGCAATCAACGTCAACATTGATCCTGTTGCATTACAAAGTATTGATACTGTAACCAACACTAATGCAACTGCATCTTATGCCACAACCAGCACCGCAACTAATGTTAGCAATGATCCGTCTCTTGTTTTCAATAACTACTGTTCTGTTACGATTAATAATTATTATCATAAGATGTAAATATTTTAGATTAAGTTTGGGATTTATTTTTTGTTATAACTTTTAGTGTAGGTACTTTTTAATTTAATATAAACCTTTATCGATAATTTGTTTGGCGTTCCGACAGTTTTAATTTATTTCGATTACTTGTTTACTTAAATAAATCCACACGGATTACATACTTATAGTCCATTTGCACTCAAGCTATGATGCGTGATGAATTTGACTTTTACTCTCTTGTTGAAATAAATGGAATAAATACAATTTTTTCGCGTTTTGTGAGAATTTAACCAAAAATACGAATTTTGACGTTTGACTAAATTTTTTTGCGCGCAACCCAGGTAACACAACTGGTGTAAATGACGTCATTTACACCAGTTGTGTTACCTGGGAATCGATCAGAATTTTTGCATACGCCTTTCCACTGATAATTCATCAGGCTTTACGAGGTTTATACAATTTTTTCGCATTTTGTGAGAATTTAACCTAAAATACTTCCCAGGTAACACAACTGGTGTAAATGACGTCATTTGTACGTCACTATGACGTCGCCGACGTCATAATGACGTACAAATGACGTCATTTACACCAGTTGTGTTACCTGGGTTATTTTGACGTTTGACTAAATTTTTTTGCGCGCAATCGATCAGAATTTTTGCATACGCCTTTCCACTGATAATTCATCAGGCTTTACGAGGTTTATACAATTTTTTCGCATTTTGTGAGAATTTAACCTAAAATACTTATTTTGACGTTTGACTTAATTTTTTTTGCGCGCAATCGATCAGAATTTTTGCATACGCCTTTCCACTGATAATTCATCAGGCTTTACGAGGTTTATACAATTTTTTCGCATTTTGTGAGAATTTAACCTAAAATACTTATTTTGACGTTTGACTAAATTTTTTTGCGCGCAATCGATCTGAATTTTTGCATACGCGCCTTCCCACTGTAAATTCATCAGGCTTTGCTTACGAGGTTTATACAATTTTTTCGCATTTTGTGAGAATTTAATCTAAAATACGAATTTTGACGTTTGACTAAATTTTTTTGCGCGCGATCGATCTGAATTAAAAAGTTAAAAATTTTACATTTGTGTGGTCGTAGAAAAAGTATAGTACTTAACTCGAGTTGTAAAGCCATTACACACTCGTGGAATTTACTTCACTCGCCGCTTCGCGGCTCGTGAAGAAACTTTCCACGTCGTGTGTAATACGCTACCCAGGTAACACAACTGGTGTAAATGACGTCATTTACACCAGTTGTGTTACCTGGGTACTTACACTCTCGTTACGTAATACACTATTGCACGACATCGATCTGAAAATTTGAATTGGCCGTAATCTAATACCGGGCGAAAACACCTACTTTTCGAACTCATTTGTCAGCGCACCTGCGAGTGCGAAAATTACGCCTTTTTCGACCTTCTATGGTATAAATGACTATAAGCTATTCGAATGCATTTTTCCATCGCAGTTTGCAACAGAATTAGAAAAAATCTGGTATTAAACATGAGGTAAAAATGTAATTTTATAACACAGCGCATTGATAATGTTATCCAAAGGATACTTTATTATACAAAGTATCACTTTTACCTCGTGTAGCAGAAATAGCTATTATCTACTGCCGTTAAATAAGCCTAGTTTTTTGACTTTATAACAATGATTTATAGCATCAACTGAGAATGCCGCAGAGTTGAAATTTTGAGCCGACATATAGTTGGGGAAAAATCAAAAACTTCTTCGCTTTCACTCCAGTTTTGGTTTCATTTTGAATTTAGGTTTTGTCTTACTTAAAAAATGCCCAAATAAATAAAAAAAACAAGCCAGAATTAAATCAATTTTTAACAAAATTTTACTTACCTATTAGTAAACAGCGACGTTTAAATTTTATCCGGACGTAAGTTCCGTAATGAATAGACGAAAGAAAAACAAACAAAAAATGTATCCCCTTCTAGCTTTGGACGGTCCAAATATTTTATCGAGTTATAAATTATAACCCTGTTATAACATGATATGGAACTCCGTTATTGATTTTTGTATTTAGATTTTTATTTATATCAAATTATTACCCAGGTAACACAACTGGTGTAAATGACGTCATTTGTACGTCACTATGACGTCGCCGACGTCATAATGACGTACAAATGACGTCATTTACACCAGTTGTGTTACCTGGGTAATTTCAAAGTCGTACCGAAACTTTTACCATTTTCGTCCTTAATATTACTATATAATTAACAAAAATTTAAGCTAATACACCAAGCTATTTTTATCCCTAACAAGGGGAGTGAATAACTATTTCATATTAGTGTTTGATGAAGTTTAGATTAGTACAAAGAAAAACTACAATTTCTGCACTCGTGCATTTTGTACTTAAAACCTCTTTTACACTCATAAGAAAGCGTTTTAATTATTTTTGTGCACTCCAGCTTCGGTAAGTGACTTATTACATATCCGTAACGGACTGCCGTAAGCTAGTTTTCCCCCTTTCTTCTTCTTAAAGTGCCTATCCATTACCGGATGTTGGCAACCTCTCTCCTATGTATGTGTTGTGCGTTTGTAGTACTATCACACACATAGGGGACCTACTCCGAACCGCGGGATGTGTATATGTTACACTCAATATTCGATTTCGGACAATGCCCGAAAAAAATGCGCATAACTAGTTTTTAGCAACGAATATTTCCTAAGTCCGAAATTTTACTTTTACACGGCTATTGAGCGTTACAAAATAAGCAGAACTAGTTTGACACATTATGAATTGTACAAAACTAGTTTTGTACTAGTTTTGCTTTATCATTTACATCTTTAATGTATTAGTGGCAACCCCCCAGGTAACACAACTGGTGTAAATGACGTCATTTGTACGTCACTATGACGTCGCCGACGTCATAATGACGTACAAATGACGTCATTTACACCAGTTGTGTTACCTGGGCCACTAATACCTTAAAGATGTACTTGAAATGATTGAGAGAGATAGGCATGTGGCATACTGAGAGCAAATGCATACGATCGCTTCCCAGGTAACACAACTGGTGTAAATGACGTCATTTGTACGTCACTATGACGTCGCCGACGTCATAATGACGTCATTTACACCAGTTGTGTTACCTGGGTTGTTTCTTTAGTATTGCTGGAAATGTGCTAACCAGAGCTTTAGAAGATCGAAGAACCGTGAACGCCCTTTGGCATACTACAATTTGTTTGCCGGATGTCATTGAGAAAATGCGAAGAAATAATCAAAATACGGGTCGATTGCCCGTATTCATCTACTTTTTCACCCAATTGTCACCCTTTGTCCCAAATAGAAGGTTTGGTGGGCCTTTTTGCGTAGCCTTAGGCAGCGGTTCTACGTATGCAAAAGTGGATTCATATCCACTTTTCGAATACTTCGAGAAGCAATCAAGTCATCTACCAAATTTATGTTTTATCATGTTTCCAGAAACTTTACCGGCAGCCTATGTAGATATATTTCCTATTTCTAATTTAAAGAACTCATTCGCTTTTACACTGTAAAGGAAAGTATTATATCGGGTTAAAATAATCTTTAGTTATATCATTTTTATTCTATAAGTTCTACCAGCTAGCACCACGGCAATTTTCATTCTCCTAAAATATATGGATTAATAATAGCTGTTTTTCAATCAATATCTAATCAGTTCTTTAGACAGGCGTATCAAAATTATTGCACACGTTTGTCGAACAAAATACCACATGGCACACACATATCGGTATTGTTCTGAAGCTTAAAAGCGGCGAGTTAAACAGAGATGTACAGCACCGGCATTTTTCGAAGTCAAGCATGTGAATCCTTATTTCGGTCCGCCAGGTCCATCCCAGGTAACACAACTGGTGTAAATGACGTCATTTACACCAGTTGTGTTACCTGGGATGACTTCCTGCCACTGCGTATTAAACCATAATAAATATTAATATAAAGGATGTACTAAACTGAATTGAGATAATTAAGACAACAATTGATAAATGATCTGAGGGGGACTTTTGCATTTCCAAGGGAATTAGGGGAATTAGAGGAATTACCCAGGTAACACAACTGGTGTAAATGACGTCATTTGTACGTCACTATGACGTCGCCGACGTCATAATGACGTACAAATGACGTCATTTACACCAGTTGTGTTACCTGGGTACTAACAATCCTGAGAATTAGTGTAGACATGTTTTTCCGCGGTTTACCCTTCACAATATACATATTATATGATGTCTGAAAAAATGTACAAGACAGGATTGAATTAGAAACACCGACGTAAGAAAAAATCTAAATATAATATACAATGCTAATGAAAAAGATACAGGTATACCGGATGAAATGAAAGACAATGTGGAAAGAATGAACCACGTAAGAATTCCGACAAACATCGTGAGCAAAAAGATGTCGGGCGTCCCCGCAAAAGATTATCAATATATTATCAAGTTTTGTCATTTTATCCTTGGGGTGGACAAGATTGCTGAATGTATTCACACATGACATTGTGCTGATTATAGGTACATGTGAATCAGTAATCTTTTCAATCAAAATATCGTTTGGGTGTATTTGGTGGTTAATCTGATAAAATGGCTTCAGTGTTTCTAAATATTTAGGTAAACATTCTCGAATTACAAATTATATTTTTCACTATTTAATTAAATGTTTTAAAACTGGGTTTCCGTTTGCAACGTAAGATTGTCGCAAATAATTAGTGGGCAACTACCATGATGTATTCGTATTAAACAATATTATCCTGAGTTGCAATTCCACTTAGGGAGGGGGGGGGGTATAGCCCTCCACGTAATAATGTGAATAATGTGCCAAAGGTCGATCTGTATTAACAATCTGCTAGTATTTCATATTACTAGTTAAATATGATTGTGATTATCTTCGTGTCACAACTTTGATTGCTCAAATAGAAGGCATAAATATCGCAGGATGAGTTTTGTAGTATATTATGTGGGATAATTACAGGTTACTTGCAATGCTGTTGATACTAATCGTTGCTTTTTGTTAAATAACCGAGTGTAATTTTATTTTGTTTTGTTACATTGTTGTTTAAAGTAATTATGCAAATTAATAAATCCGTTGTGTGCAATGCGAATCAGTGGAATAATTCGATGCGTATGATGCGCATAAGTGAATGCGTACCCCTCATAAAGTTGTAATATTGCCAAATAGAGAATTCAAAATGTTATACCAATTTACATATAATTTGTCTCAAATGGGATTTTTGTAGAACATTTAGTTTGTGAAAGAGATTTTGTTAAAAAGTTGCCACGAAAAGTGGATGTAAACCGTAATTATTTTAATTTGCTGCATACCGCATTTTATTATGTGGTTAAACATCCCAACATCTCCACTGATGTGCTTATTTACAAGACTTTTGTAATGTTTAAAATTTCTTTTAATTTCTTCTCGGTCGTATAAAATATTAAAAACATAATATTTTGATCAAATAACCAAATCAGATTTTAATTATTATCATTACCTATTTATCAAATTAATTTTTATCTCTATTGCGATTTACTTCGTTGTAAATATTCCATAGACATAGATTTATTGTCAAATCTTTTAATCTCCAGTTTAAATTTGCTCATTCACTTTGGAGCCTAAAGTAGGGTGCCATATTTGTAGCGCAATTCAACGCAAGTCGAACCTTCATTTGCTTCGTAGGCTGCTGAAAGTAAAGAATATTATCAATTTTTCTTCAAATTGAATTTTTATGTTACAAAGTATTAAAGTTTTATTTAAAATTTTCAGTGATAACGTAAAAACTTTTAACGATAAAATTGTAGAAAACTTACAAACAAAATGACATAAACCACAAATAAAAATAAATAATAAATTAAAGTTCATAAAAATTTTATTGAAAGTTTTAAACACAAAATTTTAAATACAGCAGTTTGTTATTGTATTTTTACTTCAGATGGTTTATTAATTCCATCACTTAATGATTTTATATTATTTTGAAGAAATTATAACAGAATATATCGTACAATACGAGATGTACGGATATTCTATTCACGAAAATTTTACGTTTTAAAAAACGTCAAATTTTGTTTGCCTTTCAATACGATTCCCTTTTAGATTTAATTTATTATAAAACATTCGAAATCAAATATCTAATTTTATTTTTGTCATTTCGTGATTTCCGATTACCCAATTCGACTTCACATTATTTACTTTTGTCATTTATTGATGCGTTGATTGTGCTTTCTTGTTATAATAATTACTAATAACTTAATTTTCCTTGATTTTATGTTTATTCGCCGCTCTCAATATAAAACTGTGCAATTATTTTAATCATGTGAATGTGAATGATATTGGAGAAAAACCGTATATTTTTATTTGAGCATTCTGAGGTAAGATTTTTGATAAATTCTCTTACTATTCGTTCAGAACTGCAACGTAAGACATTAAAATTATTAAAAATAATTATGTGACTGTACATACCGAAAACGAAGATTCAATTTACAATTAGCAGTTTTTGTCAAGAGAAAATAATATTTTATGACAATAGCAGAACCGCAGTAAAACCATCAGATATAAAAATTAGTTACATTTTCCGTAATTATTGTCAGACTTGTTCCTTCAGAAAGTACAGATATTATTTACGGTTATATGTGCTAGTAATCATATTTAAAAATTGATTATTTATTAATACGTCCAGAATAATTTTGAAGTGTGATATTTTTCTTAAATGCAAACTAATTTTTATATTCACTGTGCTTTGTTGAAACATGCCCAGCAAGAAAGCTCGGTTGTATGAGATATTCGGCAAAAAATACGAACAGTTTGCGTTATACCAAACGATTAACATGACAAACTTTTTTTATCCGATTCATTGCAGGAATTGTTTGTTTTTATACCTCGTCCATTAATTTAACTGTTTCCATATTACCGGGTTTATAGTTGAACATAATTTACTGACTAGAAATTCGGAAAGCGCAATGTAATCCACCCAGGTAACACAACTGGTGTAAATGACGTCATTTGTACGTCACTATGACGTCGGCGACGTCATAATGACGTACAAATGACGTCATTTACACCAGTTGTGTTACCTGGGCAGCAGCAATATTTAAGTTGCAGCGCAAAAGTTTGCTAGTAAATAATAAACAGTCATGCTGAACTATATAAATATTTTTTATACGCAATTAAGACCCATAATATTGTTTTTCTACGACCACCGGAGTAATCGTCGAATATCGCACAGAAGCCACGCCTAGTAACAATTCCATTACGCACGGTGTGACGTCACCGTTACGTAATATCGTCCATCGCACGGCTAGGGAATTTGATAATTTATTACAATTGTGTTGGCAGAACTAATTGATTTTAGTTTGACAGCTGTAATATTATACGGAAAACTTGTGTTATTTCTTAATGAAAGATTCATTTGTATATTTATTTATTTATTTACTGCTATCCGGTCAAGGTAATATTAATTTAATGAATTTTATTCTAATTTCCTAACTTTATAATTTTAGTTTTAAAATTATGTCGAGCAGCTCCATGTCAACACCACCGGATATAATCGCACAACGTTCTTTCGTAGTACCTGAAACTTTTTATTTGACATGTAAAAAATACATCAACTTACGTCCTTTAGGAGACGATCTGAAATTGTTACCTTTTTTTCTAAATTATGTTAACGAAAAGTGCACCAAACAATGTGTCGGGATAAATAAGTTTACTTCACGATTAATTAACGTTCTGTTACGATTAATAATTATTATCATAAGATGTAAATATTTTAGATTAAGTTTGGGATTTATTTTTTGTTATAACTTTTAGTGTACTTTTTAATTTAATATAAACCTTTATCGATAATTTGTTTGGCGTTCCGACAGTTTTAATTTATTTCGATTACTTGTTTACTTAAATAAATCCACACGGATTACATACTTATAGTCCATTTGCACTCAAGCTATGATGTGTGATGAATTTGACTTTTACTCTCTTGTTGAAATAAATGGAATAAATACAATTTTTTCGCATTTTGTGAGAATTTAACCAAAAATACGAATTTTGACGTTTGACTAAATTTTTTTGCGCGCAATCGATCAGAATTTTTGCATACGCCTTTCCACTGATAATTCATCAGGCTTTACGAGGTTTATACAATTTTTTCGCATTTTGTGAGAATTTAACCTAAAATACGAATTTTGACGTTTGACTAAATTTTTTTGCGCGCAATCGATCTGAATTTTTGCATACGCCTTTCCACTGATAATTCATCAGGCTTTACGAGGTTTATACAATTTTTTCGCATTTTGTGAGAATTTAACCTAAAATACGAATTTTGACGTTTGACTAAATTTTTTTGCGCGCAATCGATCTGAATTTTTGCATACGCCTTTCCACTGATAATTCATCAGGCTTTACGAGGTTTATACGATTTTTTCGCATTTTGTGAGAATTTAATCTAAAATACGAATTTTGACGTTTGACTAAATTTTTTTGCGCGCGATCGACCTGAATTTTTGCATACGCCTTCCCACTGATAATTCATCAAGGGGCTAGTGCGAGTCGGGGGGGGTGAATTTTTTGCTCAGTTTTTCGATATCTAGCGCCGTTCTCGAGTTATTGCGAATTCAAAGAAATACAATTAAAAAGTTAAAAATTTTACATTTGTGTGGTCGTAGAAAAAGTATAGTACTTAACTCGAGTTGTAAAGCCATTACACACTCGTGGAATTTACTTCACTCGCCGCTTCGCGGCTCGTGAAGAAACTTTCCACGTCGTGTGTAATACGCTACTTACAACTCTCGTTACGTAATATACTATTTTATATAAGCTGAAAATGTTTTCTTCATAGGTACAGCTAAGAATGGCGCCAAAAAATAAATAAATAAACATTTTTGGTGTTTGTTCAATTTATTATAGAAATATTTTTAAATTAAAAAAAAAATGAGAGCGGTCGTCGGAAAAAGAGTAGTTGCTTAAACAGTAAGAATCATGGTAAAGACGAAAGAATATTCCGAAGATCTGAAAAATGCGATTTTGAAATCATTGAAAATTGGAGACTCATTAAGGACAGCATTTAAGAATATGGGTCGGCCTTCAGCCTCCAACTTGCTTATAAGAAAACGGGTCGGCCTTCGGCCTCCCGTTTTTGGTGACTTTCGGGTAGTTTAATGTTAATAAATGACAGCGGCAACCCTCCTATAGCAGGATAAACCAACTTTTGATAGAGAAAATCGACTTTGAAAGTACATAATTTTACATGTAAACGGGTGGAATCTCACTCATTTTGTTGACGGTACGTGCAAGTTGAACTAGTCTTAGACTTAGCCGTTTGCGGAGAGGCAGTTGCAGCCCGACTCGACTGCATGTAACATCGATTATTTTTTGTTTTTGCGCGCTTTTTTGGGGGTTAAACGTAATAGATAACTGCCGCATACCGCGACTATACTTTTTAATGCATTTTCAAGGGTCTCTCACATCCCGGTTGCATAGATCCCGGTGTTCTTGATCGGTGGCGCCTTCTCGTATGTTTAGCCTAGTAACCAGAGTCAAATCCGCTCCGTAGGGGTGCAGAGCGGAGCGGAGCGGAGCGGAGCGGAGCGGAGCGGAGCGGCGCCCCGGAGGAGTAGGATTTGACGATGGATTACCCTCCTTTTCGAATGCACACCCCTAAAATTCGAAGGCAAAAAATTTTTAATTTTTTCACTTTTTCGGCAACAACCGCCTTATTTTCCATTTTTTCGCGAATATTTATACTAATATCTACTAAGCACACCCCCCCCTACCCGAATTTCAAAGAAAAATTAAAATCGGAGCAAAAAAATTTGACACGATGTGACACATCGACCCACCCGGTGGTACATCAGCGACCCGTACTATTTCAACTCGCAGCATCTTTCTTATTTTCACACTTTTTTCGAATTTTTTTTTATGATCACCTCCGCGCCGACAAAAGTTATACATTCGCATCAAAACATTGTTTTGATGCCATGTACCCAGGTAACACAACTGGTGTAAATGACGTCATTTGTACGTCACTATGACGTCGGCGACGTCATAATGACGTACAAATGACGTCATTTACACCAGTTGTGTTACCTGGGTATACATGCCCAGGTAACACAACTGGTGTAAATGACGTCATTTGTACGTCATTATGACGTCGCCGACGTCATAATGACGTATAAATGACGTCATTTACACCAGTTGTGTTACCTGGGTGGCGATGAATGTTCACCATATAGAATCAGAATAGTTTTTGGCGCAAAATGTACAGAACCTATATTTGTAAAGTTACGTTGCTGCTTGAGAACAAAATATAAAAACTATAAGCCAGAAAAATTATCTCTATTATAAAAATTAATACTGTTATTAAAGAAAATATAAATGTTTAAAAACGTACCTTGAATTTATTAAAAAACATTCTATTAAATAAAACTAAGGGCACTAACGCTACGCCGTAAAATCGAACTCGCATTGGATGGCACATTGTTTACGCCACACTACATATAAAAATCGGCGCTAAATTCATAGAATATTAGAATTTATTGCAAGTAGCCGAATGTTCACTATGGCCGAATGTATACCATGTTCCCCTATATCAATTAAACCACGTGTTGTTTGCTCTTACCACCCAGGAAATTTGCCACCTAAGTGCAGTTTTAATAACGGACATTAGTTTAGACCTTCTGCAAGAATTCATACTCGTATGAACTGTTTTGTTCCCAAATTAAAACCGACCCAATAAACCATCGATATAATTTCAACAAGACTGAGCACCTCCACTTTTTCAGATAATGTACGTTGATGTGGATAGAAAAACGAAGAGCTACAGCATACCTTTATTTTTGTAAAATCTAATAGGAAAAACTTGGACTGCTTTATTTTTTATTACGAGCTGACGCAGTTAATTGGCAGCACTTTGAAAACTTAATTAGAACGGATTTCGTTTTTAAATTTTAATTATTACTGATTCATATAACAAAAAATATACTTACTATTTCATATCATACAAATTATATTTCTTTTATAAAATTATTTAAGTATAAATTTTAATTTTAAAAATAAATAGTACTAGCATGTCTCTTATTTTATGGTACATACTATATTTTTATGATAATCGTAAAGAAAAGAAAATGAGGTTTTCAATGATATATAATCCGACCTGTACTTTCCTCTTTATAAAATTTGACAGTAGGTACACTTCCTATGTACACCGTAAGTGCAAAAAAGCTATTGCATTTTTGTACTAACAGTGCATTTTTAAATTTAAAAATCGATTTAGCGGAGTCACAGCAGTAGCTTAGGTCATTGCTGATTTAGTAGTTAGCAAAGCAAAATTCTTTGTTTTGAATCTTCGGTTGTTTAACCAATTAACTAATTTAAATTATTAATGCGCATTGCAATACAATTAAGGGTTTAGCATATATTTCAAAACTATGATTTATCACTCCAACCTATCACAAATTTTGAATTTTTATGTCGAACCTGATTTGCTTCTATATTATTTTCAACTTGAAAATTTAAATTTCAAAATGTATTTTTTATTACTTACAATAAAAACATAATTTAAATTTATATCCCCCAATTCTAGAATAAAAAATATTGGAAAATTTTAATATACTGTTTTACGTATACGAATTTGGTATTATAAAGTAGGTAATTTTGTAAGTTAGGTATTCAAAATTGAATTCCCTTGTAGGGAAGCTTGACATCTTAAATTAGGAGCATTTGTAAATATTACTTATTACGTAATTAGGATGTTTTTAATCGTGGGTTTTTGGGTCAATCAAACGAAACAATTACTTATTACTCAAAATTTATACCCTTATGAAAAATAAAAGTACCTATCTAAAAAATACATTTATAAAAATTTATTTTACACGAAAAATTTATATTAATCAAAACATTCTCGAAATCGTTAGCTCCGAGTAAATTTGAAAGAAAATTTTCGAGTGTTTTTCAACACAGTTTTTCTTTAATATCTTTGGTGAGAGAGTGAACGGCCCAAGTGACAAGGAATATCCGAAAAAAATTATCCCTTGATATATAGGTCAAAAAAGGGTTAAGGTACACAATAAGGGGTGGATAATTGAGGATTTTTAAGAAGTAATACCGAAAATTTTATGGGAGGTTATGAACAACGCGATAACCGTATTGTGCGGCTCCGTTTTCATTGTGATAAAATTGCGAAGTGTGAACATAGATAAAGTGTGAACAGTTGCAAAAGGGATATAAGGACCAGAAGTAAAACTGTGATAAAGGTCAGAGTGGATAATTGTTAAATAAGAAAAGCGATAGAAATCGGAAAATTTTCGATTCGATCGAAGGTCAAATCAAAAGTGGTAAATAGAGAACACATAGGCAACACCTATTACACTTGAATACCACAAGGAAGTTTTGAACATCGAGAGGTCGGAACATAGAATGAGTGTACGTGGAGACTCATCAGCAATCGATAGTGAGGATTCGACAACAGAAACCACAGGAAGAAAAAGACTAGCCAATTACGACCTATTTAATAAGAGCAAAAAAACTCCAAGAACACCAACGAAAACTGTAACAGGAGCAAAAGCAGAAATGGAGGAAATAAAAAGTATGATGTACGAGATGATGCGAGAAATTAAAGAGGTACGAAAAAGTCAAACATCCTACGAGGAAGAAATAAAAGCTCTAAAACGAGAAAATAACCAACTAAAAGACCGAATTATATCTCTCGAGATCAAGATAAATCGTATGGAAGGTATGGAAAGGAAAAATAACATAGTTATAAAAGGAATAGATTTTAATACAAATGAACTGGAAAAAGATGTACAAGAATTTTTCAAGTCAGAGTTGAAGGTCACCGCAAAAATAAAAAGAGCGGAATTGATAAAACCAAAAACCGTACCTCCCTTCATAGTGGCTACAATGGAATCTTGGACCGAAAAGATGGAAGTGATGAAAAAGAAAAACGTCCTACGAGGCACCACAAAATACATCGACGATGATTTGACAGCGGAAGAAAGAAGAGTACAGGCTAAACTGAGAGAAATTGCAAAAACCGAACGAAACATGGGGAAGAAAACAAGCGTTGGCTACAGAAGAGTATTTATAGATGGAAAACGCTGGAACTGGCAAACAAATATGGAGAAGATAATAGAACATACGGTGATACCCATAACAAAAAACGATTAACAAGAAGAGATGTACGGGAACAAACGACGACGAAAATGGCAAAACACGGAAAAAACGAATTGGAGTGCGGATTGATAAAAGAAAGGAAGATGATAAATGACAGTAATATATTTGTAACAAATTGGAATGTAAGGGGGATTTTTGAGAGGGGCACCATGAAACAATTAATAAATGTTTTAAAAAAGTACAAAGTTGATATTCTAGCATTGCAGGAAACAAAGCACAAGGATAGTGGGGTGTTTGACATGGAGGGATACACATTTCTTATGAGTAGTGGGTTGGATAGAAGATTGGGAACAGGATTTGTTGTAGGAGAACGATTGCGACATGCAATTTTAAAATTTACACCGATATCGGATAGAATGTGTATCCTCCGACTAAGAGGTAAATACCAAAAAATAAGTATTATAAATATTCATGCACCAACGGAAGAAAAGCAAATAGGTCACAAAGAAGAATTTTATGAAATGCTGGACAGAGAATACAAAAAAATCCCAAAGTACGACCTAAAAATGATCATGGGAGACAGCAACGCTAAAATTGGAAGAGAAGTAGTGTACCAACCAACTATAGGAAGACACAGTAAACATACAGAGACGAATGAAAACGGTGGATTTTTGATCGATTTTGCTATGGAAAACAACATGAAGATAGTAAGTACACAATACCAACATAAGGAAATTCATAAAGGCACATGGAGAACACCGGATGGAGAAAATGTAAACCAAATCGACCACGTAATGATAGAAAGAAAAAGTGAAAAAAGTGTAAAAGATGTACGAACTTATAGAGGTCCAGATATCGACTCAGATCATTTTATGGTGGGAACAAACCCAGGTAACACAACTGGTGTAAATGACGTCATTTACACCAGTTGTGTTACCTGGGAAACTAAAACAAATTATACCAATAACCCAGGTAACACAACTGGTGTAAATGACGTCATTTGTACGTCACTATGACGTCGGCGACGTCATAATGACGTACAAATGACGTCATTTACACCAGTTGTGTTACCTGGGAAGGAGAGCAATTGAAGAAAAAACGACAAATCAGTCTATGCAAATTAAATTTCAAGAAAAATCGGCACAACAAAAATATGCAAAAGTAATCAATGAGTTATTAGAAACTGAGAACAAACCCGAAACCATTGAAGAAAAAGCAAATATCTTAACAAATAAGTTATGAGAAAAGCAACGTCCCGACAAGACAAGGTAAAAGATACAAAAATAAGGACTGGTACGACATAGAGTGTCAAGAAGTAATAAGTAAGAGAGAAAAAGCTAGGAAGATAATGCTACAAACGAAAACCCTAGAAAATAAGCACAACTATGAATTACAAAGAAAAGCATGCAAATCATTACTTAGAGAGAAGAAAAGAAAACACATGGTAAAGTATCTGGAGACAATAGAAGAAAAATATAGAAACAAGGAAATTAGAAACTTCTACCAGGGTGTAAAAAAAGTTAAGAAAGGCCACCAGACAAGGACAACATTATGCCAGGACAAAGAAGGAAACCTGATAGGAGACCAAGATAAGTCGATAGAAAGATGGGCAGAGTACTTTGAGGAACTCCTTAACAAACCATTAGATGGAAGTGAAGCAGAAGCATTCGATGGGGGGACGGAAGACATAGCAGAACTAAAGGTGGAAAAACCAGCCATAGAAGACATCCAAAAAATAATAAGAAGTCTGAAAAATAACAGAAGCGCGGGAGAAGATGCTATACAAGCGGAAATGATAAAATACGGAGGTGAAAAAGTCGAAATCATGATATATGAACTGATCGATAAAATATGGGAAAGAGAGGAAATGCCAAAGATATGGAGAGATGCTGTAATATGCCCAATACACAAGAAGGGAGACAAAACCGATTGTAATAACTATAGAGGTATAGCCCTGTTGAACGTTATGTATAAAATATTGGCAACATGCATAAAAAATAAATTAAACCCATATGCAGATAAAATACTGGGGGAGTACCAGAGTGGATTCCGTAGAGGCAGATCAGTGACGGACCAAATATACGTACTCAAAGAAATACAGTCTATAAGTCATGAGTTTAAGCTACCAACACACATATTGTTTGTCGACTTTAAGCAGGCATACGACAGTGTCAGAAGAGAACAATTATATATGGCACTTAAGGAGTTCAAAATACCCAATAAACTTATAAAGTTGGTAAAAATGACGCTTGAAGAAACCACCAATAAAGTAAAAGCAAATGGCAAAATATCAAGAGGGTTTAAGATTGAACGAGAGGGTTAAGGCAAGGAGATCCTCTTTCGGCAGTATTGTTTAATTTTGTGCTGGAAAAAGCTGTAAGAGACAGCACAATCGGCGGTAAGAGCATAATATTCCGAAATAGACAACAAGGTCTTGCCTTTGCAGATGATATAGCAATATTGACGCGAACAAGATATGAACTGCAAGAAGCTACAAAAATGTTATTGAATGCCGCAAAAAGAATGGGACTGGAGGTCAACGAGGGAAAGACCAAATATATGCGATGGGATGATGGACCTTTTGAACAAAGCAAATTTTTCCGGGTGCAGTTGAAAAATAATAGAACGGTTAATTTCGAGGAGATAGAAACATTCACTTATCTCGGAACATTGGTGACAAGAGAAGTAGGAAGTAACGAGGAAATAAGAGCCAGAATCGCTGCGGGGAACAAAAGTGCCTTTGCCTTAAAATCAATATTAAATGGTAAAATATTTTCAAGGTCGGTTAAACTTCCCAGGTAACACAACTGGTGTAAATGACGTCATTTGTACGTCACTATGACGTCGGCGACGTCATAATGACGTACAAATGACGTCATTTACACCAGTTGTGTTACCTGGGTTAGAGTTTACAAGACGATAATAAGACCAGTAGTAACGTACGCAAGCGAAGTTTGGACGTTGAGAAAACAAGAACAAATAATGTTGAGTGTATGGGAACGAAAGATATTGAGAAGAATATTTGGAGGAAAACACGAAGGAGAAAGATGGTTAAGAAGAACCAACCAAGAATTGTACGAAATATATAATGAACCTACTATAGTTGGGGTGGTTAAATCGCATCGTATAAGATGGTTGGGTCATTTGGTACGAATGAGTGAGGAGAGAGTACCAAACATCTTGTTGAGAATGAACATGGTTGGATGAGGAGAAGAGGTAGACCAAAGACAAAATGGAAGAAAGAAGTACAAGATGATTTAGACGCCCTACATATCAAAAAGTGGATGGATGAAGCTCGAGATAGAAAGAAATGGTCCAGAGTGGTCAAACAAGCCATGGGTCTGCAAGGCCCGTAATGCTATCTTATATATATATTGCGGTATCGAGATACCACGTCAATGGAAGTACGTCATTTAAGTTTCAGTAAAATTTTGTTAATGAATAAAAGCATGTAACTTATCAAAGTAATCAGAAAAACTTCATCCGATACCAAGAAATTAACTTAAAGTCATATGATTCGTAGAAAACGGGACATAAAACAGGTTTGAATAAAATAAATTTGAAATGCATCATTTAATAATTTGTCTTTGTTAAAATGTTAATTATAATAGTAAATGAAAGATTGTTAGCAATAAGAAAGGTATTTTAAAAGTCAGAAATTTGTTAATTAATTGATAAATGTAAAAATCCATGTTAGCGTTAAATTTAAAATAAGTTTGTTAAAATTATTACGTGAGTTCGGCATATCACAACTTAATGAACTGCGTATGGAAATTTCATGTCCATCATCTTTATTTGTCCAACCACGAAGCAATATCAAGAAGTCGATCCAATCTGAAAATATAAAAATTTTACTTATAAAATTTCAACGAACCACAATGGGCGTAGTCCATACCTGTACTGTGAAACTTCAAATAATATTGATTTTTCGATCGACCAATAAAATACGTCTATGAAAAGATCAGGATAGCGAGGAACTTCGAAAATTAATTAATAAAACAATTGATAAAAGGGGGTTGGTGTTGATATTCACACGTGCAAAGTGGCGAATTTAGAATCGTCCTAATAAAATTGATAATTATAGTAAAAATAAATAGTGAAATTACAAAATACGAGTGCATAATTCAACAAAATAGTTACTTACCTACGTAAAACCAATAATAAGGTGAAAATCGTAACGGATTGCAAATATTTTTGAAGAAAATAAACTTCAACACAAAACGAGGTCAACAAACTGCATCTGGAAGTTTCCGATGGTAAATGAACCCTTTGAGTGTCTTTGACGCGCAATTGTACCATCTCCATTTCAAATAAAAGAAATTCCTGGATTTAATAAGGTACCGTGTACATTGCAATAAAATCTTTATAAACTTAAGTGAAATCTCCGGACTTCGTACGACACGTGTTTTGCATCATTTTACGTTCAGAATTTTTATAAAATAGATTTAATAATAGAACTTTTTGATATAACCAAATATTTATTTTCATTTGTGTGCTTAATAAAAACATTAATAACTTTGTAACGAAGGATAATTATTTAGACCTGTTCCGCACCATAATTTCATTTACAGCATTGGTAACGGAACGAATCCACCCTGTACAAGGTAAGATACATGCACTACGAAAGAGCTAAGCTGAGGCACCTTATTTCATTAAATTGTGTTTACAAAATATCACATACTTTTCCATTGACGGGGTACAACTACGTACACCCATATAAAATATTAACGACAAGAACCTTTAACCCTATTAGCGAGGGTATTCATAACAATTTTGTATCATAAAGTGTGGGTCTCTTAAAGGCCTTACGTAAGCACACAGCAATATATATAATACCGAAAATTGAGTAAAAACCATAACCCATGGCCGGGATAGGCTGCCGGCATAATTTTCGCGTGGCTTGAAGAATTATTGACACGCCCCCAACTTTTAATTTCGAAAAATTTTGTGTTTATCACGGCCTTTTTGGCAATGTTTTAATGCGAATGTATAACTTTTGTCGGCGCGGAGGTGATCATAAAAAAAAATTCGAAAAAAGTGTGAAAATAAGAAAGATGCTGCGAGTTGAAATAGTACGGGTCGCTGATGTACCACCGGGTCGATGTGTCACATCGTCGGCCGGTCGCTTGAAATGGGGTGAAATTTTTTTGCTCCGATTTTAATTTTTCTTTGAAATTCGGGTAGGGGGGGTGTGCTTAGTAGATATTAGTATAAATATTCGCGAAAAAATGGAAAATAAGGCGGTTGTTGCCGAAAAAGTGAAAAAATTAAATTTTTTTTGCCTTCGAATTTTAGGGGTGTGCATTCGAAAAGGAGGGTAATCCATCGTCAAATCCTACTCCTCCGGGGCGCCGCTCCGCTCCGCTCCGCTCTGCACCCCTACGGAGCGGAATTGACTCTGGTTACTAGGCTAAACATACGAGAAGGCGCCACCGATCAAGAACACCGGGATCTATGCAACCGGGATGTGAGAGACCCTTGAAAATGCATTAAAAAGTATAGTCGCGGTATGCGGCAGTTATCTATTACGTTTAACCCCCAAAAAAGCGCGCAAAAACAAAAAATAATCGATGTTACATACAGTCGAGTCGGGCTGCAACTGCCTCTCCGCAAACGGCTAAGTCTAAGACTAGTTCAACTTGCACGTACCGTCAACAAAATGAGTAAGATTCCACCCGTTTACATGTAAAATTATGTACTTTCAAAGTCGATTTTCTCTATCAAAAGTTGGTTTATCCTGCTATAGGAGGGTTGCCGCTGTCATTTATTAACATTAAACTACCCGAAAGTCACCAAAAAATATTAAAATTCGATGATGGAACATTGTCACCCGTCCCATATCTTTCGATTATACTTAATTATTATAGAACAAAGTAATTTCGGAAATACGTCTAACAATAAAATAGTTCTTATACTTATCTGGAACAAAAACTTAACGAGTGTAATTTTTTATGCTTGAGCATAACAATATTTATTCGCTATTGTTCTTTTGTAAAACTAGCTTTTATTAAAATGATACTTCAAAAATATTATTATATTCCTTTTTTACAACAGTATATTATGCTAGAAGGTTGAGAAGACTACTTACTAGTGCTAATGCAGTAATAATAATAATAATAAATGGCGTTCATTCCTTGTGGAATATGCCTACTTCTTGCAGAAGTCTTTACGATCCTTTTCTTGAGGTGGATCACTCCTCATCATCTTCCTCAGTAACTAAAGCCTTGCATCTGTTTTGGCCTCCTCTACTATTTTTCTCCATATCTTCCTGTCTAGACATTTTATCCTCCAGTTCTCCACGCCCATTGCTCCAAGGTCTTCAGTCACTTCATCTTGCCATCTCGCCCTTATTCTTCCTCTATTTCTCTCTTCACTTGGTTTCCATTCAGTTATTTGCCTTATCGTGCTGTTTCTTTGTCTTCTCATCACGTGTCCCAACCATCTAATTCTTTTCGCCTTTATACACTTAACAACATCCTCGTTGCCCATTTCTACCAGTATCTCATTGTTTTTTCTCTGTCTGTACTCATTTTCATCGATTTTTTTAAGACCCAGAATAATTCTCATCACCTTCCTCTCGAAAACTCTTAACTTTTCCTCCTCTCTCTTTGTCATGTTGAGTACCTCTGCTGCATATGTGATTGCCGGTCTTATAAGCGTCTTGTAGATCCGCATCTTTGTGTTTTTGGATGTGCTCCTGCTCATTAACATTTTTTTATTTGCATGATAAGCTTTCCATCCCATTTGAATTTTTTCTTTTATCTCTTCCCTTCTATCATTGGTCTTATTTATTTCTACACCCAGGTACTTAAACCATCATACCGCTGGTTCTTGTATGATTCATACAAGATTCATCCAAAAAAGTATCCCAAAATTTATGTTACAAAAATGGAATATTAATTTTTATCCTTATCACAACTTTTTCACCATTCGGGAAACCAATATGTGCTTAAGAGGCTAGGAGAAGAATTCAGAATTTGGGGGTAGCAGCATCATATTGTGGAGTTGCATGACTGCTGCTGGGGTAGTGAAATTAATGTTTGCGTGGGGCGGATAAATTCCAATAGCTTTTTCGCACTAGTGCAATAGGTTAAGGTTATACTAGGCTAATAGGTTAATAACAGGCCATTCCCTAACGCAAACGTGTACGGAAAATAGGTGTTTTCATTCGGTAATGGATAATATAACCAGCAGTGTAATATAACAATATAACCAGCAGTGTGGCGTTAAACTTACACCGGCAGACTAGCGAGCGGAAAACCGTGGTTCTATACCTAGTCGCGCCGCATATACTGCTGTGATCTTCAAGCCCAATATAAATCTGTGGGCTATGGGGAAGGCAACGGGAAACCACCCCATTAAATCTTGACTTCGGTCAAGTTGATAACCAACGTTCGCTGAGCGGATACGGTACTTTAAGAAGAATGGATAAATACTATAAAATTATAGTCATCTTCTACTTTCATTAAGAAGTCTTCTTCTTAAATAGGTTTACAACCTGGCCTTTTACTAATTAATGCATTAGTGCTATGAGTGTTTTGGCTAAGCTCCCCTTTCGATGTGCTTGCACTCGGGTTTTTTTATTGTTATGATGGACAATTAAACAATTAAACCGGGGGACTAACGTCTGACGTGCCCTGCGAATAATAGAAAACGGTTAAGAAATTTTAGACTGTACCCGAAGTCAAACAGGGAGCCCTACGGTAGTAGTTGATCGCGCTAATATCAGACCATGACCGTCGTCATTAAATAAAAATAAATTTATTATTTATGAAACAAAAATGGTGTCGAATTACCTAACCCTGGCAACCCCAAAAAAATTGAAAATTTCCTATTGCAAAGAGGAAGGTTTATATAGTATAATGACATAATTTTAACAAGCGAAGATATAATAAAAATTTCGAGAAAAATCAATTTGAAAGTACGTAAATGTAGCGCATTTTTCTTCGATTTTTGGGGTGTGCATTCGATAAGGAGGGTAATCCATCGTCAAAACCTACCCTTACGGGGCGCCCCTCCTCTCCGCTCCGGGTTGTACCCCTCCAGGGCGGTTTTGACTCTGGTTACTAGGCTAAACATACGAGAAGGCGCCACATATCAAGAAAACCGGGATAAATAAAAACCGGGAGCTTAGAGACCCTTGAAATAGCATTAAAAATACTTTCCTTTACTACGTAAATGGGAAAGTAAAAGTATAGGTGCGGTATGGGGCAGTAAACTATTACGTTTCACCCCCAAAAAATCGCGTAAAAACAAAAAATAATCGATGTTACATGTACGGCGGTCGAGCTGCATCTGCCGGTGCGAAATTTCAAGTTTCAAGTTTCTATTATGACCAAAATGGAGCATCCCGGCGTAGCCGGCCTTCTCCTTCATCTAACTAATGTGAATTGACATTTGGAAATTGTGGAGGCCGGTGGGCCTCGCGTTTTTAGCGCTGAGCTAAGCTGGCTGATAATTTAATCAAGGTTTGTGACTGTGATTTATTGGATCTGGTATTATTTCCTGGTGGAAAGAGGTGCGAAATATTTCTGACGCGCGGGAATCTCACTAATTTTACATGTAAATTTGCAAACTTAAAATTCGATTTACTCAAAATTTTGATTATATCTTCGCTTGTTAAAATTATGTCATTATACTATATAAACCTTCCTCTTTGCAATAAGAAATTTTAAATTTATTTGGAGTGACCAGGGTTAGGTAATCCTCACCCAAAAGGGTATTTTAGTTCTCAAATTTACTATGAATCCTTTTTTCAGAACTTGAAAAGCGCAAAATATACCTATAAATTCTGTGCGTGATATTCGCACCCAATAAAATTTATTTACAGGACAAATCAATTATTCCAAATAACAACAAAAACATTTCCCTTGAGTTAAAGCTCAAATAAATGGATTATGCACGAATGCAAAAGCACGAAAGTACGATTAGGATAAGCTAAATTCATGTAACATCTCTTGTTATTATGAATTTGACGAATAAACTAATTTCATCAAAAAATAAACTTCACTTACAAGGGGAGGTTTATCATGCGGCATAGCCGATTTTGATAAATTTGAAATTGGTAAAACTAGATCGAATTTCATTAGGTCTATAATTTTTTTTGTGCTCATGAGGTGTCATTTGGACGTAATCGACACTTGAAATTTCGCCGCGCCACGCCTCCCCAGTGCTATGATTGGTGACTCACCGTTACCTTTAGAATACAATCTTTTTTAAATTTTTCGAAAATTTGTGTAAATATTTGATGTGATCGTTTTCGTTAAAAATTACAGGCAATTAACTTATTTTTATAAATAGTTTATGTAACATTTTTTAATTTAAAAAATAACATAAGTGGAGTTTAACAGCTTTATACAATTCAATGATGACAAGGAAGCACCTAGATAGTATTAGGCTTCCTACAGACTGATCAAGCAAAAACGTTGTGCGACAAAACGTTTTTTTTTGATTGGTTCAAATCAAACAAAATCAAATTTGATTGGATCAAACAAAAACGTTTTGTCGCAGAACGTTTTTGCTTGATCAGTCTGCAAGCAGCCTAATGTCTAAGTAATCTGCTTTTAGGACGTATCGGGGGTTCGATACTTGCATCGGCGAATTTTTTTAATTCATACTTTCGTTATGAAATTGTTAATATAATCACGATTTTAAATTAAATTCAGTTCTTTTCTTAAATTAAATTGGATGAATGGAGAATCATAAAAAAAAAACATTTTCATTTATTTCAAAATCGGCTATGCCGCATGCTAAACCTCCCCTTGTTAGTCAATTTAATTTTAATTTCCAATTTCATGTTAATATATTGAGCAACTAAGCTGGCTTAAAGTTGAACCGCAAAATTGGTTTTTCCGTAATTGAACAATTGAACGTTGTAAACTTGGGTTTACAATTATCCCAGAAATTTTACAATGTTGGTACTAAACTTGGTATAGAGGTTATGTTTCTGAGTTAGGCCATGTGTTGCTTGAAGTAACTGCAGTTTGAGCGGTCGTTATACCTGTTTACGAACTCTTTAAAAGCCATCTAAAAATAAAGCGGTTGCTATTTAAAAAAACGTAGATGACGTCATCCATCTGTAACGGAAGACGTCATTGGTTTAACGTCGACAATAAAAGTTGAACAATAATTCAAATGAGGTCACGTGCCTCTGAATCTATTCCAAAATTTTATATCTCCTTGTACCTTTCTGGATGAACACATTTTAAGCATATAATAACCAACGAACGGTTGAATTTCCGTACAAACGACAGCATTAGTTTTGAAGTAGTACTTGCCGACATAATATATGTCCAATTTCAAGGAGGGGTGAAGGGGGCAGGTTCGGACAGCTTTTTCAAATTGCTACAACCGACTTCAAAAAAGGAGGAGGTTCTCAATTCGGCTGTATTTTTTTAAAATGTTTGTTACCTCATAACTCCGTCATTTATTAACCGATTTTCAAAATTTTTTCACAATTCGAAAGGATATAGTTTCAGATTGGTCCCATATAAATTTCATCAAAATCGGTTGAGTACTTTGGTTTTCATTGATTGTAACGCATATGGGCAGCGCGTTTAGTAGGTCTACCCAATATGGGTGGCGAATAGAAAGCGAATATCGCTTTCGATAAATCAGTTAAGGAACGCAAGATTCACTAAAAAGCAAGAAATAAAAAAAAATTTTACAAAAAAAAACCGAGTTCAAAAAAAAGCACTACAAAAAAATTGCACTAAAAAGTAAAAAATAATTAGAAGTTATTAGAAGATTTAACAGAAATTAGAAGTATATTTTTACAGTGCTGAGCATAAAAATTAATGTATTACGTCAATAATATACAATTATTGTTATTTTTGGAGTCGGTGCCAGCCAAGCTGTTAAGAAATTGGTACTCCGCTACTTCGTTAATACACGTTTGTTAATCTTGGCTGGCACCGACTCCAAAAATAACAATAATTGTATATTATTGACGTAATACATTAATTTTTATGCTCAGCACTGTAAAAATATATTTCTAATTTCTGTTAAATCTTCTTGTAATAACTTCTAATTATTTTTTAATTTTTAGTGCAATTTTTTTGTAGTGCTTTTTTTGAAGTCGGTTTTTTTTTGTAAAATTTTTTTTGACAAAGATTTGTAAAAATTATAGTAATTATAACTATGTTTACTCAATGTTTTCCTGTTAAATCTAAATAAAAATAGTAAACCGTTTTCCAGAAATATTTTATTTTGTAAAATTATGAAATTGTCTGGAATTGCCCCATGATGGGGCACTTTCGGACATGGCCGGGGCAGTTTCGGACATGGCCGGGGCAGTTTCGGACAACTTTAATTTTTTAAGAACTGCTTTTTTTTTAAATTATTAGGCAGGAAATAATACAAAATTAGATTTATAATATTACTGAACATCGTAACCAAAAAAACTGATTTTACACAAATCCTTTCTTTCAACGCTGGAAATACCTCCAACCTGTGGATAGTCAACTCATTGAAAACTAAATTCGACAAACCTCTACTTTGAAGCCACTTTCGGGCCCAAATTTTTTAATTCTTTGTTTTCTAATGGTTTTTTTTTCTATACAGATTTAACAATAATACAGTTGTTAAAATTGCACATCTTATCACTTGATGTTTTTGCCTCGGGTAAAATATTTTCGTAAAATAATTTTAAGGTTAATTTTAAGGTGTAAACACAAATCTGCAAATCTACAAATTTTAAGGAATTTTAAAGAAACTTTAACGAAAATTTTAAGCAAAATTTTAAACAAAATTTTATAATAGGTTTGTTCGTTTTAGCAACACTTTTTACACTTTTGTACAAAGTGTGCACTTTTCTGTTCGTGCTAGCAGAGCGCTCTGTTCGTGTTATAAAGTGTAGCTACACTTAGTTGTACTTTTCGACACTTTCCACACCTGCTCCAGAGCAGGTGTGCAAGTTAACACTTAATTTTGATTGGCTGTTATTGGCGGTAAGTTATTTAAATTTTATTTTAAATTTAGTTATTTTTTAAAATTTATTTAAAATTTAAAATACAAATTACAAACCTAAAAAAATAAAAGTAAACCGTTAAAAATGTCTTATACCTACTGTATGAAACCTAGTAGTTTGTCTCTAATTTATTACAACTTGCTCAACTTTTATATATTTTATTTATTTATTCAATAATTTATTTATTTATTCAATAAAATGGGTACTAATGTTAAAACAGCGTGGTTAATTCGAGATGCGAACGGAGACATTCCAAACACAGACGGCTTTGTGACTTGTATATGTGATGGTAAGCGCTGAAATCACATTCGAACATGATGTGTTTCGTTGTGAAGTGGATGGCAACAAGTTAGGTTAGGTACCACCACAAATTTGATTTGCTTCTCAAGGAGGGATTACACTTTTGCGTTCGTGTTAAACGCACACTTTCGGAAAAAATCTGATGTGGCCAGCACATGACTTCCCTATAAGGAATCATTCCTTCATCGTTCATCTAAAGATTCGCAGAAATATTATTTAAATTTTATTTTATTATTTAATTAAATTATTAAAAAAAGTGCTACTTCCGGTTTAGGGATTTGTTCCAAAATCAAATGATGCTTTCGTATACCGATTAAAGTGTTAAATATGAAATTTGGTTACTATATAACAATTCGTTCCTGAGATATTGAAGAAAAACTATTTCGTCCTTCAAGTAAAGTGCCATTTCCGGTTTAGGGATTACCTCCAAAATCAAATGGTTCTTTCGTATATTGATTAAAGTGTTAAATATGAAATTTGGTTACTATATAACAATTTGTTCCTGAGATATTGAAGAAAAACCATTTCGTCCTTCAAGTAAAGTGCTACTTCCGGTTTAGGGATTTCCTCCAAAATCACATGGTGCTTTAGTATACTGATTAAAGTGTTAAATATGAAATTTGGTTACTAGATAACAATTCGTTCCTGAGATATTTAAGAAAAACCATTTCGTCCTTCAAGTGAAGTGCTACTTCCGATTTAAGGATTTCCTCCAAAATCAAATGGTGCCTTTGTATACCGATTAAAGTGTTAAATATGAAATTTGGTTACTATATAACAATTTGTTCCTGAGATATTGAAGAAAAACCATTTCGTCCTTCAAGTAAAGTGCTACTTCCGGTTTAGGGATTTCCTCCAAAATCACATGGTGCTTTAGTATACTGATTAAAGTGTTAAATATGAAATTTGGTTACTAGATAGCAATTCGTTCCTGAGATATTTAAGAAAAACCATTTCGTCCTTCAAGTGAAGTACTACTTCCGGTTTAAGGATTTCCTCCAAAATCAAATGGTGCCTTTGTATACCGATTAAAGTGTTAAATATGAAATTTTGTTACTATATAACAATTCGTTCCAGAGATACAGAACTTACAGACATTTTGCGTTACATACATCCATACATACAGACATACATACATACATTTATTCAACCGCTTATACAGACCCGAAACGCCATACAGAACCGACGTTATGAGGCCAAAAACGACGTTACGAGACCCGGCTTCGGGTCTGGTAACGTTTACAATGTTTTTTGGGTTCCCTATACCTTTAGGTGTCATTTGGCAAGATTTAAGGTGGGTCTGGTAACGATAGTTGAACGTATAATTACATACATATTTAGTTCACCGTTTCTCTCGGCAGGGAGCGCGCCATTAGTAGCGTATATAATATATACAACGTTGCTGATCCCGATACATGTACTCGACGTTGTCAATCCCTAAATTTTGCAACATCGCTTCAGTAACTTAATATTATTAAGGCTATTTATAAAGTTAATTAGCTGACAAGTTTTGTTAAATAGAAGGTATTTTTTTGCATGTTTGATTTAAAACTTTAATTTAAATTAAAATTTTATAATCATTTAAGTTGTATGCAGTACTATTTCCTGAAGTATGAAGCCTATCAAATTCTTTTTAGTACCCAAACAGAAGAATTTTGCAACAAATTTAAGTAGGAGCTAGTGAGGACTAGTGTTATTAGGTAACTATTTCTTAAAATAGTTACCTAATATTTGAATTCAAAATTTTCTTGAGTCGGGTTACAATTTTATTTGTAGTAGTAATTTTAAATTACTAGGGTAGTAATTTTAAATATTCTTGTCCGGTATCCGATATGCCAAACTGTTTATGCCACCGATTTATATTAATTAAATTTATTGTGAATTTATTTAGTGGTAGGTAGACATTTTATAACAAATTCGAAAATATTTAAGCTTTCATAATCATTATATACTGCCAATTTTTAAAATTGACTGAATATTTATTAAAATTAAGATTGAATAAAATGAACTTTTAAAATTTTCTTTTAGCTCCGAGCCTCATACGTTCGGTCCCGCTAATTTAATTCAATATTAATATTCAATTAGATTACCAGATGATAAAAAAGATTTAATTCGGTAAAAAGTAACACCATTACAGCTCCATTTCCCCGGCACCCCCACCACAAAACATTCAAATCGGACTTGGTGGAATCGTTTGTACTTCGTTTGTATCGGTTTGTACCGCAAAAATTTTCGTTTGTATCATAAAGACAAAAAAGTTACAGCACTTTCAAAGTGGGGGTGCCAAAGAAATGCCAGCACCCCCACCTCAAAATATTGAAATCGGACTTGGTGGAATCGTTTGTACTTCGTTTGTATCGGTTTGTACCGCAAAAATTTTCGTTTGTAGCAAAAAGACTAAGATGAAAAGCTGAAAACAAGTTAAGCAGAGAAGTTCGAGACCAACGCGCATACGCCGCTTTTACAGAGGTGGCTTTAGTACACAATAAAAAACTTTTCTCCCCCCTCTATTAAGGAAAATAATGATGGATATTAATATTATTAGTATAATAAATAATAATGTACAATCTATATTGAAGAAAGGTTTTTACGAAGTCATGAGTATTTCAAATTTTAGAGAACTCCGAGCAAGTTACGCTTGGTTACATTTCATTCGGCAGAAAAGATGAACAAGAGTTATTTGAAGTAAATAATTTTATTATGTTAATATAAAAGAAAACAAACTAAATAATTAATAAAATGTACAATTATTAATATATTAAGTTAGTAGTATAAATCAAAAATTGACAATTAGTTGCTACTATTGATTGTCTCAGTATTTTGGACCGATCTTGTAGGTCGTCATAACGTTCCCATTTTCCAGAACTGTTACGCCAACAGTACCAGACGTAGTGATCAACTGCATTCACATTCTTTAATGTTGGAGATAGAAAACTAATAGCACCTTGAAAATGGTAAACCGTATCGTTGAACACAATTTGAAGGGAAATTTCTTTTAAAGGAATATTTTTTAATTCAATTGGTGAATTTGATGTAGATGGCCCACATATTTCAAACAATACTTGTTGACCAAAATCTACCTTTTTCGTACTGGGATTTGCACATTTTGTACTGACTGAGGTTACCATTATTTTCATTAAACTTGAAATTTAATGCATCTTGAAGGTTTAGTACACTACTATCTGGAAAATTTACCACTGTCGAAGGATATCGCGTTTCAATTTTATGCTTACATTTAACACACGTTAACCCTCTATAACTGATGGATTATCTTTGAATAATGCATTACATAAGTAATACGCGGTACTTGCAACATCCACTTCGACGTGATTATTTGGTAGGTCTTTCTTATTGGTAATAATACCGATTAAAATAGAAGCCCGCTTCCTATATCGTCCCCCTTATGCCAAAACCACGAATGTGCAAAAATTGCCATTTTGACCTAAGTGCATTTTCTTTCTAAGATAGAAAATTTTGTTTTTAAATTATTGTTAGATTTCGATATACAATATATTCGAATAAAAATGAAAAAAATTGTCTGAATTACAATTAAAATTGATTAATTTCATTTACTTCATAATTTAGTTCAAATACACTTGACTGAAAACTAGAAAATGCACATTCGTGGTTTCGGCATAAGGGGGACGATATGTTTGTGCGTTGTGCATTATGAAAATTTCAAATAAAATTAGTGATGTTCTGTTTTTAACCAATAGCCAATGAAATTACAGAACGTTTTCTGCATAAGGGATTACCAACCTTATATTTTAAAAAGAAGAAAATGTTGAAGAATACGGTCATCCGAGTTCCACCTTGTTAATTTAATAAATCGATGTTTTCCAATTTGGGTTTTTAATTTATATTGTAGATTTAATTTATATTGTATATCTCTGCTTGGACTTATGTAGGCTTTTTAATGTTGGTTATCAGATTATCCGATTACCGAAAACGTTGCATAAAATCCCTTTTAATCGGTATTGTTACCAATAAGAAAGACAATATTAGTTTTCTACCTCCAACATTAAAGAATGTGAATGCAATTGGTCACTACCTCTGTTACTGTTGGCGTAACAGTTCTGGAAAATGGGAACGTTATGACGACCTACAAGATCGGTCCAAAATACTGAGACAATCAATAGTAGCAACTAATTGTCAATTTTTGATTTATACTACTAACTTAATATATTAATAATTGTACATTTTATTAATTATTTAGTTTGTTTTCTTTTATATTAACATAATAAAATTATTTACTTCAAATAACTCTTGTTCATCTTTTCTGCCGAATGAAATGTAACCAAGCGTAACTTGCTCGGAGTTCTCTAAAATTTGAAATACTCATAACTTCGTAAAAACTTTTCTTCAATATAGATTGTACATTATTATTTATTATAATAATAATATTAATATCCATCATTATGGTCCCGATACAAACGAAGTACAAACGATTCCACCAAGTCCGATTTGAATATTTTGTGGTGGGGGCGCCGGGGAAATGGAGCTCACCATTACTATTGGAAAAAACTGGAAAATTGTTTTTCAAGAATAAACATTGGAAGCTCTACTATACGCAAACATTGACACTAATAAGGAGTGTTCATTTTACTAATTAATATTTTACTAAATTATTCTGAATTAATTTTTACAATATTTACTTCAAGTTAAGAATACAAGTTGTGTGACATGTTTCATCTATAAAATTCTATGTAAGTTCACAGTAATTTCGAATTTTTATACGGATGCGTCCCATAAGCTTTCGCACAAGTTTTGCGCGGTTCTGCGGTCACTTTCCGACTTGCTCCATTCCAAATTTTTTAAATTTTTTCAGAATTTCAGCTTCCCGGGCTTCTTTTTTACATATCTTTTAATTAAAGCGCAGTATCTCTCAATAGGACGGAGTTCAGCAGAATCTGGAGGATTTCTTTACTTACAAAAACGACATTATTCGAACACAAAAGTTCAAGTGTAACATCAGCATAATGAACGGTGGCCAGATCTGGCCAAAACAACGGAGAGATATTGTGTTTACTATACAAAGGCTAAAATATGTTTTTGTAAGCATTCTTGCCTATAATTTTCACCGCAAATTATCCCAGTTTAAAAAAAATGTTCCACTTTCATTCGACAAGAACAAATCGCTTATCACACAAGAACTCTTTTACCAAATTTTTCTCTCTGAATTATCTTCACTTCGTTAGCCACATCTTCTCCTACAACAGCGTTATAATATTGTAGTCCTGGTGTCCATTTTTACGTAAGTTTCGTCATCCATTAAAATGCACTGATTCTTTTTTTTTCGCAATAAAAGAGTCTACAACTTTTCGGACAATTTTTTTAACTTTACCGTTGTTTCGCAGACTTTTTAGGCTTTTTAGGCTTTTTTTCGTTATTTTACAAGTCTTAATATTAAGTCTTTTTTAATATTTTGCACCGTACTGACATTTAACTGCCACCTTTTTGTACAGAAAAGAACTTTTTGGATTTTAACAGCTTCAAAACGTTTTCTTCAGCTATACCGGGGATGAGCAACCTTTTTTTTACAACGGGCCAGCTACAAATTAAAAAATGTTGTGTGGGCCGCATGTAAGGAACTTATGATCATACAAATATTGAATGATGAACTAAAATGATCTCTTTATTAACAAACCTATAAACCTAAATCTTAAAAGTCAAAATGTAAAATCTTGGAAGGGCCACACGAGAGAGTGTGGCGGGCCGCGTGTTGCTCATCCCTGAGCTACACCATTTATAGACCCTTATCCATGAAGAGATTTAAGTAATTCATCAAGTGTATTATACTCCCCAAGTTTTTTAATAATTCGGAAAACCGCTAGCTTTAAGCATTTAACAATATTTTCTTAGGAATAATTTTTCTGAACACTATTGCAAGATAACCTTCCGGGTGTCAATTTAAATGCGCTCTATGGCGTTACATATTTGACAAAACTATAATAACTAAAGGTGATGTGTGATAAAAAAACATTTCTTTTATAAATAATGCCTATTAGATCAAATATGGGCTGACAATTGTATTTATTACAGGTAATTCAAGTTGTCCACTTATGTTAGTAAAATGAACACTCCTTATTACCTACTCAAAAATTATATTTGGGGTGGTCATCGTACCTAATTCACAATATGGTTGATTAAATTTCCGCCATGCTTGAGTAATTCATTGTTTTACGTTGAAAGATTTGTGATGTAAAGGTATTAAGAGTTTAACTAATCATTGAAAAAATATGTAGATATGTTAGTCGAAAACTAATGATTTCCAATGAATTCTAGGGATTTTCAAATTAATTCCAGAGGCTTCCAAGATATTTACCCCTCGATTAATTCTATTAAAATACAATATGCTTTCTTGTTAAGTTTTTGATCTTATAAATTTAAAAAATGGTAACGTTGACTAATTATTATAAGCTTACAACACATCACATGCAATGTAGTCTTGAGGAGCTTACCATTGCATTTTTTCCTTATCCAATATTTTTAGATGCCTGCGTTACGTGACATTTTAATATTTTATTGTTTTTCATATAAATAATTTATGATAATCGTTTTGAACGATTGGGCAAGAGTTTCAGTTTTGTGGTCCACGCGCTATAAAAAATGTAATATTACCTTATTAAAAAAATTTAGAAACAATAAATAATAATAACACAGGAAACTTAAAAACCTAATTTTATTTATTAGACAATTTGAACAGAATTCTAAACAGGTGCATATTTATATAAAAAAATTTTGATCTTGTAAATTTAAAAAATTGTAACCTTGACTAATTATTATAAGCTTAAATCGCATCACATTCAATGCAATCTTGGTATAAAAGCAGTAGAAAGACTGATAAGAATTAACGGAAGGAAGTTATCAGTTCCTTAGAATTGACAACGTTGCTGGGATTAGAAACGTCGGTTTATTATAAAAAATTATATATACCGGGCTTGACAAAGATGTGCCAATGTATCGGGATTGTTAACGATTATTGAGTTTGGCAAGTTTTTATTTTTAAGATTTTGTTTCCCCTCAAGAGTTGCGCATGGTGTTATATTTGATCACTTCAGAATTTAATAACATATACGTTCTTAAAATAATAACTTGTGGTGGGTTTGAGGTTGTCTGTGCAATGTATCGGGCCTGGTAGCGACGGATGAACCAATATACATACATACATACATACATACAGACATCATTGCGAAAGTAGTCAAAACGGATTCAGAAATGCTCAAAACGGATATTTCCGTTAAAATATCGACATCGAATTTTTTCATGATTACAATACTTCCTTATAGGGAAGTAAAAAGTGGGAGTGTAAATTACACTCGGCCACACTTGAGTGTAAAAAGTGTTGCTAAAACGAACAAACCTAATGTAAACTGCCCTTAATTTCTTGGCGGTAAATTTGAATAGTCCGGAGGTGCGCCATGTCCGGACCTGCCCCATTCTCTCTAATTGTACAATATCCAAATTCAAGGAAAATAATTTTTTCTCCAGGATGGCGCGAAATCATAACTTTCTTTAGTATTTATGTCATCGATAATTGCATTCAGTGTCACATGATGGTCCTTTCGACCAATCAGCGTGCGTTATTTTACATTGTAGATATACGGATACAATTCGTGCACCTAGTGAAATATCCAGTTATATTGAAATCCTACGAATATATTAAAATATTAATTGTGTACGGAGCCCGAGTGTACGGGTTCGGAGCCCGCGTTAAGCAGTAGGTCCCCTATGTGTGTGATAATACTTCAAACGCACAACACATACATAGGAGAAATTGTAATTGTTTTTACATAATATTTAACTTATACGTAAATAATGTAAAATAGCAAGTAAATTAAAAATCATTGAGTTCGAAAAAATACAGTAGTAGATAAAATTTGGTATTAACTCGTGTGAAAATGCATATTATCGCACGCGCCTAGGATTCCACAACGAGGGGCGGGCGTCAATTATGCTTTTTCACACTAACTATTTTAACGAGGTAATTAATTTTGATTTCAAATTTTTTGAGAATGCTGTTGTATTCACTATCTCCGTTGCATAAAAAACACCACTCGATATTGAAGTGACTGTTAAAAGTTTCACTTCAATCTCTAGTTTATAACATACTATGGAAAGCTATTACCAATGTAGTCAATGATTAATTGGTGTGTTGGGGACTAAACGCGGATACTTCAAGTTGTTACCCAGAGTAAAAATTCAAGCATTCTTACGTCGCGGTTCATGTTCGGACTCTGGTTATATTAAGTATTCTCAGCAGTGGCTGACAATAGGTAGTGACCAAATGTAATAAAATGCTTATGCCAGTCCATTCAGTTGCAAAATTATTTTCGGGGTATGAAACAGCAGCCAATTTCAGGTTCAAGTTAGGTTAAGTAGCCATTATTTTGATGTTTTGTATTGGAGCTAAAAGTGCCGTAGCAGTAACTAAAAACTGTATGTAGTAGTAAATTTTATATTACAATTTTAATTGGCAGGTTAGCTTTTTTCGGCTAAAATAAATTATAAATTTGATAATTATATCTTTTACCAATTACAAAAGAAAAACAAGAGGACAGTACTCCATTATACATATATAAAAGTTTTTTGTGTTCAATTAAATGAATATAAACAATTTTATGACACAAGAAGCGGCTGAAGTTTGCATTTTCACTTGAGAACATTCATCTGCCTCCATGAATTATTCATTGAATCATGAAAGTCCAGTTTGTATGTCTCTTGGGATTTACATAGGTTTTATCTCTTCACTCCTTTCATAAATATTTTATCAACAAGTTCTATGAAATATTTTGTATTTACACCATAAAATGTGTCGCACGTGTTTTATTTCTTCCGAACCAATCAATTCAATAAATGCGTGTGTACAGAAGTTGGTCGTGTTTGATTTTTGCAATGAAGCGAATAAAAAAACAATAAAAAACTGCAATAATTGAGATTTCCCAAAATTCTAGAATGTAGCAACAAATAAAACTCACTTTTTCATGATATTTTATCAATTAACTTATAAACGGTTGCCTGTATGAAATATTATTTACTCATAAGAATATATTTCGCGATAGCGAAAGTCGAAACGTATTGAATATCCCCCGGGACAGCAAATAAGCAAAAATTATTTGAAAATTCAATCTATTTTTTTTCACAAAAAATAATAAATTATTGTTAACGTCACGTTTTTCTTCTAGATTTATTTCGATTTATTTTTTGAATTGAAAATGATAGTATATTATATTATACTGTATTATTTAGCTATTGTAATTTTTATACAATGTCTCCTCCGAATCTGAAAATATTTGTACCCTGTGATTTATCATGGTGAAACCACAGCAGTGTTGTATGTTCGCCAGTTGAATTTCAGATAGACATTAAATTAAATTACGGTACTAAAAACTTCTAAAAATTATTTGCTGTTGTGCTAATTTTTTGGACAAAGAGAGAGCTTCTCGAGAACTTATAATTTCAATACATAAACCTCGCTTCCTTGCTACTTTTTTTTTCACCTCTTCACTAAATTTAGTACGAACTCAAAAATTAACAAAAATGATCGTGCAATTCAATCCGAAATGCGTACTTAAGTTTCGAACTTATTTGTTCTCATCAGCACAATATACGGACAAATTGCACTTTAATCAAAAATTAAAGTCACAATCGCCAAGAAATATATATAATACAATATGAAGATATGAAGTCCGTTTTCTAAAGTTTTTAGCTTTATTTCATCTAAAAATTGAAACTATGCTCTCAGTTGATGAAGTAAATCAGGAATAAGCTTCAATTTAATTTTCAAACGCAGGTTTCCTAACGCAAATATGCTGGAAAAGTGGGACTTTTCGAACTGTATAGAAGAATAATCATGAATAGAAATAAAATTTTATCGGAAGTCTTATAAATATTACAACAAAATTAACATAAAAATTGCCGGTTTATTTCTAATCCGTGTTTTTTCATGATAAAAAGTACAATACCTTTGTTAAATATTCCATTTGAGACAGCAATTACAGCAAGACAAAGTAAAGACAACGTGATACAATTCAATCTTTATTATAAAAAATACAATATTAATTTGTTAATTTCTGCTGTCTATTACTTTTATTTGTTTTCCGGAAATCGTCATTGAAACAACATTTCCCTGCTTATGCACGCGCAGGGAAATTGAATTTTACTGACTAGTCCGGTAATAATTAGTAAGGTTAATATAATAACAAAATAAAATAGACAAAAAAACAAAAGAAAAATTTATTCAAAAACTATTTAGAAATATTAATATTAATTGTAGAATTGCTCACATTTGAAATATTAATTCCAGGCAGTGTTCTATGACCAAGTTGAAGATTTTCATTAATAATAGTCTCAGTAGTACAAAAGGTTTTAAATAAAGCACTTCTTTTAGAAGGATCACTGCCAATACTAGTTATTTTGTTTTTTGCTGGGCCGGATTGTATTGTTTTTGCAATATCCAGTTTATTCTGCAAGGAGTCTTCTATGTATCCTTCTGCTACCGAAGTACTTTGCCATCCTCCATGCCTCTTTAAATTTGTTATATCTCCTCCGGCGTCTACCAACAAAGTCGCTGAAGTACGCCACATACAGTGGCCTGTGTATTCAAAAGGTGTGGGTAAGCCAAGGTACGTAGCAATTTTAGAAGGAAATTTTCCAAAAGAATGTAAACCCACTGGTTGGATAGTACATTTCCCTTGCTTGTAATTGAGAAATAAGCGCATGAGTGGAGTATGAGGTGGGCGTAGTGCCACATAACGCTTGTACATGGCAATATTTTTCTCAGTATTTCCTTCATCAACAACTACAAAGCGTCGAGATTTATTCGTCTTAGAATCAGGAATGTGTACTATTAGAATGTTATCTTGATCTTCAATGTCATCGAGTAACATCTTTGATAATTCGTCGCATCGACAGGCTTCAAACACGCCAAAAATAAGCGCGACCTGTAATAACAAAAGAGAAATAGATTAATTTGAAGCATTTTAACCATTCCAATAACTTACTTTCATCAATAAGAATTCCTTGTCGGGAGCTTCAAGAATAAATTTATCAATCTGGTCGCGAGACAAGCATTTTGATTTTTTTGCTTGGTAACCAGCCGATTTTCGTTTTAGGTAAGCAAGTAGTTTACAAAACTTGCTTATATCCAAATTTTTCCTCAACAAAAGCACTGCTTTCAACATAGAGTAAGTGCTCCAAAGACTTGAAGCTTTATAGGTACTTGCATTTCCCGCAAAATAAGCAAGAAATACATCTTCTGTAAGTGAAGAAACGACCGCATCAGATATGCTGCTCGAAATCGAGTTATTCGATATTCGTATGCAAAGCAACACTTGTTCGGGTAACCACTTCGGTGGGTGACTGACATACAAAGAACTGCGGTCGGCCGTGTTTCGGAAGACAGTTAAGCCCTCCCCCTGATTTGTTAACGAGAACAAGTTGGGGTCACAAAAAGTTCGCCTCCACCCTCATCGACTGTGCACGCTTTATCGGACCTTCGTCGTACGCCAGGCTGGACGTACGCAATGGTGGCGGCCCGCGGGATTCTGGAAGAACCGGGTGCCATTGCCGGGACTCATTGAGAAACCCGGGTCGTGACCGCTTGTTGGGGGTGTTATGGTGACGTAAGGCCGACCAAGCGGCTCAGCACAAGGCGCCTGGCGCTGCTGAGTTGCTGGCGTTGCACAATCTGGGGGCGAATGGGGCACAATAAGCTTCTGCTTCCAAAGAAACCAAAATTTACGAAGAATCAAAGAAAGCAGGCAAGGAAAGCGGAAGTGGAAAAATAACACGAGGAAGCAGAAAAATTCAGAGAAGAAAAATTAAAACAAAAAAGGAAACCTGAAGAAGCAACTATATAAATAAATAAAAGTAAACTTTCAGAAAAGAAAAAAAAAAGAAAACTGTTTTCTACCGAAAAGAGTAACAAATAAAGAAAAACATTGTTGTGAATATTGCTAACCTTCCCCATTCAATCCTAGGGCAACAAATTATTTTCCTGTAAAAGCTGGTTCACACTATGCAACTTCTCACGTGACAAGTCATATGACTTCTCATATGACTACGATTTTTACGTTCAGACTATATGATTTTATGTATTATTGAAGTCATAGCTAAAGTCATAAGCAAATAATAGCAAAATAATAAGTGATTTTCAGAATAGAACCGTGTCTATTTTGCTATGACTTCTTGTATGATATTTTTGAATAAACCGCTTTTTTTTAAGATTTTAACATTATATGGTTGGTATTTTTAATATTATAGTTAGTAATTCAGATTTGTTTATTCCGTTTATTCTATTTATTAAAATTAATTTGATAATTAAAATTTATTTTTTAAATTTTAATTTTAAATTTTGTGAATTTCAAATTCTTTGAAAATTTATTATTATGGTAAAACGGGTCTTAGTATTATTTAATTGTTATTTTATTTAATTTCTGTTAATCAAAAAATTATTAAAATTAATTTGATAATTAAAATTTATTTTTTAAATTTTAATTTTAAATTTTGAAAATTTCAAATTCTTTGAAAATTTATTATTATGGTAAAACGGGTCTTAGTATTATTTAATTGTTATTTTATTTAATTTCTGTTAATCAAAAAATTAGTTTTATAAAAATATTACAATTCATTTTTTAGTATGAATGGACTAAAGAAAGCTTACAACAGCTGATAAGTTGTTATGAGTAGTATCCCTGTTTGTATGACCCAAAAAACAAATTTTATAGCAATAAGCATGCTAGAAACGATGATCAACCACACACTAGAGACTACAAACTGCTATAAACTTAGGTTAATTACAACATTTTTGACAGTAGACAGTATTGTGACAGTTTAAATCATACGAAAAGTCATAAGCAATATTGTATAGTGTGAACTTAAAAGTTGTTGGTCATGTGATATTAGCGTTTCTTATGATTTTAGATATGATTTTTCTTATGATCAAGTCACATGAGAAGTTGCATAGTGTGAACCAGCTTTAAAACCAATCCCGAGGTTTGGTGAAGTTTTATGTTTACAGCTATACCCGATTTTGTACCATTACGTCGATTATAATATGTTGTAATTAAAATTCTCTTTCCGTTCCTTCCTAGGAATTCAGTACAAAAATTTTTTGCTGTGCCGTGGCACCTATTTTGATTATTTTCTATTATTTGATTCATAATACTTACTTTACAAACTAACAGTGCCAATCCAACTTAATATTGCGATGCCGCAAAATCGTGGGTTTTTTGAACAAAATCCAAATATGAATTTTGAAGGCTAACGTAGAAATTCGGTAAAATTAGAAATAAATATAAACTAATGTATTAAAAGACACTATTTACACTCTTCTTTGCGGATGATCAGGTCATAGTAGCTGCTGACGAGCTGGATGCAAATTATATGCTAAGAAAGCTAGCAGAAGAATATAAAAAGTGGGGATTGATAATAAACATAAAGAAAACAGAATATCTTGTGGTGGGTGAAAAAGGGGAAGACTTAAACATCGAAACAGGTATAATCAAATACACCCCAACCTTCAAATACCTTGGTGTTACCTTCTCTGCCTCGGGCAATGGCGATGCAGATATAAAAAATAAAATAGGTCAAGGACGAAGAGCTATAAAGCAACTGAACCCGATATTATGGAATGATAAAATAAAGAAAACAACAAAAAAGAATATATACAAAGCACTCGTGGAAAGCATATCGACTTATGGTTCGGAAGTTTGGGTAGTAAACAGGATAAATAGAGGCAAACTGCAAGCCCTAGAGATGGACTTCTGGAGGCGCAGCTGCGCAGTCTCCAGATTGGAACACATACGAAATGACGATATTCGGCAAAGAATGGAGATAAAGGGTTCGATAATGGACACAGTAGAGGGCAAGAGGCTGAGGTGGTTCGGCCATATGCAGCGAATGGACACAACTCGATGGCCAAAAAAATATGGCAATGGACTCCAGGTTACAGAAGAAAGCGAGGCAGACCAGCAAGAACCTGGGCTCAGGAAGTGAAGGAGGCGATGGAAGCCAGAGGCTTAGAAGAAGGAGACTGGACCGATAGAGAGGATTGGAGAGCAAGATGCGAGGTACGGAGAAGTCCGTAAAATACTCGCCAATATATATATATTAAAAGAATATAAAAGTTACTAAAGGAAGTTTACTACCGGCGAAAACACCTACTATCGAACCCATTTGTTAATAAAAAGCCTAGGGAACGGCATACTTTACCGCACTTGTACGAAAAACGAGGCGTTAGCATCGTTGCACCATCCATGAAGTGCGAGAATGTGCATTTGCACATAAGTTGTAAATAAAATTATATCTAATACTTAATTTTTTTCAAAATCTATGATGTTATGTTGTTATGTTGTGTTATGTACCAAGCGAAAACATCTCGAACACATTTGCGGTAGCGAACGGCCTGCTTTTTTCACACTTATAGCATAAACATCAATTTACTTGCTATATTCCAAAATATGGTATTATTTCATAACCCAGTAAAAACAGAAAAGTGTCGCTTTTTCACATTAGTGCTGATTTATCGTTTCCTAACTCCAATGTGTCCGGAAAGTAGGTGTTTTCGCCCGGTAATAGATAAATAACTATTGCACATAAGGGAATATATAAGGTGGGCGAACAGCTGAGAGATTAGCGTGTTAGTCTCTCATGTTAAGATCCACGGGTACAAATCCTGTGAGGTGCTATATCTAAGAAGGAATTTTCGCTCACCAAATGTCTACCTGCTTGCCCCAGGTAATATTCCCTGATCGGAGTAGACGATGTAGAAATCGTCTATTCCCGTAGTTCGGCATCCACGTTAAGCGTAGGTCCTCGGTGCTAGTCACACAGTTACAACACAGTTCAACTCACAACCTGAGCGAAATATCCTTTTATAGATAGCACCTCACAGGATTTGAACCTATGAATTTCGAACAAGTTTAATTTTTTAAGAACTGCTTTTTTTAAAAAAAATTATTAGATAGGAAATAACATTACTGAACATCGTAACCAAAAAAACTGATATTAAATTGAAGATAGGATGCCATTCTTGTTGTTCCTGGTATTGTCGAGGGTTTGGGCTACTTTTACACAACATCCTTTCTTTGACTTAACTAGGGAAAGAAATTTAATGGGGTTATTTCCCGTTGCCTTCCCCATAGCCCACAGATTTATATTGGGCTTGAAGATCACAGCAGTATATCCGGCGCGACTAGGTATAGAACCACGGTTTCCCGCTCGCTAGTCTGCCGGTCAAAGGTCACGAAATTGGCAAAAAAAGGCCAATTTCGTGACCTTTGACCTCGAATAACCTTTAACGCGGACATGATATCGAGGTCGACTTTTTACATATTGTTTACAACGATGTCATAAAGACGATGTGTACCAAAATTCAGCTAGGTGGGAATTTTTCCGAGCTGAAAACCTAATTTGACTGGGCTACTAACGCATTTTGTATTTTTTAACATATCAGAAAAACATTGTATTTTTTTCTGTTTTAGAAATACGTTAGCGAAGGAAGTCTCGTCAGGGATTGCGTAGCCCGATGCTCGGAACGAGGTAAGCACAATTTTAAGTTAAGCATTTGGAAAATATTCTATTATATGCCACTAAAAACTGTAGTGTCGACGTATGTAGTAGGTAAATTGTTTTATTTTAACTGATTCTAGGAATTTTGTGCGCCAGTATTTGTTCGACAAACACTTAATCGATAGCATTTGTTCGACACGAAATTTTATTCGACATGCATTTGTTCGACTACACATTTATGCGAATAAGCATTTGTTCGACATGGAATTTTATTCGACATACATTTGTCCGACTCAACATTTATGCGAATAAGCATTTGTTCGACATAATTAGAGAGCGGATTTATAAGCACAACACAAAGAAATATCACAAACTAACACCAAACTAACGGCAGATCCACCTTTTCGCGGCAGATCCACCTCTTTGATAAAAAAGAGTACCATAAAAGAGCGCATTTTCATACCAACAATAGGCGTATTCTTTTTACCCGTTTTATTTCCATCTCAGTTACGCAACTGAGATGAAGTGAGCTGAGCCGAACAGAGATTAACTGAGTCAAAGTGAGAAAAACATAAGGTGAAAAGAACAACAAAAATATGTACAATACCAACCCATGATATAATAATTTACCTACCAACCAAATTATTTTACAAATTACATAATTTCCAAAAAGATGAAATAGAAACTTATTGAAACCGGCAATTAACATTAAATTCGGCACGGCACGGTACATTCGTCAAAACGGACAAAAGAACACCCTTTTAACTGAGTCAACTGAGTATCTCAGTACAATCTCACTTAAAATAGGTAAAAAGAATACAGCTAATGTATGTTGTAAAACTTTTGAACCAATTAAGACCAAGGATGTTTTCCCGATTTAACTCGAAAATGTATGAATCCCAAACTGACACCGAAACTGATCAATTTAAAGATGTCGAAGAAATATTATTATTATGCAATGATTTATAATATAGTTTTTTAATAAATGTTACGAATTTAACTTTATTGTAATTATTAACACATAAATAAATCACGATTTTAATTTCTAAAATTGTATTCAGTGTACCCATGGCATTGTAATTAACTTTACGCGGAGATTTACTTGTTTTTAATTAGTTTTCTAAAGAAATATCAAAAACTAACACTAACCTAACGGCAGATCCACCTCTTCGCGGCAGATCCACCTCTTTGCGGCAGATTTAACTTTACGCAGAGATTTGTTGTTTTTCATGTCGAATAAAATTCCATGTCGAGCAAATGCTAATTCGCATAAATGTTGAGTCGAACAAATGTATGTCGAATAAAATTCCATGTCGAACAAATGCTTATTCGCATAAATGTGTAGTCGAACAAATGCATGTCGAATAAAATTCCGTGTCGAACAAATGCTGTCGATTAGTGTTTGTCGAACAAATACTGGCGCACAAAATTCCGGATACGATTTTAACTATAGGACGGTACGTAGGGGACCGAATTATTATTAAATCTCACAAACTGTTATAACTACCAATCTTGCAGTCTTAACTACCAAAACCTTGTATAATTTTGACAACTAGTTCCGCCATATAATAAAGGTTAATTTGCATAACAACTGCGATTGATATTAAAGCTATACGTAATACCAATATTGTTGCATGATAGGGTAAGGAAATTCAATATTTCTCCTAAACAAAAATTAATAAACAGTTAATTAAGTTAAGAAATACGCCATCTTTCATTAGTAATGAAAGTTACATATAATTGCCTAATATAGGCAAGTAATGAAACGTTTGTAAAAATAATAAAATAAAAATTTGAATATTTACAAGGTTTCACATTAGGATCAGCAATAATAATAATATATGTGTACCTAATGCAAATAAAATGAACGTAACACACTCCCTTGTAGTTAAAATGTTTTAATGTCATCTGTTTTCGTTTTACAATTTAAATTTAGTTAGGTACTTTAATAAAAATTTTCCTTTTAAATTGATATTAATTTGTTCAGTTTTTAGGTTGTGATATTGTTGTCCAATGTTCGCTGTTAGAGGCCGAAACGTGCCACATTTAAATATTTTAAATAACTTAAACTTAATTTCCATGATCCGAACATCATTATAATATAATTAACATTGACATTTCGCTTTGATCTTCATGTTATAAAATTTTTTACCTAATTATGTTATAAATATTTCATTTTAATAAAATGAAAGTTCGAAACTTGAATTAAAAAAATTCCAATTAAATTTTACTTTGAGCAGCCATAAAACAAAAAATATAGTTACTTATATATTTTTTAGAATTTAACAAAGAAAAATTTTAATGAAATTTGCGCTTGTCAATGTACACAAACTTTATAAATCCAGATTAATGTAATACGTTTCCTGCAGTTATGAACGTTAATCGATATGCCGCAATAAATCACAATTTCACGTCAAAAAGTATATTACCCAGGTAACACAACTGGTGTAAATGACGTCATTTGTACGTCATTATGACGTCGCCGACGTCATAATGACGTACAAATGACGTCATTTACACCAGTTGTGTTACCTGGGTAATATACCTAAAGTATAGTTACAAGATGTACCAGATGGTGCTTTTTCAAATATGATTTTTATCTAATTAAACAATATTAAGGATTGAATTTTTTGATGGATATTGTAAAATTTTAGTTATATGGTAGTGGTAGCAGATTAATAAAGAATATGACATTGAAGCATGTACGTAAATCACACGTAAATCACAGAACAAACCAATTTGTATGATTTAATTTTAATAAATTATAGCAATTAAATATTTTGTACTCATTTGCTAATTACTCGTTACCCCGTAGAACCTATTTAATTATGAAAAAATAATTACTATTTTACCATGTTGGTGTTCACTATTTTCCGAGATCATTAATTATAAATGCGGGCACACTTAAAAAATGTGCTTGCTGTAGTAATTTAATTCGCTTTCAGGATTTTTTTTTTGGTTAAGTTCGTTAAGTTTTCAAAGTAATAATACTGAAATTATGACAGGGGTTAGTACAGGGTTGTGTTGTTGTCTTTATTTAACGATTAATTAGAAGGGAACCGCCCCGTGTGCAGTTTAAGATGGTTAAAGGTATAAGCTGTGACATAATGTGGTTGAATAATTTTAGAGATTATGCTTACTCATCTGCTTATAAGAAAAAAGCATCGGGAACGCTTAAAAAATGATTTTCATAGTTACTTTCTATCTAAATAATTCAAATGAAATACAGTAGCATCGGTGGTTCTCAAAATTATTATTATGTTTGATTTTATAACTTTATATGGGATTTAGAACCTTGAGGATGAAAATGTATTGGAAAAGAAAGTTATGATTATGCATTTCAAAGGTGGTGATATAAGAATACGGTTTATGGTTTATCAATTCAGATTTAGAGCAATTTATTCATGTGGAACGGTGCCGGTGGTGTAGCGAGTATAAAACATAATCTGAAAATATTATCAGGCTTATTTTATTGTGTAAACTTAAATTCTAAAATCGTTAAAGCCAATAAGGCTTAAGTAATGAAATTTGTTCGAACGGGATCTAAAAATTTAAATATTTAACCGGAAAAGGTTAACAAGACGCATCTTTGTAAACCTTTCAGCAATGATCGATAGTTCATTATTTCTAAGTTTATTACTCACAATTCTATAAAAACTTTATTTTGGAGTATCGCATCAACCCCAAAGAAAAGTCAATTACTGTACAGATCCGTAAAATTGAAATAGTATTTTCCAAAAATATAATATTCTCAATTTTTGTGAATGAAAGAATTCAATGGAAATGAATAAAGTATTTTGAAAATAAATTGAGAAAGTTTCGCAGTGTAATTTTAAAATCCACTTAAAAAAATCTGAAGTGGCCATCGCATGACTCCAAACAGACGTAAATTTTTATATTGTATTTTTTAATAAAATGGTTACGTAATTTCTACAGTAAATTAGATTAGTAGTGATTATAGTAAGAGAGTGACGATAAAAATCGAAAAAAGGGATAAACTGGAAGGAGGAAGTAAAGTGGAAGAGGTTTTTCTATAAGTTTTCGGGAATATTAAGGTGGTAGAAGAGTATTACTAGTACACAGTTTTAATTAGTGAAATTTGTGGAGGTTAGAATTTGATAAGAGGTGAGAATTTTAAAGTACGTTGGGTTGCATATAGTACAGAGAAAGTTTTCTGTTGATAACAGTAAACAATTGGTGCTACAGAAAACACTTCTGAATTCGGTTTGAGTTTAGTTGGTTGGGTTTATTGCTTCCGAAGGGTCGACCTGAGCAGTAAGCTTGAGAGCGGTTCCAATTGGTATGTTTGCAGAAGATAGGCAATACGATAGTGAAAGCTCTACAACGGAAGAGAGCTCCAGAAAAAGACAGGCGAGCTTTGAAATTTTTAATAGAAGTAAGAGGACAAATAGGACCCCTCCTAAGAAACCAACAAAGGAAGGAGACAAAATGGAGGAACTTAAAGATATGATGAAGCAAGTCCTAACTGAGATAAAAGAAATTAAGGAGGGACAAAGAATATACGAGGGCGAGGTCAAGACCCTGAAAGAGGAAAATAAAGCGCTGAAGGAGAGGGTAGAAAATCTCGAGGTGAGGCTAAATCTTATGGAAAAGAAAGATAAGAAAAACAACATAATTCTGAAGGGGATGCAAATGGTTGGAAAAGACACCAAGGAAGAGGTGGAGACTTTCCTAAGAGGTAAATTGGGCGTTGAAGTAACAGTTGGCACTGCCGAGGTGATCAAACCAAAGTCATCACAGCCATTTGTAGTAGCAAGGATGAGTTCATGGCAGGACAAAATAGCAGTTATGAGAGAAAAAAATAAACTGAAAGGTACCAACAGCTTTATTGATGATGACCTAACATTGCAGGAACAGAAGATGCAAGCCAAGCTGAGAGAATACGCCAAAAAGGAAAGGGTAACGAAGCAAATGTGGGATATGGTAGAATATATATAAACCGAGACCGATGGGACTGGGATCACCAAAAGGAGGAAATTGTGAAGAGCATTTTACCCCCTATACAAAAAAACTAGTAATAGAAAATGCCGGACGGAAGAACGATGCAAAAACGAATGAAAAAGGACAATCGAATAATGGACAAATGAAAGGAAGAGATGTTATGTTGTTTGCAACTTGGAATGTGAGAGGAACTTTCGTGGGGGGTGCGTTAAAACAGTTAATAGCGGTGATGAAAAAGTACGGGGTAGAAATCATAGCATTACAAGAGACAAAACAAAGTGGCGAAGACACAATAGACATAGGGGAGTTTTCCTTTTTCAAAAGAGGAGGGAAAGACAGAAGGTTGGGAACTGGTTTTATGGTGAGCGAAGGTGGGAAGGAAATGGTGATTGGTTTCAAGCCGATATCGGATAGGATGTGTGTACTGAGAGTAAAGAGAAATAATAGGAAAATAAGTATAGTTAATGTGCATGCACCTACCGAAGAGAAGGATATAGAAGTTAAAGAACAATTTTACGAGTTGTTGGAAATGGAGTATGCAAAAATACCTAAACACGACATTAAAATGATGGTGGGGGATTTTAATGCGAAGCTGGGTCAAGAAGAAACATACAGACCCACAATTGGCCAGTTTAGTTTACACAGTGAGAGCAATGAAAATGGAAGATTTCTTGTTGATTTTGCAATGGGAAACGAAATGAAAATAAAGAGTACTCACTACAAACATAAAGACATACATAAAGCAACATGGATAAGCCCAGACGGAAACACAGTAAACCAAATAGATCACGTTTTAATAGAGAGTAGGAGCGAAAATATTGTTAAAGACGTCAAGACTTGCAGAGGAGCAGACATGGATTCGGACCATTTTATGGTGAGGGTAAAGATGAAAATAGCAAAGATAAACACAACGATAATGAGAAAGCAAGTAACAAAACAGAAAAATAGAATGCAGGTCCAACTCAAAACCGAGGAACAGAGAAGAAAGTACAGAGAAAAAATGGAGAAAATTTTGGAAAAGACAGAAGCACAACAAGATGTAGAACATATGCAGATAACAATTGAAAAAAGTATAATCGAGGCAACAAAGACACAAAACACAGGTATTACAAAGAGAAAAAATGAGTGGTATGATCAACAGTGTGAAGAGGAAGTTGGGAAAAGAGAGAAAATAAGGCAGGTATGGCTGGCCAATCGAAATGATGAGACGAGAAGGAATTATGAAAGACAAAGACGGGAGTGTAAAAGAGTTATAAGAGAAAAGAAAAGAGAACATCAAATAAAGAACCTGGAAGAACTGGAAGAGAAATACAATAGCAAAGAAATAAGAAACTTTTACCAGGGAGTTAAACGAATAAAGCAAGGATATCAAACAAGCACAACATTTTGCAAAGATAAAGACGGCACACTGTTAGGATCAAAGAAAGGAGTAACGAAAAGATGGGCAGAATACTTCCAAGAGTTGTTAAACGGAACAGAAAAACAAAATAAAGAGAGAGAACATGTAGCAACCGAAATGAACGACGAAAATGAGGACAGTGTGGAAATACCAAATGAAGACGAGATAAGAAAAGTGATAGCGGGGCTGAAAAATAATAGAAGTGCTGGTGAAGACGGCATACAAGCAGAAATGTTAAAATATGGAGGTGAATGTTTGCAAAAAATAGTCATCGACATGATACAGAAAATTTGGATGGAAGAAAAAATGCCTACATCTTGGAGGCTGGCACTGATATGTCCGATTCACAAGAAGGGTGATAAAACAGAGTGTGAGAATTATAGGGGGATCGCACTGTTGGATGTTGGGTATAAGGTACTCGCTGCATGCATAAAAAATAGTCTACAAGAATATGCGGAGAAAATTGTAGGAGAGTACCAATGTGGGTTCAGAAGAGGCAGATCGGTGACGGACCAATTGTATGTTTTGAGAGAGGTTCAGGGAATTAGCCATGAGTTTGGTCTGGAAACACACCTAATGTTTTTGGATTTTAAGCAAGCATACGACAGTGTTAAAAGAGAGGAACTGTATAGCATTATGGTAGAGATGGAAATTCCTCGAAAATTGATAAACTTGGTAAAAATGACACACGAAGGATCTGAGAACAAAGTAAGAATTAGGGGCGAGTTGTCCGACAGTTTCACAGTTGATATAGGACTGAGACAAGGTGACCCGTTGTCTGCGCTCTTGTTTAACTTTGCGTTGGAAAGTGTAATACGGAAGTCGGGTTTAAACAGACATGGTACAATTTTTAGAAGACGACAACAGGGCTTAGCTTTTGCGGATGATCTAACAATCATGGCAAGAACAAAGAAGGACATACAAGAATTCACAAGAAAATTGTTAGAAGCTGCTAAGAGAATTGGTTTGGAAGTGAATGAAAACAAAACAAAATACATGAACTGCAGTGATAGAAATTTCGAGGAAAAGAAATATATAAGCATAAGAATGGAAGATAAAACCGTAAATTTTGAAGAAGTTTGTTGCTTTACGTACCTGGGAACGGTGATAACAAGAAAACCGGGACTCGGCGAGGAGATCAAAGCAAGAATGGCTGCGGGCACAAGAAGTTTTTTTGCTTTGAAGTCGATCTTTAATAATAAAGTGTTTTCTAGGTCAGTGAAAGTAAGAATATACAAAACAATTATAAGACCATCGGCTATGTACGGATCGGAGGTGTGGACACTGAGAAAGAGAGATCAAGGGATGCTGGAAGTGTGGGAGAGAAAAGTGTTGAGGAAAATTTACGGTGGGAAGTGCGTGGACGGTCAATGGTTTATACGGTCAAACCGAGAACTAGCCGAGATGTATGGTCAACCAAGCATAGTGGCGTGTGTGAAGGCACAGAGATTGAGATGGTTGGGGCATCTGGTGAGGATGAATGAGGACAGAACCCCAAGTGAAATTTGGAATTTGACATTCGGAGGCACAAGAAGAATGGGTAGACCGAGGAATCGTTGGAAAGATGAAGTGCAGGAGGATCTAGATGTAATTGGTATGGAAAATTGGAGAGAGTGTGCTCGTGACAGGAGAGAATGGAAGATGATGATTGATAAAGCCATGGGCCTTCTAGGCCTGTAGGGCTAACATACATACATATCTTGCAAACGAAGCATTTCTGGACCCATGTTATTCGAGTTATATATTCCCATAAAGAATTATGTAACCGAGTGATTTTCCATAATGTGATGTAATAAGGAAATGCAAATATCATAATTATTAAATTTCATTGCTGTTTGAGCAAATAGGATATTCTAGAACATTCTGGAAGCTAAGAATCGCTAAACAAACAAAATTGTAAAACACATAAAAACCAATGTCAGTCAGTATTTAAAAAAGTATTCATTAAGTATTCTTTAAGGCGATATTGTGTTATTAGTTAGTATTTTTAAATCATTATTATAGTTAAGCAGAAACTCTGCTATAGTCTATCTGGTTTTGAATTGCAGTAGAGGTCGCCTTGAACGGCAGTTCCGATTTACACTGGGAAACGTCAAATAGTTAAAGTGTATGAGCGACAAAAAACAAATGTCACTTATTTGATACTTGAAAAAATCGAGTTAAATGTATTTTTTTATCAAATAGCAATTTATCTTGTACAAATTTTTTAAATTTTCCAGAAACTTTTAGAAAAAAATATTCGCGAGTCATCAATCACAAACGAAATTTCGACACTGTAAACGGGAATAAATTTTAACCAATCACGTTCCGAGTTCACAATTTTAGTACAATCTAGTTCTGCATTCTTAAAACGGATGGACTATAGTTTTTAAATCATATTGTGGAAATTAATAAATATCTAAAGAAAATAAATAAATAAAATTTGTGTTTTTAAAAATTAAGTGTTACAAAATAGAAGTTAACTATTCGAAACTTTTCATCTTTTTTACATTAGTAGAATACGTTAGAAAAATTTGGCGAAAATTTTTGAAACGCCCTGTATATTTTAGAAAAAAACTTGTAGGACAAAAAATGTAGAAAATTGCATAGTGGTAATTTTTTGTTATTAATATTTTTACATATTTATGGGGTTATTCTGATAAATTCTTATAGAGGCTATAAGCTCTCGAAGCTATATAACCATGGAGATTACGTCAGTTTTATTATTAAACTGACGTAATCTCCATTATTAAATAGCTTCGAGAGCTTATAGCCTCTATAAGAATTTATCAGAATAAACCCCATAAATATCGTTTCGAAGTTATGACGCATAATGTCATAATAGCTGCAGTAAACACCCCTTTCCCGTTAGACGATTTAATTTATTTTCATCTGGCTTCGTCCTACGACAGGAAAAAAGCCTCAATTCTCGTCCTTTGAACTTCAAAGGTTTCATTAAAAATGCAAGTCTTAGAATAACTTTACCATACAGCTCTCCGAGCAAGTTGCTCTCAAAATTTTATTATTGTTGCCATATGCAAGAAATTACAGAATTATTACTGTATAAGTACCGTACTTAAAGGTCAAATTCATATTGCATAGACACATTTTCGGTTGATAAAAATTAGTTACTCAAGGAGAAAGCAGTTAATTTTTCAAGTTATAAGTTGTTATAATATGTCATAAGTAGTGTAACAGTTTGTCTATGAGTAAGGCTGTAAGTTCCTTTTGACGAAGATTAAAGTTCAACTGTAATCAAGTGAATTGAAATCCCAAGGGACTTAACTGATAATAAATGCAGCCTGAATCACCCTACTGTTGTGGTCTAGTAAATAATTTGATACAATCCTATCGCGTAAATTTAACATTTATAACAACTTTTTCAATTCGCAATGACCTTCAGTTCCACGTAGCGTTTATTAGTAAATTTTAATCCCATCAATCTTCTAGGTGCTATATCTGATCTTACCTTAGAATTATTTATCGTTTCCTTCAAAGGAATGCGCATACCATTGCAATAATAATAATAATACAGCACTTTATTCCTGATGGAATTTTTGCTATCTCCTTAGAGACTTTACAAAACCGTTTATTGGGGTGGTTTAATCCTCACTTACTTAACATTTCATTCTATAGTCTAATATCTGCTTTTGCTTCATTTGCCATTTTCTCCATGCCTTTCTGTCTGTTATTCTCATTTTCCAGTCCTCTACTCTCATTTTTCTCATGTCCTCCATCACTTGGTCCCACCATCGAACTTTAGGCCTTCCTTTGGTACGGTCCTCCATTGGCTTCCATTCCGCGATTCTTCTTGTAACTGCCCCCTCGTCACCTCTTATCACGTGTCCGAACCATTTCATTCTCATAGCCTTCACTATTCTAACGATATCTTTATTTCCCATTTCCCGCAGCACCTCTAAATTCATCATAGGTCTGTACTCCTGTTCGTTTATCTTTTTTGGTCCCAATATCATTCTCAATGTTTTCCTTTCAAAAACTCGTAATTCCTCTTCTTCTCTCTTAGCCACACACAGCGTCTCCACCGCATACGTTGATACAAAATCTTTCCTTACTGCTCTAATGAGAAGCTGTTTGGAGAAGATAAAGTCCACGCAGGAGGTAAGAACCTTCTGCTTTTAAATGCGTGGAGCCCTGGTGTTAGGTCAACTAGCTCTTTGATGGAAACGTCGGTATGCGAGGGCCATGGGTCGTGTAAAAACGCCTCGGATAAACTCAAGGAAGCAGCTTTGCAAACACACACAAAATAAACTTAACAATAAAATAAAAATAAACATAAAAATAAACAATACGATGGTCATTGCTTAAAGGCTTAATGATAAAGTCGATGCTTTTGGTGTTAGTATGGCACCAGTGGAACGTAACACAGTAGTCCACTACAGCAGCCGACCAGAACGGCACAGTAGCGACCGCACTGACACCCAGAATTACCACCCAAACAATAAATCGACGGAACACTCGAATGGGCATATAACAATCCCACAAAGGAAACCACATCGAGCTTCCGACGACCAAACCAAGCGGCAGCGAACCCCGGTGCAATGCCGTACCCTGTATATTCGTAGGTCACACATCGTAGCCTTTATAAAATAAAATATAAAATCATAATTAAACACAAAAAAAAGTATCGACACAAAATTTCAAGTATGAAATTTGAACTTACGTCGATAAATCTGGAGTCTTGCTGCTAATACAATTTACCAGTACGTCGACATAAAATTAAAGAAAATAATACCCAAGCAAAGTTTAATAACCAAAACGTAATAATATAAATAAGTAGCATTACTACATTTATCAAAAACAACACTTAAACTTGGTATTTTTATCGACGACAGCAAACGTGAGATAGTAGTAGATTGCAATTTATCACGAAGTGCAGAAAGTTGTAACCTGTCACTTATCTATCAATTGCAACCATTATTTAAATAAAATTGCAGCACAAAAAAAGAATACCAGATTGTTACACATAAATAAAAAAATAAAACACATTAAAAAGGCCAAGGGAAAAAATATGCCATCGAGCTTCTGATGTTAAAATATTGGCCACTCGATCGACAGGTACTGTGAAGTAATAGCAAATAAATCGTGCTACTCACCGATGCTACCGGATAAACATCCTTCCCAGAAATTATGGGCCAGGGTGGTCGAATAGGGACACATGGCACGGCCAAAAAAACCACAATCCTCCAATCGCGGGTCAAATCCCCTACTGGGATGGAAAAACAGCATATTCCATATAATATCAGGATTGTCGGACTGCAATTCCCACAAACGTAACCATACTCCGCAAAATCGAAAACCAACCCCGAAAATCACTTCACAGCCCACCAGACGTGACCTTCTCGTCCGCCATTTTTCCCCAAGTCCCTCTCAGCGCGCAGCTCGACTTGCGTTCCGGAAAACAGATAATAAAAATCTCGCAGAGTCCACAACGCCATCTCATTCAATTTAAATGAAATGGCAGTGGCCAACCAAATTGATGTATAAGGTTGAACATAACGGATGTAAAGTCCAAAATCCGTTATAACGTAACCACTGGTCTTATTAACGTTTTATATATTTTTACTTTTGTTGTTCTTGATATGTCCCCTAGCAATTATTGCTTGTTAGAATGATACGCCTTGTTACCAAAGTGCGTTCTGTTGCTATCTTTCGTTCTTGTTATTTACTTGTATTCCCAGATAATTGAAATCATCTACCTCCTCATACATTTTTTTTTTTTTTTTTTTTTTTTAGCTCAACGCAGGGAGGAGAAATCTCGTGCGAGACACCCACTTAATCGAAGTGGATAGTGTCAGACTTCACTGACTAAAACTCCCCCCTACCAAGCACCCGGGTTTCGCCGTCAGGCATTTCTTCCGGGATGCTCGGTCCGAGATGTCGGGATCTTCGACATCTCCCGCCCTGGATGTTCGGGCAGATGCGTTGGGTCTGCAGTATCGTGTGCAGACCCGCCTTTTTCGTTTGGGCCTCCAAGTTCCTCTCATGAATGGCTTCCTGGTTGCTCAGTCAGGTAGGGGGCATTGCGATGGAATTCGATGAGACGTGTGCTCTTTCGCAAGCCTCTCTTCTACCTGTCCGAGTTCTTTTTTCCTTTTTTCCTTCTCTTCCCTTTCCCTTCCTTTTCCTTTCCTTTCCTCCTCGTTGGTTGGCCTCCTGGTTTGACGGTCGGGTAGGGGGCATTGCGATGGAATTCGATGTTACGTGTGCTCTTTCGCATGCCACTCTTCCACCCGACCGCGATTGGCCTCGGGTCACTGATCTTCAGTGTCGGAATCCTCCCCCGCATGGGCAGCAGCAGCGGCGGCCCGTTGTTCGGCTCTTCCTGCTGCCTCCTTACACCTCAGGATGTTTGAGATGAGGGTGTTTATCCGCTGCCACTGGGCCTCGTCGACGAGCATTGCTTCCACCAGGTCTTCGGGAGTCATTGTGTACCCCAGTGCAAGCGAGACCATTGTTCGCTCGCGCTCCCATCTCCAGCACTGGAAGAGGGAGTGTTCCGCGGTATCGATTTCCTCGCAGAACCTGCACTTGGGGCTTCCCAATATGCCAAATCGGTGCAGGTAGTACGCAAAGCAGCCGTGCCCTGACAGCATTTGTGTGAGGTGGTAGCTCACCTGTCCATGCCGCCTCTCGACCCATCTCTTGATGTTGGGGATGAGTCTGCGGGTCCACAAGCCGCAAGTTGCCTCCTCCCACCTGGCCTGCCAACTTTCGGCCACCTCGCATCCGGCACCCCCCACTCCGTCGTAGATTCTGCTCCTTGCTAGTGCGAGGAGGTCGATGGGGGGCATCGACGCCAGAACGAGGGCCGCGTCGAGCGAGACCGTCCTGTAAGCGCAGGAAACGCGCAGCGCCATTCTGCGCTGGACGCTCAGCAGTCTCTGCGCGTTCCTTTTAACCCTCAGCGCCTCGTGCCATACAGGTGCTGCATACAGTATGATCGACTGCGTCACGAGGGCTAGGGTTCTTCTCTTTGCCTGCTTAGGGCCTCCCATGTTGGGCAAAAGGCGGGCAAGCGATGTCGTCACTGCTCCCGCCTTTGCGGACGCGTCCCTGATGTGCTCGGCGAAGTTCAGGTATTTGTCGATCTTGACGCCGAGAACGGTTACGGAGTCCTTAGATGGAATTGGAACTCCGTTCAGTCGGAGGGAAACCTTGGAGACTTTCCTTCTTCCGCTGAGAAGTACTCCCTCCGACTTTTCAGGGACTAGGGTGAGTCCTCTTTCGCTCACCCAGGCGGAGATGGTGTCAAGCGCCTCTGTCGCCGATGTCTCGATCTCTGCCACTTCCTTGCCCACGACCACTACGTTGAGGTCGTCCGCGAAGCCCACGGTGGTGCATCCGTCTGGGAGCTTCAGACGCAGCACTCCGTCGTACATGAGGTTCCAGAGCGTCGGTCCAAGAACCGAGCCCTGGGGGACTCCGCTTGTGACCTCCATTTCTTCCTGCTTCCCATCGCCTATTAATAGGCGTCTGTCCTCGAGGTAACTGACGACGAGATTAAAGGTATCGTTTTCGATCGTCGCCAGGCTGTTTAGTGCCCCCAGGATGTGCCTCCACCCCGCATTATTGAATGCATTCCTGACGTCCAAGGTGACGAGTAGGCAAAGCCTTCTGGTACGCCGGCTTCCCATCTTGGCCTCGACCGCGATCTCCATGATCTTTTTAAGTGCATCCACGGTCGATCTTCCCCTCCTGAAACCGTATTGGTTGTCGGAGAGGCCGCCGCTGCTCTCGATGTTCTTCTCGAGGCGGTTAACCTCCTCATACATATGGCCGTCAATTTGCAATCCGTCTCTTGTATTTTCTTTCGGACACTTCATGTATTTGGTCTTATCGTTGTTTATCAATAGTCCCATAAGTTTGCGGTTTTTTCTATTTTTTTACAAGTTGCAATTAATTTTCTTTCGGTTCTTGATATGACTACCACGTCATCTGCGTATGCAATTAACTGCACCTCTTTGTTTATTATTGTTCCCTTAGTTTCTATTTCTCTGATTATTTTTTCGAGGATCAGATTGAACAATGTTGTCGACATTGTGTCTCCCTGCCTCACCCCGCCATTCTCCGTAAAGTCAAGCCGTGGTTTCCTCCAGAGTCAGTTTTGTTAGTCTTATGAGTTTATTCGGTATATTAAATTCTTGCATGACTTCTATCAGCTTGTTTCTCTTTATCTTGTCAAACGCCTGCTTGAAATCAACAAACATATGTGCATTCTTATGTTGTATTCATAGCTTTTTTCTATTATTTGCCTTAAGGGTGCGAATGAGTAAATATACGCTATACAGACCCTTCGAATTTCGCTATTCTAAGAAAAACTATATCATATAATGACATTTAGCAAATCAGGTTCTTGTAGAAAAAACTATGATCTGTGTTTCTAGAGATGAATTATTAAAATTGTGCCTAAAATTTAGCCATAAAAATAAAAACTGTAACCTAAAAAAAAAAATTCCAAACCAAAATGTCTTTCTCTAGAAACACGAATATACTCGTGAAGTTTACAGATTATCAAATTAAATTGATAAAAGTTTATTTATATCAGTTATAATCAATCTACAGTTTCGTTTATCATTATTACCATTTTAGGCAGTTTTTGCGAAAATAATTCACGGTGTGTCATAGTGATGGCGTTGTACTCAGTCGAACTGGTCGGATCGGAATTTACATACATATTTTAACTATACATCTATTACTGAAATACTTAAATAAAATTAATTCGTATTTGACTTTCGATTTCATTTATTAAATTTTCTATAATAAATTTATGCAAATTAATTAAGTGGCCGCAGACTTTTGCACAGTAGCATTGATTTTATATAAAATCAATGACAGTAGTGTACATTTAGGTGCGACATCTGTTTGAAATGAATATCACAAATGGATTTTTAAAATTATTCCAAAAGGTATGAAGCTGAAATAAATTTAATAATAATTGGGACAGTAGCGACGTTGGCGGCCATTTTACCAGGTGTTTGTCAATTCCCCACCTTAACACATATATTGCATCAACTGTCGATCTTCCTTCCGTAAACCCGTACTGATATTCTCCAATTATTTTTTTGTATAACCCTTCAATCTTCCATTTATTAACACTGACAGTACCTTTTACGCAGAGTTCAGCAGAGTGATTCCCCTATAGTTCTCGCACCTCTCTACATCTCCCTTCTTCTTTATAGTCACTATTATGCCTTCTTTCCATTGTTTGGGCATTCTTTCTTCTATCCCCACTTGTTTTATGATTTTATTTAATCTTTTACTGTATGATTATTCTTATAAGCTGTAAAATAAAAATAGGTAGAAGATATAGGGAGTCGCAGTTTGGATTTAGGAATGGATATGGAACCCGAGTAGCATTGTTTGCTTTCAACATCCTAGCCCGCAGATGCCTGGATGTAAATCAGGATGTATAGTTTCCTGCTTTATCAACTACAATAAAGCCTTTCTAAGGTCAGATACGACCAACTTGTTGAGATACTGAGGACAAAACAAGATATAAGAATAATTACGGGCAGAAAGCAACTGAAACAAAACGACACGACCGATGAAATCCAAGTTAAAAGAGGAGTTAGACAGGAATGCGTGCTGTCACCCCTACTTTTTCAATATCTACTCAGAGGAGATCATGAGAAAAGCGCTGGAGGATGAAGAGATAAGTGATAAAAATAAATGGAAGTTAAAGAAAGAAGAAGAATAAAAAAGATTTTATAAATAAACGGTACGAAAAATTGGCTTTAGCTTGCAAAAAATACGGGCAAGCTGAATTTTGGTAGAGATGTACATTCGAGTGTTCTAATGAACCTCCTAAAAGTCCCATAAAATCCCACGCCGGCGTCCCCCGCAATCGGGGGTTTTAGCTCCTCCAACGCGATTTCTTGCCGATAACTCGCTTATTTACGCTTGTATGAAAAATTATTATCAGGCCATAATTGAAGAGCATAAAATTCTTTATAAAATAGATTTTTTTCGAATTTTTCCATAGCTCACTAATATTGAAATAATTGACCCAAAACACGACTCACCCTTAAAATGGCAATATTGATTCCTTGCCAGGAGAGAAACGTTTTCAGGTACGGGAAGTGATTTTAAAGTAAATTAATTAAAATTTAAGCAAAGGTTGGAAAATGAAGAAAAATTTGGATTTTTTCAAAATTTGCCCAAGTACCGAAGCCGAAATTTTGGTTTGAGCTTACCGAAAGTCCGGGCAAGCTGAAAATTGGCAAAGATGTATATTGAGGTGTTCTAATAAACCCCCAAAATGACTCATAAAAATCCCAAGCCGGCGTTCCCTCAAATGAGGATTTTAGCCCCCTAGTGCGGTGTTTCGCCTATTGCTCACGTATTATTACTTTTACGAAAAATTACCATTAACTAAAGTTGAAGAACATACAATTTCTATAACTTATGGCGCTTTAATATGCAAGTTAAACTTTTGCAAATTAAAATTAAAAAAACATTTTTATTAAATTTTTAAACACGCTACCGATTTTATAGACGAAATCACGTCAAAATGCGTTGACCGGGGGAGTTAAAGTAATTTCACATTAAAAAGCAACTTTAGAAAAATCATATCTAAAATATATTGTTTGTCACGACCTTTTTGAGAAATTAATTAAAACAACAAACTTAGAACGGTAACACTTGTAACTTTTTAGTTTCAAGATTGTCGATTCTGCTAAATCTACTCCATCCCAGAAAAGTAATTGATGTAGAGCAGAGTATATGTCTCCATCAGATTACTGTTATAGACAAGTTAGTTGTTTTCTTTTGCAAATTGCAGGTTTATTTTATTGGCATTTGCGACACATTGAGGTCACATAAACGATGAAATTGTGACTCGAACAATTTCAGTATTTTAATACCCACACTAAATTTTATCTACCTATAACTATCCACCATTATAAAACCAATCTCCTCCGTAATACAGTGGCATTGCGTTTGCATTGGCATTTTCTTTCAAATACTTCCAGGTATAAATCCAAATTACGAGACAAATATTTACTAGGTACAAATTTTAGTAAGTTTTCTTCCTTTTGTACTGAAATTGTCTCATACGATATCAAATATCCAACATACGCAAGTGTATAATGGCAAAAAGAGTGCCACTTGAATATCGCAGTGTTATATTGTGTGAATGATAAAATTTTTGATAACATTCTTCCAAACCCAAAAACACATCAAGAATTATTTACTACTGTTTTAGTGAAAAAGTTGAAGTAGCAAAATGTAGACGTAACATAAATTTGAAAAGCATATAACAGGAAAACAACCTGAAACATTAAAACCACAGGATAAATTGGGTGAAACCACCATATAATTAACTGCGCGAAACGGATGCCAAAACATTGCACTGTAACTTTTAAATTATAATTTGCTTTTTAAAAGTAAGCGATTTGTTAAAATGTGTGAAATAAACAAATTTATCTTAATTTTTATGCAGTTATTTTTTAGTAAAATTTTAACTCTAGAATGGGGTTTTTGGCAAAATAATATTTGTGGTTTCAATTATTGGTTTAGGTCTGCTTTCAAAATTGAAGAGATTACATTATAATTGACGCCATCGACGCATAAATTTAGTGAAACAAATAAGGATTATATTCAAGAATTTTTTCTTGTTTGTTTTATCGTATTTTTTGTCATGTTTATAAAAATTTTATTAACCTGTTCAATATTTACAATTATAGGAAATTTCGCATTGAAATAATGGGGGTAAGAGAATTTCTAATAAAAGTTTTAGATAACGACAACCGAGTAACAGTGGGAATTAGAGATTGCAATCCTGGATCAAAATAACAATACCAGAATTTTGTTTCCATAATCCTGTTCGCAATTGGAGTTGTATAATGATTTTGTATAAAATAAAAGGAAGATGTTGCTTAAATTTACATAATATTTCATTTTATTCAAATACAAAAATGTATTCCAGAATTAATTTATATTACATTTAATTTACATTAAAAAGTTTTCTAGCTATTTATTTATTCATTTAGTCAATTTATTATTTACAATTTAGAACACTTTAACTTTATTATTATTAACTTGAATTAGAAATTATTAATTTCGTTTTCTTGCTCGTTTTCTTTGAAAACTTGGAATTTATTTACATTTTTACTCTTAATTCTTAATTTCATTACAAATAATTTCCACTTTTACTTACTCTTTGAACGTTGTTTACGAATGAATAATTTTGAAACGCTCTACTAGTATTTCTAAATGTAGCTGAAACCGTAATAACATATTAATTTAATTAAGGTTAATGAAAAATTATATCTACAATAATTAAATTATATCTGCACTTATTATACAAGCGCGGTACATTATAGCGGTAAGTGGGTAGAAGTGGAAACATGTATTTCATAAATAAAGGTGTTACCTGGATTTACGCTCGCGCGCAAGGTAAAATTTTTGTGTAGGATAGTTTCGTTAAAATCATAGAATTATTTTCGTCCTTTTAACGTTTAAAAATTAAATATCGCAAGTTATAAAGTCAGTTTATTTTAAACTCAAATGAATACAAACTCGAAGTCTTAGTTAAAAATATTATCGAACAAATGTTATCGTTCAAAAGATTAGCGTTCTAATGTTACCGAGATAGGTGTAAGAATATCAACTTACATACCTACTATTGAAACTTCTACTTTAGGGAAGAGTAAAATTTATTTTATGTAGCCAAATATATGGCAAAAATTAATGCTGACATTACATTTAATAAATATAGATTGATTTTATATTCACGCCATTAATTTGTATGCATTAACAAACATAGTAAATCTTTACGTATAGACATTTTCACGTGGGATAGAATCAACTGCTTGTCGAATGAACACGTGCTGGCTGCGGTCGTACACGTGTCCATGAGAAAGGTTTGAATTTGCTCAGCTTATCGGGACATATGTCCGCATCTGTTAAAATCCTATGCTATTTTGTATTAATATCGCAATATTGCTTGAAAAAAAGGAACAAAAAATGTTGAAATCGAACGAAAGGTACATGATGTGCAAATGTAGATAGCGATTTAATTTCACGATGAAATCTCACACGTGTAGACATGTGTTGAACAAAACTTAACGTCTCTTTCGATGGTAAGCGGGAGAAAAGCGTATGTCAATTTGAACCAATGCAAATCAATTGCATATATGCTATCTTTTATTTTTCGATCTTTCTCAAAAGCGGGGACCAATTAGAATATTAAACCACCGCTTGAGGAGAAATTTACGTTCCCCTGAAATGTAACTTTTGGTCACAATTTTCGGGAGAAAGGATATATAAGTAAGGTAACTGCACATAAATTTTAGAGATTCATCGATAATCAAGATGCTAACCTAAACTCTGCCCGTCAGTGGGTCGACGCTTTTAAAGCGGAATTAATGAATTTACCATAGTAAATTAATTTATCGAGTCTTGTGCATTTAAAAATTAGTGTCAGTGTCAATTAGTGTCATTTATCATTGACGTTATTTTAATCTTTTGTCGCTTTAAAATAAATTATCGGTTGTTCCGAATCAAACATTCTGTGAACATTACTTCAAGTCATTGTCGAATTAAATAGTAATGAACGCTGTTTAAATATGTTATAAATTATCGGTTGTTTCAAACTAAACCTTCTATGAAGATTACTACAAGTCATTTTCGAATTAAATATTAATGAACGTTGTTATAAATTTTCGGTTGTTTCGAATTAAACATTGTTCGAATATCATCTCAAATTATTTTCGATTTACATATTACTTTAAAATATTGCCGTTTCTTAAATATGTTATGAAGTGTCGATTACTTCGAATTAAATATTTCCTGGGCATTAAACTAAATCATTGCCGGATTTCTAAAGTAAACAATTAATGAACACTTTTATGAATTATCGGTTATTTAAATTAACTATTGGTGACGTCAGTTGTAACTATTTACGCTTTGTTTAAATCAAAGATTACGGGCGTAATTTAAGAATCAGTTCGAAGTGTAGATTACACACACGCATATCGACTTTATTTTGGAATCAGTCTCGGGTTTTAAACCAATGTTTCGTGCCGAGTATAAGCAAGTGGAATTTGAATTGTTTAAATATAAACAAATTATATCGGACATTTTTCGAGTAAATAACATTTTGGTTTGTTTCGTGGTAAGATATTAAATCTGGAATGCGTACGGTTAGCGCGAATTTTCAAGTCGAAAGACAGAGGACCGCATTGAAGTCAAGTTTTTAGTATTATGAATCATTCCACTGTCGTGTTTATTGCCGACCACTCATTATTGAAGCATTCCGGATCTATCGAACCTTTTTGTCATCTCGAACATTGGAAAAGGATTTTGCCTACCGAAATAGCCATCTCACACCGGACCATATCTACTTGGAATCGTCTTTATAGGAGCATACTTGTGGAATATTATGTAAGCATTCTTTTTATTAATATTAAGTATTATTGTACCTTGTGGTCAGTTTGACCACTATATTTTCAAAGAACCTTCAGTCTTACCGTGTAAGTCGAATTCGCATCATTTTGTATTCCCTTTTTGTGTATTAGTATTTATTTAGACGTGGAGTAACCACGCATACGTTGTCAATATGTTACAATTGTTTATGGAAGTAATGTCATATTTTGAATTTGTGTTTTTTGTCATATTTGAGGTTTAATAAATTAAACCAGTTAGTCTGTTCCATTTTGGCGAACAGCTGTTCAACTTTCAGTATCAATATTTTTCTCGTTAACTTTTATATTATTCAAGTCAGTGTAAATATTTTGTCTTGCAACATTTGTGGTTGTAAATTTGATTATACAATTGTTGTAAAGTGTCAAATGTCCTAGCATATTTCGTTTTTATTATATCTGCTTTATTATTTATTTATGTGTTTTATTGTCGTTATGTGTATGTTTTGTTTAGCTGTTTTTGTCAAGATAAAACTTATCAGCTGTAAAGGTAATGTAATCCAAAGAGATGTCACCAGTGTGAGAGGCAACGCGATTAATCAGAAAGCTGTCGTGTACCAGCTTGGAAGGTTGATTTTTCATCCCCTTCGAATAAACTCAGGTTTAAGTTCACGTGGTGCCCATGTAAATACCCCGTGTGTAAATTTATCCCCCCCCCCCCTGTTAGCGACAACATCCAGAATCACGATTGAGGATTGCCCAATCGTTGATGAGAGACCGTCAAATCGCGACGTTTCGTCACAAGCCCTTTTGCTCCTTTAATCGAACCACCCCTTTGCGGCTAGAGCTAGTTATTTCGTGTACCCCATTAATTTTGTACGGAAGGTGTCTTGTTTGCGATTTGTCAGGTAACAAGGTTAAATAATATAAAGATGAACTAAAATATAGAAAAAATCCGACCAAAAGATTATTTTTATAAATTATGCAAAAATTGCAAAAAAAATAATTATTGCAATATAATGAATTAAAATCTCTATCTACTAACCCGTAGGTACACTTATCACTTATCGTAAATTTAAATATTTCAGGAAAGTTAAAAGCAAACTCTTTTCTTCTGGCAATTGATTTAAACTGGAAAGATTTCGTCGATAAGAAAAGTTCGGCAATATTAAAACAAATTTTATTTATCTATGGAATCAAGTTTGAGTGTTGAACCGTTTGGTGTATACGAAAAGTTTTTGACACTGAAGTAAAGATCTTTTTTATTTTAAAGAGCATTTCACTTCCAAAATTAATTTTTATTCTTAATAAATTAATAAAAATAAATTGAAAATAATTTATAATTTAAAAATATAAGCCTATATTTTTCATCGTTTTTTTATGCACACATTTAAAACAGGTTGGCCTTTTGAGGTAAATGTGACCTTTACTGTCCTATATTAAAAAAATCTGATGTGGCCATCGCATAACTTTCCGAACAGACGCAAATTTTTATATTATTTTTTATAAAATGGTTACATAATTTCAACAGTAAATCGATGAAAAATTTCATATTTTACCAAAATAGGAAGAAAAAAACTTTTGAATGCCTATATCTTGCAAACGAAGCATTTTTGGACCCATGTTATTAGAAACTTTTTATCTTATTTTCGTTAGTAGAATGCGGTTTACTATTTTATTTACAAATACAAAAAATTTTTACAAATACAAAAATTTTTGAAACGCCCTGTATATTTTAGAGAAAAACTTGTAGGACAAAAAATGTAGGAAATTCCATAGCGCTAATTTTTTGTTATTAATATTTTTACATATTTAATTTCGTTTCGAAGTTATGACGCATAATGTCATAATAGCTCCAGGTAAACCCCCCTTTCCCGTTACACGATTTAAATTATTTTCATCTGGCTTCGTCCTACGACAGGAAAAAGCTTATATGCAAAATTTGGAATGATTTGCTTGCTTCGTTTAGACGCTATCGTGTTCACAGACGTACATACACACACACACACACACATACACACACACATACATACAGACATCCTTCCAAAAATGATAAAAATGGATTCAGGGGACCTCAAAACGTGAACATCTGTCAAAAAATTGGGGGGTCAAATTTTGACTGATAACAATACTTTCCTTACCTAGGGGTTCGGAAAGTAAAAAATTTGCCGTGGACATTGCATACCTTTCCCCATTCAAATTTAGGATTAAAAATTATTTTCCAGTAAAATGAATGATTTTTTATAATAAACTAAATTGTAAACCAATTAAAATTGCATTAGAAACGATAAGTAGTTCTTTTCCTTTAGTTTTTATTTCGGTTTTTATTTAACGATCTATTTTAAATTTTTGGTCAACAAAGAAAGGCAATATGCATAAAAATGCTCCATAAGATATCTTCTATTTATATATTTCCAAAATTATTGTCGTGTATTGGAATCAAAATTAAGAAGGAAAGGGTTACTACAAGAACCCATTGAAAGAGTCATAAATTAATTTATAATTTCAAGGTAATTTCCGTAAGTTCCAAAAGAACACGTAAGCGTACGCGCGGAGTGGCGCAAGCAAAATCTATTAATTTCCTAAGATCATATAATAAAATTGCATACGCCTACGAATAAAATCACTTAGAAAAACTGCTTAATACTTCTTAAAACGCTTAATACGCCGACAGAAAGGGCGCAAAGCTTTAATACTGGAATTTGTGATACATGGGAACACCGGGTGCTACCACTTTTTGCATTTTTCAGTTTTTATCTTTTATATTAACTTCAGAAATTTTATATAGTGGCGCCCAACTTAATAATTATAAATAATACGGTGCTGTTATAGTTTTTTATGTCTCAACAGTTTTTGACGACTGTTATTCATTACATCGTAACGGTTTGAATTTTCCCGCTGCGATTTTTGGTGTTTTTAAGTTTTTAAGTGGGAGGTTGTCGACGGCGCATCGAAAAATGAGAGCGGTCGTCGGACCGTTCACAGAAGCTATGCTTCTTACGCACAGAGCAAACCATAATAGATCCGTGAAGGCCATAGTTGTTCGGCCTTCGGCATTTTTGTGAAAAATTTTTAAAATTTTTTCGACGTTTTTTGCCGACCCACGAATCTTTTTTTAATCTTTTAAGTTTTGTCAAAAAAACTATTTTCCCTAAACACCGGTTGGAGGCGGCGTGAGGTCGGGGGAGGTTGCCACCTCCGCCCCCCATCCATAGCCACCATTCCCAGGGTCCTAGCCCTCTCGGTTCCGGAGTTATGGTGTTTGAAGGGAAGTTCGAAATTTGAAAGCGATGGTCGAAATTTGTGTGACGTGTAACGAACGATTTTTTTCAGTTAACTGCCCGTGCAAACCCGTGCGATACCCGTGCGATAAGAAGCATAGCTTTAAAAACTTAAGCTGCCAGAGTCGCTAGGAGCCCGATTTTGGATGCTGAATGCGAAAACATCGAAGTGTTATTGGTTTCAGTCATCAACCACCGAGCGTGGGAAATATTCGTTTCGTTGTTTTGTTTTCCTGGACTTATCAAGTTTTACCAGTTGGCCGTTGGCGACAGTTTTGTGCGAAAGCTCCAGATGCTTCGTTAATAAAGACTGCATCATGTATAATATTTTTTTCGTCTGCAAATGCATAGTGGAATTCGCTGAAGCGTTCCTAATATTCAGTCAAGAAGGTATTTTCGTACCGTTTAAATTTCTGATTGGTTAATTATTGGGGAGTTCGAGGTAGTTGGACTTAATTGTTATATTCGTACCATGTACGAATTAACGAATTAGCCAAGACTCGAATAAGTATTCGGCGATGTTGGGATATTTCTGGAAGAAAATCATCGCAGAAGATCCGCCTTTACGGTATTAACTCCCTTAATTAATATGAGAAGTTCTATCATGATATAATTATTAAAACTTTTAAAAATTTTATTTACAATTAACCTTTAATAATTAACTGAAAATAGTTAATTAAACCATAATGTATTTATTTCGTATAAGCTTTAGGTACTGTATAGGACCATCATCAGATGTATTTAAATATTTCTTTAATTTTACTGTAGAACAACGCCAATCGATTAATTACCTCCTAACATCGCAATCGCTTATCACCTTCGAGCATCGACCAACTGATAGCTCACTTATCTCGTTATTTTTAGTTTATTTTGAAGCAGCTGGTTCTGTTTATGTTATTAAATTTACTTAGGTTATTTAATTAGATGTTTTTTAATTGCAGAAAAATCTAAATTCGAGAGATAAATAAAATAAAACCAAATATTCAAAAATTCTTCGTTATTTCAGTCCCCCTAAAACGAAGAGCTCGTAGGTTTTTAATTTTCCGTCGATTATACACTACGGAAACTAGGTCCGTGAAATATTTCAACTCGGCGTCATGCTGAGATGAGATAAACCAGGAATAATTGTACGTTTTCCGAAAGAGCAGACCCTTCCCTAACGCATATGTGTTCGAAAAGTAGGTCTTTTCGCACAGTAGATTTTTATTAATACACTAGAAGAGAAATTGGATAGATAAGTTATAATATATGACATAGGCGTATGCAATACATTGCTTTATTGAAAAAAGTTGGAAAAAAATTACGAAGTATTGAAACTTATATTGAAAAACGTTTTACACAAACAGTAACTCAATTGGAAATAGGTGCCTTAACTGTTGTGAACAATACAATACAGCAACTGCATATCAAGAAAAATAGAAAATGTAAGATAGTAGAACAAGAGAACTCGGTAAGCTACTACCTGATTTTCTCGCAAACGTTAGATCTCGGAAAGTTTTCAGTTTGCGGGATGTTTATTGTTCTGGAAGCATAACGTTTGAAGAAAAATAATTTTTCGTCCTTGTTAAAAACTTTTATTAAATTGTCTTGTCTTGAAAATATATTTTTTACTTATACAATTATGAGAAACATTCATACATAACTAAATAATTAAATTAATTAAATAACTAACTACCCAGGTAACACAACTGGTGTAAATGACGTCATTTACACCAGTTGTGTTACCTGGGTAAATTAATTATTACGTCTTTTACAGGTAAAAATTTATTTAATGACGGTAAGAGAGAGTCAGACTTACGCGTAAAAGAGTTAAGAGTGATTTTAAGTCGCCTTTAATGTTAAATAGGTTTGGTAATCTCGATCGTAAACCGTTAATTCAAGGATTGATTAATATCAAGACATGTCCCACTCTTATGTTAAGTATTTTAGGTTTTGATATGTAATTTATGAAGTCGTTCCTGAATAATGAACATAACAATTATTCAGGGATGACTAAAAATCATTGCGAAATGTTTAAATCAGTAATCCATGTAATTCAGAACATACAGACTATGTAATGTAAGTCTTGAAATAACAATAAAGGCTTACATGGTGCGTGTGGGTGACGCCCTATAAAAGCAAACAAGACGTTATAAATAAAGGTTTAACCTAAAAATTCTTCAAAGATCCAGGTGGTGCTGAAGTTATAGAGCTTACGATATAATGGCGCTAATGTCGATTACAGTTTACCACAGTAATCCAAATAAAAAAGATCATTAAATTACACCAAATAGATATAAATTTTCACTACTGTGTTACTTTATTGATGTCTATATATCCATCGGATTATATTATTACCTAAATATATGGGTTTTCCTGGAGAGTAACATTTTAATCGATAGCAGAACTTAAGCTTAATCTATTGCAGCTTAACTATTTGGAAGTAAAGTACGGCGTGAATGAGCATTTTATTAATGAAACGGAAAACGTGCACGTACATAATACTGAGAGAAAGAAAAACCTAATATCCGACAAGGGGTAGACAAGTAGAATTTTGTTATTTTTCATAATTCATGTAATATTAAAAATTTCCTTCCATTCTCTTTCATATTTAGGTCCTATATAGCCGAATAACTTGGAAACTCTTAATCCAAAAAATTTTAATTTTGATTGTTAAACCTACCTACCTCTTTTCCAGTAAAAATTTTCCTTTCGTAACTTCGAAAATACCCATATTACATAACTTGAAAAAATAATGTCAAACACGGGCATTATTCTGTAAATCTCCCTTATTTACGTTTGGTTCTAACTCTTTAGAGTATAGAAGTTCACAATGCAAAGCGAGTAGCATGACGGTAGGTATATATGCCAAGTTTGATACAAAAGACCAATAAATAAAGATAATTCAAAACTTTATTAAATTGAAAAAGCTTCTACAGGCAACATCAATATAATATATCTTTATTTTTCAAGTGGGATTATACTTTGACTTTAAATCCAAACAAATAGAAATTTACACTTACGATTGACAATGCGATGTAAGTTATTGTTTAAAATACTTAATATTCTTTTTTAAACATTGGTTGTATAGCATTTTATAGAAAGTTCTCAATAAGTTAAAGCACTTAATGCCAGATTAAAATCTTCTTAGAAATAAGAAAGGAAAATAATGATAATCAACTCGGGGAGTTTTAGGGTGTCTTAGAGAAAAAACGTTTTAATAGAATTAGGGTTAGTGTCATTTTGTATTCCCAAATCTCTCGTTTTAATTGAAACTAAAACCTGTAATAAATTACGCAAAAATAATAAATTATGTATTACTTATCCATGAAACAAATGGAGAAGTATAAAATGATTAAGTTAATAATTTATAACAATAAATCGATGTGTTACACAACAAAACTATAAACCTTCTTCATTTTCAATAAAGCTTTTAAAATACGTACCTTCGCAAAATATATACTTATCCAGTGTGTGCTCTTAACGTAAATGCTTTCAGAAGGTCAAAATAAACAAGCAGAATATACCCAAATTCAAAACCTTAGGCTTCACACCTACATACATATTTCCTAAGAGAAAATTAATATTTTATAGGATAGGCTGTACAAAATTTATTAGACCACTGGACTAATTATACAACTAAGTAAGTTAATACGTGACTTTGAGAAGACGAAGTTGGGCTTGGCATTGCAATGAAGTGGAAGTATCGACTTGTATTGAATAATCTAAAGGAGAGCACTTTACCCTTAATTTATTGTGTAAAACATTTTCATTTATTTTTGAATTTTAATACTAACAAAATACCTTTAGTACATTAGCTCCGTTATATTATGTTTTCTAATAAACAACAATATAGTAGAGGTATAATAAAAATATCCTTGCTATCCTTTAAAATTTTACGATACGTAAAAAAGTGTTTTGCAATATTTCAAAGAACAAAAACTCGTAATACTTTTTAGGTATATGATACCTACTACAAACAACTTATTGGAAATACATTTTTGACAAATTGTTACATTCGTGTCACGTATCCTTCCGTATACAGAACTTCCTTAACGTAAAAAACGTATAATGCAACTACTTTTCTAACACAAAAATGTTGATATTTGTTTTTTGATACGGTTTGTTAAACATGCAAATAGATTCTTCAATTCATTACCAGGTTATTTCCCTTTTATATAAGTTAGGGAAATACATTGCCTAAATCCTGAAACAAAACTGTAAATAAGAGTCAGCGAAAAAGTTTGCTGATGCATGGGAAATAAAATACTTGAGTATAAAAACACTAAATCCTAAAACAGTAAGTATATGAAAATACATTATTTTATTTCCATAGAATTCTAAGATTACATACAAAATAGATTTTTCTTCAGTTTAATATAAAAAATAGGTTACTTACCTATGCGAAGTCGAGACTATACCAACTGAGATCGTTAGAGTAATCTCCAACATTTTTATCCTATTTGAATAATGCGAGTTTCCCGAATGTTTTACAAATTTTAAATTAAATTTATAAATATAGGTATTCAGCCTATTCATGATGGTTTATTTTTAGCTCGTATAAAATAGCCCATTCCGTATGGCTGTCTTATAAGTGTGATTAAAAGAGATAAAAATTTATAGATAAAAGATGCCATGAAAATATTCCATGCCATTGGAATTGACTATTTTCAGTAAAATGGCACACCAAGTTATTTGTTTTAATTCGTTTTATTTATAAATTAAGTTTAGCAACAAGATGATGTGTATAAATAAACTTTTGTTTGCTAAATTGAAGACTCCTGAAGTGTTGCGGATCCGATCGCACATGTTCATGACCTATTCATGACAGGACGCCATCGACTGGTGTCGCGCAAATTAAAGTTTTTAAAGTCTATAGTAATGTGAAGAATCCGTCCGTATTCTCCGTTTTTTTGTCCTTCCTGTATACAAGTAGTATAATTAACAAAGGGTTCCAGGATCCTTGTAAATTCGAATGAAGGTTCCGTAGCAAACTAAGTTTTGGAAATGCTGGCCTACTGTAACTTAAGATTATAATTATGACTACATTAATTTCTGCAAGTTTAAAAAATAATATAATATTCCGAAATAGATATTTTATCGCTGATGTGTAATAAACTAAAATTGCAAAAAGCACGAGTACATGATTGTTTCCTACTTCAACGTGACATTTATGAAAGAGTAGAAGTGGTTTTACCTACTGTTTTAGCGTAATCATTATTATTATTATTTTTAATGAACTACTGTGATCATTACGCTAAATGTTTTGTTACTTTATAATTGCGCCAACTACCGCATCCCTTGCCGGGCTGATTATTATTATTGGACTGTAATAAATTCAGTTCTATTTGAATCCATCATGTTTGTTAGTTTATTTTTACTGAACTTTGTTCTGCGGTGTAATTATTAATCATACTCCCAGTTTAATTAATGTAATAATTAAATAAAGTTTAATTTTAACACCACATGGCTGAATCCCAAGACCCAACCATTTCGAAAAGGTTTATGAATACTAAGAACAGGGTTCTAATTGAACGTTTATCGTATTTTTATAGACTGTAACCCGGTCGATCATTCTCTCGACAGCATATACAGTATAAGCCCTCTTAACCGACATGCAATAAACCGGCGTGCCTGATAACCGACGATTATACATATAGTTATACATAGACGGTAATCAGCTTAAGCGGTTAAGTGCATTGCCCGGTTCGACTCCGGGCTCAGTAGAAACTTTATTCTGACCGTCTCCCCTCGGAAGGCAATGGCAAACCACCGAGGTGTAATATGCCAAGAATAGCCTCTCTGGAGATGAAGTGTATACACTTCCCGCGGTTCGGAGCCCGCGTTAAACAAGTAGGTCCCCTATGTGTGTGATAGTACTACAATGCACAACACATACATAGGAGAAAGGTCGCCAACATCCGGTAACGGATAGGCACGTGAAGAAGATACATATAGTAATGAACTGTAGGAAATAATATTAGGTATAATTTTGTTAGGACAGGCACATACACCACTTGAATAAATAAAAAATGAATGTTCAATTTATTTTTGAATATTTTATACTTTATTTTTGAGACAATTTCGTTCATAATAATTCAACCAATAGGATGTTACAATCTCATCAATTTGAACCAATCATAATCTACTTCCTTTGACAATACAGACCACGGTGGTGTATTGTCGGGGCAATACGACCACCGTGGTCTGTATTGTCAAGTAACGATGGAAACTACTGCTATGTCCTCCTGCCTATAAATGCCGGGCACAGGAAGGTACACACATTACTGCCCCTTCTTACTAAACTCCCGGTAATGAGTCATTCAAGGTGTGGGTCCCTAGTGAATCAAGATTAGAGTCGATGTAAAAGATGTTAATTGGCTCTCTCGGGATGTTTAACTTTGCTTTCCTTTTTTGAATAAAAAAGAAATAAAAAAACTTTCATCAACTCCCATACAATTTTTATTATAGTAAAAAAAGAGAAAATTAATACAAATAATTGTTCGAAACAAAGAGGTTTCCTCTCTTCGTCCCAAGTTGCTTGATTTTTAAGCCAATCAAGACTTTCGCTTTACATTAGCGGGCTTAAATGTTCATAAATTTAAATTTGTTGCTTATTTTAAAGCTTAAAATATTTTTGACGAAAATTGTAAAACTTTTGATTATATTTAACTTATCACTCAGGGTATCAAAGAATACACTCTGTTAGAAGTCTTTTCCCCAAATCCTATTATTAACACGCTGAAGGCAAAATTTTAACAAATTATAGAAATCATAAATTCACTGTACCTGGCTCCTGAATATATCGCAGTTTTTATTTTTTTTAAAAAGGATATCATTTATTCGCTGTTTGTGTGTGCGCCCTGCTTTAATCTTTACTTGCAACGATTCAACTTTTCTCCACCTGTCATCACTTTGCTGGATGTCATTTGAAGCGGTACTTTACTTCGACTAGTGCTGAAATTTGTGCTCGTATTTGCATCCTTCCCATTGAGAATCTCCATAAATATTGAGGTAAGTTGTTCCATTAATTTGCAATGATTTTCTTGTTATCCAGAAAATTTTTTATATGTAAATTACAACATCTTCATTCCATTTGTTTATGTCCTTGACATCTATTTTTAGAATCGACCTTGGACAAACGAAACTTTCTAACCTCTCCGAAGTCAAATGAATTTGATTAACCTCCAAATTCGGGTAAATAATATTTTTCGGAGAGCATCGAAAAATGCGTGCACACAGCGGAGTTACTAGAGGTGAACTGATTTTTGATCGAATATCGATACAATTGGTATTCTTGTTTGAATTTTGTGAGTCAAATCCATGTATTTTTGAATTTATTTCTTTCTAATAAATTATTTTTATTCTAGATTTTTCTTCTGTATCAACCTCGATTTCGTTTGGAACATCTTCCCGAGCAGTTTGATTGGTACATTCCATTTTTATCAATTTTATGGATTGTTGATTGACTCATTTTCGTCTTTCTTGGTTGTTTACAGGGGCGTTACACAAATATGACCCTTATTAACTAATTTGTTGATTTATCCGTTGAAAATATACACATTAAATGCATGAAACAATTACATAATTTTTGATATGCTTACATTTTTACAGAGAATGTTATTTGTAGAGTAAATTGGTTTACAAATTCTTAAATTTTTCTAGGTTATCATGATTAATACATTTTTACAAATTTTGAGCTAATTAAGTTTTTTGTTTCATTTCTGATGTGACAATCATCAGTTTATTTAGATTTAGCAACATTTGTCATGTTTCATTCATCCTGAGAGACTCAAATAAATTTAGAAAATTGAAATTTTGAAAAATAAAAATTTCTCGTAGAGCAAATTTTTAAAGTGTCTTTCGACTTAGAATTTTGTGCTTGTTTCGAATATATGATTCATTTTGGCATCGGGAGCCTTTCTTATTCATTTTAACACACAGCACTACGTAAACGCATACTATAAATTTTTTGTTGTCAGAAAAAATTGAAATTTTATTTACGAAATTGTCAAACGAATTCCACACGATACTATAAAATTGTCGGTTAATTTTTAAACCATGGAATCTTCGTGTTTGTCGCCATTTAAAATCACCATTCGTGCTAAAGCACTCATGGTGATTTTAAGGACGACAAACACTCAGTTCCAGTTTCAAAAATTATTGCCGACAATTTGATAGTCTCTTGTGGTATTATATATGACAATAGACCATTTCATTTTAGCAAAACTCATTGGCGCATGCGTCAAATCAGCTGACGATTTTCGAACCAAGTGTGCATATGTCCATATAACGTAGTGCTAATTATTTAATCATTTATTGTTAAAATGGAGCATAAATTGAATAAAAAACGTGTTGGTGCCATTAAACATTGTGTTTAGTGTTAAAAAAAAACATTATTTGCTGCAATATTTGGATTTTTTAATGTTGCTCCAGTCACTTAATTTGACTTGTCTATGGGGTATATCACTAGGGGCACTCATCTTGGGCAAAATGGTGGTAAAAAATATTGTTTAAAACCTAATAACACAAAACTATAACAAAATATCTAAGACGATATTAGCATGCGTTTTAACGTAAAAGTTTTGACATGGTTCGAAAAACAAACATCAGCTGTTGGCTTCGCGCAAGCGCTCTCGTTGCGTGAAATGGTCTATTTGCTTTAACCGGCATTTGAATTAACCGCACGACTGTACGACCGCAGGTCGGTACAGAACAAACCGAATGATCAACATACAATTCCTGTTAGATTACATTACCATGCATAGTTATTTCCTTGACATTTTGTCATCATGTACGTTTTAAAATTTTCAAAATCAAATGCTAGCGACAAATGCCCAGAGTGATTTTCAGTAATTCTGTCAAAATGTTTACAAACAAATCTTCGGCGAACAGCGTAACGTGGCAAATAAACACTCCCAAAACCGCGCTTTTAGTTAAATATTGTTTCGTACAAAGATAAATTAATTATTTGCACGATCAAACTTCGGGTAAGGAGGTTACTTACATGGGTACCCATGTTAACTTATTAAAATCTGTCCCTTGAGGCAAAGAAAAGGTAGTCCATTGTCAACTCCCTTTTAAGATAACTCCTGTCACATTTTAAAATGGTTTTTTTCTAACCAAATCATGCATTCGTTTCAGTTTCTTTGTGGAAAGTCAAACAATATCACATACTAAACCATTGGCGTATGTAACGGTTTGAATTTTCCCGCTACAAATTTGTATATTTACGGTTTTTAAGTGGGAGATTGTCAGCGGCGTGAGGAACTTTGCTACGAGAGTCGCGAGAAATTTTTAGTGTAATACAGTCAACGAGATACTGATTTTAAAATCACCAACCACCGAGTGTGCGAAATATTCGCTTCGGCTGTTTTTTTTCTGTGCTTTTTTACTGGTTGGCCGATTGGCGACAGTTTTGGGGGACTTCGTTAAGAAGATTTTGCTGGAGCCTCTATCGACAAATCAAGGTATATTTTCGAATCGTTTGAATTTTAAAATTACATTAGTTTATTTAGAAATTTTGTTTGGGGCCGTCCATTAATTACGTAAGGATGATTTTTGTAATTTTGGACCCCCCCCCGCCACGTAAGGGTACGTAAGATTGTGGCAACCCCCCCCCACATCTTACGTAAGGATTATTTAAAAGAAAATTAATTTTGACCCCCCTCTCCACCCCTTATATTTATAAAATATGAATAATAATATATTATATAGATAATAATAAATACAAAAATTTAAATTAAATTTTTATTTACATAGATGAAAAACCGTTCGTAAAGATCGCCAAAGTTTGATGCCATTTTCTAAAATTCACACTATTATGCCATTATGTTTAATGATTTTTAAGTACTATATTGTAGTGTCCTGGTGTCCTTGACAAGTACCCACGAGAACACACACAATATCTTTTGGTCACCTACCTTAATTTGACTCAATACTTTCTCAGGATAAATACGTCGGGGTTGACTCTAATAAAACGACACTATTGTAGACGAGCTTATGCTTGAACGAGTTTTCGTTACCAACAAAGAGTAAACAAGATTGGATCTAGTTAACAGTTTTTTTAATGGTATAACAAAACTTAAACATTCAACTAACAACACAACTCAACAACAATCTTTAACATTCAACAATTCTAACTACGCACTGGGTGAAATAAATAATACACGCTAACCTTTCCATTTCGCACAGTCGCACACAATCTTCCTTCTTCTCTCTTAAAGCCAACTCTGCTCCAGTCTTCTTTCGATATGGACTCCAAAATCCACACTCGTTCCAATATTTTCCAATAATTTGGAACTCGACCTGATAGATTTTATCTGGATTTACTCGCGTACGTTACCCTTACTATAGGGATTTTCATGCAACAATATTATCTGTTGCTGAACACGCCCGACTTCCGTTATCTCAGAGGGAAGTTTAATTTGCCTGGGAAATTAATTCTCCCTATGTATCACCACTCCTGAGCTATAACTCGCCAATATAATTTTATTCTATTTATATCGTAATTGTGGAGTGATTATACGATCGACTGCCTCTTGCAGTGATTTCGATGCTACTACTTTGTTTACCCTCCGTAACTTCCGTTACCAAAATCATTTTTGTTTCCAATATGGAGCTTCCCAGGTAACACAACTGGTGTAAAAGACGTCATTTGTACGTCACTATGACGTCGGCGACGTCGTAATGACGTACAAATGACGTCATTTACACCAGTTGTGTTACCTGGGTTCTTATATTTCCGGTTTGTTTTCAAGGATGTCGGCCTGTTATATGCACCCTTTGATTTAGATGCTGTACATAATGTTTTATATAACCCGAACAAACTTAAAATTACCGAACGACAAAAAAAACAAACACATGACAACAATGTGCTTGAAACCACCGTTTCCAATCTGTTGTTCGCTCCTTGTTGGTTATCAACATATCCGTAACGCGGATGGAGCGTATCACAACAATATATTTCAATATATGCTCTCGATAATTTGAACACTCGTTAATTTGAATCTCTCAATAATTTGAATTTTTTCCCGGTCCCTTGAAAAATACTCGATAAATTGAATAAATCAATATTAAATTTTTTTAGAATTTTTAAATGAAATTAGAAATATTTTCAGAGAAATTTTTCTCTGGTCCCTTGAGTTTCAATTTATCGAGAGTCGACTGTATTTCCATTATACCTGGATATCCCAGGTAACACAACTGGTGTAAATGACGTCATTTACACCAGTTGTGTTACCTGGGATAATTACCAACATAAAAAGGAAAAATTATATTTGATTTTTAAATTTAATTTAAAAAAATATTTTAAGAAACTTATTACGTGAGGAATACGTCGGACCCCTCCCCCCCCTACGTAAGGGTCCGTAAGATATCCAATACCCCCCTCCCCTCCCAAAAACCCTTACGTAATTAATGGATGACCCCTTTGGTTTAATAAATTTTGCATTGTACATGTGGAAGAAAGAGTCGATTTCGTGCGACCATGTGGTCTGTAAATATTCTTATCGCTTGACGCTCGCCACAGTTTATTTTTATACGTCGTACTTGCGTTCAATTAATTACAATAGGAAATTACTTTGGCTTCTAATTGGTAATTTATTTTTTCTCCAGGATATAGCAAAATCAAATCTTTCCTTAATATTTATTACAACGAAATAAGTCAGCAATTCTGGTACAATCTGTTAGAATGTAACTTGATGTATTACAACCATCGCAATTGGGTTGTGCGAAAATTTTTGTATTTTTAAATACTAACTGGCTAGAGCCGATAACTTTTGTTACTCATACATTCATATTTATATGTCTTATCTTTCGACATTTTTTTGGTTTCGCAAGTGGTATGTACCATCCCCGATTTGCAAATGAGCTACCTGCGTTTGCAACTAGCCTAGCGCTAGGCATCGAAGCTCACACTAACTTTGGATGTTCTTGCAATAGTTCGATTAACATCCTCAATACAAACAACCAGAACGCCTAAGATAATAATATTTAGGTATGAATCTTGTTTAAAACTTGGGCTGTTGTTCTTCAAATATAAAAGTAATCAAACACATTTATTTGTAATAAATGTGTTGTGCGGGGAATTATTATCTTATATGCCATTTTATATTTTTTTGAAGTTATAAAAAATAGATCAAATAAAACTTCATAAGAAAAATAACAGTTTCCCAAGAAAACTTAAATCGTTGTCGTGTTATGACCAAGGTATTGTAAAAAATATCGAAAACTTAAATAATTTGACTTTTATAAAAGTTTAATAAAAATCTGACCAAGTTCTAAAAGTGCAGTAAAAATAAATGATGCTATAGAAAATAAAAGCTACAAAGTCAAAAATGAACGGTTTGCTTAAAAATAATGTACTTTCGCTTTTACTTTTAATGCCAGACTACCATATTTTTAATTTTAGAGAATTTTTAAGTAAAAATTATGTAAGGATGCAGGTTTTCTTTCTGACACCGCATAATAAATTTAATCTACTTATCTCATTTAAGTTCACTTAAGTAATAACTATGGCAGTGAAGGTTTTTAACTCGCGGAATCGGTGAAACTGACGCATACAGATTTAATTCGGCGCGCGCGATTTTAAGCAGGCTCAATTGAGGGCAACTTCCAACAGTGGAAGTATGCAGACCCGACAGCAGACAAAAAGATGCAAGACCTTAAGAAGCATGTGGAACCAAAATGGATCGACATCGAGAGAAATGGAATAGTGAAGGGAGATATCAACTCTTATGAAGTATAAGCATTTACCTTCATGCGTAAATATTTAATTTACAGAAAAAGTTGATGTGTATGAATAAATGTAATTCTTGGAATTTCCTATTCCATTTTTTATTACATCCCAGGTAACACAACTGGTGTAAATGACGTCATTTACACCAGTTGTGTTACCTGGGATAAATGAAAATATTATTTAAATTTATTCCCTCATTCTAACGTAATTTTATAAATCAAGCTCTGGACAAATATCTCTGATCTAGCGCTTTTATGAAATAAAGTATATAAAAATGCAAGACATAAAATAATCAATTTGCTTTACTATATTCTTATCACTTATCAAAAGTACTAGCAAATAAACATAAAGCAAATAGGAAGCAAACCATTACTTTTTACATTATTATGGATGGACGCAGAATTTCGTTGGATGAAAGCGTTCCTGGCTATTGATCACAATAAATAGGAATACGTTTCGAATGTTTGGAGAACAGAAACTTTCGATCTAAATAGTTGTTATGTTTGAGCAGAACGAAAATGTATAATAGATTTGTATGTTTGCGTATCTAAAGGATTCTACAAAATTTTATGTAAAAGTAGAAATAGTTGGTAGAGTGTTTTATGGCTCACGTACATAATATTATGTCGTTGTTGGAAACCGTGGGTGTGACTTGTTTAAATTTACATTAAACTTTTTTTATAATTTTAAAATTTTGTGAAACTGCCCGTTATCTTAAAAGAAATAAATAAAAAAATATTATATAGCCAAAACCGCGTTGGTGAAATTAATATTTCAAGCTTCGTTTAATTAAGAATTGAAGATTTACATACCTAATATTTATCGTGAAATATTATTTTCATCTCTCAGTTTACTTAAAACTTTAATAAAACTTTTAAAAATTGGTTTGAAATCTACCAGTTATAGTCGACAATATTAAATTTTTAAGATCACTTTTTCATTTCACATTACTAATGTCAAGAATTTTATTAGTACTTAAAAGCAGATTCTCGGCATAAGATCATTCTGAAATAATTCAAAGAATAAAGTAATTTTAAAGTACATCAAGTATGAAAAGAAAAACCGTTCATAACAGATATATCAATTTGAAATTTACCCGCGACAATTACTAACATAAACGCAGTGCACTGTAAAATATCATTTTCACATTGAAGAACTTCTCTAATAGATTCGCTTTTCACTTTTCATTTTTTATTCATAATAAATTTTTTTGAATTGTCATTACTTTATAAATTTTCTTAGTTCAAGGCAAGTTAACACAATGTTGTCAAGTTAATGTACCTAACCAACAATGCAAAGTTTAAATAAGTTACGCAGTTTACATGATTTACGAGTTAGTTTTGTTGTTTTACAGAAAATGGACGTTTTAACGCTTAATCTAATCAAATCACCAAAGTGACACATCCTCTGTCTAAACACTACAATGTAATAATGTTAAATGTTATGCAATTTATTATTAATGTTGGTGGATATTAACATTTTCTAAAGCTTAAATGTTACACATTTGTTTTCATCCATCATGTCAATCAAGCTCAAGGTTTTCTTTTTTCCGTAGGTCCACATCCTGGAAAAAGAAAACTGAAGCTTTAAAGGGCCGCGCCCACCGAACTGACATGGCAGTAATCACTAGTTATGACAAAAGTGGAGCTTTTTGTCACTTGTTACTAGTTTTTCCTGCCACGTCAGTGCGATGGCCGCCCTCCCTAAATCTCATAAGCTTTCAGCAACGGATTATATTGCCTTCTTCAGATGTTTTCATTTGTTACGCCAATTGTTTATTCAAATGTTTCAAAATTAGAATTCCCATCATTAATCGCAATTTTTAAAATTGTGTAAATATAAAAAAAATTTAAAATCCGTCTACTGCATCCGTCCAGTGTGGCTCGTCCACTGCGTCCGTCTAAGTCCTTACTGGGTGATGCTGACAATTTGGAAATTGATGGTAAACTAATCTTGAACATAGCAGTTAATTATTCAACTTATCAGTTGAAATGAAGCTCAAGGCAGGAGACCCATAATCATCACATAAGCTAAAAATTTGCGGAATATTCATTTTATTCATATTCAGAATATTCATCGGAATTTTCCCATAAGATTACATGTAATAAGGAATCTCCCAATCAGGCGAAGTAATTCTGTTGTCGGTACGTGCGTAAAGGTATACTCAAACACTTGCAATTATTGACAATTATAATACTTTTTTCGGGTTTTTGGGGGTTCTACGTTAATGTTAAATGCTTTTCTAGAATAATTTTAAATACTATATTCCGTTTACACGCAACAGCTTCAGATCGAATCCCGACCTAAAAATACCTTTGGGCTCAGATTACGTTAGATCTTTTTCTCGCGTTACAATGTCCCCCGTTCAAACGGTTGCGTTCGAACGTCCTGGACCGCATTATTTAAGGCTAAAAAATTTTCCCGATCGGGAAGACGGTGTAAAAATCGCCTATTGCCGTGGTTCGGAATCCACGTTAAGCTGGTCCACTGTGCTCATCACACATTTTCAACACGCAACAAGCACAAACAGGGAAAAACGGGAAGCCACGTAATTTTTGGTTACAATGTGAATTGTAATTCACAACTGCATAAAAAAATGCTTACATTAATCACTTATCGTATGTAACAGCATAAGGGTTCCGACAATATTCAAAGATTCAGCGAATCACTCCGCTCCGCTCCGCTGCGCTACGCTCGTGCATCTCCTTGCTAAAACCTGTACTCGCTGAATCTTTGAATATTGTCGGAACCCGCGTTGCTGTTTGGATGATAATTCCGTGAAGAAACGACACAACTACGAATAAAAACGAATTTTTATATGAAATAAAAATCAAAAAATTTATATAAAGTAGTGTTTCTATGGTTATTATAACTATTTGACGCATTAGAATTTGGAGGTTAAATATAAATAAAGTAGTGTTTCTATGGTTTTTATGTAACGTATGAGTCTAAAGTAGCTGGACAAATTTCAATCGCATCAAATCATTATAGTTATAATCTAGCAATCCTTTTGTTTTTTTTACTGTACCTTCTTTCATTTGTTTAATGTCAATTGAAGTAGTTTAGTTTGAATTGTCAATATGAAAGTGTGCGAACGGAATTTTTGCGTAAACGCGTTTTCAAAATGCTTGGCCAGCAAAATAAAAGTCATGTTTTACATCATTTTATAAATGAAGGCTTCAGTCGAAGTACCATTTATTCGATAATTTCGAGATGTAATAACAATATTGGTCCTGAAAATTAAAAAAAAACCGGGAGAAAATAATTTCTAAAACAATCTCGGCTAAGTTCCTTGAAGAAAGCTGCTGAAAACAAAATTGGAGTGAGTACTCGCATACTATCCAGAAAATTTAAAGTTTCACAAACTACAATTTGCCGAAATTTGAAAAAATTAAATGTGAAAAGGTATAAGAGAAACATTAAACCAAAATATACCGATAAACAATTAGTGGAAATACCCGGAAAGTGCCGTCTTCTGAGACAACATTTTTTATCAGGCGATACAGTGATCATTATGGACGATGAAAAGTACTTCACTTTTGCGAACAGTTGTGATGTTGCAAATAAAGGATTTTATACCACCGATAAAAATACAGTTCCTGATAATGTAAAGTTCATAAGAAAATCAAAATTCAAACCACAAGTGTTAGCGGGGTGTGCGATATCAGTTAAAGGCATATCAAATTTTTTTATTCAAACCCAAGTTGGTATTGCTGTTAACACAGACACTTATATAAAAAATTGTTTACCAAAAATGGTTAATTTTGTTAAAAGAAACCATAAAAATGATAAAATCATCTTTTGGCCAGATCTGGCATCTTGCCATTATGCAAAAAAAACCTTAAATTGGTTAGAAGGTCAAAATATACCGTTTGTGCCAAAATATGCGAATCCCCCAAATATTCCGGCAGCTCGTCCGATTGAAACTTTCTGGTCAATTTTATCGCAATTAGTTTATAAGAATGGTTGGGAAGCAACATCAGCCGAACAATTGAAAAAACGAATTATGTCCTGTGCCAAAAAATTGATCTGGAAATGCTCCGGCATATGATGGAAGGTGTTAAAAGAAAAGTGCCAACAATTGAAGAAATGGACCATTATGTTTTTAAAATTTTTTTTTTGTGTTCCCAATATATTGTGCTTTATTAATAATTAATTAATTTTAAATTTTCTATAACCAACTTTTTTTTATTATCGTTTGAATTCTGTCCAGCTACTTTAGACTCACAGGTTAGCAGATTTGACAATTTAAAGCATTATCTTGTATGTCAGCTGTGTGGCGTAATCGTCATCGTACATGGTTTGCAATGTGAACATCCGAGGTTCGAATCTTGCCGACGGCGAATTTTTATTTCATATAAAAAATGTATAATCATATATAATACCACAAGAGACTATCAAATTGTCGGCAATAATTTTTGAAACTGGAACTGAGTGTTTGTCGCCCTTAAAATCACCATGAGTGCACGAATGGTGATTTGAAATGGCGACAAACACGAAGATTCCATGGTTTAAAAATTAACCGACAATTTTATAGTATCGTGTGGAATTCGTTTGACAATTTCGTAAATAAAATTTCAATTTTTTCTGAGAGCAAATAATTTATAGTATGCGTTCACGTAGTTTCCATCGTTACTATGGAAATTTGACAATACAGACCACGGTGGTCGTATTGCCGCGACAATACACCACCGTGGTCTGTATTGTCAAAGGAAGTAGATTATGATTGGTTCAAATTGATGAGATTGTAACATCCTATTGGTTGAATTATTATGAACGAAATTGTCAGTATAATTATTATCAAAACAATTTAAAATATTTAAATTGACCAAAGGTTATTTGAAATATATTCGTAGGATTATATTTGAACATAAATTCCTAGGGTTCAATATAACTGGATATTGCACTAGGTGCACGATATGTATTCGTTTATCTACAATGTAAATTAACGCACGCTGATTGGTCGAAACGACCATCATGTGACACTGAATGCAATTATCGCTTATATTACTACAAATTTATTTGCATGTGGGCGTTCACATTCCTACTGCAGGTGTCTATTAATAACATAGTACGTTCTTGCATAAACATTGTATGTATTTCTAACAACGATGTTAAAAATTTTAAATTTAAAGTAAATTGTTAATTACAAAGGGCGCTTAAAATTTTCTGCAGGCTTGAAAACAAATAATTTTCCAACAATTTTAGCTGCTTTTCTGGAAAAACCTGAATATGCTGTAGTAGTTTCAAAAATTTTATTAAATTTAATGAAAATCGATATATTATATTGTTTGATTTGCATAGTAAATGCTTTTCGAAATGTAGACAGCTGCCATTCCCTAATATATTTATTTCTTCATAGAAACGCATAATCAATTGCTTACAATTGGAAAATTATTAAAAACATAAATGATTAGCTTGTGAAAATAATAAAAAATTTAAAACGTTAGAACAATTAACTTCATGTATCTCATTCCTTCAGAGTTTTAATTAAATTAAAATTTTATACTATTGGTAGCGATCACTTTTGGTTGTCGTTTTCTACACCAAACCAGAAATGCTTTCCTAGGTCGTACATTTTTAAATATTTCACTAAATTTTAATAAAATTCGCCTTCCCTCGAGATAACTATTTTAATAAATAACGATGTAAGAAACTGTGCATGCTGTCACTATTATAAACTTACAATTATTATATTTATGTAGTTGATTGATAGGTTAGTGAATGTTGTTCGATGTTCGGAACTTATAATTAATTCATCTTTAAGGCAACAAGATATTATGATAATAAATTACCCTTATCAAATTAAATTAAATATGTTTAATTCTAGTTTTGAATATGTAAAATACTTCAACTTATATTGTTTATTTATTTTTTTTTGTAATAAAACGAAGCGTAATTTGATCAAGAAAATGTTTTAAATTTTCTTTTAATCGTTCGAATGTACGTACCTTAATGTCTTTAACTTTATTTAGTGCTAATTTCAATATTATTTTAAGTGTAATTTCCTTGGTGTCTTATCATCTTTATTATTGTTTACACGTAACTGACATAACAAAGATCCTCTATTTTGAAATGTGTTATTTTCGGATGAAGCAACGTTTATGATTAATGGTTCTGTCATCAAGCCAGAGAATCCACGTTGGATACAAGAGGTTCGTGTTCAACATTGGTCGAAAATAAATACATATAAGGGTTGAATTATACGGAGATAAGTTTTAGTAACTTGAACGAAATATTTCAATGTCTTCAAACAAATTTTAAATAGAGACCAATGCACAATGGACCAGGAGACTCGAAAACCTGGTCATTTATCAAAAAATTAAATTGTGTCTATGCATTCATTATTATTGTTTTTTTTATACCTTACGGGGGCCCTAACTGGGGCTGTAAGCACTTGAATATAGTTATGGTTTGCAGCTGTGCGGTATTGCAACTCAATTTTAAATTTCCCGCCCCATTTCCCAATTCCTCAATCTAACTTTAAGCCTGAAACGAATTGAGTAATTTCGGAGTGCAGAAGGTGGCCACCAATGTAGCAATCTACTGTAATTATCTAACTTCCTACTTTTAGCAAATTAACTTTCAACAAATTCAGTTCGTTGAGAATTTTGCGTGGGTGCCCAAGAACCAAAGCAGGTAATGAGCCAAATGTCGAAGTAATTTAGGAACTAAACACATTCTAGTACACAAATAACACAAAATAATTATTATTGTCGACTATGTAAGTGTATTTCGATTTAGAGTTGTTTGTTCAAGTTTCATTTATGCCATTATCGTTAAAATGGTTAATATAATTCAGGTACATTTTCTATATTATGTATTCATGCAAGTTCATAATAAATTTCATCAAATACAGACTATTATAAATGTTATGACTAATTACGACACAAAATATTTCGAGTATTCAAACATAATTCGATTGATAAATCTAACTAAGCTGAACTTCCGGCGGTCACAAAATTACCAATACACCAGGCGCCAAGTATTTTGAAATGGAACAAATTCTATCTGGATTTTTCCTTTCATGTAATGTTCTTAATGTTCTACTGAAGTTTCCTTCCTCCAGTGATATCGGCGTCGCTTTCGAGGGGGTGGAGAAGGGGACAAAAATAAGTTTTTTCTCGGTTTTCTTACAATTTTACGGCAAAAATAGTTCATATAGAAAATTAAAGATAATTAAAGTCTTTACAAAATAGTTCTATACATGTATAAGACATAAGAAATACGAAAAACCTAAAATTTACATAGAGCCTCAATTAATTCAATAGTAAAATTATTGTAATTATGGTGCTAAATCAAGATTTGTACAAAAAATTTCGTTTTAAAAAATAATGTTATCTGCCTCACAAATTATTTTCTAACCTCTGAAAATGAATAATAGATGATATAGCAAAACGCGCTATCGCTACCCTGCTATTCAAATGGTCATCTGCATATGTCAATACCATTTTAAACTTTGATTTACCTTAAGGGTGTACAAATAGCATGCAATATTTTTCATTTGTGAATAAACAAATTATAACAAATTTTTATTTATTCGTTTGAACTTTGATAATTTTAAATTAATTCAGAATTACTTGTTAAAGGAAAATGACTAAATTTGAATTTAATTTAAAATTAATGATTTTTTGTTCAAAATTAATCATAATGCTTAGTAGTTATTTCAAATGGGTTTCGATTATTTAAAAAGCTATTTGAAGTTTTTTTTTATTAACATAAACCTTTCAAAGTTTTGTACCAAATTTTGTAATTGACGAAAGTATATTAATTAAATAATTATCTTTTATCAAATGATTAATGAAAACTTATAATTACACCGGGCGTGGTGCTCCGATACAATTTTTGACACTGATAAATTATTTAAAAAATTACAATATTATGAATCCCTAATCAAATAATGCAATTGTTTCTAAAAAATTGTTATAACCTCGCCCTCACTTTATTATATTTCTATATAGTCAAATTTTTTTTAACTCGCGTATGACGTATCGCGCGTATATCATCGCAATATTTACAAAACGTGTGTCTTATGCCCGTACTAATAGTCGAGAATTGATCTCGATTCCGGAATTAATTCTAGTTTCTACCAATCAGATCACTGAAATTTATGCCGTATCATAGCAACAGCAGAATTAATTCCGGAATCGAGATCAATTCTCGACTATTAGTACGAGCATTAGAGTTCTTTATGTAATTGAGAGATCTAACCTCACATGTTGTTTATAAATTCCAATTGTCAAATTGAATGAACTTTTGATATTACGAATGCTTATTAAAGTTTTCGGATACTGTGCAGTTGTTTTGACCACTCGAAACAAATTTTCTTCAGCTACACACTAAAGAACACAGTTAATATAGCAAATTGCAAAAATATTAACCGAGAATTTATTATCAAAATTTTGGGTGCTACCCGAACTGCACCACGGCTTATCAGGGGTCATTTCTTGTACCCAGGTAAATGTAATCCCTTGACCGAACTGCACCACGGTCAAATGTCGTTCCGTAATCGCTTTACCGAATTGCACCACGAGCAAACCGAGCAGGTATCACAAGCAAACAGATAATATAAAGAAATAAATACACAAATATCTAAATTCAGACAGGGTCGGAGCAGGTATTAATAAAATAATAACCCAAAACAGTGACAAAATTAAATTTTTTTTGCCTTCGAATTTTGGGGTGTGCATTCGATAAGGAGGGTAATCCATCGTCAAAACCTACCCTTACGGGGCGCCGCTGCGCTCCGCTCCGCTCCGCTCCGCTCCGCTCCGCTCTGCACCCCTCCAGGGCGGTTTTGACTCTGGTTACTAGGCTAAACATACGAGAAGCGCCACCGATCAAGAAAACCGGGATTAAGGCAACCGGAATGCGAGAGACCCTCGAAATAGCATTAAAAAGTATAGTTGCGGTATGGGGCAGTAAACTATTACGTTTCACCCCCAAAAAATCGCGTAAAAACAAAAAATAATCGATGTTACGTGTAGGAGGCATCAGGTTAAACTCCAGCATTGTGCTTTAACTTTTAACAATAAAACCACCTTACCTAAAATATTACAATAGAGGTGGTGCAATTCGGACGACCGACCCTTGGTGAGGTGTTTACCTGAAATTACGGTGGTGCAATTCGGGTAGGAGATTTGTGAACTAATCTTTTCGTGGTGCAATTCGGGTGCACCGAAATTTTGAAATAATCGATTTTGAACTTAGCAAATTTTACGAGATTCAGTGGTAAAATTAACGAGATTCCCGCGCGTCGCTCATTCTATTGACAGTCCGTGCAGTTTTAATGACCCTAACACTTAGAGTATTTCGCACCGGCTCTTCACATATCTCATATTCACAGTCACAGCCCAGGTTTTTTACCAGTCAGTCCGTCAAGCGCCAATTCCCAGAGACCCACCGGTCTCTACAACTTCCAATGTCATTAATGTATTCTTTCAGATGAAGGAGAAGGCCGGCCATGCCGTGATGCTCCATCAAATACATATCAGGTAAAGGTAAAGGTTCGCACCGGCAGATGCAGCTCGTCTCTCGTACATGTAGACTACGTGCCAAAGCTCAAAAGTTATACAATGCGCGACGGAGGACCCAAGAGGGCGAAATACATACATATGAAATGCTACGTAAAAACATTAGCTTAGCGCGAAAATTTAAAAAATGTAAATAAGGCTAAAATAGCCTTAAAGAAGGCTAATTGTTATTTATATTATGAAATAATACTAATACCATTTAATAATAAAACGCGAAATTTGTGTAAAACTGTCAAAACGAAAGCAAAAATTCAACGAATGTTTTCTAGTTGGGCTTTTTAGTATTTGGACTCGTTTTCGTTATTGCGCCGATGACAGTATAACTTTTGACCTTTGGCAGGAACTCTAACATCGATTATTTTTTGTTTTTACGCGATTTTTTGGGGGTGAAACGTAATAGTTTACTGCCCCATACCGCAACTATACTTTTTAATGCTATTTCGAGGTTCTCTCACATTCCGGTTTCATTTATCCCGGTTTTCTTGATGGGTGGCGCCTTCTCGTATGTTTAGCCTAGTAACCAGAGTCAAAACCGCCCTGGAGGGGTGCAGAGCGGAGCGGCGCCCCGAAAGGGTAGGTTTTGACGATGGATTTCCCTCCTTATCGAATGCACACCCCAAAATTCGAAGGAAAAAAATATTTAATTTTTTCACCTTTTCGGCAATACACGGGTTATTTTCCATTTTTTGATTATATTTATTACTAATATCCACTAATCACACCTCCATCTATCCGAATTTCAAAGAAAAATTCAAATCGGAGCGAAAACATTTTACGCATTTTCAAGGGACCGTCGCGTCGTTCAATTGTATAGCGTCTGACCGGGGTCTGCGGCATACTGGATGCTAATTTCCCGTACTTTTCAAAAGTCGATTTTGGGGTTGTTTTTTAGGATTTCTCGCATGAAATTTTTTCTATAGCCTAAAATAAGCCTGTTCTTTAGTGTGTAGCTGAAGAAATTTTTTTTCAGCTGGTCAGAATAACTGCACAATTCCCTTTATTAAAGTTTACTTTTAACTTTTTAACTTCAATTTGACAGTTGGAATTTATAAACAATATTGTGAGGTTAGATCTCTCAATTACATAAAGAACTCTAAGACGCACGTTTTGTAAATATTGCGATGTGTCATACGCGAGTTAAAAAAAATTTTACTATATATAATATTAATTACAATAGGGTGGTTTTATTGGTAAATGTATGAAGCATATTAGAGAAATGCTAATTCAAATAAAAATTATTGTTTAGAAAAAGTTATGTACGGTAGTACAGCAAATTTTGTATGAAACACGTGTGAAAATGAATTATTATTTTGGGTAATCACACACTTGCATAAATAATTACAGTAATTGAGATATGGCTACAGATACTTTAATTTTTACTTCGAAGGTACCGTTTTTTTTATTATTGTTAATAGCAATAATCGAGCTTTAAATTTCAGCAGAATCTAAAAAGCATCTGAGGATACACAGCAGCTTTCAATATGGAATAGAAGTACATAAAAGAAAAATAAAATTAATATAACTTGTACCAATTAAGCTTGTATTTAACTTGTCTTGCTATAATTATGAATTTTTAAGCCGTACCGAAGCGGAAGCTTTCTTTTGATTTAAGGTATTGGCAACTTTTGGTTCAAATGTACTTTCCCATTTCTTAATTAATCTTTTATGTAACTATAGAATTTTAATGAACTAACCAATTCACTGGTTTCTTACTTGATTCTAATCGGTTTATAGTTTTAGAGCAATTAAATTTAAATCATTTACTATTGCGCTTGATGGTAGTACACACACCCTATACGAAAAAAGGATCGAATAGGCAATCTATATACTAACAGTCTTTGCAAATTGTTTATTTAGAAGCTTTATGAATAATTACACTATCTAGGTGGAATTTCAATAATCTTCTACGAATATCTACGGTTTAATTTTTCATATAAGTGGTGCACTTTAAAAATTGCGCACTGTGGTTAAATTATTAATATTTATTGTTTCATTAAGGCGTTTTAACGCAAATTAAAAAAATTTTACATTGCAAAAGGTCCGCCAGAGGCTATGCAAATTAGTCAACAGATGCTATTTTTAAATTTTTTTAAAATCGTTTTATCGGAATTCAGTTAAAAGTGACAAGAGCGTAATTATTGTTGTTTTAGTAATTAGGGGAAGTTAAATTTTTAATGGATTTTAATGATGTTAAACAATATTGCCTTTTCATTTGCAACAACGTTATTTTCTGTTTACACTCTTGCAAAAGGGGTTTCTACTAGCTATGCAACCATTTTACGCATTGGCGTAACAAATTCAAACTTTGTGCTTGCGATTTAATTATTATTGCTGGCTTCCGTTACGCTTCAAATGCAGATTAGCTATGGACAGGTCACGCTGGCGGCCTATAGGCCTCCCGATTTTTCATAGACTTTTCGATTTGTTATAGGCCTTGTAAGTATTCTATAGTTGGGTGTCACAAATTCGACTAAGGCTGTGCTGTACTCGCACTAATTACATTTCGTCTTCTTTCTGCCATTTGGCAAAACTGGATCAAAAATTTGCAGTCGTACAGGTCTCGTAGGCGCACAATTTTCGTGCGCGCAAAAGTATCTGTATTCATTTAAGCATTTTTACGAGTAAACCGTTCGTGCGCGTAAAAATACTCAGATGAGGACGTAGCTTTATGAACCGTGTCCGTTCAACTGCCGTTTTTATAATTTATTGCGACCGGTTTGAACCCGAATGCTAACCGAAACGAAACCCAACAAACACTTTAGCTGTAAATCGGCTGTTAACTAACAGAGCTATATTTAGCTGCCGAATAGCCATTTAATTATCTATTAATAGATTATAGAAACCGGAGTTGTACCGGAACGGTTCATAACATGATATCAAAATATTAGGACCGTAATACTAACCGGAACGAAATAATTAAAGTTCAACTCTGGTTTTTTTCTATTCAGGGTTTCAAAATGAGGATGAAGGTTTCCGTCCATCTGCCTATTTCGTTGTTGTTCCATCTTTTGTAACCTTACAAATCGCAAACAAGACACCTTCCGTACAAAACTAATGGGGTGACTAGCTCTAGTCGCGAAGGGGTGGGTCGATTGAAGGAGCAAAAGGGCTTGTGACGAAACGTCGCGATTTGATGGTCTCTCATCAACGATTGGGCGGTCCACAATCGTGATTCTGGATGTTGTCGCTAACAGGGGGGGGGTAAATTTACACACGGGGTATTTACATGGGCACCACGTGGACTTAAACCGAAGTTTATTCGAAGGGGATGAAAAATCACCCTTCTAAGCTGGTTCACGAGAGCTTTCTGATTAATCGCGTTGCCTCTCACACTGGTGACATCTCTTTGGATTACATTACCTTCACCGTTGATAGGTTTTACCTTGGCAAAGATAGCTAAACAAAACATACACATGACGACAATAAAACACATAAATAAATAATAAAGCAGATATAATAAAAACGAAATTTGCAAGGACATTTGACACTTTACAACAATTGTATAATCAAATTTACAACCACAAATGTTGAAAGACAAAATATTTACACCGACTTGAATAACATAAAAGTTAACGATAAAAATATTAATGCTGAAATTTAAACAGCTGTTCACCAAAATGGAACAGGCTAATTGGTTTGATTTATTAAACCTCAAATATGACATAAAACACAAATTCAAAATGTTACGTTACTTCAATAATCAACTTTAAAACATGGACAACATATGCGTGGTAACATCACGTCCAAATAAATACTAATACACAAAAAAAAAAGAATACAAGAGAGAGCGAATTCGGTTTCCACGGAAGAATTGACGGTTCTTTAAATATTGTGATCAATGGGGATCACTAGGTACAATAATACTTAAGATTTATAAAAGAAATGCTTACGTAATATTTTAGAGGTATTCTCCTATCGTAGAGACGGTCTTCCAATTAGATATGGTCCAGCGTGAGAATGCTATTGTGGGTAGATAAAAATCCTTTCCAAAACTCGAGATGACAAAAAGATTCGGTAGATCGGGAATGCTTCGATAATGGGTGTTCGTTAATAAACACGAAAGTGGAATGCTTCATAATTCTTAAAACTGACTCGAGACGGTCCTGTCTGTTGTTGACATCTAATTCGCGCAAACCGTGCGTAATCTAGTTTCAATGGATTGTACCACGAAACAAACCAAAACGTAATTTACTCGAAAATGGTCGATGAAATTGTTTATGCTTAAACAATTCAAATTCAACTCGTTTATAATCGGCACAAAACATTTCATAAATGTCACGAGAATAATTTACTATTATTATGGTCCGAAATATTTATTTTACACGAAACATCTGGTTTAAAACCCGAAAGTGATTTAAAATAACGTTGATATTAATGTGTTTCATTTACACAATGGACAATTCACGTTAGAGTCCAACAAATATTTAGTTGAAACGACGATATAGTTATTTATGTACCAAGGGCGATATAGGTATGTTTATGCCCGCGGATGCAAGTTTCAGCCGAGGGCCCTCGGCCCGAGGTTGAAAGTAGTCAAGGGCATAACCTATATCGCCCGTGGTGCATATAACGTTATATTTTTCACTTTGAATATTATATTATTTGTATATATCGAATATTTTCTATTGATATTTAGTAAATTGATAAGCTTAAATATCAATTTGTTCAAATAGACATGGGTAGCGTTGGTAATGTTTTTTTTGTTTCAATTTGTTTATGAACTATTGACATTTTGTAAAACGCAATTTTACATTTATTTAAAATGGAAGAAATTCCACAGATAATAGCTGAGAGAGCAGAACAGGCCATCGCCATTACCCAAGAAATCGCGATCGCTCTACGAAAAAGAATTCGAAAGATTTGGTGACTGGTCCAACAAAAATTTAGTGAAAAGTGTCAATGAAATAGTTTTAATGGGATATTTTCAGGAACTGGTATGAATTGTTGCTTTTTCAATGATGTTTCTGTTACTTATTTATATAATTGAGTCTACATATTAATCTGTTAATGTTTTATAGTCAGAAACATGTAGTCCGAATATAATGTGGTCAAAAAAAGTTTTCTTCCCCTCGGATCTGAATATAATAAAATCTCGGGTATGAGGGTTGGGGTAATAAAACGACTGTTTACCACATCGACTAGTTTCGAACCCTGAACGGGTTCATCTTCAAGACTATATTTATGAAAAAGAAAAAGGTCGATACAATCAAAATTCAAAAAATGCTAAAAACGCAACACTAAAAACGAAATTTACCTCGCGGTAAGATGTAGGTGTCGTTAACTCCCGAAACTGGTGATACTTGTAGAATGGTGAAAAATACAGAAGCAATGTTTGTCAATACGATATTTAAAATTCTTATTTTTGAAAGCAGCCTACTTCAAAAAATTCACCAATTCATCAATAAAAACTCATTGGCGTAACATAGAGTTGTCAATTACCTAGTTCAAAAACTAAATAAAGTTAGTTGTCATAATTGATTTTTCCCCTTTTTTTATCCTTCCATATTTTTATCACCGACTTATAAGCATTATAAGCAGATTGATAATGCTTATAAGTCGGTGATAAAAATATGGAAGGATAAAAAAAGGGGAAAAATCAATTATGACAACTAACTTTATTTAGTTTTTGAACTAGGTAATTGACAACTCTATGTTACGCCAATGAGTTTTTATTGATGAATTGGTGAATTTTTTGAAGTAGGCTGCTTTCAAAAATAAGAATTTTAAATATCGTATTGACAAACATTGCTTCTGTATTTTTCACCATTCTACAAGTATCACCAGTTTCGGGAGTTAACGACACCTACATCTTACCGCGAGGTAAATTTCGTTTTTAGTGTTGCGTTTTTAGCATTTTTTGAATTTTGATTGTATCGACCTTTTTCTTTTTCATAAATATAGTCTTGAAGATGAACCCGTTCAGGGTTCGAAACTAGTCGATGTGGTAAACAGTCGTTTTATTACCCCAACCCTCATACCCGAGATTTTATTATATAATGTGGTCAAGGTACTCAATGCTGAAGTCCTGAAGTCAACATTGCTGGTTAATAGGAAAATAGATATAAGAAATTTTAAACGCCTGGAAGCCTTTTTGAAACAATCGTCAAAAGGATATATTCCCAAAAAATCAAAGATTTTGTCACGACAGGATGTTTTAAAATTTTTCAAAGATGCTTCGAACGATACATACCTTTTGGAAAAGGTATTAATGCGGTGGGTGACATTAAGTTTCTTATATTTATTTATATTTACTGTAGGTTGTTCTGGTGATGGGTATTTTTGGTGGATTGAGGAGAGACGAGCTGGTGAAATTAGCAGTGGATGACGTAGATGATAGAGGAGCGGTTGTAGTGGTGAAATTCCAGACACAAAAACTGGTACTCCAAAAAGTTTTACTATTGTCGAAGAGAATGAGATGAATGCTTTGCTACTTTATCGAAAATACGCATCTTTGCGACCGAAAAATACAGGAGAGCGGCGTTTTTTTATGACGTATCGCAATGGTAAATGTACTGCGCAGCCCGTTGGTAAAAATACTTTTGGGAGTATACCGTCAAAGGTAGCCAAATATTTGGGTTATGCCGATGCTACAAAATATACGGGACACTGTTTGCGTCGTACGTCAGCAACTCTTCTTGTAAATGCAGGTGCAGATATGTTAACACTAAAGAGGCATGGACAGTGGAAAAGTGACACAGTTGCAGCAAGATATATTGTGGATAGTATGGCCTCCAAGAACAAGATATCTCGCTTAATTGCTGGAGTGGATAGTAACCCTGGCGGAAATAGTTCTTCCAACAGTCATCTAGTAGATGTAGGAAATTGTTCAGTGGCAGGTGTTGATAGTTTCAGTGGAACTTTTACTAACTGCACTATTAATATTAAATGTTCCAAATAATGTTCAACTTTTAATAAATTATAATATAAAAAATGCAGTTAGTGAAAGTTCCACTGAAACTAATATTAAATCTTCCAAATATTATGTTCAACTTCTGAATAAATTATAATATGTATAAAAAATGCAGTTAGTGAAAGTTCCATATTAAAAAATGTTCCTCATAATATTCAACTTCTGAAAAAATTATAATATAAAAAATAAATACCATATTTTATATTTGACATAAGAACAGCTGTTTCCATTTTGCCCGCGCGGGCGAAATGGATCCATTATGCCCGCGCGGGCGAAATGGATATGTTTTCATGTTTCGTATCCAAGGCAAAATCAACAAATATATTCAAAGTGAAAAATAAATGATTGAATGTAATGTTCATAACATATTACAAAAAAAAACGGCAGTACTTTAAGGCAATATTTAATTCAAAAATGATTTAAAATAATTTTTGTAAAATATTTAGTTTAACGCGACAAACAAAATGTTACCATAATGTCAATAATAACAGGTGTTACTTGCCTGCAAAACACTCACTAAGTTTTAACCGTACATAAGACTCGATAAATGAATTTACTGAGGTAAATTTATTAACTCCGCTTTAAAAAGCGATTACCCACTGTTGGGCATAGTTTCTTGTAGCACGGTCGGTGATCGGTGGATCTCTGATTTTTGCATTCAGATGCCTCGCTTATATGTCATTCCTCCCGAAAAATTTAGCAGCAAAGTGTTTTAAGGGGAAACAAAAAAAGAAAACAAAGATAGCATAATGCAGTCGAATTGCATTGGTTCTAAATAATGTGGATTCGATTCCCACTTTTTGGTCGACAAGCTGCAATATTTGTATAGACATGCAGAAATGTGTCTATTTTTTGTTCCGAAAGTCAATTCGATATCAGCCCAACCAGCCGTAGTTTTAACATTTTTTGTTGCTTTTTATCAAGCAAATTGCGATATAAGGACGCTATAACGTTGGATTTTAACACATGTAAACATGTGGAGCGCGATAAAATTTGAACAACAAGCGCACGTGTTCAACAAAATATGTGTCTACTTCTATCCCACGTGAAAATGTCTGTACGGGGATATCTCATACTTTTATTATTGCATATAAATTAGCTGCGTGAATATAAAACCAATTATAATTCTAAAATGCATCGTCAGCATAAAATTTTGCTGTAGGTTCGTGCTACGTAAACTCGACCTCGTTATTTTCTTATGTATAAATTTAATTATACGTAAATTAACATTCTTATACCTAGATTGTCTACTTGATCGGTAGTATTTTTCGAACGATAAAATTTTGACTAAAGCATCGAATTGTATAAATTTTAATTTTAAAACAACTTCAAATCAACTTACGAATATTCGACTTTTAAAACGTTACAAAGATGAAAATAATTTCTATTATTTTACCGAAACCATACTACACAAAAATTTACATTGCACGCGAGCGTAAAATTCAGGTAACACTTTCTTGCTATTCTTCCAGGAACTTGGTAACTATAAGTTGGTAAAAGACAATTATGATTTCTCAGCTTTAGCTGTTGAAGCACTGGAGCGAGCTCTGGAGTAATGCGAATGATTTGGTCGATAAGATCGGTCGATTGCTATTTTTTGTGTCGAGAAATCAGTAGAAATCGAATTATTCCATCTACAGGTTAATTATTGCAATTGCAATTTTAATATTTTTGAAATTTGCTGTTTTTCTTGAAAAAATGTTTATTTAATTTCTATTTACACCAAATCTTTGTAATAAAGAGCTATTCGGCCATCGGAAGTAAGTAAAATTTTTTCAACTTAAATGGCAGATTTAAAAATCATACTTTTAAAGGTGATTCACAAAAACCCTATAAGCGGATGTTTCATTATTTTCCAGTTTACATTTTAGGTGGGTTCAGAAAAACAAACTGTGATAGTGACAGGGAAATAAATATATTATGTAAAAAACCGACTATTAAACATTATGACGAAGGATGAAATGAAATGTTGTGCCGAATAAATATAAAAGTGATAAATTTTCTTTATGTGAAAAACGTTTGTCCGGGCACATTAATGGCAAAAACGATTATAACTTCCAAAATTTAATTACCTTTACTACAATTATTTTACAAGCCCAATGAAAAATTTAATTTTTAGTTTTTTCGGGTTAGACATTTTTTAGTATTCAAAGTGTGCATTTAACGCGAGGTATTTGAACAAACTGTGCGTGTAATTCAATTGTTCCACATATTTTAAATTGATTTTACGAAAGCAGAGAGGAACCATATTGGATAGATTGTACGAGTAATTACATTGAAATATTGAAATAAAAAATATCTTTTGAAATGCAATTAAGCTCAAAAAAGCGAATAATTTTAAGATTACAGAAATTTGCATTATATAATTTTTTTAAATAAATAATAGGTACATAATTTTTATAATTTTTTTAACAAATAAAAAGGAATTCTTTTTTGCACGGTCACAATGTTGAAATATTAGTTTGAAACTCTAAACGTGACAAGATATAAAGTAAATGGCTACGAAAGTTGGAAATCTGAAACCTTCAAATTCACTGATTGAGAGAACCCTAAAGAAAGATGACTTTGAAATATCCACCGAATACAAAAACATAATCAAAATTTCTGATAGGTGAGAGATATTAGGTAAGACTGTTAAATCAAAAGGAACGATATTGATTTCTATGGACGAGGTTTTCTATACATTTAAAAAAGTAAATTAAGGTGATTTAATATGTTTGATATACTTTTAATAATTTTTTGTCATATAAATCACATTTTTAAGAAAAGGCAGAAAAATTATACGGCCAAGTTTTTTGAATCTTATCATTATTTGTGCAGGAGTTTTCTTTTATAACTTGTAAATATTAGTAATACCTGGAGACATCAAATATTTCCTATATAATACAATAATAAAACGTAATAAATATTCTTATAACCTATTTGGTTATAAAATATGAATATTCGAATTTATAACCGCTGCGATACTAAATAAATTTAAAAAATTTAGTGAAGGAAGAAGAATAAATATATTACACGATCTTTTATTCCAAAAAAGTAAATATTCATTAACAAACGTAATGAAGCTTTTCATGTTGATTATTTGCTAACATTTATAAATTACTAATTCCGAAAACGAATCTCAAACTCCTGTATTCCATTCGATTGCCTATGTAAATTAAATTATGCTAATATGCTAATAATTATCTGGATCTCTTGGTTAACAAAATTGATGGAATGGAAAATTAATGATCGTCATTCTGAGAATTTCCAGACTTGAGGTAAATGTGTGAAACATTATTAAATATTTAATAAATTGTTGTACACCTACACATTAAACTGTTTAATTAAATAAAAATTGCAATAAATTTCTTCCCCCAGGTGTCTTGTAGAAGCATCCTATTGCAACATTTATTAGACAATGTAAGTTAAATGGCAGCGCCAAAGGTCTTTTCTTTACATTGAAAATAAAATAATGTTTTCCAACAGCAGATGTGTTTTATCGAATTTTAAAACGAAGTCGAAGGGATTTTATTTGCAGGAATTCGTTCTGAATTATAAAGCGCCCGATTTCTGCCACATTCATCATTATATTTTAGATAGCTATATAATTATGACATTCTGCTTTTTCGAGACTAAAAAATATTTTAATTGGATTTACCATCCAACTCGACATACAATAACCTTGCGGCAATTTAGAAATTCTCTCAAATTTTGATATTGATCTCTCAATATTACATATTAAAATGTGTAATATCATAAAGTGGTTTAAACAAATGTCATCCAAATTTTTAACTTTATACCACAAGCAAACTGTGTTATCTTGAAATTGTAAGAAATAACTAAGCAAATCTACACTCTTGGGTGTAATACAAGAAAAATGTAATTGTAATTTTTGGGAGGCCAACACGAAACAATTCTTAATAAAATTAACCCCACGAGTATAATAAAAAATTCATAATTTTAGCCTTACGACACACAAATACCGGAAAAGTTTTGGGCAAAAATTTATTGATTGTACTTGTTTTTCTATTATTCGCATTTAGTTCAGATGCACAAATTGCAATCCATAACGACCGCCACCCTTTCGCAAGTAAAAGTTTTTTCGTTCGACGCTGCATAAGTTCGGGAATAATAAGACAAATTTAAAATAATTTACAATCTAAATCTTGACGATTTTGCATCTAAATATTCATGGCCAATCTGAAGCGAATCGAACTGGTTTATCGAAAAATATTTTAGGACAATTTCCATTTTGTTTATAGTCAAGGTTTTTAGTTTGCAAAAAATCCGGGCAAGCTGAATTTTGGCAGAGATGTACATTGGAGTGTTCTAATGAACCCCCCAAAAGTCCCATAAAATCCCACGCCGGCGTCCCCCACAATCGGGGGTTTTAGCTCCCCCAACGCGTTTTTTTGCCGATAACTCGCTTATTTATGCTCGTCTGAAAAATTATGATCAGACCATAATTGAAGAGCATAAAATTCTGTATAAAATAATTTTTTTCATATTTTTCCATGGCACACTAAACACGACCCACCTTTAAAATGGCACAATATTGATTCGTTGCAGGGAGAGAAATGTTGTCGGGCACGGGAAATGCTTTTAATAACAAATTAATTGAAATTGTGGCCAAGGTTGGAAAATGAAGACAAAATAGTATATTATATATCAAGGTTGTGAAGGCCGTCATTATTGCCCTAGCGCCAAGATTATATTCCGAGGTGCTTTGCACCGAGGAATATAAGGCGCGGAGGCAATAATGGTCTTCACAACCGTGGTTTATATACGATTTTTTCCACTACTAGATTTATTACCATTTTTTAAAATTCTTTTTAACAAAAAAATTTTCAAATTTAAAATATTTATTTCAAATGACAGTTTTGTTTTGTTGATTTGACAGTTGTTGACAAATTTAGGTTATTAAATAAAATAAATCGCGTTCGTCAAATTAACAATGGATGGCGCTGTCACTTGCTGTCACATTTAATTCGATTATAATGAATTTTTAAAATTAAATTAATGTATTAAAAAAGCGTTTTAAATAGTTTAAATACAATTAATTAGCATTTCTCGGTTATTCTAAATCATTTAATAAAGCGGTGTTCACACTATGCAACTTCTCACGTGACAAGTCATATGACTTCTCATATGACTACGATTTTTACGTATTATTTTTATGTATTATTGAAGTCATAGCTAAAATCATAAGCAAATAATAGCAAAATAATAAGTGATTTTCAGAATAGAACCGTGTCTATTTTGCTATGACTTCTTGTATGATATTTTTGAATAAACCGTTTTTTTTAAGATTTTAACATATGGTTGGTATTTTTAATATTATGGTTAGTAATTCAGATTTGTTTATTACGTTTATTGGGGATAATTACCTATCACCTGTCACTCCGAATGAGTTGAAACTTTGCAATCGCAAAGAGGAAGGTTTACATAGGCCCCTACAACAAAAAAATTCTGAGAATGTATTATCAAAATTTTGAGAAAAATCGATTTGAAAAGTATGGGAAAGTAAAATCGTGACCCCGGCCGAGACCACTATCGGGTTACCGGTCCCTTCAAATCGAGTGAAATTTTTTTGCTCCGATTTTAATTTTTCTTTGAAATTCGGGTAGGGGGGGGTGTGCTTAGTAGATATTAGTATAAATATTCGCGAAAAAATGGAAAATAAGGCGGTTATTGCCGAAAAAGTGAAAAAATTAAATTTTTTTTGCCTTCCATTTTTAAGGGTGTGCATTCGAAAGGGAGGGTCAGCCATCGTCAAATCCTACTCCTCCGGGGCGCCGCTCCGCTCCGCTCCGCTCTGCACCCCTACGGAGCGGATTTGACTCTGGTTACTAGGCTAAACATACGAGAGGCGCCATCCATCAAGAACACCGGGATCTATGCAACCGGGATGTGAGAGACCCTCGAAATAGCATTAAAAAGTATAGTTGCGGTATGGGACAGTAAACTATTTCGTTTAACCCCCAAAAAATCGCGTAAAAACTAAAAATAATCGATGTTGCATGTACGACGCTCGAGGTGCATCTGCTGCTGCGAAATTTTCTAAGTGTAAGAGTATATATCTAGCTGCACGTACCGTCAACAAAATGCGCGCCGGCCGGGCGAAGCTAGTGGCAACGACCGGTTGTGTGGCACGATCATGCTACTTTTTCGTACTTTTCAAATCGATTTTTCTCAAAATTTTGATAATACATTCTCAGAATTTTTTTGTTGTAGGGGCCTATATAAACCTTCCTCTTTGCGATTGCAAAGTTTCAACTCATTCGGAATGACAGGTGTTAGGTAACCCTCACCCGTTTATTCTATTTATTAAAATTAATTTGATAATTAAAATTTATTTTTTAAATTTTAATTTTAAATTTTGAAAATTTCAAATTCTTTGAAAATTTATTATTATGGTAAAACGGGTCTTAGTATTATTTAATTGTTATTTTATTTAATTTCTGTCAATCAAAAAATTAGTTTTATAAAAATATTTTATATAAATAAAGTTGTTATGAGCAGTATCCCTGTTTGTATGACCCAAAAAACAAATTTTATAGCAATAAGCATGCTAGAAACGATGATCAACCACACACTAGAGACTACAAACTGCTATAAACTTCGGTTAATTACAACATTTTTGACAGTAGACAGTATTGTGGCAGTTTAAATCATACGAAAAGTCATAAGCAATATTGTATAGTGTGAACTTAAAAGTTGTTGGTCATGTGATATTAGCGTTTCTTATGATTTTAGATATGATTTTTCTTATGATCAAGTCACATGAGAAGTTGCATAGTGTGAACCACCCTTAACAACATTTTTCTTTAAAATAGTCGCCAAGTTATCAAAAAATGACATTTTGTTCATTATTAACCTTGGTTAATAGTGGAAAAATTATTCACCACTAGTTGAAAACGTGTCACTTCTTGATCGACTAACCTAAGTAAAAATGATAGCCTATATGACTAGTAGTGGAAAAAATAAATTATTTCAAAATTTGCCCAAGTTATAGTATCTCCAAGTACCGAAGCCGAAATTTTGGTTTGAGCTTACAGAAGGTCCGGGCAAGCTGAAATTTGGCAAAGATGTATATAGAAGTGTTCTAATAAACCCCCAAAATGTCTCATAAAAATCCCAAGCCGGCGTTCCCTCAAATGAGGATTTTAGCCCCCTAACGACCAGTTGTTCAGTATTAGGTTATCTTTTAACCCGAATTATTTTCCATGGAAACAATTATTGAAACAATAATTTCTATGGAAAATAACCCAGGTTAAAAGATAACCCGAAACTGACCAACTGGGCCTAAGTGCGGTGTTTCGCCTATAGCTCACGTATTTTGACTTTTACAAAAAATTACCATTGAGCAAAGTTGAAGAACATAAAATTATCTATAACTTGTGGCGCTGCAGACCTTTACATGGCAAAGGACATCGTAATGTTCGTATTTACGTAAAAAACACTAATATATATTTTTATTGGTACCACATTTAGCTTTTATTATTTTGGTATAGTTTTCTTTTTTATTTCGGAAGGGACTTATCTTTGTGAAAAATCTTTGCATCATTACAAAAGCAAAGAAAATGATTATGTTCTAATAAAATTTCTATACAAATTACAAAAAATATACCAGATAGAAAATTTTCGCAGTTTTAGCATTATTTCGTGCATACAAAAATAATTATTTCTCAGTTGATAATTTATTATCTTCTATGAAAATCATCAGTTTAAGCTTAACTTCACAAAAATTTCTGAAATGTCTGTAGCTATTAGTGTACGCAAATATAAAGTAGTTTTGTTTCCAAAGTTAGTAAGTGCTGTCCTCTCCAGCCACAGAGTGTTCATTTCAAAATATTTATTGAATAATGTAGATAATGCAAGCCATACCTACTGTAATTTTTTAGAAATCTAAATTATCTTTCGGTTAAAATTTATAGGCTTTAGTATGCGGAGTTATAATTTATATATGCGTAAACGCCTATTTTAATTTAAATAAACAAAGGCATTATTTTAGGCTGAATATGCTGAAGGCACTAAATATGTGTTATTAAAAACAAAAATTAATAGCCAAAGTTATTTTCAAACTTATTCTGTCAATAACTTCTCTGAAATATGTTGCTGCAAAACTTTGTTAATCTACTTAAGAATTTGATTATGAACAAATCTTACACACATAAGCAGTTATACCAAACCAAGATGGTATTTAATGATTTTAGTTTTGCAACGCCTCAGCTGGCTCGCCTAACAGCACACCAGTGCAGTGGCGGCTGGCACGGGAAGGGCGACGGGGCGCCGCATTCCCAAAACAACACCAATTCGGAATAATAATGTTTAATGCGAAGTTACGTTGCTGAATATTAGACAATTAGACGTCGATTGGACTGCAAACGGTGGCACTTTACGAAAAAGTTTTTCTTCTTATGACTAGGATTTACCCTGTTAACTTGCCTCATTCCACTGACGAGGAAAACCAGCTTTGGGCCCATCTCTTAGGCGGTCGTCCCGGTAGTCTTTTGCCATCTTTACAAACTTTTGTCAGTCTTCCATCCTCCATTTGTTCTAAACGTTCGTACGTTCTAAAACTGAAAAGTTTAATATGTAGTCCCCCCTCCATCATTAAGCAAACTCACCTATCTAAGGTAGTAGGTAGTAGATTTCCGAAATTGTATTGGTTTACCCCCCCCCCATTGGGAGAAACAAATTCGCGTTCATTCACCCCGCAAGGTGACTCCTAGTAAATAAGAATCATATATCATGTAAATAGTATCAAGTTTTCACGGACCAAATTTTATTTAGTAGGATGGTACTTCGATCTTAAGAACGCACTCATTCATGATTGCCTAGGTTGTGCGGACTAAGGGCCACACCGATCTTCGACTCAATCTAGCGTTACAGACCACATAGATAAATTTATGCTTGTATTCTGCAACTCATCTCTTACTATTTTAAAAATAGGTCTTTTATCTATGGGTAAAGGATGGTTTACATCCGAACTTGACCAATTTTTAAAGGATTCTTGAATAAGGAACGAGTTGTAGAATACCAGTTTTATGCCCGATTTCATAAACCTTTAACTAGCCATTAAAATTAATAGATGATTTCTAGGGGCTTGGAATTTTCTATTAGTTAAATTGACTGGGTTGTTAAAAGTTTTATGAAAACGGGGATTATTCTGTTATATGTGATTCAAGCTTTTGCCACCTGGCGCTACTAAATTGGAAAGCAGAATAAATGGCTAGATCACCAATACAAAGAAACAATCACATGAACTAAAAATATTCGGTTCGAATTGCGGACCAACAAATTTCAAAAAATCCGTTAAAAAAACGGAAATATCGAAAAACTGAGCAAAAATTTTGATGATGTGATGAAGGAGCAAGCACAAGTAAAAAAAATCGCGGAAAAGTTGAGGCAACAGAAAATTCCGTAACAGAAAGTACTGAAGGAATGGAAAACAGAGTGAAGCACATCAATTTTCAACTTCTGGCATTTTTAATGGAAGTAACTCAATATTTAATAATTGTGTGGTTAATTTCTATGCAAATAATTGTAGTAAATAAAAGGTGTTCAAATAAAGTTAAAATGTTAAAAACTTTGTATTTATTCTGAGCAGTGGTCGAAAGTTTACTTTCACTCACTACTTTTGCCGACCCGTTAAAAACAATCTGAGTGAACAAAATAAATGGTTTCAAGGTTGAAGCTAAGAAGAAACATGTTTCTATAGCAGGATTAATCAAATCAACTTTCCATCATCAATAGATGAACACGTTGTATATAACTCGATTCATTTCTCTAAAACGTTTTTTATTAAAAATGACCTACACGTACATGGCAAATTAACATTTCACATTTTTAACCCTAGTTACCCTGGAATTTGTTAAAGTCTTTAATCATTAAACTACTTATCTTTTCTAGATAACGATGAGCTACAGAAAGAGTAAAAAGTAATTAAAATTTTTTAATAAGCAAAGAATAAATTTTTTTTAAAAAGTAATTAGTCTTTTTGTGCGAATAATGTCCCTTTTATAATTAACGTAGTAAAGTGACCTAAATGAATACAAAATCTCAAATTAGCAAACTTAATAAGTAATTAATGTAAAAATTACAAGAACAATATTCAAGCATAACAATGCAACGCCTTGTGCAATTTTAGTTTTCCAACTTAAAATTTAAATTACGTGAGTAGGACTAACAAATCTGAAAGCAGGGGTAGCCAGCCATCTGGTGTGAAATTAGAATAAATTTAAATTTATGTTTAAATTTTACTTATTACAATATTTGAAGAACTTTAATAGCTTTAAGGGGTTTTTTACTGTTGTGATTATATACATTTAAAATTCTTCTTGAGGATGAAATGCCAAAATTTAACTTTTAATTTTTATAACGGATTCATTTACAGTTAGTACCGCTTCTCCGTCTGGGTGGTTTTTCTTGCTGACACACACATGTGACAGTTTGCTGGCAGAAACCTGCGACAGTTAGCTTCCAGGAATCTGTGATAGTTTGCTGGCGGGAACCTGTGACAGTTGCTGCTAGCAACTTGACAGGATACTGGCAGCGTGGTCGCAAGTTTGCCACAAGCTTGTGACAGTAATATTGCAGCAGCCATTTTACTCATATAGCAGCTGTCAAAAGTTTGTGTTAAGCTCGTTACAGCAACAATAACCAGTGAGATTGAACTTGCCAGGGACCAGCCAGGCGTTTCCCAGACTTCAAATGTTACTTGGGTAAACAGAAATTTATTTTTATTATTTTATTTTCTACTTCTTAGAGTGCCATGCCTGATTCCAGTCATTGGCTATCTCTCTCCATGTATGTGTTGTGCGTTTGTAGTATTATCACATACATGGGGGACCTACTGCTTAACGCGGGTTCTGAACCGCGGGAAGTGTACACTTCATCTCCAGAGAGGCTGTATCAGGCAGATTACACCTTGGTGGTTTGCCATTGCCTTTCGAGGGGAGACGGTCAGAATAAAGTTTTACTGAGCCCGGAGGTGAATCAGTTAGCGGCAGCGCACTTAACCGCTTAAGCTGGCGATCGTCTGTAGTTTATTATTTTGTATTTCCTTTTTTATGTTGATTATTTTATGAATATAATGAGGCGGTCATTGGCCTAATAGTTAGAGCAATCAACAATTCCTCCAAAGACACTGGTTCGAATTTAGTAAGAGTCAATCTTTTTTCGGACTTTCTTTCCTTGTATGACCTAGCGCCGTGCTTCGGAGGGCACATAAAGCCGGAACCGGCGGTCCAGATTATCTGGCCTGGTTTAATATGCCAAACAGGGTAAACATCACTCCTACCCGCCCCCGCCCCCATAGACTACGCAATGCTGGCTTTATTGAGACTTTGAGTAGCTTCACCTAGTCTGGTTTGTAATGCCTGTCATTACAAACCAGATGGTCTGGTCAGATGGTGGAGACGAGAGGCCGCCTAACGGCTGCGGTCAAACCTGGCACTGTCGGCACTATGACTCAGTCTGGGAGTGAGCAACAGAAATGGAGGGAGTACAATGAGCCCGGTAGAGTGACCTCGTGCGAGTTTATAATGCCCCTCATCCTCTGAAATATATAATACACAAACCCCCAGTATAATTTCGTCAGTACTCAAACTCTGAAAATTATTTTGATAAATTACTACAATCGTATTAATTTATTATTATAATTATTGGTATAAACTGAATACTATTGCGGTAACTTTCTGCATATTATGATTTTCTAACCCCGTGAGTAATATATCAATTAATCAGTATGGTTTTGTGAGAGGCAAGTAGCTGTCACTAATCTTATGAACGAGACATAGCAGCTGTAGCAGCTGTTTCGAACATCAATAATCGACTAGATCTGATTACTCAAAATGATTAGACATAAATGCAATATGTTAAAGGATAGTTTACTTAATTTTTAATGCGAAGATTCGCTGAAAAGGCGACCTGATATAAGAAATATTCGGACGGAACCTCGGAAGGAATATAAAATCTTTATTGGGCCTAACTACATGGAAAAAGATTTTTGTAATTGAGCAATTAAGAATTAAAAAAGCTTTTTGTAAGCATATTAAATCGAAATTTGGAAAATTTGAATAAAACAATGTTACGATTAATGTATTCCCTGTAGTATTTGTTAACTTGGGGTGATTCTATATTCTACCAAATTCGGAAATTTACATGTTTACATTCATAATTTTCAGAGTGAATACCTCTTAGTGCTCTTAGTTAGTTAACAATAGATGAGTTTGGCAGAGTTGTGGTAGTAAATTAATAATATATGCATGCATACTCTTTCTGGCTTTACAAATGATTACTGTAAGGCTTTAGTAATTAATGTTAATAATAACTTTGCAAAAGTAATATATCATTTGGTGTCATATATTATATACAATATATTGGGGTATTGCGTAGTTTTACGTTTATGTTGCCGGAAAGTTTTCACAACTCTTATTGCAAGCACGGTTACAAATAAATTCGAAATGGCTTGATTAAGAATTTATTTCCTTACGGTTCACATACTAACTCATAGGCTATACATACTTACGTTATAGAGAAAATTACACAAAAGAAAGAAGTCTTATTAGGAATTTATAGTAGAAAGTTCCCCTATATTGCATTTATAAAGTTCAATTTTCTTTATTCTGTAAAAAGAATGTCATAATTTATGTAATACCAAAAGTTAATTCAAATTTATGATTTTTGACAAACAGGCAGCACCGAAGCACTTTAAAAAATGTTAACCCTGTTTGAAAATGCTACAAAGCAAGGAAGAATTCCTCTCGTCGGGAGTCGCTGCTTGCGATACGGAAAAGAAGGTATTGCAGTGTTATTCTTCCTTTTACAATGCCCCTCTTTGGATCTACAAATTTTATACTATGATACGGCTGGATTGTACCTCGTCTATAGCAATTTTATTTAAAATTAATGAAAAAACGGTATTTCCGTTATGAAAACTTTGAATTGTAATTAAATTAAATATTTCCTCGGTTAATCTTTTGTTTACTTGCACGTGATTTCTTACCTGTCAAGTAGTTCTGGATAATTTTCCTCTCTAGCTTACTCTGTGGACTTAATAACTCGAGAATACAAATGTTCTCAAAGAAAAATCCTAAATTCAGCAAATTGTAACATATATATTGAACACAAATGAATTATTAAAACAAATACAAAATTCAAACAATGTTTTCTCAATTAATTCCCCACAACTTAAATTTAAATACCGTTTTCTTTCGTTGCACTTCCTTTTAAATTGACCGCGTATCTTTCTCGTTAAATAAATAGTGGTAATTGTTCTCTTACCGACAGTTGTTATGCTTTTTTCTTTAGTTATCTTGTTGCTGTGATGCAGTGAACCTCTCTGCTCCACTCGTGGCTTCTTTTCACTCAACTCCAAGTGCCGATCAATCCTATTTTTCAGGCTGCACCATTCTTATCAATCTTTGCACTTTAAGACTGATTTTTATTATTTCTGGTACGTAATGGTTTTTTTCTACGACCATCGGAGTAATCGTCGAATATCGCACAGAAGCCACGCCTAGTAACAATTCCATTACGCACGGTGTGACGTCACCGTTACGTAATATAGTCGATCGCACGGCTAGGGAATTTGATAAATTACTACAATTGTGTTGGCAGAACTAATTCATTTTAGTTTGACAGCTACAATATTATACGGCAAACGTGTGTTATTCCTTAATAAAAGATTCATTTGTATATTTATTTATTCATTTATTGGTCAAGGTAATATTAATTTAATGTCCTTTAGGAGATGATCTGAAATTGTTACCTTTTTTTCTAAATTATGTTAACGAAAAGTGCACCAAACAATGTGTCGGGATAAATAAGTTTACTTCACGATTAATTAACGTTCTGTTACGATTAATAATTATTATCATAAGATGTAAATATTTTAGATTAAGTTTGGGATTTATTTTTTGTTATAACTTTTAGTGTACTTTTGAAGCTATGCTTCTTATCGCACGGGTATTGCACGTGTATTTTGCACGGGTATCGCACGGGCAGTTAACTGAAAAAAATCGTTCGTCACACAAAATCGTCACACAAAATCGTCACGGAAATATGTAACGGAAATTCGTCACACAAATTTCGACCGCGACTTTCAAATTTCAAACTTCCCTTCAAACACCATAACTCCGGAACCGAGAGGGCTAGGACCCTGGGAATGGTGGCTATGGATAGGGGGCGGAAGTGGCAACCGCCCCCGACCCCACGCCGCCCCCGCCGCCTCCAACCGGTTTTTAGGGGAAATAGTTTTTTGACAAAACTAAAAAAATTAAAACATTTTTTTTTTAAATTAAAACCCCCCCCCTCCCCTTTTCGTGGGTCGGCAAAAAACGTCAAAAAAATTTTCAAAATTTTTATTTTTCAAAAATTTGGAGCTAGTTTTAGTTTTTTCACAAAATTAAAAAATTCCCGCCCCCCCCTTTCTCCCTTTTCGTGGGTCGGAAAAAAACGTCGAAAAAATTTTCCCGTATTCTTATAAGCAAATTGGAGGCCGAAGGCCGACCCGTATTCTTAAATGCCAGTGGGAGGCCGAAGGCCGACCCGACCCGTGGTCTCTAAATCAAGTGGGAGGCCGAACGCCGAGCAGTATTCTTATAAGCACGTTGGAGGCCGAAGGCCGACCCATATTCATAAATGCCAGTGGGAGGCCGACCCGACCCGTGTTCTCTAAAGCCAGTGGGAGGCAACCGCCCCCGACCCCACGCCGCCCCCGCCGCCTTCAACCGGTTTTAAGGGAAAATAGTTTTTGACCAAACTAAAAAAATTAAAACATTTTTTTTTAAATTAAAACCCCCCTCCCCTTTTCGTGGGTCGGCAAAAAACGTCAAAAAAATTTTCAAAATTTTTATTTTTCAAAAATTTTGAAGCTAGTTTTAGTTTTTTGATAAAACTAACAAAATTTAAAAATGCCCCCCCATTCTCCCTTTTCGTGGGTCGGCAAAAAACGTCGAAAAAATTATAAGAAATTCTTATAAGCAAGTTGGAGGCCGAGGGCCGACCCGTATTCTTAAATGCCAGTGGGAGGCCGAAGGCCGACCCGACCCGTGTTCTCTAAAGCAAGTGGGAGGCCGAAGGCCGACCCGTATTCTTATAAGCACGTTGGAGGCCGAAGGCCGGCCCGTATTCTTAAATGCCAGTGGGAGGCCGAAGGCCGACCCGTGTTCTTGAAAGGCAAGTGGGACGCCGACCCGTAGTTTTATAAGCAAGTTGGAGGCCGACCCGACCCGACCCGTGTTCTCAAAAGCAAGTGGGAGCAAGCATAACTCCGGTACCGAGAGTGCTAGGACCCTGGGAATGGTGGCTATGGATAGGGGGCGGAGGTGGCAACCACCCCCCCGACCCCACGCCGCCCCCGCCGCCTCAACCTCCAACCGGTTTTTAGGGAAAATAGTTTTTTGACAAAACTAAAAAAATTTAAAAAAAAACCTTTTCGTGGGTCGGCAAAAAACGTCGAAAAAATTTTAAAAATTTTTCACAAAAAGGCCGAAGGCCGAACAACTGTGGCCTTTACGGATCTAGTATGGTCCTCCCCCTGTGAGACCGAAGGCCGAACAACAACTGGCAATCACGGACTAGCAGTCCAGACAGCTGAAGGCATATAAATATAATCTATTATGGTCCGCCCTGTGAGGCCGATGGCCGAACAACTATGGCCTTCACGGATTTATTATGGTCCGCCCTGTGAAGCCGAAGGCCGAACTACTATGGCCTGCACGGATCTATTATGGTCTTCCCCCTGTGAGGCCGAAGGTCAAACAACTATGGCCTTCACGGATCTATTATGGTTCGCCCTGTGAGGCAGAAGGCCGAACAACTATGTCGTTCAAGGATCTATTATGGTTTGCTCTGTGCGTAAGAAGCATAGCTTCTGTGGACGGTCCGACGACCGCTCTCATTTTTTTTAATTTAATATAAACCTTTATCGATAATTTGTTTGGCGTTCCGACAGTTTTAATTTATTTCGATTACTTGTTTACTTAAATAAATCCACACGGATTACATACTTATAGTCCATTTGCACTCAAGCTATGATGTGTGATGAATTTGACTTTTACTCTCTTGTTGAAATAAATGGAATAAATACAATTTTTTCGCATTTTGTGAGAATTTAACCAAAAATACGAATTTTGACGTTTGACTAAATTTTTTTGCGCGCAATCGATCAGAATTTTTGCATACGCCTTTCCACTGATAATTCATCAGGCTTTACGAGGTTCATACAATTTTTTCGCATTTTGTGAGAATTTAACCTAAAATACGAATTTTGACGTTTGACTAAATTTTTTTGCGCGCAATCGATCTGAATTTTTGCATACGCCTTCCCACTGTAAATTCATCAGGCTTTGCTTACGAGGTTTATACAATTTTTTCGCATTTTGTGAGAATTTAATCTAAAATACGAATTTTGACGTTTACTAAATTTTTTTGCGCGCGATCTATCTGAATTTTTGCATACGCCTTCCCACTGATAATTCATCAGGGGGGAGTACGAGGCGGGGGTGGGGGTGAATTTTTTGCTCAGTTTTTCGATATCTAGCGCCGTTCTCGAGTTATTGCGAATTCAAAGAAATACAATTAAAAAGTTAAAAATTTTACATTTGTGTGGTCGTAGAAAAAGTATAGTACTTAACTCGAGTTGTAAAGCCATTACACACTCGTGGAATTTACTTCACTCGCCGCTTCGCGGCTCGTGAAGAAACTTTCCACGTCGTGTGTAATACGCTACTTACAACTCTCGTTACGTAATATACTATTTACTTTGTCTTTTATGATTTGCACGTATCAACCGTGACTAACAACTATTCACTTTCCGATCTCTTTACTTTCGCACTTTTCGCAAAAGTTTTATTATTTTTACTCAGGAGATCCAATTTACATATCACCCGTTTTTTATCTTCCTGTCACCCCCCTGTTTTTTTTATCTCCTTGGAGGAACTCCTTTCTTAACCATTTAAAGTCGGGAGCAAATTTCGCCCAGCTACCCGCTTTCACCAATTTGGAAGGAACTCCTCTTTTTTTATTATCCTTATCCCTGGTTACCAAATTTTTAACGTCCTTGATCAAATTATCAAATTGTAAGTATTCAAATTTTTATCAACTGTCATATGTCACTTCTAATGTTTTCATGTCTTTTTTTTAGGTTAACATCACATTTGCCGCTTTTGTTCAACTTTTCAACGAGTCCATTACATTTTTCCGAGATGTAAACTTTTCTGTTCTTGCAACATGATATCGTATTATTTAAGCCAATTAACAATTTTAAATTTCTTATAACTAAATTTAATTTTACAACATTTATAGGATTCAATTTTGTCTCATTTACATTTTTATTTTCAAACCTTTGTATTCTTTGTAACTTGTTTTTTTATCTCAATTGTATTTTACCTTTCCGATTTAACTTAAATTTGAATTATTTACTCTTTCGGGTACGAAATCTCATGCAAGTTTGTAGTTCTTATTTTTACACGATTTAATGAATTGCCATTGGCAAAGTAAATATCATTGCAGTATATTTCCAACTTTGATCGTTCTTCCGTCAAAATATGGACATTTTATTGCTATCCCTTTATTCGTCATAATATTGATAAATTGGTTGAAAATGTCTACAAAAAAAACCAGTAGAATGTCAGCAATTCGGCCGTTCAGCTGTATTTACACTAAAATTTACAATTAACCCTTCAAATTTACAACTTACGAATTTTCAAGTTAGATAAGCTGGCATTTCATTACAATTATGAAATGTTCCTTCTCGTGTTTACACGAAGTTCTTGAAACTTATTTCTTTAGAATAAACTAAGTAAAAGTTTCACTGAAACTTTACATGTAAATTACAAATTTTAAATTAGTCAAATAACACAGGAGTACCTTACGCTACAAGTAAATTTTTATTCCGCAAGACAAACACATAATGCAAAAAAACGTGTATCAACACATAGGTAGGTAGTTATTATAGGACTAAAATTAACAATATGGAAATTAAGGTATGTAACCATCGCAAGAAATTTTTCTTTTGATTGAGTTGTTCTTTGGATGTGAGATGATCATTTAGGAAAAGCATTTGTATGTGTCTGCGTGTTACGCCATGCTTTTTTGCATTCACGAATGTACAAAAAATAGGAATTTTATAATAACAGTTTTTCTGCGAACTTTCCGCAAAAGTAGGCCTTTATCTAACTCATTTCTATTATGCAATCAAGTTCATTTCCGCACTTGTTCACACTTGGTGCGAATTCATGAATTTAAAAGTACTTTTTTTAAAGTAATGTTTATTTGTGGAACAACGGATGTGTTATGTGCAAAATTTTTCTTCGGCCTACAATGATTTAATTAGCGTGTAACTGATTTGTATAGATTTTCATGTACCTGTATGTGTAAAACATTTTAATATAGACTTTATGCACAGTATAAGAACAATGAACTCATATTATTTTATTCAAATTTTTCTACATTAACATAATCAAGTTACAAGATATACGAAATTTTAGACCTTACTAAATTTATTCAAATACCCAAATGTAAGTGAAATATTATTTTATAAAATTAAATATGCGTTTTACGTAGAAGTATATTTTAATATTATTTACGTATAACCAACACAATAAATCTACGTCCGTTAGAGCACAGTGGATTTGAAAAAGGTTGAGTATTGAACCTGAATATAAAGAACTCAAATATATTATTGTAATAAAGTGCGCAAAAACTTTTTATCTATATTATATACTAATAATCACAGGCCTACGTTGTAATAAATTATCTAAATAAGTAATTTTTATTAAATTTTAACACGAAATAAAAGAATAGAAACTTTTCATCTGCATTCTCGTAAATTATAACCATTTTAAACAGAACAAAAATCGTATTTAAAAATTGCCCATATGAACATTGCATAATTTTTCCCATTGTCAGAAATTTTTCGGTAAAACCAAGAGGTTTGGTGAAGTTTCATGTTTACACTTATAACCGATTTTGTACTGTTAAAACGATTATTTGACGATTTTTGATAAAATTTAAACGCAACTAAATTGGAAACCATTTAAAACTGTATCAGAAACCGCAATTCATTCTTTTAATTGTTTTTTGTTTTTTTTGTAGGAATCCATTAGACAAAAACTTAGAAAAATGTTTGACTTTTAATTCTTTAAATTCTAAACTCTTTCAAAGGATATTTTATATGGATTTTTAGTAGGGATTAAATGGATTTTTAAGAAACATTCTCGTTGATTCCTGAGGAATTATATATTAGATACTTTAAATTTTCCTTCAATCGTGGGCCTTTCTTCCTAAAATATAACATTTCTTGCAATATTTCAAAAATTATTTCTAGTTTTTATATTTATAATTATATAAATAATTATGTGGGATATAATAATTAATTAGATGTTGATTTGGCTGTTTAATAATATTTATTAATAATGAAAAATATATACATAAGTAAAAATACGTAGTAGCGGATTGACCGTCGTTAAAATGTCAACCGCTTCGAGTCGCACGTTGGTAAAGACTGAAGACCCTTTGCTGGTCGAGTCCGATGGGTACCTGCTACCCTCGACGTCGCCGTTCGAACCCCCGCTATTTCATTCACCCGCAGTTTGTATTCGTTAACATTCATTCATTCCATTCAATACATTAAACTTAAATATCATTACAATATTGTTACATTATATTACCACATTGTATTTATTACATTACATTCCACAATAATTATTTTATATTTCTAATTTTGCCAATTTTTTTGACAACGAAAGAACTTTATAGTAAGTTTTCCAGTTATAATAATTATCAAAAAACTGTTGACGCGTTTTTTCAGTTTTTTTTTCAAAATTTTCAAAAGCCCTTCAAAAAATAATTTTTGAAATTTAAATTTAAAATCGTCGATTGTAGTTGTTTAATTCTTGCAAGTTTTCCCTAAGACTCTCCACAACTTCAGTTTTAATCCCCGTATCTTTCAGCAAGTTTCGATTAATCATTTCTGTATCTTCTATTAATTAAAATTTAATCTTTTTGGTTTCGTACTATTTTTTTCTCTTCCGTGTGTTTGGGGGATGTCCATGTGTATATCCTGCGCTCAGGTAGTTGGAACTATGTATTTACAATAACCAATTCTTTACTCTGACAAAATTCTATTTACATCTCCTCTATCATTTCGCACACCTAGTCCATAGCAACCAAGCAGTTTTCAACCGTTCCTTTGCGCACTTTGGCATTAAAGTCACCGATAATAATAGTAATATCTTGCTTTTTGATTATCATAATCAATTCGTCAAGATCTTTATAAAATTTTTCTATTTCTACTTCATCTTTCTATGTTAAATCTAAACTATGTTAGTTTTACAAATCTGAGATTCCACTGCATCATCATAATCCTTTCATTGTAACTTATTATATTCTAAATTGATTTGTTTATTTCCTTTGTTACCATGATTGCTACTCCGTATTTATGTTCGGGATCATCCATTGTTCTCGGCCATCTTACATCAGATATTCCCAATATACTTATTTGTAATCTTTCGATCCTTTCCATCCCTTATGGGATATCCATAAGGCTCTTCAATGTTGTGGTTTCTCGTTGCGTTCAATATTGTAGGCCATTCCCGATCGGTTCATCTGCCTTAAGGGGTAATGACACTCTAGAAGACACAAAAATAGCATAATTTTAACAATTTTTTATGGCGCTATAGTAAATGCAATAGAAAATCTGTTTAAAGCGGTTTATTGTACATATTTTATAGAATAGTTTATAATTTTTTTTTAAATTTTTTTACAAAATGGCAGCGTCACATCCCAGCAAAGGAAACCTCTCTTTACAAATAGCGATCCGCGGCCAGCAAGATTTCTCCGCCAATTTTTGACCTAGAACAAAAAACAAAAAATTTTCAGTTCTATATAAGATTATCTAGAGAAGTACGTACGGAAATTAAAAAATATTGATTTTTGTAAGAATAGCGCACGATTGATTTCAAATTTCATTTTTGATAAAAAATTACGTGAAAAATTGTTTATAACAAAAAAAGTTTACAATTTAGCGCCAAATCCGTACGTACTTCCCTAGTAATGTAATTTTACAGCTACAGTTAAAATATCAAGCAAATCGATTAAGATCTGTCAAAGTTATGTTGCCGGCCAATTGAGAAATTGTCATTTTGAGATAGAGCGTTTTAAAGTTTTACATAGCATTATTGAATGAAAATTTTGTATTTACCTCTAATCTGCAATAACTGCACCATACAATTGGCCTTCTATGTTAATATACTGCTGTTCTTCTTCATTTCTGGCTGATTTTAACCAAAACCGAGCCTCTATAGCGGCGTCAGACAGCGATCGCTCCGAGAACTGGCGTGCATCAGCTTTCGCACAGAAATTCAAGCAATTGCGCCCAGGATAATTTTAGGGTTAATTTCATATGCTTTATCAATAAATGGGCAATTTGGAATGACAGTTTCGTTACAGTTCTCGCAAGAAATAACAGTTTTAAATCCTAAAGCACGTCGTCCACTTTCGCCAAATTTCATATTTGATTTACAGGTTATAAAATATAATATTACAGGATAAAAATAAATTTTTTTTAAATTTTCGTACCTATTTAGAATTTTTAAAAGTAATAAAGGATGCACTTTGGTTTATTATGGTTTGCGACAGTTGTAATGTTCAGTACCATAAACTTGGGTAATTTATTGCCTACTTCTTATGCGCTTTAAATGCCTATAGTTCCGAAAATATTCGGAATATCGATAGGAAATTTTAACACATAAATTTTAAGATATTGAACTATATTAATTAATGCAAAAAAAAATTTTGCGTTTTTCAAAAATCCTAGTGTCATTACCCCTTAAATTAGTTTTCACTCATTAAGGGCAAGAGAGAGCCCTAACTGTATTTTGCTCGTCCACTCTAAATTATATAAGCTGTTGGGGTCATACAGGCTATCGCTGATCCCGACGATATTCGGTGTACTAGATTTGTTCCGCTCCGGATAAATTACTTCTCGGTATCCGTCATTATTTTTATTCATTAAATTATTTTTATGAAAAATAGTACATTCCGGCGAAACAAGGTAAATGCCTAAAAAACCTAAAAAAAGGTCAACGGCGTACCTAAAATTACGATTGATGACCTTTTTTTTTTAGGGATCGCACTCAAGGACCACTCATGGTCAGGAGTCGCGCACCCCCAGACTTCATTGTGATTGAATTTGAAATTTAAATATTTCAAATGAAAAAATAAATACATTTGTATGTACTTGGAGAAGTTTTTAAGTACATAGGACATCGTTCTAAAAAAGAGTACTGTCCTACTAAAATAAGTACATAATATGGTCACCATAGTCCTATCTGACGAGCTTTCCCCTATGGGGAGACGCCCGATGGGGACTAGCAACCCCACACGGGTTGATCAAAATATGATCAGGGCAACATAAATCATTTAATACCAAAATTTCGATTTTCGATTTTTGATCAGATAACATTTCCCTTTATACGCACGGAGAAAGTCTTCTTCTTCGTCTACTTCTAAAAGGGCTGTGCCCTGTTTGAACTGCTATGGTTGACCTTCTTGTGAGATTGAGGTCCAGCACTCTCGCCAGCGTTTGGGTGGTCTACCTAGTTGTCTTCTCGCACTTGGCAATGCTGTCTTCGCGGTAAAACCAAGAAAGTCTTTTACGGAGAAAGTAAAAATCCTTAATAGATCTGTTTTCAGCACAAATCAAAAATGTTTTTAAAATTGGAATTCATTATGAGGTAACAAACATTAAAAAAAAATACAGCCGAATTGAGAACCTCCTCCTTTTTTGAAGTCTGTTGAAAAAACTTAATGAAAAATCGGGACAGTAGCCAGGCGATTCTCGCTTCTAATGTCAAAAAAGCTTAAAAGGAGTGAATCGCTTACAGCACCCAAGCGATTCTCGCTTCTGAAATAAAACTTTACAGGTGAAGTGATCTACATCATTGACCATATTCTTGTCGATATCCTGCTTATTTAACGTTGATACAAAATCTTTCCTTACTGCTCTAATGAGAAGTCAGCTCGGAAAAGATTAAGTCCACGCAGAAGGATAAAACCATCTACTTTAATTTTGCGTGGGGCCCTGGTGTTAGGTTTTAAACTAGCTCATTTATTGCGGAAGCGAGAGTCGTGGATCGTGTGAAAGAAACACCCCGGAGAGATCAAGGAAACAGCTTTGCTAACACAACACAATTAAAATGGACAATTGGATGTTAATTGTCAGAAGGCAAAGATATACGCGATGTCGGATGTAAGAGGTGTTAGCCGACCAAAACAAGCACAGTAGCAACGACATTGCCACCGAAAATCACTCCCAAACATAAACCAAGGGCACATTCGAATGGTTATATAAAAATCCCACGATAAAGTGGAACCATATCGAATCCCCAATGATAAAACAAAAGACAGCAATCTCGGTGAAATGCCGCACCCTGTATATGGGTCGAACATCGTAGCCTTTCATAAAAAAAAAGAACATAAAAACAAAAATAAACACACAAAAAATTGTTCAACATGGAATTTCAAATATGAAATTCGAACGTACTACGATCACTTTGGAATCCCTTCGTCAATGCATTTTACCATAAGCTATTCGATGTTATAAGTGGAAATAAATACCCTGAACAAGTTAATTAAATAAAACACAAATATCAATAATTAATAATTAAAAGTTTATTACATATCAACCTGAACATTCGATCCATTTCACACTTGCGAGTGCGAACTGGATAAGATAAACTGATATCACCTCGCCGCAGGAATATAAAATTGCAAGGCTATCGCAATCTTGGCGACCACTCTAAGAATAAAAAAATGCATGACAAAAAGGAAACCAAAATGTTACACATAAAAAACACATAAATTGGTCAAGGGTGAACTCCAACGTCATCGTTCTCCAGGTGTACGGAAGAAAATTTGGCTAAATTAATTATCCAGTAACTGCGAAGCAATGAACAAAATTATTTGGCGACTTACCATTGTGAAAATGAAGTAATATTTCACAGGAAGCACTGACCATGGGTCCAACAAAAAATGTACGATCCGGGAAAAAATCAACCATCCCTCAAACCACGAATGTAACATCCCCATGACGGGTTTGGAGCGCAAGATCCAAAAACCATTCGTATTGATGGATGGGAACCCTCACAAAATCGCATCATCCCTCTTCAAAATTTTGAACCAAATTTAATGATAAACTACCTCACAGCACTTTCAAACATGACCGGAGCGTTTTAGAGCTCACCAATGAATTCCCATCATAGCATGCGCGAGTTTAATCTCCGTCAAATACGTTCGCTATACAGGGTGCTACGAAATATGTCGCTAGATGTAAAAGTTGAATTTAATAAATTCAACGTTGTTGCGAAAAAGAGAAAATTTTTCGTAACACACCCCCGAAGTAAGATATCTGACCGGAGGTCAAGATAAAAAAATCAAAAAATTATTAGAGAAACGAAGTTGACAACGAACTGTAAATTGACGGAAAAAAAAAACTTATTCATTTACTGTAGTGTGGAGGTAGTTTGTAGCAGTACTTGGTAGGAAAGAAATATTAAGCGTTGCTAATAAAAAAATGAGCTTAAAATATTTCAAAAAAATAAAAAAATCAAAATCTCTAAAAGATTGAGATCAAAAAAATAATAATAATACTTGTATGGTTTAGTACACAATTGACGAAACGCCATCGTAAATCCGCAGAAGCGAAAACCAAATGGTAGAGCTAACAATAGCTACTGAAAACCATATAGTGTGTGATTTTGTCTCAGATAAAAATCAATGAGTACAAAATTGGCAGCCCGCATTGGACCTGCACCGAAAAAAACTGTGGGCAGCCCGCATTGGACCTGCACCGAAAAAACTGAACAGCTAGGAAAAAAAAACATCTAGACTGTCGATAAGGAATGGCTCGCATCGGACCCATTCGAGAATAGTCGAACAAAAATATCTTCGAACTAATTCTTCTCTTCCAGTATGAGACAGTCATGATTCTCAACACATAGGAAGGGTAATTTGTCAAAACGACAAAATAATTAATAATTTGATCAAGAAACTTGACCAACAGATCGTCCTACCAAGACTTAAACAAATTTCCTCAAACCGTTGGAATAAATTCCGATGAAATAATTAATAGCTTGATGTTATGCTATTATTATGACGGGTTTTAATTATGTGCAAATATGATCTTAGATGTAATTAGATCAGTAGAAAATGCATTACCCAACCTCCTGTTAGGTAATGGTTATGATTTAAGTTGTTGTTAAACCATTAAGTGAACAAACATTACCCATCCTCCACCCTTATGTAATGTATGGTTCAAGCTGTTATGGAACCAATATGTGTACAAACAATTACTCCATCCAACCACCCTTATGTAATGTATGATTCAAGATGTTATTGAACCAATAGGATACAAACAAATACTCCAACCAACCACCCTTATGTAATTGTAGATCCACGGCAAGCTAAAAGGATTTCACCCCCAGTAGCTTGTGGAAAACCAAAAAATAAAATTCGCTACACATAGCAACGAACAGTACACATATCAAGGTAAAAAAATTTACACATAACACTTTACCAATAAAATAATAATAAAAATTTTAATTTAAATCGAAGGTATAAAATAATTATAAAAAATATTTTTCATAACCCTTCAAACACTCGGCATCAAGGAATTTACACAATCACCAAAAAAATATACGTTGAAACAATCCAATTACGGTGCGCGACTTAAACAACAACAGTCGTAACAGCAACCAAGGATCAACAAACGCAGTTGGCTGCAAAAAAATAATTCCGCCGGTATAAACAAAAATGTTTCATTCAAAAAAACATGATAATAAAATTGACAACAAAACAAAATTGCCAATAAAATAAAGCAAAAGCTGTTCCTGAAATTATCTCCGGGCATTCACCAAAAATATAGATGGAAATGAAGCAAACAGTAGCAAACAGAAGCAAATACAGAAGCTTCCACGCTTAGGGCGCCAGTGATACAATACAGTAGCAGCCCCACGTTGGAACGACAGTGTAACATAATCTTTCCACCTCTTACATCCGACATCGCGTATATCTTTGCCTTCTGACAATTAACATCCAATTGTCTATTTTAATTGTGTTGTGTTAGCAAAGCTGTTTCCTTGATCTCTCCGGGGTGTTTCTTTCACACGATCCACGACTCTCGCTTCCGCAATAAATGAGCTAGTTTAAAACCTAACACCAGGGCCCCACGCAAAATTAAAGTAGATGGTTTTATCCTTCTGCGTGGACTTAATCTTTTCCGAGCTGACTTCTCATTAGAGCAGTAAGGAAAGATTTTGTTACACTGGCGCCCCACGTTGGGCGCCAGTGATACAAAATCTTTCCTTACTGCTCTAATGAGAAGTCAGCTCGGAAAAGATTAAGTCCACGCAGAAGGATAAAACCATCTACTTTAATTTTGCGTGGGGCCCTGGTGTTAGGTTTTAAACTAGCTCATTTATTGCGGAAGCGAGAGTCGTGGATCGTGTGAAAGAAACACCCCGAAAATACGAAAATTTTTCTCTTTTTCGCAACAACGTTGAATTTATTAAATTCAACTTTTACATCTAGCGACATATTTCGTAGCACTCTGTATAGCGAACGTATTTGACAGAGATTAAAACTCGCGCATGCAACGATAAGGACTTCTTGGGTTAGCGCTCGTACGAGCGGTCGGTTTTGTGTTTCAATGTGAAGTGATAACAATTTTTGGTTCCAATTTTGACAAAATATGGTAGCGATTTTGTGATGGGTCCCTTTCCGCATCATGAGTTGTTTTGGATTTTGCGCTCCAACCCATTTTTGGGGATGTTCACATTCGTGTCTGCAGGATTGTGGATGTACTCCAGGTCGTTATCTTTTTGTCGGACCACCTTGTCCATATTTTCTGGAAGGATATTTTTTTACTCAGTTCGGTAAGTTTTTATAATTTGAACAGATTGCTTCACAGGGAAATGCATTACTCGACTTGGCCAAATTTTCCGCCGTACATCTGGTGTTCGATTACGTTTTAACTAACCCTTGACTGTCTTATTTTTTTATGTGATATGTTTATTACAAAGGGTTTCATTGTCTTGCATATTTTTTTGTACGAATGTTGGCCGAGATAGTTGATACGCCGTATTTTTCGTTGTATGCACGATGAGATATTCTATCTAATCTCACACGTTCGAAGACGTGAATTTTAATGCCAATGCTAAACTTTACCTTTTGATAATTATTTTAATTAATAATAATATTTAATTATGTATTGTTAATTGAGTTTTATTTGTGCATTTAAATTTCACTAGGAAATATCAACCGGCGTTGGTCAAATGCAAAGACTTTGAAATTCCTAAGCGTTTGACATGGGTTCGAATTTCATATTTGAAATTCTATGTTGAACATTTTTTTGTGTGTTTATTTTTGTTTTTATGTTCTTTTTTATGAAAGGCTGCGATGTTCGACCCATATACAGGGTGCGGCATTTCACCGAGATTGCTGTCTTTTGTTTTATCATTGGGGATTCGATATGGTTCCACTTTATCGTGGGATTTTTATGTAACCATTCGAATGTGCCCTTGGTTTATGTTTGGGAGTAATTTTCGGTGGCAATGTCGTTGCCACTGTGCCTGTTTTGGTCGGCTAACACCTTCTACATCCGACATCGCTTATATCTTTGCCTTCTGACAATTAACATCCAATTGTCCATTTTAATTGTGTTGTGTTAGCAAAGCTGTTTCCTTGATCTCTCCGGGGTGTTTCTTTCACACGATCCACGACTCTCGCTTCCAGGCTATAACGAGCTAGTTTAAAACCTAACACCAGGGCCCCACGCAAATTTAAAGTAGATGGTTTATCCTTCTGCGTGGACTTAATCTTTTCCGAGCTGACTTCTCATTAGAGCAGTAAGGAAAGATTTTGTATCACTGGCGCCCTAAGCGTGGAAGCTTCTGTATTTGCTTCTGTTTGCTACTGTTTGCTTCATTTCCATCTATATTTTTGGTGAATGCCCGGAGATAATTTCAGGAACAGCTTTTGCTTTATTTTATTGGCAATTTTGTTTTGTTGTCAATTTTATTATCATGTTTTTTTGAATGAAACATTTTTGTTTATACCGGCGGAATTATTTTTTTGCAGCCAACTGCGTTTGTTGATCCTTGGTTGCTGTTACGACTGTTGTTGTTTAAGTCGCGCACCGTAATTGGATTGTTTCAACGTATATTTTTTTGGTGATTGTGTAAATTCCTTGATGCCGAGTGTTTGAAGGGTTATGAAAAATATTTTTTATAATTATTTTATACCTTCGATTTAAATTAAAATTTTTATTATTATTTTATTGGTAAAGTGTTATGTGTAAATTTTTTTACCTTGATATGTGTACTGTTCGTTGCTATGTGTAGCGAATTTTATTTTTTGGTTTTCCACAAGCTACTGGGGGTGAAATCCTTTTAGCTTGCCGTGGATCTACAATTACATAAGGGTGGTTGGTTGGAGTATTTGTTTGTATCCTATTGGCACTTTTTTCGAAAAAAAGTGCGCGGAGATAGCCAAATGAATAGGCTAGCGCATCACAAAGCGGACGGCATAGTTTCGAATCCCGTATCCGCAATTCTTTGGAATCGGTTGGGCGTGAAATTCTCTAGCCTTTAAATGTGTTACGAAAAATTTTCTCTTTTTCGCAACAACGTTGAATTTATTAAATTCAACTTTTACATCTAGCGACATATTTCGTAGCACCCTGTATAGCGAACGTATTTGACGGAGATTAAACTCGCGCATGCTATGATGGGAATTCATTGGTGAGCTCTAAAACGCTCCGGTCATGTTTGAAAGTGCTGTGAGGTAGTTTATCATTAAATTTGGTTCAAAATTTTGAAGAGGGATGATGCGATTTTGTGAGGGTTCCCATCCATCAATACGAATGGTTTTTGGATCTTGCGCTCCAAACCCGTCATGGGGATGTTACATTCGTGGTTTGAGGGATGGTTGATTTTTTCCCGGATCGTACATTTTTTGTTGGACCCATGGTCAGTGCTTCCTGTGAAATATTACTTCATTTTCACAATGGTAAGTCGCCAAATAATTTTGTTCATTGCTTCGCAGTTACTGGATAATTAATTTAGCCAAATTTTCTTCCGTACACCTGGAGAACGATGACGTTGGAGTTCACCCTTGACCAATTTATGTGTTTTTTATGTGTAACATTTTGGTTTCCTTTTTGTCATGCATTTTTTTATTCTTAGAGTGGTCGCCAAGATTGCGATAGCCTTGCAATTTTATATTCCTGCGGCGAGGTGATATCAGTTTATCTTATCCAGTTCGCACTCGCAAGTGTGAAATGGATCGAATGTTCAGGTTGATATGTAATAAACTTTTAATTATTAATTATTGATATTTGTGTTTTATTTAATTAACTTGTTCAGGGTATTTATTTCCACTTATAACATCGAATAGCTTATGGTAAAATGCATTGACGAAGGGATTCCAAAGTGATCGTAGTACGTTCGAATTTCATATTTGAAATTCCATGTTGAACAATTTTTTGTGTGTTTATTTTTGTTTTTATGTTCTTTTTTTTTATGAAAGGCTACGATGTTCGACCCATATACAGGGTGCGGCATTTCACCGAGATTGCTGTCTTTTGTTTTATCATTGGGGATTCGATATGGTTCCACTTTATCGTGGGATTTTTATATAACCATTCGAATCCATTGGGCGCCAGTGATACAAAATCTTTCCTTACTGCTCTAATGAGAAGTCAGCTCGGAAAAGATTAAGTCCACGCAGAAGGATAAAACCATCTACTTTAATTTTGCGTGGGGCCCTGGTGTTAGGTTTTAAACTAGCTCATTTATTGCGGAAGCGAGAGTCGTGGATCGTGTGAAAGAAACACCCCGGAGAGATCAAGGAAACAGCTTTGCTAACACAACACAATTAAAATGGACAATTGGATGTTAATTGTCAGAAGGCAAAGATATACGCGATGTCGGATGTAAGAGGTGTTAGCCGACCAAAACAAGCACAGTAGCAACGACATTGCCACCGAAAATCACTCCCAAACATAAACCAAGGGCACATTCGAATGGTTATATAAAAATCCCACGATAAAGTGGGAAAAACAACGTCTAAGCGTTTCCGTTTTACTAAACTAAATTTTACGTTAAAAAATAAATAAATTACCTAAATATTTACCTATAATCATTCATCCAAATGTATACAGACATTTTAGTAATCGGTAATCATATTTAAGTTGTTTCTTTAATTTTTAATTAAGATTAGAGCTTTTTAAAATTAGAAATTTAACAAAAGATTGACGACCAATTTAGAAGAAAGTAAATTATTGTCGAAACTGTATTAAATATCTAATCTCTAACTTAATTTCGTTTACAAAATTCAATTAAATAGTTATAATTAAATAATACGTGACAGTTCTTGACAATAATAACAAATTGTGAATCAGACAATAACTAGAATCAAATGTAAAATGTTCTATCGATTTGTATCCAGTGTCTGGCTTCTAAATAATGTAGTCAAAATACACATTATTAAATTAAAATTTAAAAACAAGCAAGTTAATTATGAATTTCATGCATTAAGCAACGAAACTGTGAAGTTATAAAAAAGTTTTTAAAAATATAATCTAAAACGACATGAATATGAATTTTAATATTCTAAATGTAGCGATAAATTATAACAAAACCAAATTTATACCGGTGTTGCTTAAAATCGCATGGGAAATAAGGAAAAAGCATTTACTTCTTTTTTTTTTAATTTCTCTTGAATTATTTAAGTTTTTACAAAAATAATTAGAAATTATATTTGTTTCTATTACTGGAACCAAACCAAAAATATTAAAAAAATCAATGTCTGAATTTAGATCACCTGGAAGGTTCGGTTTTCATACGCTGAGAAAATTCGTAAAACTTCCAAATTTCATTCAGGTGCCGAACCCTGCTACAAAATATTCTGAACTAGTTATCGTATTTTAAGTATGGTCGTGCTTTTTCCAGATAGCGGCAAACCCCCTAAATGAGGCTGAAGGCCCAACAATTATATTCATCACGTTCGTATAGTCGTAATCCCCTAAAGTGATACCGCAGGATGGACAACTAGGACCCTCACGTACTAGATGAAAAAAAGGCATACGGAGATAAACTGTCAGCTAGTTTTATATACAAAGTATTTTTAAAATGGTTCTCAAGTTTTAAACAATTTTGAAATTTAAAACTGATTTTTCTCTGCGCACGGAATACCGAACCTACGTACATGCAAAATTTCAGCTTTCCAGCTGGCCTAAAAGTGAACGAACATGTTTTCTGGGAAACAGGACAAAACTAGATTAATAGATTTATAAATTTTATGCAATCCAGTAATTAAACTGCTATTTAAGTCCCTGTTTGTGATGACTAAATTTGAACTTTAAATCTCGAGGGATTTAAAGTGAATTTAATTAAATCACAAGGGACTTAAGTAAAAACAAATCGATTGTTTCCATGACGACCGAATACAACTTCTTTGTTAAAAAAAGCCAAACTGACATTTATTTTACGAGGGTTATGTAGAAATTACAGCATTAAATAATTATGAATTACAGTGGAAGTTCCGGGAATGCATAAAATAATGGTAATTGGTTTTGTCTTCAGTATATTGAAGTTCGTAATAAAAACTAAACAAAAAAGTTAAAACTTTTTGGCTTTTGTTGAAATAATGTAAGTTAGAATTTTATCAACTCGGGTTCATGCCTACTTTTGAGTTCTATTGTTAGTGTCAATTGAAATAGCTGACAATTTAACTTATTCCACAAATAACATCTTGCAATAAAACTTATCAAACACAACTTGAATTGTTTCTGACACCATTGTTTGAAGGAGTGGCTGTAATCTATATTGTTAAATTTAATTAAATTATTCTTTAAAAAGATTGTTTAACACGATGTTACCAGCATTTTTTTTAACAATTTGTTAACCGCGATATAGTAGCAACAATTTATCAAGTGAGGAATAACATTTATAGGATTTGCAAACCACACAATTAATTTAATTGCCTGGAGGGACAGTAAATTGAACACACTAACTTTTAATTTTAAACTGATGTGTGTTGATTTCTAATTAATCGCTTTTATATTACTGTTGCGCTTTAAACACATTAATAAATTCTATAAATTTATTATATCGATAAATTTTTAACCATAGGTTATATATTGTCTTCTTCTTAGTCGTGTTGTTCGTTTCCGAACGTCGTGACCCATCTTTTTCTATGCATGTGATGTGCGTTCTAAGTGTTTTCACATACATAGAGGACCTACTTGTTTAACGTGGGCTCCGAACCACGGGAAGTGTAATACACTTCATGTTGAGATGGGCGCTCTTGGCAAATTACCTCGGTGGTTTGCCGCTGCCTGCCGAGGAGAGACGGCTAGAATAAAGTTCTTACCCTGCCCGGATTCGATCCGAGCGTTTCGCATTAGCAGTAGACGCACTTAACTGCCAAAGCTATGACCATCTCTAATATATTGTATTTATATAATATACAATTCATTCCTGTAAATCCTATGAAAGTGTTAATTTGTTGGCAAAATGTGTTAGGGATATTGATTTTTAGGGAGTTGGCGGTTATATTATTATTGTACGTTATGTTTACGAGTATAATTGGTCGGATGCATACGATTCACAATTTAAAAAGTCAGTAGCTCCGATTTTCTAAAATGGCGAAGCTTCACGCGTACTACATACTGCTGTGATTCAAATGTACCAACCCGAGTCAAATGATTCAATTTCTGACTTAATTAAAGTTAAAATTTTAATTAAAATATTCAATAAATTTGACCCACTTAAATTGTTACAGATTGAAGAGATAAAAGCATTTACACTATTTTATGATATTACAAGCCCATAAAGATCTCTAAAGATCAGAATACTAATAATAAAACTGTTAAATAGAATCATAAATGAAACCCAGGTAACACAACTGGTGTAAATGACGTCATTTGTACGTCACTATGACGTCGCCGACGTCATAATGACGTACAAATGACGTCATTTACACCAGTTGTGTTACCTGGGAATGTTCACATCAGAATCTCACATAGAGACATTTTAAATCAGAAATGATGAATTTTGCTGAAAATTGTTATCAGTAAAATATAACCTATACAATTTGTGTGTTTTATATTGAAATTTCTTTGTGAATAACTTGTTATATGAAATTCTGGTTACATAAAAATGTATCTCGTAAATTACTGTATGTGAAAATCGTGATTTAATCTTCGAAATCAACAAAAAGGTTAATAGAGTTCAAAATCCATTGAAATGTGATAACGACAAAGTGATTACGAAAATTGTCAAATCATCTACTGAAAACTGCACCAAAAACCAGTTCTTGGGAAGTAAAACTCATCAAACGTTATGGAAATTCATCATTCATAAAATGGAAGCTATCCTGAAAATTACAGAAAATTTGGTAAACAGAAAAATTTGCAATGCACCAATTTGACTTACGAATATTTCGAAAAAGCAACGAATTTCGAAAACTGCGCATTTATTATCAGTTGAAATTTACCAGTCGAAACGAATGGACGTGTGTGGTGTGAAAGTCAAAACTCAACATTAAAACCAACCAGATGTGTAACGCAGCTAAATGTTTGTGATGAAGATTCGATTCAATCTTATCAAAATGGCTACCAATTAGTTATGATATCTGAAAGCAACAAAACGTGTTCATTTCAACTCACAACTCAAATATCCTGGAAGTAAATAAATCCAAACAACTTACCATTATACTATTTAATTAACGTAAATAATTATCAAGTCAACTTCGATTTCGATGATCAACACCGTATTAGTCACAATCTACGGGAGCAACAACTTCATTAACGCGATCAACAGAGCAACAGCTGAGTGTGAAATTCGACGGAGTGTGCGGTAATCAAAATAGTGTTCTGTGCGCAGGCTTTTATACAAGCAGGATTTATTTAAAATACAAGGTATTTGAAAATATTATTTTATTAAAACTTTTGGCCTTCAGCATTTTAGATAAAAGGGCGCAAGGAAAGAGATCGTCATTGATGAGTTTCTCCACCACCCTAATTGCAATAATTACTTCAACAACAAAACATTTTTTTTTATTATTTTACATTTTCTACGATATAACAAATTTTACTAAATAAACATTTAACCCGTTATTGGACAACGGAAGACTTGGATTTAATCCAAGCGAGAAGAAGAAGAAAAGGTTTTGGATCGTCATATTTCGATGTTTTTGATATTTTGATAATATTGTGTATTTTTTGCCAACAGATAACTTGTCTGTGTTTATTTGTTATTTTGAATTTTTGCGCTAGCGACTTTATTTGAAAATATAAACTTATTTCTGATTTCAAAGCAATCTTTTATTATCAATTCAACAACAGTAAAGTATTCTAATTTTTGAGACCCATCAAAACAAAGGTGAATTACATTTATCTCTTCACTCATTTTAATCAACCGAATCTTAAGCATTTCAAAACGAGTTTGTTTCAACCTAATGAGCTTCATCCCCTAATTAAACTTGGAACTCGCAATACTCTGAGGAGACTCTTGGCTGAGCTAGACGAAAGGGACAGGGTGGTGAGCTTTCTAATAAAATTGCACCCTCGAATATTTCAATTTTACATTTTTATAAATTTTCTTTCATTTGAAAGTGGCGCCCAAAACAAAACCGAGGTGTACAATTTTACGATAGAAAGTTCACAGCAATACGTCCGATCGGAACGGAAAAATTAACAATCGGCGAAAGAAACAATACGGTCCTATTTGTTTTGACGTAGTGTGCGGTGCTCAATACGTTACCGTGCATATAAGGTTAAGTCTCTCTTTGATGTAATTGACTTTCATATATATAATACTATCTATACATAATTCGTTGTTCTACAACATAATTTATCTGTCAAAATCATAAATTACTACCACTATCAAATAAATCCTACTTTTGATAAAATTGTGATTATTATTTATCATTTTTCATGTTTAATCCATTTTCCACGTTTAAAGAAAAAAATTCAGGTAGGTTTTATTCGGAATAAAGTGACTTTTTGTAAATAAGTGTATACATTTTTAATTTTTTTTAAATCTATTTGTGGAATTTGGCGATACAAATTCTTTCCCGATTACTAAAGAAAATAATACTTTCTTGTAGATTTATTGCAGATTTATTGTGTTACAAAAAGTATCACTTTCTGTCCGGGTAACATATTATCAATATTATATTCTGTCGATTGTAACGGTTTGAATTTCCCGCTACAATTTTGTTTGCTTACAATGATATATGGGAGTGTCAACGGCACCAAGCTAAACTATGCTGCAAGAACCGAGCAAGGAGTCCGGTTTGTAGTGGAAACATTGCATTATGTGTGTTCCAGAAATTTTAGGGTACGGCACTCAGCGACATAATTGGTAATTTACCAACCACCGAGGGTGGGATGTATATTCGTTTGGCTGTTTTCTTTTCCTGGCTACTCAATTTTTATAATGCACTTAAGTCTATTGGTATATACAGGGGTGTCCAAGCTCCTTGATAGTCGAGTCATTTTTCAAAATTTGATTAACAAATATATGCCTTACATCGCATATAAAGCCGAAATAGTCACATACTCAATATTTCGTATTTTCGGAAATACGACGTGGGTTTACCGATTAATAGATTGAATATTACAGTGTAATTATAATTTATAATTAGGAAAGCAACGACTTAAAGAAATTTAACAGAAGATCAATTGAACGAAAGGATTAAATGGAAATATATAGTATTATAAACCTTTTAGTATAAATATATTATTAAATATAAAATTGGATTACTCTAAGCGGTGAAAAATAGCGCAATATATAAATTGCGTTACCGATTTACGAATGCGTAAAGCAAGAACGAAAATTAAAAATCTCGTTAATCTTTTCTTGCGTGTCAGTTTCAAACGAGATTTGTTCTGTATAATATCTCGAGCTGGTAAGAGAGATTAATTGGAGAAATAAATATTTGAAGACTACAAAATTAATAGAACATTATAATACTTTTTTTTCATATTTTAGTGGTTCTGGTAGTAGACGCCGTAAATTATCACATGAACATTGCGCAGAAGACGTAAATGCATTTGTTGTCAGTTGATTGATTAGTTGAATTAAGGTATTCTGTCATTGTAATTTATTTTTAAAATGCATAATAATCTTTCTAACATAATATTCATCAAAAAAGACCAACAGTCTACAGAATGAGCAACTAAATAAAAAATGTGTGACATATGTGTGACTTTCATCTCTATCTATATTGGTAAAATAAAATTTAAACGAGTTACCCCTCTATAGGTGGGTACCGGGCCACCAGGGCATAAAGGGTTACGAAAGGCAGACCTTTTGGATTGTCTTCTGGCCTTCTAGCCTTCTGGCTGTAAATACCCCCCTAATGGGCTCTGAATCTTATTGTAGGATCGTATACACGACCGCTAAAGAAGGGAACACGTAAACACTTCGCTTACTGGGCGGGCGTAACAAAATCATCCAGCTGAGTAGAAATTAGGTGAGATTGACGGATCAGTTTAGCGTTATAGGCATACAGATAGGGGCGTAGTACGCTAAAGTCCACCCGCATATTGCAAATACCCTATAAAAATTCGGAATTCTGAAAAATTCGGAATTCGGAAAAATGAAAAATTCACGCAGAAAGTAAAACCTTCTACTTTTATTGCGTGGGACCCTGATGGTAGATATAAACTACCATCGCTACTAGTTGTAGCGGTGAGCGAGGGCAGTGAGTTTCACTCCGTACAATGCTGAAAAACAAAATGACGGTACGCTTCCGTCGAAATAAAACAATTATTAAATGACAATGTTTAATATTATCAAATCGACAAAGCAAGCGTGGCTGCGACGTGCTTAAAACAGAATGCACGTTAATTTTATTGACTAACGTCACGTCAAAGATGTTACACAAACTGGGAAACCAGAAGGGCAACCCCGCCAATGCAAATGTTGGCTTCAATGAACAAAAATATACCACCATAAACAAACAAGAATGTAAAATACTTTACCTTGAGCTCAGGCAAGTTCACAAATTTAATGATGATAGATGGCTCCTTGAGTGAATATGTGGTAGCAAGTGTTGACTCAATTGGCTTCCTTCTAAGACCCTCGGACGTATAGCACCGACGTGATGACACGAACAGCAGGTTTCGGCAGGAAGGAACGATGATGCACGGACGCCCCTCAGTAATATGGATGGAATGGTACACTTAAGCAATCCAGTAATTTAACAATGGTGATTGTCAACAAAAACAAGCAATCATCCAAATGACAACAAGAGTTGATTGTCAAAAATTGAACCAGATTATTTTCCACCAAATAACTGTTGGTAACACTGCGTGGTAATCTCACGATGTAAAAATGTGGTCGACGATATAAAAAAATTATATATCCAAAAACGGTTGAATTGGCTGACGAAAATATCGATACGTTTGATTTTCACTAAATCCGTAGTCACGGTGAAAATACTAACACGTACGAATAAACAACTAGCTGGCGATCGAAAATCGAATCTAAATTATCGATTTTATTAACTCGAAACACAAAATGTCGACCGTTTAGTTTGCTAGTCCAAACCAAATTAAAAATTCTCTACGGCACATGAGATAAATTCCTGTCGTATCAAGTGCGTTGCAAAGTCTGTTAAAAGGTGGTGCTAGATGTATTGAACAAATTTAAATAAATTTAAATTAGTTGCAAAATGAGTAAAAATTTTGTAACAAAACTTGCTTTTATCCATAAAATTTTAGCAAGAAAGTTAATTGTTTAACTAATTTAATCTTTTTTAAATTACAAAGTTGATTTAATAGAATTTTAGTTTGTCCCCATGAAAAACGTCTATGATTTCATCTAGATATTTAGGTAAGAATATAAAAATTATTAGAAGGTTTTTTAAACAGTTTTAATTTCAAAATTAAGTAATAATCAAATTAGAAAAATTTAAAAATCAAAACTGTATGAAATTGTTAGAATTTCTTTGTGTTTTAAAGTTGCGGTTTTTGTCTTTGCGGTATTTTAGCTTGCGGTATTTCGTCCCAGCCGTATTTTCGCCGCGTTATTATGGCCGCGGTATTTCGGCCACGGTCAAATGTCCTAGACCGACAAAAATTGGCAACAAAGTAGTTAGTAAGAAACTCTCATAATTTTTTGTTTTCCTCAAGTGGGGGGTTCCAACTTAACACGGGTTTATTCCTATTTGACTGGACGAATTGGAACTTGAACTTGTTGATATAAATACTATGGGTACTCTACCACTAACTCAGCCACTCGAAAAATTTTTTCGAGTGCTACACACTTAAGAACATGCTTATATCTGTCTATTAAAACAATAAAAAGTGTGAACATGGTCAAAACAACCCCAATATCGAATTTTGAACTTAGCTAATTTTCATGTAATTCAGTGGTGGATTAACGAGATTCAGAGCTCGTCAGTCATTCTGTGCTCAGTCCGTGCGCTGTGATATACTCTAACACTTAGAATATTTCGCAGCGGCAGATGCAGCTCGACCGTCGTACATGTAACATCGATTATTTTTTGTTTTTAGACAATTTTTTGGGGGTGAAACGTAATAGTTTACTGCCCCATACCGCAACTATACTTTTTAATGCTATTTCGAGGGTCTCTCACATCCCGGTTGCCTTAATCCCGGTTTTCTTGATCGGAGGCCCTTCTCGTATGTTTAGCCTAGTAACCAGAGTCAAAACCGCCCTGGAGGGGTGCAACCCGGAGCGAAGCGGAGGGGCGTCCCGTAAGGGTAGGTTTTGACGATGGATTACCCTCCTTATCGAATGCACACCCCAAAATTCGAAGGCAAAAAATTTTTAATTTTTTCACTTTTTCGGCAATACACGGGTTATTTTCCATTTTTTTGATTATATTTATTACTAATATCCACTAATCACTCCCCCATCTATCCGAATTTCAAAGAAAAATTCAAATCGGAGCGAAAAAATTTTACGCATTTTCAACGGACCACGGGCGACTGATGTGCATCGGCCGGGGTCTGCCGCATAAAAGATGCGACTTTAGCGTACTTTTCAAAAGTCGATATTTTGGTTGTTTTGACCATGTTCACATTTTTTATTGTTTTAATAGACAGATATAAGCCTGTTCTTTAGTGTGTATCACTCGAAAAATTTTTTCGAGTGGCTGAGTTAGTGGTAGAGTCGCCACGAAAAACTGCATCACAATTTGTGCATTCGTTTTAAAGTTATGAGGGAACAAAAAAACAAGAAGATTAATCCTAAAATTATATTATACCAACTTATATTCGCTACGTTAAAAAATTTAGTTTTAAATTTTGTATACTATACTAAATGTAAATAGGAATATCACAGTATTCTAATCAGTGTATATCATATAGAAATCAATAGGTATTATATTGATGTTGAGAAATTCTGACAAGTTGATAATATGGGTGTCAATTACATTTATTAAACTAAAGTTTATTTAAGTTCATTAAACTAAAAGTTAGTTGGGTGTTTTAGTTAACTTCCCAGGTAACACAACTGGTGTAAATGACGTCATTTGTACGTCATTATGACGTCGCCGACGTCATAATGACGTACAAATGACGTAATTTACACCAGTTGTGTTACCTGGGTTAAATTAATTAGTTTGAAAGTTATCCATTCTTGCGCGTCAATATAAAATTAGTACAAATTAAAAACCCACATGAGCACAATATTGAAAATTATTATTAATTTTAGGGTATTTATAATGAACAATAATTAAAAAAAACTTCTTTTGAAAAACGGGACAGCGTAAAAAGGTTTCATTCCATTTTAGTTCGCAATGAAAAATTACGCGTCGAGAAAATTGCAGAATTATTACATAAAAAGGAACCATGTGGGACTCACGGACGCACTGTAAACGGGTAGTAATTAACGGAATTATTCACAGAATTTAATTACAAATGCCAAACAAACAACGTTTCTTGTGGTATTTTCATTTTTAATTTGTTAATTTGTTAAATAAATACTTTTTAGGGTGTTAACTTGTATTATATTGTTAAGGATGGTTAATTTAACAATTAAATGCCATTATTTGAACATAAGCATTCAACGTGACACCGTTTAAATTTTAATTAAATTATATTGAAGTAATATTTTCCCAAGAAACATGTTTTCGGCAACTTTTCTAAAGTTTTCGTAAAGTATGTCGATAAGAGTTTTTATTGCCAAACGTTTTATACTTTAACTTTGCATCACTTTAATTAACAGCTCTAACTTTTATTATTTGTTTTCAGAAACGTGGAGTGCCAAAACTTTCTGCTGCAATGAAGATGGATGCAATTCGACGACAATAATACAATCAGGATTGATGCTAATTATTGGTGCAATCTTCTTCATACTGGTTCACTGAGATTAAAAAAGTGCATAAAAGTACAATCAGCCATTACTAATCCAACAGTAACTCGTTTCCAAAAATATTCTCAAGTTTTAACCTTTCTTTTACTTTTCAAAATGTCCTCAGAAAATTGATAAAGTTTAATTAAATTCCTTTTTTTAAACACGATGAAAGTTTATATCGATGTCACTTCTTGTTTAGTACCTCTTAGTTAGTAAGCTTCTGCAGTACCAAAAATATATATTAGATTATTTATTAGAATTAAGTAAATAAATAAATAACTGCGCACCTATATTCTAAAATTCATAATTCTAACAATCGAAAAAACCGTTACAAATACACTAATTTTAAAATATGGCGTTATTTATGGCGAGTAAAAATATAATATATTAATGTTTTCGTAACGCAATCACTAGTAGGTAGTTGTAATGAAAAATGGAAATTATTCAATTCCAATTTTTTATTTTATGCGTAAAATATGTAACTATAAGAAATATTTACAGTAAACATTTGTAAATAATTAGAAAAAATTAACGTTTTAATTTAAGAGTGAATATTATTTACGAAATTTTCACAGGGTGGTGGTTCACTAGCTGCGGTAAAAATTTAGCGTCACAAACTAGGATTCTTTTGTTTTATCAAAAATTAAGTTGAAGCCTCATTTCTAATTATGTTACAAATTTTATTGTAAGTATAGCCTTTGATTAAGTAGTGTCAGATATGCAGTTCACCTTTATGGGAGGTTTGGAAGCAACTGATGTAGTTCAAAATATTATCAACAGATGGCGCCACTACATTTGAAGGCATAAGAAATTGAACTTTCATAAGATTTCCCTATCCGATACTATAAAATCAAAGGTATAGTTTAATTCCACTCTTAGAGTGATCGTATTTAAATTTTTAAAAGTAATTGTAATATCGATCACACCATAAACTAATAGTTTATATTAGATATATTAGAATGGAGCACATTAAATTATCGTAACATATCCCGGTTCCAATATATAATTAAGGCAACTGAATTACACTTTTTAGAATAATGGTCCTGCTAAAAGAAATTATTCAAATTAAAGCGAATTCCAATAGCTGATTAATAAATTTATTTCTGGACAGGGTCATATTCGAAATTTTGAAATAATTCAGTTACCAGGATCGACAGTATGTGCGCAAACTTTTTATCGACATTTTTTCGACAAATTTACAGTGGTACAAATTTTATAATTGTATAATATGTAAAGCGGATTGGCCATAAGAGGGGAATTCTACAGAGATTGGTGGGAATTTTCAGATAATTTAATCCATCCTACAAGTGAAATATTTTTTCTATAAATATTGTTATTATTGGGTTTTCAGCAAATTTCAACCAGTGTCTTCAAAGACTACTTAAAATACCAGACCAATTATTGTTTTTTGTCAGTCCGTCTCTTAAAATATTGTGTTTTTGTTAAATTATAATATTAAATATCTGAATGTTGATATTTTCTGTTTAGTATATTTATAGCGACTCCTATTGGAGTCGCTTCCTCTAGTTTGCGCACATTACTCTACTGCATTATATTATCCAAAAATCTATGATCAAAATCGAAAAGTTTTGTTGCTTCTTTATAATTATGTAATTTACAGGCGATTAAAAAATAAATTATTAAAGCTTGTTTTTTTTATTACTACACCCAATCAATAATAAATTAATTAATTTATAATTTTCAATCAAAATTCTTTTTCGAAAAAGTTTTGAAAGTTTTACTCTATTCTAAAGGATCAATTACAAAGCTGGCTCATTTAAAAACGTTGCACACCAACATTGCAATCCTTTGATCCACTTAATTCCTGTAATCGAATTGTCTATTGTCTATTGGAATATTAATTTGTCCCTAGTTTTCAATGCAGAATCTATGTTTAAATTAATAATTTAAACAATATTTTGTTTACTGTTGCTAAATTTAAATATTGAATTTGTTGTTAAATATTTATAAATACGAAACCGAAGTTAATAACATTTTATGATAAATTACCGTGTAATGGAATGAAATTTAATTAGCCGAAATTTTTTGATATATTCAATCGTATAAATTTTTTGTCAGTTTTAATTGGTTTTAGAATCTGTACGCTTTGCTGTTGTTTTGATATTCACGAAGCACATAGATTCTTTTACTAATTCTGCCAATACGTCAATTTTATTATTTTAAATTTCGAATAATTTCAGTTTTGCCAATTTCGATTTATTAATGTATAATTGGGTTAATCTCTGTAATTATTAGTACGTATAATTTTACGATTAGTGGGTAATGACTTAAGGAAGCGTAATAGGGGTCTTGAGGAAAGCAATCTGATGATTCCGATAATCAAAAGTGGAAATTCAAAAAGCAAAGCGCTTTTTCATTTTTCGCTGAATTGAACACAGATTGCTTATATTATAAATTAATTGGATGAGATTAATAAAAGAAATTTTTAATTCCTTTTTAAATTGCTTAATTTTAAAACGAATGGGTCGATTCTGGTCGTTATCTTTAAGTTTCAAATGCCTTTAAACCTATTAAGTTTAACTGAAAAGCCAACTAAAGTCGAGAGTTTATTTTAAAGGCGGGATTAAAATAAAATCGTGACCTAGATTAGTCAAACTTAAAAGTTTAAGATCTTTCAGAGATAAAGGAATGACCAGAATCGACGTATTAAAAACCAAAAAGGTATTTTATGTGCTTTGTTTTCACATATGAATCTAGGAAAAACAATAAATTGCCATTATAAAGTTTCATCATTAAACTTAAAATATTTTTAAATTAATTAAGTGTTTTAATTATTGTATCATTACGTCTGTTTTTGACTTCAGTTAGTTTTTATAATTAGTAAGGCTTTCTATTCGATGTTCACCCAGCGGGATTTTCCTAGATTACAACGGAAGAATAAATACTTTGTTTGAAAACTCCGAGGCTAACAACGCTAACAACGACATTGCAATGTTAAATTAATTTAATTGTATAATATGTATATAAATACAAATACCTACAAAAAATGAGAAACAACAGTAGTGAAATGATTAGGATTTGTAGAGTTCGGATTTTTAGGCACTAAAAAACTTGAAAATATTTATGCTGGCGATAGGATTAAGTAATAATCGGAGCGAGCCATTCAGCACAGTAAATTAAGCGCATCCTATTCGGCACGAGTGATTCGGTGCAAGATTTTTCGGCGCAAAAGCGATTCTGCATGAGTCTTATTCGGCGCATTCTTTGCCTGGATTTCTGGCGTGAAACTTATTAGTCAGTTTAAATAATTAAGTTCAAGCCTATTCGGTGCTTATTCAGTCAATTTTCCACAAAGCTCTGTTTTTATAGTAATTAAAAACAAGCGATACCTGGTAGAGAACCAGGTAGGAAAAGAAAAAGAAAATTGCTAACCAAAATAAAATACCTGAATCCCAACGAATAATCAGTATCAATAACAGTTGCGCCGAAATGTCCATTCCAACATAAAATACTCAAAAAGGTGTATAAGAGACGCTCAAGTTTGAAAGTATTTCAAGCACCTGTACGAAAATAAAATATGAAAATGTCTGCAATCCGATCCCTAGTCCGCAGGTAAGCAGAATCAAAGAGCAATTAAAACTAAAACAACTTTTGGAAACTGAAAATTGTAAAATTTTATAAAAAAAATCTTAATAAACCTAAAAAGATATTTAAATAACGGGAAGAAAATAAAATAAAATGGAAATTAAAACATAACTAAAATACAGTAAAAGGGTTTAAAGTACGAAAACAAAATATAAATCTGTCCTTCTGTTACTAACAGTCTCTAAGCCTCAGGCTATACAATGGCTGTAACGGGGTTTAAAATCTATTTAAACTAACCACAAAAAACAACCATTTTTATGTATTTACTTTTTGTGCTCTTGCTAGATTATAACTTAAATTTAACAAATGATGTTAAACAAGATTATGAAGTATATGTGTACTTGTGTTAATGTATAGGTACTTACCTACTACAACATTAATTTGAAATATTATGTTCCTTATAAGTTAGCGAAACAAAAACCTGGTGTCAACTGCAGCTGCTCAGAACAAAGTTACTTAAAATAATCGCACATAAATTTTAGTCCTCCTAGTATTACAAGTATATAATTATCATTTTGAATGAACTTCCCTTTTCCTTGTCTTGATGTTGATAGAAGTTGTCGGGAGAGCTAATACATTTGAGAAAAGCTGTGAAAAAAAAGAAAAGCCAAGAAAGCGTCAATCACTCTTCTTTTATCCACGCGGTAAAGCTTAATCCCACCACCAATCACATGGGTGAATTGACTTGGCCAATTACAGATAAGTATCAAGCATAAGCTAATCCATGGCATTCTATAATAGAAATGCTAGTTTGCTAATGCACAATTGCTGGGTTTTACTCTAAATTTTCAGTTGAGCGTTCTTAATCTATACTTCACTCATGAAGCTGCTCTTAAGACAATTCAAAGTTCATAACACGTCAGTGAATTGCGTTCCGCAATAAATAATGCACAAAAGCGTAGAATAGTTGATTCTTAAATTTTAGATTTATATTTATTTTTAAACCTAACATTTATTTTTTACCTATTATTTGCTTTAATGTGAAAATAATTTAAGTACCTCAGAATTTTTTTCAAGAAACAATGCTGTAACGAATTTATTACCTAACAAGTGCAGCACTGAATTCATTGTCTAACTGTGACGGAAATCCACTTCATTACTTATCTTTAATGAATTATTCTAGGCCTAATAATCTTACAGTCACAGAAAAATATGTTTTTCCATTGCGCAAAGCTACTTTTCACACTGTGAATTGAATTCTGGATTGGATGTGGAACGAAAGAATAAGTTTCTGTGGACCTGTAGCACAAAATCCGCCATTATGCTACCTCTGGGGTGCGTTCAGAAATGCACAGGTGCATTTCGCCAGCCCCCCCCATTTTGAATTTTGTATCCAAAATAGTCTAAATCGTTTGTACCTCGTTTGTACCTATTTGTACCTCTTTTATTTTCGTTTGTACCTCCTTCGTTTTTGAGATATTTCAAAAATTCGTTGGGGGGGGCTGACGAAATGCTAGCCCCCCCCCATTTCGAATTTTGGATCCAAAATGGTCTCAATCGTTTGTACCTCGTTTGTACCTATTTGTACCTCCTTTATTTTCGTTTGTACCTCTTTGGGTTTGGAGATATTTTAAAAAATTTTGGGGGGGGCTGGCGAAATGCTAGCCCCCCCCATTTCGAATTTCGGATTCAAAATAATCTCAATCGTTTGTACCTCGTTTGTACCTGTTTGTACCTCTTTTATTTTCGTTTGTACCTCCTTAGTTTTCGAAATATTAAGGAAAATCACCATGACGCGCATGTTGGATTAACGAGATTCTTCGCTCGCTTGTTCTCAATAAATTTAATACACCGTTGTTTAATGTTAATACTAATAACTTTCTTTCAACTAAATCATAACAGATAGTCATAACAAAAAGTTTACGGTTGAATGTCCATCAGAAAACAAGAGAGTTATCTGACGTTCCTGTCTGATCTGCGTCGCGGGACCCATGTTTCGTATAGTAGTAATCCACTAATAATAACCGATATCATTCCAAATGCACTAATAGAGGTAAATATGAACATTTAATTTAAAAATAATATTTATTTGCAAAAATTAAAAAAAGGGACTAATTTATTATTTACAAAGTCAAGAAGATATTTATAATGTATATACAAGATATTGACAATTAACTGTCTGAGATAATCGCATGCTTCTTGTTGAGGAAGTTAAATCATCATATTTCTCCCATCTGTTTTCTTGACTTCTCCAGCAAAACGCTACATAGTGACCTATTGCGGATAATTGTTTTGATACCGGAGGAATAAAACTAATTACCCCTTGCAAGTTAAATTTCTGATCAAGAAATTGTAATTGTAAGGGTATGTTTGATAAGGGCACTTTAAATTCATCTTGACTGGAATTTTCTAAAATAGTTTCAATAAACAAATGAGTTCCCAAAGTAAAAGATCGTTGTACAGTACCAGCTCCACAATATTCGCATTTCAGGCAATCTTCTACTTTGAAATTTAATTCCTTCTGCAAAAATTGCAAAGTTTGCCTTGACGAATTTAAAGTTATTGTTTTATACGTGCGATCGCCTATTTTTTCACAATAACTACATTTACGAACTTCTTTATACGACGGATATTCTTTTAATAATTCGCTAATCAAATAATGAGCAGTGCAATTCGTATCTATAATAGTGCATTCTCCTAATTCCCGCGTTTGGCTTTTAAATAAATTTGAAAGAATGACGGCCCTCTTTCGATAACATTGCGCTGTAATGCCATCTCTCGCAGCGTTCTTCACCATTTCGAAAAAATTGGTAACTTCTGAATGACGATCAACAAAATTCTTATATTCTTTACTCTCAATATAACTGGAATACAAAATTTGAAATATTATTGTATCGAACGTGCAGGTGTTTGTGATTGAGTAATTCTTGTTTTTGATTTTGACAGATTTCAGACTTGAATTATTACCGTTTAACAATAATCCTATCACCGGACATTTACTTTTGCTGTTCGAATTATAAATAGCAACTTTTGGATCCACATCTAGGTAATAAGAGTTTTTAATTTTTTTTGCGGTGTTCTTCTGACAATATTTTTCTACTTCTCCATGCCAATTTTCCTCTGATTGTTCTACGACATTATCAAAAACTTGCAACTGTTGTTTTTTTTTACATTCCACATCTTCTAGCTCTTCCTTTCCAATTGTTTTTGAAACTTCAAATTCTCCATCGGTGTTATAATCGATATCTTCTTTCTTGAATTTAGATCCAATCATATTGGTTGAACCAATAATACTTTCGATATGAGTAGCTAGAAAAACGTCAAGTCGTGCTGGTAACTTTTCATGCTGAAAGACTATATTTTTAATATCATTAAACATGCTTTCAGAGGACGCCGAGGTTTCAGTTATACCGCCATATCCAAATATAGGGATCATAACCGCAGACCATAGTGGCAATTTGATCAAACTTATAAGGTTTTTGGCAATATCCAGACTATAATGAATATTATCATGGTTTCCACAATTTTCAGGACGTTTAGCATTTTCGACGCAGTTATTATAAATTATATTTATTTCCTCAAATATATCGGTAGAAATTTCATCGGCTTCTAAATCTAAATCCTTAATATCTTCATCTTCCCTTTGTAGACGATCTTCATTATCACCTTCCATATTCGCTATTACATCAATTCGCTCAAGTTGATGTGGATCGTGCAACAAAAATCTATTAATAAGATAATTTTTCGACTCCTCGCAAGATGTCAAATATCCCATTTCGTTATAACCATCGTCTTCATTGAGAACAACTGAAAATATATGCTTCAGTAAAATTTTTATATCATTGAAGTCAGTACTTGCAATGACTAAACATATTGCTTTCATATAAAATATTTTTATACGTGGACGAGCTGCTTTAATATCTTTCCATGTGCTAATTAAATGCATAGTGTGATTAAAATCTAACCTAATCATACAATCGGGAACTTCGTATCTGGATTCTTTCCTGATCAGTGCCGAACAAACTTTTACATACATATTTAATGTCGAATACTGCGTAAAGGTTTTAATCACCGCCATCATTAACGCTTTTGATTGATCAGTGACAACAATTTTCGGTAAAGGAAAATCATTACTTGCCCATTCGCTAAGCCACCCAGCTATAGCACGGTTGCTATGCTGTTCGGATAACATATGTCCTACCGAGAATTGACTGCGACTATGTTCCCTATCCATAACGGTAATTTCATATAGAAATATTGGTCCAGATTCTCTTCCAGAAAGCAAACTAATCCGTTTCACCACACCTCCGGTTGCGTCTATTGAAATGGTCGGTACTTTCGTTTTCCTGGCATAAATTCGATAAGCGTCCAATTCTGATGCTGTCCAATAATGCACTTTAAAGCGATCATACGCGATATCTCTAATGATATTATTATACGGGGACCATTTCTTCATCTCAATAATAGCCAAAACAGGATCCGAATCTAAACGTGTTTTTTTAAGAGCATTACATTTCATTACTCTTAGAGTGTTTGCTGATGGTATATGGCTTGGTTCAAGTTCTCCAAAATCCATAATTTTTGCTGTTTCCTTCCGTTGGACGAATGCAGCCGACATTTTTTCATTCAACATCTTCGATTCATATTCAGTATGTTTCTCACCAACAAGTCGTCGTTTTCTTCCACCGCTACACATATTAAAATTTCCACTGTATGTGCAATCGACAATTACTCGTGAATCAGGTAATGGGAAATTTTCAATTATACCCTCAAATTTGCTGTCACATACTTTGCATTCCCCTATTATTTTAAGAAATATAACTCCACTTGGTGTAATCTTATTTCTTTTGTACGATAAACAGCACGGTCTTCTTGTTAATTCAAAGAAATGTTCATGCAATATTGGAGTCCATTCCATTGGTGTCAACACTGAAAAATTCCTTGACGAAGTTGGGCGATCCGATCTTTTGTATGATGTTTGATCCGTATCACTATACATCTTCTTCCATTCTTCCACCGAAAGCGTAATTTTAAACTTGATTGTATTTTCGTTCAAATGTTGGCCGTTACCATCTTCTTCGGAACTAATATCCATATCATCGCGTATTTTAAATTGAATACTTGCATTTGGTTCAGAATTATCATTTTCCATCGGTATACCCAATATAGATCTTGCATTGTGTCGATTTTGTTTTAATATTGAATATATATATTTTGGACTGATTTCAGAATTAATGCTGTCCGCAATTTTCTGCCACACTGGTGCCGTGCATTTGATTATTTTCTTTTCAACTTCGTCATAAATTTCTTTTTTAAATTCGGCAAGAATTTTAAATAAACTTTCAAAATCAATTTTTGATGATTGGGGCATTTCTTAAATAGATGTAGGTTCGATAATAATAACAATAATACTATAATAATTGTTTACGATTTAGATTTTGAAAGTTGATGTGTTTATTAAAATAAAATGATCTGCTTATATAAAGAAAATCTGTTACCAACAAAAATAAATCCGCTTAATGTTAATAACTTCTCGGCGCTTGCGGCTCAAAGGACAGGTATGAATGTAATTGAAATTTTCGAAAACTCCGAGCTAGTTACGTAGCAGAAATACCGAACATATTAATATTCTGCAGAAGGTAACAAATATTAAATGTAATAAAAAGTCAATAAGTCCGAATAAAGTGATTATGACAGAAGCTTGCTAAAATTGAAACGAAGTTCTATCACACAAAAATTCAAAATGAACGGAAAATACAACAAGAGAACAAAAGAATGCTAGAATCGATTTGTATGACATTCGATATGGCACTCCTTATAGGTACTATGTCATCATTTGAGATGATATCGGTTATTATTGGTGGATTGCCACTGGATGACACATGAATGTCACGACACAGATCAGGCTGGTAATACGACTTATTTTCTGATAGAAATTTTTGCACCTTTTTAATATTTGATGTCTGTTATGATTTAGTTAAAAAAAACTTATAAGTATTAACGTTAAACAACGGTATATGAAATTAATTTATCAAGAACAAGCGAGCGAAGAATCTCGTTAATCCAACATGCGCGTCATGGTGATTTTCCTTAATATTTCGAAAACTAAGGAGGTACAAACGAAAATAAAAGAGGTACAAACAGGTACAAACGAGGTACAAACGATTGAGATTATTTTGAATCCGAAATTCGAAATGGGGGGGGCTAGCATTTCGCCAGCCCCCCCCAAAATTTTTTAAAATATCTCCAAACCCAAAGAGGTACAAACGAAAATAAAGGAGGTACAAATAGGTACAAACGAGGTACAAACGATTGAGACCATTTTGGATCCAAAATTCGAAATGGGGGGGGGCTAGCATTTCGTCAGCCCCCCCCCAACGAATTTTTGAAATATCTCAAAAACGAAGGAGGTACAAACGAAAATAAAAGAGGTACAAATAGGTACAAACGAGGTACAAACGATTTAGACTATTTTGGATACAAAATTCAAAATGGGGGGGGCTGGCGAAATGCACCTGAAATGCACGGCAAGGTAAAGGTGTATTTAACAAGGTGTTGCCTGAGTGTGACTATGGTGTGACAACCCTGTACGGTTTCATATGAACGGCTCAAGGTGTTGGTGCTTTTAGTTTATTTCAAATTCATAACCTATAAAAATGACTTGTCTCATTTTTAAAATTTTTCATTGATTCTGTTGTAGAAAGTGATTATGAAAGCAGCAGTGAAGATGAAATTAATATAATTGGTGCAAAAATTGCAATATTCACGTTCTCCATGTTCAAAGAGTTTTTGACAGAACACGACAAATCTATTGTTTGATTGTATACGCTTGCGCGGCTCGTTCCCCACTTTACACTCCAGTCCAGACCGCGGCGATTAAAGGTAACTCTTGGGCAAACACCTAGCTATTTCTGAACGCCGGTATGGGTTGCACCCTTTTAATTTTTGAACGACTTTCTCGCACCAGTGTCACACTTGGGCGATTGGGTAATCATTTATGAACGCACCCCTGAAGTTTTTGAGCGACCCATCATCCCTATTGTTCATTTCTATTAATATTAATGTTTGATAGCATATACATTACTAGCTGGATACCCGGCTTCGCCCAGGGCAATGTTACACCGAACACATTAGCGATACCCTAGGTTGTGCGTCCCGCATGTATGGATTCATCTACAGAAACGCACGTGACCTTCAAAGCATTCCATGTTTGAAGCTTCTCTACTATAGCTTTGTTCGTTCAAGGCTGGAATACGCTGCGCTGATCTGGTACCCAACACATGCGTACCACATTAGGCGACTTGAGTCGGTACAACGTCGATTTTTGAAATTCTTGGCATTCCTTCAAGATGGTCTTTACCCGATACAGGGCTATAATCATCGCAAACTCTTGGCTCAATTCGATGTTGAAACACTAGAGAGCAGGCGCTTTGTATCGTCCGTCGTATTTATATACAAACTTCTGAGATACAACATCGATTGTCCACCATTATTGGCAGAGATAAATTTTCGAGTACCTAGAGGTAACTCTAGACAGAGCGACCTGTTCTACTGTAGGTTTAGCCGTACCAACTTCTTGGCCACGTCCCCCATCTCCATCTGCAGCCGCAACTTTAATGTTATTACTGACATTGCCGACCCCAACCACACGGGCCTCAAGGAGTTGGTTGCATGCTGTTACAGGCGAGTTGGGTAATCGCCCCGTCCAAACGATCCAGCACTGACTTATATAAATATGGGTTATTTTATTTTATTTTGTTTGTGCTATGTACTTCTATATATTATAGTTGGTATATATATTGCGGTATCGAGATACCACGTCAATGGAAGTACGTCATTTAAGTTTCAGTAAAATTTTGTTAATGAATAAAAGCATGTAACTTATCAAAGTAATCAGAAAAACTTCATCCGATACCAAGAAATTAACTTAAAGTCATATGATTCGTTGAAAACGGGACATAAAACAGGTTTGAATAAAATAAATTTGAAATGCATCATTTAATAATTTGTCTTTGTTAAAATGTTAATTTATAGTAAATGAAAAATTGTTAGCAATAAGAAAGGTATTTTAAAAGTCAGAAATTTGTTAATTAATTGATAAATGTAAAAATCCATGTTAGCGTTAAATTTAAAATAAGTTTGTTAAAATTATTACGTGAGTTCGGCATATCACAACTTAATGAACTGCGTATGGAAATTTCATGTCCATCATCTTTATTTGTCCAACCACGAAGCAATATCAAGAAGTCGATCCAATCTGAAAATATAAAAATTTTACTTATAAAATTTCAACGAACCACAATGGGCTTAGTCCATACCTGTACTGTGAAACTTCAAATAATATTGATTTTTCGATCGACCAATAAAATACGTCTATGAAAAGATCAGGATAGCGATGAACTTCGTAAATTAATTAATAAAACAATTGATAAAAGGTTGGTGTTGAGATTCACACGTGCAAAGTGGCGAATTTAGAATCGTCCTAATAAAATTGATAATTATAGTAAAAATAAATAGTGAAATTACAAAATACGAGTGCATAATTCAACAAAATAGTTACTTACCTACGTAAAACCAATAATAAGGTGAAAATCGTAACGGATTGCAAATATTTTTGAAGAAAATAAACTTCAACACAAAACGAGGTCAACAAACTGCATCTGGAAGTTTCCGATGGTAAATGAACCCTTTGAGTGTCTTTGACGCGCAATTGTACCATCTCCATTTCAAATAAAAGAAATTCCTGGATTTAATAAGGTACCGTGTACATTGCAATAAAATCTTTATAAACTTAAGTGAAATCTCCGGACTTCGTACGACACGTGTTTTGCATCATTTTACGTTCAGAATTTTTATAAAATAGATTTAATAATAGAACTTTTTGATATAACCAAATATTTATTTTCATTTGTGTGCTTAATAAAAACATTAATAACTTTGTAACGAAGGATAATTATTTAGACCTGTTCCGCACCATAATTTCATTTACAGCATTGGTAACGGAACGAATCCACCCTGTACAAGGTAAGATACATGCACTACGAAAGAGCTAAGCTGAGGCACCTTATTTCATTAAATTGTGTTTACAAATTTTCACATACTTTTCCATTGACGGGGTACAATTACGTACACCCATATAAAACATTAACGACAAGAACCTTTAACCCTATTAGCGAGGGTATTCATAACAATTTTGTATCATAAAGTGTGGGTCTCTTAAAGGCCTTACGTAAGCACACAGCACTTTTTGGCGCAACAACGTGAGGCTCGAGTCACCTCGAATAACCTCGTACCACGAATACAATTAGGTTATCATAATTAAAAATATCAGTTAGGTCAATTACAACGAAAAATTTCATTAAAAATTATTTACAACGATAACATTAAAACTAAAAATTTTCTTAAAATTAAAATTAAAAATATTCTTATTACTAAAATTAAACGTACATTGTCAATTACTTAAAAACTATTTTCTTATAACTAAATTGATTAAAAATAAATTACAATGGCTGAAAAATCAGATAGTGATATGTTTACCCTCCTTTCCGTTCCTAATGGGAGAACGGTTTGGAAAGGCAAACAAGACCACGCAGAAGTAAAACTCCTACTTATATTCGTGGTAACCCTGATGTTGGTATAAGCTAACTCGCTATAGCCTGGAAGCGAGGGTCGTAAGTCCAATGAAATTTCCACTCTGCGTTGTGCTGAAAAATACGAGGGTACGCTTCGTCGAAAAAATAAAACAATAATTAACAATAAAATTTTAATGAAAATTGAAACGATTACGACAATTACAAACGCTCGTGGTAGTGGCGTGCCAAGAACAAGAAGCACGTTAACTGATGGTGACAACGGTACGTCAAAGGTGACACAATACGGGACACCAGAATGGTAGGCCCGTCAATACAAATAATTGACTGTAATGAATTACCACAATACCACAAGAATAAATCCACACAAGAATATAAAATTTGTCTCACCTTGATATCAATCGTGAGTTCACACAATGGAGATGACAGCAATAATCCTTGTATGGAATGCAGTGGTTGGTGTTGAATTCCAATGGCTCCCAATCTAAGATCCTCGGACTGCAGTACACCGACGTAATACTCGATGAGCAGGTTTTGACAGGCGGATACGAAGATGGACAGGCGGCACTCCGCTGCGTTGACAGTATGGTACAGGTTGACGATCCAAATAAAACAAAGTGATCGTCCAGTACAATTTGATCACAAAAACTGAAGCCGCGATTGACAATAACAATCGACTTCCAAATGTAAATAAAAGCAGCTGTCAAAATAGTCACCAGACGAATGTTACCAAATAAAATTATGGTTGGTACCAATTTGTACTTCGATAACGAAAATATGATGGTTCGAGATTACCAATCGAATGTTTTCCAAAAAAAATGCTTGAACTGGCTAAAACAAAATAGCTACGCACTGCTTTCACGAAATCCGTAATGACGGTGGAATTACTACTGCGTATCACTAATTTTGCAACGAAAATCGACTTATAAATAATTGATTTACACGCGATCAATAAAAATCGAACTGTCTTGTCGCACTCTCAAGCCAAAGTTAAGTTTTTAACGGCGCGCGTCTATCTCCTGTACTATCAAGTACGTTGTAAAAATGAGTAAAGAGATGGCGCTTGGAGTAACAATTTATAATTTAAATGTTATGAATTAACATTTGGAACGAAATAAACATATTTTGTTACACACCCCCCAACTAAACGATCTGGCCGCAGGCCAAGATCTAAAAAAGATCAGATAAAGTAGTTGATATTTACAATGAACTGTGAATTTACAGAAGAAACCGTACTGTAGTGAGGAGAGAGTTTGTCGCAATAATGGTAGGATAGAAATATCAAGCTTAACAAGTAAAAAAATGAGCTTAAAATATTTCAATAAAAAAATAAAATAAAAAATCTCTAAAGGATTAAGAATAAAATAATAATTGTATGGTTTTTCACCCATGGGACTAAATGTCGCCTTAAATCCGCGGAAACGAAAACCAATTGGTAGAGCTAATGATAGCTACTGAAAACCATAATGTATAAATGATTTTGTCTCAGATAAAAATCAATGAGTACAAAATGGGCAGCCCGCATTGGACCTGCACCGAAAAAAGTGAATACAAAAAAATCTTTAGGGACATCAAGACAAAAAAACGTCTGATAATCAACCTGGGAATGGGTCACATAGGATCCATTCGAGAATAGTCAAACAAAAAAATTATATTCAACTAAATTCTACTTTCCAGTGTGAGACACTCATGGTTCTCAACCCAAAGGAAATGGTATTTTGCAAAATAAACAAAATAATTAAATAATTTGATCAAACGAATATTTGATCAACAGATCGTCCTACCAAGACTTTGACAGCTTCTCCGGAATCGTTGGAATAAATTCCGATGGAATAATTAGTGGCGAGATGGTCTGCACTAATTATGACGTAAAAACCAGGGAGTAAAAAAATAAAACCCTTGACCCACCCAGGAAATAAATAATAGGTGCCCAATGTGATAAAACGAAGGAAGGAAATTGGAAAGGAAGATAAGGTGATTGGAATTATGGAGTGATCTGGTTATGGGAAGAATAGACGACTAATATGGCCAATGCGTCCCCGCCTCAATGACATGAGCGATAGCCCGTCCTCGCGTATGGTTGGAAAAAACGCGTCGTGGACAGCCAGCTAACAGACTCACACCCCCAAGACGAAAAGGCAGTGGGCACACAGCAATCTTTGAGGAATGGAAGAAAGGTTGTACCCCGGGGAATGACAATATGCCATTGAGAGACGTAAAAAACTCACTCGGTTCTCTCTCAAAACCGAGATCATTGTTAGAATGTGACTAAAGGTAACATAATGTGTCGACAAAAAATACGGCCAACGACCCTTCATGCCCGTAACAGGAGGGAAACCAGCCGGCTACCCCCCAACTAAGATTGAACCAACCCCACTGCAACAGTGCATAGGCACGCCTAGCCTAGACAGGGCGTACAGGTGTGGTCCATCCCGCTAGAAAGCAACCAACCGGTCCCCCTGGATCCTGCACTAAGCACGAAGTCCGCTAGCCCCCATAAGTGTCAACACAGATAAGCAAGTGGGTCGGGACTGGTTGACCCCAAGGAAATGGTAAGACTGATGGAATGTCTTACGGGCTGTTTTATATGATCTGAGATGGAACATGATCAAAAAGAGACGACATTACTAATAAAATGTAGGATTCAAGGTGTAATCGAACCCCCCTGTGACAAACATTACCCAACCTCCGCCCATGTAATGTGGATTTTAACCCTGAATGGATATTCGATCATCGTCGTCATCGGGATGTGATTTTAAGTCCTTAATATGATAGACACCTACATCTTTACCACGCTCGTTGACTAAACGATAAGTTAATGGACCTGTAACCTCGCGAACCTTGCACTTGATATACTTAGGAGATAGCTTACTACTAATTTTATTCGGAGCATTAGAAAGTACGAAATTTCTTCGCCAAACTATGTCACCTACTCGAAAATTGATGGATCTTTTGCGCAAGTTGTAATGTTTAGCCCCCCTAATATAAGCATTATGCAATCGCTTAGTAACATCTTCAAACACCCCATTTAACTTTCGCATATCATGCGCGACGCTTTCACGGTTAGCAAGGGTTAGATCATCCTCTTTAAACTGTTGGATGCGACCGTAATAATCTCCGTTTATCGGAACAGTGCGACCTAAATTCAAGAATGATGGTGTATACCCCGTAACTTCGTGGGTAGCAGATCTTAAAGCATGTGCTATCTTAAAAATTTCTACATCCCAACTACGATGATCACGCTTGACATAAGACCTAATAGCGGTACCAATGACTCGATTATATCGCTCTACAAAATTTACTTGTGGATGGTAGTTGGCATTTTTCCACACATGTGAAATCTTGTAGTTGTTCATTAGTTCTTGAAATTCTTTTCCCGTAAATTGGGGACCATTATCGACTTGGCAAATCATCGGTGTACCAAATAGAAGGAATACTTCATTTTCCAAAAACTCACAGATGGCCTTAGCCGTAGCTTTTCGTAATGGTTTGACTAATACAAATTTCGTGAACCAGTCACAAACTACAAGTAATACAGTATTACCTTTTGCAGAACGGGGAAATGGACCCATTAGGTCGATGGAAAGACATTGAAAAGGAAAACGGACTTTTTTCTCTTTACCCATTAGTCCGTAGCGTGCGCCTTGGCAAGCTTTAGAAGCCAAACAAACTGTGCAACGACGCACGTAGCGAGCAACGTCAGTACGCATTTTAGGCCAGTAATAAAGCTCCAGAATTTTATTAAAAGTTTTTAAAGTACCTAAATGTGCAGACGTAGGATCGTCATGACACATTTTCAAAATTTCATTACGACGAGGTTTAGGAATAATCTGTTTCCATTCAACCAAATTGGAAATAACGTCGTGTTTGTTTGTAATGAGCTTATACAGACGATCTGACTCAATACGCCAGTCTGGATAAAGTTGCGGATTTGTTCTAACGTTGATCAGCATGCGCCGATACCAGGGATCCAAGTCATCATCAGTTAAGACTAATGAAGAGACTTCCAAGGGAGCACGGGACAAGGCATCTGGAACTACATGCAATTGACCTTTGCGATGCTGGATGTCGAAAGAATGTTGAGCAAGACGAACGGACCAACGGGCTAATTTATTGGCTGGATCTTTCATATTCATGAGCCATAAAAGTGAATAATGATCGGTCACAACTGTAAACTGAGTACCCTCAACATATGGTCGAAACTTTTCGATACCAAATAAGACCGCTAAACATTCACGCTCCGTCGTCGAATAATTTCGCTCAGCCTTGTTCAAGGTTCTAGATGCATACGCAATGGGTCGCTCATCATCACCTTCACCCTGTGTCAAAACACTTCCCAAACCGTAACCTGATGAATCGCAGTGTATAAAAAATCTCTTTTCAAAGTTGGGACTAACTAAAACGGGTGCTGTAACTAGTAGTTTCTTTAAACTCTCAAATGACTCAATAGCGTTAGGAGTCCAAGTAATGGTTTGACGTTTAACCCGTCCCTTAATTAACTCAGTAATGGGAGCAGAAAAGGTGGAGAGATTAGGGATAAATCGTCGATACCATCCTATAAGTCCAAGGAATCGTTTTACTCCAGTAACAGTAGTTGGACGTTCAAATTTAGTTATAGCCTCAACTTTGTCAGGGTCGGTATGAAGACCAGATTTGTCAATAACATGACCTAAAAATTTTAATGTGGATCTGCAAAATTCACATTTTTCAAAGTTAACGGTTAGGTTAGCATCTTTAAGTTTCTCAAAGACTTGTTGCAAAAGGCTTAAATGTTCGGCAAAGGTATTGGAAACTACGATTATGTCGTCAAGGTAAACAAAGACCTTCTCACCAAGCAATGAACCAAAAACGTTGTCCATTAATCGCTGTTGAGTAATAGGGGCGTTGGAAATTCCAAACGGCATAACGACATACTCGAAGAGACCTCTGCCAGGCACAGTAAATGCAGTCTTTTCACGAGATGAGGATGAGAGAGGAACTTGCCAAAATGCTTTTTTAAGATCTATAGAGGTCAGGAATCTAGCGTCCTGTAAATGAGATAAAATGTCATCCAATCGAGGGAGTGGGTACGCATCCTTTTTAGTCAATTGATTTAATTTACGGCCATCGAAACACAGTCGATAGGAACCGTTCTTTTTACGGACTAAAAGCATGGGTGACGACCAAGCACTCTTAGAAGGGACAACGATGTTCATTTGTAGCATTTCGTCTAGTTCACGGTGAGCAATAGCTCGCATGGGTGGAGATAAGGGATAGAAACGTTGCTTGACAGGAGCGGCTGAACCCGTATCTATATGGTGAATTACCTTATCAGTACGAGTCAACCCCTCACGGTCCAGTTCCTTATATTTGTCTTTCATGGAAGAAAGCATAACCTGCTGCTCTATTGATAATTCGGAAGCGGAACGCATAAATTCCGTGGCACTAATTTGATTAACAAAATATTGGTCTCTACCAAAATCAATTTTAACACCAAACATCTTGCAAAAATCTATACCTAGGGTTAATGATGTGGTGATACTACGGCAAACTATGACGTTTAAAACTTTAGTGACTTCACCAATGGTGATAGGAAGCATGACTTCACCTAATAAATCTTGTGAAGTTCCATCAGCGGAATGTAAAAAAGATTTGGTGCCGCGCGTAAAACATAAATCTAACTGATTTATTAAAAAGTGCGCATCACTACCCAGAACAGAAACAGATGCTCCAGAGTCAAGCAGAGCAGCAAGAGGTACCCCCCCCACAGTTAAATTAACATATGGTCTTATGTCTCGCGTAGGATGTGTAAAGAGAGCGGAAGTAGTCTGCGATGATCCGCAAAAAGAGCGTACGCGTCCTAACCACCCCTTCCAACACAAGGAATCGGCTTTAAGAGCCTTCTTGAGACGCACGCCGTGATGCCATCTCGCTCTTCTTCTTTTGTCGGCTTTTAACGCGGATTTGCCGGGCGAGCCGAAACGCCTCTCCGCCTTCGCAAGTTTTTTGAACGTCCTTGATGTTTTCTAGGACAGGTTATGGCAGTTACCCCTTTTTGGCCGCATACAAAACAAAATTTAGATAAAGGTTTTGGGCAATCCTCAAAACCATGCGCGGGATTATTACAGTTCCAACAGTTATCTAGAGAGTTGTCTGGCTGAGGGTCTAACGGAAAATGAGTAGTAGTAATGGGAGATGAAGACATTGAACAAGTGGCCTCTGATGGAGTAGTCCACTTTATTACTCTTTCGGCGGCTTGAGCTGCTTTAATAAGTGCTTCTCTAGTTTTGTATTCATTTAACCCTAAGGTTAATGAAATTTGTGGAGACATGTTACGTCTTATAACCCATAGCTGTTCCTCATCCGAAGGAATTGGATTTAATCTAGAAAATTGAGCAATCATGGATTCTATGAATCCCAGAACAGATTCGCCTGGTAATTGTTTACGAGCTCGTATTTGATCGGCATATTCTCTACTATAATCGAGAGATAAAAATCGGACTTTCAAAGCATCCATTAATTGTGACCAATTTGAAATAGTCGGACTCAAGGAACGGTACCAGACTAATGCCTCGTCTGAAAAGAATTCCCCAGCTTTTCTAAATAATTCGTCTTCCTTAACACCTCGCGAACGTGCAAGTTCTTGTGCGCGCTCAATAAAATCAAAAACGGCTTTAAAATTACCCTTGCCATCATAGCTAAGACCCCATTTGTGAACAGATACCCGATTTTGCGATTGATTTAATAAAATGTTAGTTAAGGCGGTGCTAATGTCTGGATTAATCGGAATTGAATCGGTAAGAGTGGACCTACGTGAAGGATGAAAATTACTTGCTTGAACCGGAGAGTTCGTGATTGGTAATAACTCCTCGCTTTCCAGCGCATCTGAATCTTTGATTAAAGATTCGAGATTCTCACGTAAAGTTTTACATGTAAGAATTAAAGTGTTTCTTTTGGGGTCATTAAAACCAACTCCTTCCATTGAATCTAAACGATTACTATAATGCGCCAGCCGATGATCTAACGCATCCAAAAGCTTATCATCAACATTAGTTGACAAATCATTAATTTGTTTACTGATTACTGAAAGGGACTTTTCGCATATTTCTAGTTCGGCAGGTATGTCGACAGGTTTATATTTAATCATAGCTAATGATGAATTATATTTCTCATCGCGCATCAACTGACATAGTAATTTACGACGAGAAGCTAAATGTTCAGGAATTCCGGGTAAGTCATTTCCTTTGCGTCGTTGCAACTCAACGGCGATCTCCTCTCTAGATAAGGCTGCCACGTAAGCTTTTTCAGACATAATTAAGTTAACTTGACAAAGACGAAGTAAAAAAATGTAAGCGTTCGATAAAACACGAAACTAAATCGTACAAAGAATTGAATAATAAAAATAAATAGTGCGTAAACACGACTCCCAATTGCGTGACAAAACAAATACAGTCAAAATGCAATTGGAGGGAACGCAACAAATGGATAATTATTCTAAGATACTTAAATACGTAAATGGTTTCTCGCCGGTGTAAATTTTGAAATGGGCGTAGCGTTACTCGCAAGCAATAATTAAAAATAATATATATATTGCAAAAATGAATAAAGCGAGAGCACAACAAAAGGATATTTCGTTCTTGAACCAACAAAACTTGTGCACCACAAACAACAAAGTAAAAAGGTTTTTCGCCGGTACGAGTACTAAGTTGACAACTCAATTTATTATTATTTACCATGTACCAAACCATACAAACAAGCAAAGCGTCCAGTCCACAACGCTCTCCAGTTGCCAAAAACTGCTGTAATAATAAAAAATTAACACGACCACAAACGTTCCGTTGTCGAATCGTATACACGAAAACGCACCTCGGGACAAACACAGAGTTATAAAATTAACAATTCGAGTTCCACGTATGGACGCCAGTGATATGTTTACCCTCCTTTCCGTTCCTAATGGGAGAACGGTTTGGAAAGGCAAACAAGACCACGCAGAAGTAAAACTCCTACTTATATTCGTGGTAACCCTGATGTTGGTATAAGCTAACTCGCTATAGCCTGGAAGCGAGGGTCGTAAGTCCAATGAAATTTCCACTCTGCGTTGTGCTGAAAAATACGAGGGTACGCTTCGTCGAAAAAATAAAACAATAATTAACAATAAAATTTTAATGAAAATTGAAACGATTACGACAATTACAAACGCTCGTGGTAGTGGCGTGCCAAGAACAAGAAGCACGTTAACTGATGGTGACAACGGTACGTCAAAGGTGACACAATACGGGACACCAGAATGGTAGGCCCGTCAATACAAATAATTGACTGTAATGAATTACCACAATACCACAAGAATAAATCCACACAAGAATATAAAATTTGTCTCACCTTGATATCAATCGTGAGTTCACACAATGGAGATGACAGCAATAATCCTTGTATGGAATGCAGTGGTTGGTGTTGAATTCCAATGGCTCCCAATCTAAGATCCTCGGACTGCAGTACACCGACGTAATACTCGATGAGCAGGTTTTGACAGGCGGATACGAAGATGGACAGGCGGCACTCCGCTGCGTTGACAGTATGGTACAGGTTGACGATCCAAATAAAACAAAGTGATCGTCCAGTACAATTTGATCACAAAAACTGAAGCCGCGATTGACAATAACAATCGACTTCCAAATGTAAATAAAAGCAGCTGTCAAAATAGTCACCAGACGAATGTTACCAAATAAAATTATGGTTGGTACCAATTTGTACTTCGATAACGAAAATATGATGGTTCGAGATTACCAATCGAATGTTTTCCAAAAAAAATGCTTGAACTGGCTAAAACAAAATAGCTACGCACTGCTTTCACGAAATCCGTAATGACGGTGGAATTACTACTGCGTATCACTAATTTTGCAACGAAAATCGACTTATAAATAATTGATTTACACGCGATCAATAAAAATCGAACTGTCTTGTCGCACTCTCAAGCCAAAGTTAAGTTTTTAACGGCGCGCGTCTATCTCCTGTACTATCAAGTACGTTGTAAAAATGAGTAAAGAGATGGCGCTTGGAGTAACAATTTATAATTTAAATGTTATGAATTAACATTTGGAACGAAATAAACATATTTTGTTACAATAGGACATTAAGATATGAGAAAAAGAATCCGGAATTAGGAGATGGGGGTACAGAAGAGGTAGAAAAGGAAAAAGAAGAAAACGTGTTAGAAGAAATGGTACTGACAATTGAGGAAGATAAAACTACCAGTGAAATTTCGATAGAAACAAATAGTGACGAAATACCTAAAGTAGAAGAGAAAACAGAGCTGCAAAAGATGATGGAATTCATCAACAGAAGAGACCTCGAAAAGGAAAAGAAAGCAGAAGAAAGAGCCATCGAAGATCGAAAGGAAGCAGCAGAAGATCGAAGAAAAACAGAAGAGACAAGTAAGAAATTAGAAAATTTAATCATAGAAAGTAGAGTGGACTCCAAAAAGGAGTTGAATGAATTGAACGAGAAAATAGAAGTAGTTATTAAAAACACAGAAGACACAAAAAAGGAACTTAACAAAAATATACAAAAGTTCAAACAGGAACTTGAATCTAAGTTTTCTGAGGAAATTGGAAAAACGAATTCACACGTAATCAGTGTAGAAAAGGATGTCGAAAATTTGAATGAAAAGGTATCGGAAATTAGTGATCAAATGATGCCGGCAATTACGATCAATAATAAAATAATACAAACGCGCCAAATTTTGGAAGAACAAATTGGAAAGTCAAAAAACGATATGAGTCAAGAAGTGTGTAAATTAGAAAATCGGGTTGACCTAAAATTAAATGATCAGGGTGAAAAACTAAAACTAATAGAAGAAAACGTAAAGATAAAATGTGAAAGCACAAACAGTTCCATAACTTTATCGGCTCTACAAGACATCACGTGGCCGACAAACAACGGGCAAGCAATAAAGTTCTACGAAAAAGGGGACTTCAACCCTAAACAATTCATCAAATACGCGAATCGCAGCACAAGTCACATCCGCGATGTGAACAAATTTAAAAATTGCATCTGCTCTATGATGGGTGGCAATGCTAAAAAATGGTTCGGGTGTGTGCAAGATAAATTTGAAGATTTTGTCGGTTTCGAAAGACTATTTCTAGATCGTTACTGGGACAAGCAAGCTCAGGGGCGAATACGTAACGAGTTAATGAACGGTAAATTTAAAGGGTACGGTCGCCGCAATGATTACGCGGAGAACATCATTAACGAGGTAACGCAACTTGAACCGGAAGTCTCCGAGGAAGAAATCGTTGAACACTTATCTAATCATTTCTGCCAAGATATAATTAATCGGGTAGCTCTAGAAAATATAAACACGATATCCGAACTATCGAAATTGTTAAGGAGAACAGATGCGGTTAACATGGACGAAAGAGCCAATAGGTCAAGTTATCATAATGCTACTAGAAATTTCAATACTTATTCAGGGGGGCAACGCGAATCAAATAACCAGCGCACTTATCACAATAATGGGAACGACAATCACAATAATCAGGACAATAGATACAACCGTTACGAACGATCTGGAAATTATAACCAGAACAATAATAATTACGGCAGAAATGAAAATAATTTTGAAAATCGTAGGGGTGGTTACAATAATTTTAATACTAACAACCGGGATAGTCAGGATGATCGTAACGCAGGGTACAACCCAAATCGAAATAACTTTGGTCGAGGTAACTATTACGGAAATAATAGAAATTATAATCAGGGTTATCGTGGACGTTTTCAGAGAGGAGGTAGATTTGAGTCAAATTGGCGTAGTTATGACAATCGCACAAACGACCAAAATAATCAACAAGGGGGCGACGAACGTTTCCCAAACCGAACGTCAGCCAATGCAGAAAACAGACCGATTAATAGTGTTACGATAAATAGGACACCTGCTGTGGAGGAAGAAACATCTTCCCCACAGGATTTTCAATAAACGGCGTGCCAATGAATATCCAGATAAGCTCTTATCAGCATCCCAAAGAGTTTATCAGTATCGAAAATACGGGGGGGTTAAATAATGAGACTAAATTTGATTTGTTGCCATACATTATGGTAAATATTAATAACGTTCAAATAAATTGTTTAATAGATACAGGGGCAGAAATTTCATTAATAAATCAGGGGGTAATTACGAAAAACCAAGAAAATTTTAAAGATACAATTTTAAAAACAAAGATAGTAAATTTGGTAACGCCAAACCAGAAAAAGTTCTCGTCTGCAAACGAAAGCGTACTCGCGACAATTAAAATAGGGGATGTAGTTATAAAAGAATCGATTTTAATTATAAAAAATTTATCCATGCAATGCATACTCGGAATCGACTTAATTAATAAATTTAATATGACCATTGATGCAGAACGAAAAGTAGTAAAAATATTAAACAAAGAGATCACTTGGACAAACAATTTAGGTAATCAAATCACTGATGGGAATGAACCGGAAATGTTAGTAGAAAATTCAATAGAAGGGGAATACAATGTTAATTATGTTAATTATGACAGGGAAGAAGGTTTAAGAAATGTTAATTGGGATACACAGTTAATAAATAAAAACAAAGGGGATTTGAAAAACATAAAATTAGATTGTCCAAATGATTACACCCAAGAAGTTATAAAATTATTTACGAAATACGACGCATTGATAAATCAGGAGTCGGGTACCGCGAAAAATTACGTGCACAAGCTGCAAATTATTAAGGACAAGCTATTCCGCTGTAAGAATTACCCTATTCCGCAATGTTACAAACACCAGGTGCAATTAGAAATTCAAAAGATGCTAAATGACGGCATCATAATAAAATCTCCTACAGCGTATTTAAACCCACTCGTTATTGTTAAAAAGAAAGACGGTAGTTTAAGATTATGTTTAGACGCGAGGGGGCTAAACGCAGTCACAAAACCCCAGTTTGAAAGTCCGGAAACTATGGAGTCATTATTATCAAAATTGGGATCATCAAAAACTTTTAGTAAACTCGACTTAAGAAATTCGTTTTGGCTGATTAAATTACATAAAGACTCACAACAATACACAGGTTTTAGCGTCGACGGAAACACATATATCTTTCGAGTTGTTCCATTTGGATTATCCACTAGCAGCGCGGCACTCATCGGTGCATTACAAGTCATTCTCAACCAGTTTAGTCATTTTTGTGCACACTATGTTGATGACATAATAATCTTCAGCGAAAATGAAGAAATTCATAAAGTTCACTTAGATAAAATTTTAAAAGCATTAAATGATGCAGACTTGAAGCTCAACATAGAAAAATGTGAGTTCTACAAGACGCGAGTTCAATATTTGGGTTACATAATTTCAAACGAGGGTATTAAGATAGACGATGGGAAAATAATAGAAATCAAAAACTACCGTCGACCATTTAACTTAAAGTCATTAAGATCATTTTTAGGGTTAATGAATTATTATAAAAGGTTCGTACCTAACTATTCTAATTTAACAGTTCCGTTACTTGAGCTACTGAAGAAATCGGTAAGGTGGAAATGGGACGATGACAAACAAAAAGCTTTTGATCAAATGAAAAATACATTATATGAGAACGTCAAACTACTTCATCCCGATTTTAAAGAAAAGTTTATATTAAAGACAGACGCGAGTCATTTTGCGGTCGGAGGTGCCCTAATACAAATGCGTAATGGGGAAGAAGAACCGATAAGTTTTGTCTCGCGAACTCTTAAGAAATCGGAACTTAATTATTCCACATCCGAGAAAGAAATGTTAGCCATCGTGTTTGCGCTCACAAAATTAAAATTCTATTTAATTGGCAACCGTTTTGAAATTCACACAGACCATTCCGCGTTAACGTTTCTAATGCGTACAAAATTCACAAATAATAGAATTTATCGGTGGAGTTTGCTCATTATGGAGTATTCATTCGACATCGTGCACATTAAAGGCAAAAATAATATTGTTGCAGACGCGCTTAGTAGAAAAGATAACCCGGAAAATAAGCCTAAAGAAATTTTAATTGCATTAAACCAACTGGTTGATGACGAAATTCCGTTTACACGTCAGGATGTTTTGTTAGCTCAGGAAAATGAATGTTTTGATAGCTTAAAAATTAAATTAGATAATAACGATCAAGAAAACCCAAAGTCATTTAAATATAAAGATAACGTAATCATAAAAACTGTGAGGAATTTAGAATTATATGTGATCGATGAACCTACCACAATAAATATTACAAACGCGTTACATTCAAAATTTGGACATGCCGGGATCAAGAGAACGTGGCTTATGTTCAGGGAAAATTATTTCTGCCATAAAGATTTAAAAATTATAAAACATACCACCCAGGTAACACAACTGGTGTAAATGACGTCATTTGTACGTCACTATGACGTCGCCGACGTCATAATGACGTACAAATGACGTCATTTACACCAGTTGTGTTACCTGGGCATTAACCAATGTACATTATGCCAAATGGGGAAATTTAAAAATTTTCATAACCAAAATATCGTGCAAAGCTTAAAACTAGAACAACCTGGGGAGTTAGTTGCAGTTGATTACATTGGTAATTTAATAGCCAGTAGTGAGTTTCATAACATCTTCGTCGTAGTTGATGCCTTCACAAAATTTGTCCAATTATATCCAACCGTATCATGTACAACGGACATTTCGCTGGAACTTCTGGATCGTTTCTGTAATGAAATCATTAAGCCAAAAAGAATTTTAGTCGATAATGCAACTTACTTCGATAACCAACGTTTTAGACAGCATTGGGAAGAACGTGGTGTGAAAGTCACGTATTGTTCCATACGACATCCACAAGGAAACATCTGTGAGAGGTATGTCCAAGAGACGATTAAATTCCTCAGACTTCTGGTACACAATGATCAACCTTCATGGCATAGTAAACTCGAAACGGTAGAAAATTTCATCAACCATATCCCAAGCGTAGCTACGGAAAGAACACCACACTTTCTTATGTTAAATCAGCAACCGGACAGACCATGGGTGTATGATCAGCCGGAAAAAGAATACAATGAAATACTAGAGGACGTTAGAAAAAGGCTCAAGAAAAGGAGCCAAAAATATACAAGAAAAATGAACAAAAAGATAAAGAAAAAATGCAATTTTGAAATAGGCGAATGGATGATAGTTAAAAAGCTACGATTGGGACGTAGAGAGCACAACCAGTGCCAAAAACTTCAACTTCCCTATGAAGGACCATTCATCGTCGATGAAAAGGTAGCCGAATGCACCTATCAGCTAAGACATCCCGATTCAGAACAAATTCGAGGCCGCTTCCACATCGATCTGATTTATAGGTGGGACGATGGATCTATAATGATAAATGACAACAATGAAAATCAATGGCGAAACTTAATATAATAAAAACAACGACTAAAACTAAAATTTAAACCGCTCAAGAAGTAGTAAGAATAGAACAATGACCAATTGAAAATAGCAATGTAAATATGATTAAAGCTATTAAAACAAACACGAGAAAATTGACCAAGATAAAATTTATTAAAGATGATACGTTTTATGACAGTCAGAAATTTATAAAGGAAAATGTTATTAAAAATTCAATTAATTAAAAGAATTTTCAATTTAAAGATAATTTAGTAAAATGATTTAATGAATTTGATTAGTTAAAGAAGAATTTAATTAAGTTAGAATTTGGGTGAAAATTGAACTTAAGACAGGTAATGATGAGTAATTTGAAAAGATCAGCAAGTATTTAATAAAAAGAAAATTGGTATTCAATGTTGAATGATAAGAAATAAATGGGGGGTAAATAATAATGGTTAACTCAGACGGAGTAACTAGAAGAAGTTAGAGGGAGATAGATACCTGAGGATACAAGAATAGATCACAGGTGTAAGTGTAATGAATTAATTATATAATTATGTGGGACCAAATAAGAGGTTACCAAATGAATAATCGGGAAACAAATAGGAAAATATTGATTAAAAGGAGATAAAGAGTACCAATAAATAATAAGGAATGAATTAATTTAAAACTAATAATCACAAGATGTAAAGATAATCGGGAATTGAAACAACGAATGTAAAAATCACCCAAATATGAATAAGTCAGAGATAGATAGATTAGATAAAAGAGAACAGGTAGTAAGGTTGAAAATATAAAGGCAAGAAATAAACATAGAAATTTAAAATAGAAATTCAATTTTAAAGATTTTTTTTTGAATTTAAATAATTTAATTGATATCATAAATCTTGGTCGATTTGTTCGTAAAAATAAGTAGGTTAGTTTTGAATATTATTATAAGTTAGTTAATTAATTTTGAAAATGATCAGTTAAATTTGTTTGAATTTATTTAGTTAATTTCATTGAATTCCTTTAGTTAATTTTTATGTGATATAATTTAGGTAGATTAGTTTTTGAACATTTGATTTGAGTTAATAATTATATATGGTAATTAAACATTACACTAAAAATTTAATTTATTGTTTATGAATAAAAAGCACATAAATGTTAATTGTGGAATTTAACACAAAAATAGGTATTTTTCTTTTAAATTACAAATTAACAAGGGGATAAATGCGGTATCGAGATACCACGTCAATGGAAGTACGTCATTTAAGTTTCAGTAAAATTTTGTTAATGAATAAAAGCATGTAACTTATCAAAGTAATCAGAAAAACTTCATCCGATACCAAGAAATTAACTTAAAGTCATATGATTCGTTGAAAACGGGACATAAAACAGGTTTGAATAAAATAAATTTGAAATGCATCATTTAATAATTTGTCTTTGTTAAAATGTTAATTTATAGTAAATGAAAAATTGTTAGCAATAAGAAAGGTATTTTAAAAGTCAGAAATTTGTTAATTAATTGATAAATGTAAAAATCCATGTTAGCGTTAAATTTAAAATAAGTTTGTTAAAATTATTACGTGAGTTCGGCATATCACAACTTAATGAACTGCGTATGGAAATTTCATGTCCATCATCTTTATTTGTCCAACCACGAAGCAATATCAAGAAGTCGATCCAATCTGAAAATATAAAAATTTTACTTATAAAATTTCAACGAACCACAATGGGCTTAGTCCATACCTGTACTGTGAAACTTCAAATAATATTGATTTTTCGATCGACCAATAAAATACGTCTATGAAAAGATCAGGATAGCGATGAACTTCGTAAATTAATTAATAAAACAATTGATAAAAGGTTGGTGTTGAGATTCACACGTGCAAAGTGGCGAATTTAGAATCGTCCTAATAAAATTGATAATTATAGTAAAAATAAATAGTGAAATTACAAAATACGAGTGCATAATTCAACAAAATAGTTACTTACCTACGTAAAACCAATAATAAGGTGAAAATCGTAACGGATTGCAAATATTTTTGAAGAAAATAAACTTCAACACAAAACGAGGTCAACAAACTGCATCTGGAAGTTTCCGATGGTAAATGAACCCTTTGAGTGTCTTTGACGCGCAATTGTACCATCTCCATTTCAAATAAAAGAAATTCCTGGATTTAATAAGGTACCGTGTACATTGCAATAAAATCTTTATAAACTTAAGTGAAATCTCCGGACTTCGTACGACACGTGTTTTGCATCATTTTACGTTCAGAATTTTTATAAAATAGATTTAATAATAGAACTTTTTGATATAACCAAATATTTATTTTCATTTGTGTGCTTAATAAAAACATTAATAACTTTGTAACGAAGGATAATTATTTAGACCTGTTCCGCACCATAATTTCATTTACAGCATTGGTAACGGAACGAATCCACCCTGTACAAGGTAAGATACATGCACTACGAAAGAGCTAAGCTGAGGCACCTTATTTCATTAAATTGTGTTTACAAATTTTCACATACTTTTCCATTGACGGGGTACAATTACGTACACCCATATAAAACATTAACGACAAGAACCTTTAACCCTATTAGCGAGGGTATTCATAACAATTTTGTATCATAAAGTGTGGGTCTCTTAAAGGCCTTACGTAAGCACACAGCAATATGTATATACATTTGTATACACACTCCTTGTAATTAGTTTTTACTGTTAGGAGTGTGTCTAAATCTTTAAATAAATAAATAAATAAATAAATAAATTAGTGAATTACTAATTTACCGCGGTCATCCCCTCGATATCAAACCGATAAAATCGGTGTTGAAATGTAGAATTTCATCAGAAATGATGTGGTTTAAGTCCATGTGTCAGTCAAATTAAAATGTGTGCCTGCGGAAGACCTCTCTTTTGTTACTGGATAGAATAAAGCTTAACCAAGCCAAAAATCTCACCTTCGATAAAACGCAGGTAATGAATTTCAATTTCCAACCGGGTAGTGCGAAAAGTGACAAAATGTTTTAACTATTTTTTTATAGTTGTTTTTCAGTGTAAGGTTGATGGTAACTCAGGTTATCATAACCATAAAATTAGTAGAGTTAATCCGAGTTAACTCTGATATTTCCGTATTTGTGTCTTATTTTCTGAATTTTTTTCAACCTGGGTCTTCACAACCATTACTCAAGGTGGATAAGGCTGGGTCTGACTGCACCATCCATTCCCACCTAATAAAATTTTAACTATTGAAAGTATTTGATTTATACGTAGGAGATTTTTGATCTACCAGCCATTAAATTAAATTTTAATTTGTCAAATGATGATTTTTCCTTAATTTTACCAAATTGAATTATTAAAATTTTGAAATGTGCCCTGTCAGTGTCAATCCAAATTAAACACTTTTTCGCAAAAATTCTTTGATATTTCCGTGGATTTTGATTGCAACATGCAACCTTTATTGGTGAGTTTTGATAGTTTAATAATTTTTTCAAGCTGCTTTAGTCGTGTAATTTAGTTAAACTGTCAGGCAAGCAGTCACTACGACGTTTGTTTCGAATTGTCGCAACTTAATACAAACAACGAAGCTAAACAAAGCAAAACACAAACTCAAAGAAACATAACCTCTAGACTTTCACCGTTTGACGTTTTACTATAAAGTTTAGTACCAACATTGTAAAATTTCTCTCGGTTAATTAACTTAGGAGAGAAGGGAGCAGGTCCGGACATGGGGCACCTCCGGACAATTCAAATTTACCGCCAAGAAATAATACTAGAATAACCAATCTCTGGCATAAACATCTGAGCACCGTTTAGAATAGTGGACAATAGGTCATGTGCCGCGAAAGTACAAATAAAAAAAGTTAAATGTCAAAGTGTTGAAAACTGACTTCTGATGTAAGGTTGACGTGTGTACTAGTAAGGTCCTACACTTCAAGTTTTGAAACTCAGGTAAGAATTAATAGTTTCACCAGGAAGAGGGCTAATTTTTATGTACCCAACCTATGACCCAACCACACAGAACTATAACGATTCCAAGTGTTTGTGGATGTTGTAGCAATAAAATGCAATTATGTGCAGCTGGGGCAGGTCCGGACAATTGATGTGGGGCAGGTTCGGACTGTCCGCATCTGCTCCACTTTTTGTGACAAAGATGAAAAATATGAATTGATGGTCGTTTCTTGCTTCATTTGTATGTGACTTTTAGTAATACCAAATTGCGATGGCTATAAATACTTATTTTTGTTTGCAAGATGGTGCGAACATACAAAAAAAAGTCCCATCCGACCAGAAATTCCAAGTAATATATTGAAAAATGCAGTACAAAATGTTATCAGCAGGGCTATGTCTTTAAGAGCTGCTGTTATTACAGTTTTTAATATACCGAAATTTACTCTGTTCGATGGTATCATCAAAGCTAAAAAGAGTCTGAACAACAACGCCAGCGATGCAGGAAATGAGAGTGACGATGCAACAGAAGAGACCAGTGTATCAAAATATGCTACACGGCAAGATGTTTCTCAAAATGAAGAAGCTGAGTTCGTACCTCAGGAAGTGTTCAAAAATATGTCACGGTTTGACATATATAACCTCTGCCGTGAGTTGGCTTTTGAATACGCTACTGAGTTGGGTAAGAAATTTCCAAAAGATTGGGAGATTAACAAAAAAGCAGGCATTGACCGGACGAAATCTTTCATGAAACATCATCCAAGGTGTTCTAACCGCAAATCCGAAAATACAAGAATAGCAAGAGCTTGGCCCTAAAAAAACAACAGAAAATCTAGAGTAGGGAAATCAAGAGTCTGCACCAGGACACCTGAAAAGAACATTGTGGTCATTTTACGAATTTTCTAGCAATTAGCAATTAATTAACTGCAATATAAGCTAGGAAAGTTGGAAGTGTGACCACTTGTCTTTGTTTGAAAAGTTTGGCTGTTATAATACGACACTTCAAACTTTATTAATTAATACATTAGAGTTTACGTACTTTGGAGGCAAGCTTAATTACTGCCGTGAGTTATAGCCGACCTCGGCGCTTCGCACCTCTATCGTCTATCTTGGGCCGCATTACTAATGTAGTTTTCCACCTCAATGCCGACTATTTTTAATTTCAGTGTAAAGAATAATTTGAAAAAATTCAAGTGGCCATCCTTGACCATCCAAATATCCTAATATTAATTTTTCTTCTGAAGTGTACTACAGCATCCATTATGCGCATATAAACACCACTGCGGAAAAAATTAATTTGTTTTTTAGCAGGTTTGCAAAATTAGTTTTTAAAATTTTAATTCTTTTTATGTAGTACTAAAACGTGAAATCTAATTATTTCTACATTAAAATTATTAATGAGTGCTTTGTCTACTTCAAAATTTTAGTAGGTATTACAAGTTATCTGCATCAAATTCTGCCGAATACATCTAAATCATGAAAGACTCATTAATTATACACAAATAGTTACAAATTTCAGAATCTAACATGATCCCAGAATATAATTTCAGATTCACAATTGACGGAAGCATCTGTCGCAGATTGTAACAACCATTCAAAATCAGTTAAAATTATGCCTTAAAATTATTAGGAGCATAGGTAGATAATTTACGTTTAATTTCAATATACAGGGTGTTGAGAAAAGGTGGTACCAAATTTTAAGAATACGTAGAACTCATCAAAATAAACCTTGATAGGCATACGTGGGTGAAAAAACTAGGTTTTTATTAATTTATATTTGTCATAAAATTCGCCTAAGCCACAAAATAAAACACTGTCAATGTTTGGATGCTAACTTTTACTGCAGATTAGCAATCACAAAACTCCGAAATTAGTTATTTTTGCAACAAGTACCTAAAATCATGTTTTTTGGGACGAATCGTAGCTGTTTATGGACGAGGCGATGAGTCTCAAAAAACTGACTTTAGGTACGTGTTACAAACAAAATTTTTAAGTTAAAGGTCCCTAAAACCACTCTAAAACATAATATTCAAAGTTTTTATCAGAGCAAATCTTTTTCAAAAATAGTGAGCTTCGAATTTTAATTAAATACTATGCGACCATAGTAACCAGATTGTTTAATGTAAACAAAAATATTTTGACGCGTTGTTTTGCACGGTACAAAATGCAGAATCCACAAATTGTATCTGAAAAAGCGAAGAAAATTGTGTTAGATTTACTTCCAGTAAAATCGCGTCAAATTTATGAAAAGGAATATGAAGCATTCATTCGATGGAAAGAAATGAACAACATTGTAATTGTAGACGAAGATGCAATGTTGAACTATTTACATGAAAAGGTAAGTGCCGCTATTCTTTACATTCAATATAAATAACATATTATGTAAATTATTATTGTGATTATTTTCGTATTTCCCTATTATAGTCGCAAGAAGTAAAACCATCTACTCTCTGGTCAAAATATTCGATGATAAAAGCTGTTTTGTCTGTCAAAGAAAATATAGAAATAAACAAATTCGCCAGAAACGAAATTCAGTAGGGTACGAGCCTATAAACAAATTAATACATTTTTGATAAATGCAGACGATAAGAAGTATTTATTAATCAAAGTAATGAGTTTAATCATACTTTAATGACATACTACATCAGATTCATATTTAATTTCGTAGGTTGCTCTTCTCATTGGCGTGTGTGGTGCATGCAGGCGCCAAGAGCTGCATTCACTAAAAATACAAGATATTGTCCAAAAAGACACACGATGTCTTCTTATAACACTTCCCGATACGAAGACCAACATTATTAAGAGAGTGTTTCCCGTGGTATCTGAAGGTGAAGCTGTTAATCCCATGAAAGTGTACCAGAAATTTAATATGTTCGACTACGACCAGCGAATGTTAAACACGATTATTTTTTTATTTCCTATGGTAATGAAAAATGTACGATACAACGTGTAGGAATCCTTTCTTTTGGGAAAATGCCCTCTATCGTTGCTGAATTTCTTAAACTACCGAACCCGACAGAGTATATAGGGCATTGCTTCCGGCGAAGTTCTGCATCTCTTGCGGCAGATACTGACGTTGATTTAATTTCGTTGAAACGACTAGGAGGATGGAAGTAAGCTTATTTTATAATATTATTGTCTTTCTATTCTAAATAATAACTAATTTCAGGTCGTCTTCAGTAGCAGAATCGTATATAGAAGAATCACTTGATCAGAAAAAAAAGGTGTGCAGAATGTTAATGGGGGAGAAGAAAATCGAACCATCGAGTAACATAATATCGGTTACTACCGAAGCTACTACTACATCAACGCAAATTAAAACGATACCCTCCGGTTCAGGCATTTCGTTTGGGGGTCATAGTTTTGAAGGTGCTCAAAATTGTACATTTAATTTTCATTTTGGAGCATAATCATTTAATTTTTATTAATTTAACTTATAAACCTAATAATTAATTAAATTTGTTGTATTGAACCATTTTGCTTTATTTACCTAAATCAGCTAAATGATCCTCAAAAGTTAACATGGCAACTTTTTGGGATTGAATCCAAAAAAGAGTCATTTTACGGACTCATGAGTCCGTAAAATAGCTATTTTAGGGACCAAATACTGAAAAAATTGTTTTGAACTGTATTTATTCAAACTTTTTTGTTTATTTTAACAAGTTCCATGCATTGCTACAATTTGGTACAAATTTGTTCCAACTTCCTGTAATAAACAACTTTTTAATAATGTCAAGTGCTGTACCAGTCGAGTCGTGATAAAATTAAAAAATTCTGTTTTGACACTAAATATCATTAGGTAATTAAAATTTTTAACTCGAGTAAAAATAAAAAGTTGACAAAAGTTAAAAACTCTTACCAAAGATCGTTAATTAGAAGAACACATAAATTATCCAGACGTTGAAAATTGCGTAATTTATTTTGTCGACCATTTTAAACCTTTAAGGAAGATTTACGGAAACCGTCATTTACTTATATGTATCCAAAATCGCTGTAAGTTTGAAAGTAATTGACAAGAAATGAAAAACCAGGAAAAACCCTAAATTAAGTAAAATTGCAAAAATACGATAAAATTAATCATGTTTACATTACATCTAGAATTCAGAAAATTTACAAATAAATTTCGGTTTATGGTGCGTTATCAAACACTTGCAGATAAATGAATTAAATTTACAATTAATTACCTATCAGTTCCGTCACAAACGAGTTGCTAAACAAGTAAAAGTAATAATAGAAATTTTACTTGCAAATGTACCCAGGTAACACAACTGGTGTAAATGACGTCATTTGTACGTCACTATGACGTCGGCGACGTCATAATGACGTACAAATGACGTCATTTACACCAGTTGTGTTACCTGGGTAGTTACTACCCAGGTAACACAACTGGTGTAAATGACGTCATTTGTACGTCATTATGACGTCGCCGACGTCATAGTGACGTACAAATGACGTCATTTACACCAGTTGTGTTACCTGGGTAGTAACTACCCAGGTAACACAACTGGTGTAAATGACGTCATTTACACCAGTTGTGTTACCTGGGTAATTTATTCTATAACGGCGTCTATGGTAGTATTGATATTGAGTGTTCATGTAATACCTTGACGAAAATTGTAAATTACGAATTTGTGTGCAAAAAGTGTTTCTTGTTAATTAGAAGTTGGAAATAGATACTAAAATAAATAGAAATTTAAGAAAATTGTAATTTAAAAAACCTGTATCTATTATTTTCAAAAATTTAATGTCAACATTGTTTTGTTGCTGAAGTATTGAAATAATATAAAAATATTAAGAAATTTTTTTTCAATTTCACCCTTCTACCGACCAATTTTTTGCGGTAGCTACCAAATGGGGTGCATTTTAACTCTGGTGATTTTAAGATTTAAAACAATGTAACGCCAATGAAATCCAATTTTAACGCCGCTTATTTTTGAGCACTTAACAAGACCAACATTATATAATAGTTATTTATGCTACATGTGCGAAAAATGCATAATTTTCACACGTGCGAGATATTGAGATTTTTGCAAAAAACAGGCATTTTTAGGGTTTCAGTAATAATATAAATAATAAGGAATCCAGGAACTTTTATCGAATTTTTGATGTTTCAAAATCTTCCAATCTGTGAGATAATCTGTTCACGGCCTTCTAGATAGATTTTATTTGCCATCGGCGGAATTATTCCTGCCCGCTAATGGAGATGATCGAATTTGGTTGACTTTACGTACATACTACGAGGGCGGATTATTAAGTCTTTAGAATAAGAAAGTAAAAACAATTTTTTTGGGAAAATTTCATTTTATTTTTCAATATAGTCTCCTTTTAGGTCGACACACTTGATCCAACGCGGTTCAAGTTTTTGGATGCCATCGGTAAAGTAAGATTTCTCAAATTCTCCAAAATAAGCATTTGTTGCATCTATCACTTCTTCATTTGACGTAAATCTTCTTCCTCCGAGCCATTTCTTCAAGTTTGGAAACAAGTAGAAATCACTAGGAGCTAAATCTGGTGAATATGGTGGATGTGGAAGCAATTCGTAGCTTAATTCATGCAATTTTGCCATTGCAATTCTTGATGTGTGAGCTGGTGCATTGTCGTGATGAAACACGTATGTTCATTTTGCTCTGCAGATGTGATTCCACTTTATTCTTTGATCTTTCCCATACTGGATATAGGATACATTATAGAAAGGAAGCAGAGCTGCCTTATGGATTTCTTATGTTTGCATATGATTGGACATTGTATAACCCGAAAATCTTGGAAGGTTTGTGCCATTATTTTCCTTTTAATTGATGCAATTTGTTTTAAAGCACCAGTTTTTTTTAGTAGTTGTAAGGTGCGATTGTGTTTGGTTGATACTGGTATGCATTTTTTTTTCATTTTCACAATTATTTGTGTACAATAAAACCATATAATTACTGTATCGAGTCTCGGCGATTATACTGTTTGTTTAAATATTACATCTTTTATTTTAATAAGAGATCTCCTCAAAGTTTCCGAATCACGACTTGACTCCGACGTATTGGGAGCTGGCTTATACCAGAACAACAGGGTACATTTTCTCACGGCAAATTTACTGCCAATATTCTATTGTCAGATGTGACGATTGGAACCGTAGGGTTATCAGCCACACCTGGAAAATTGTTCACAATTTTTCTCAAAAAGCTAGCTCGCGATTCTTTAGAGCTAGCATCCAAATATTAAAGTTAGCACCTCCTAGGTTTTTTCACAAATCAAGGTTTTTACCGTTTCGGACCTCGTGAATAAATATTGATTTGTGGTGGTGCTAGCTTTAATATTTGGGTACTAGCCGGTGCTAGCTCTAAGGAATCGGGAGTTAGCTTCATAAGCAAAAAATATCAACTCAGGGGGGGGGGGGGCAAAGTAACGGAGCCCCCGTGCACATTGAAAATACTTTTAATACATAAAATGACAAATTTAACTATCCTTGAAAGAATGGGAAGCGCTGCTGTAGCTGCGAATATCCGAAACAAATAGACATAAGAAGAGAATGATTTCAAACGAAAAAAATTCTGATAAAGCAGATGGCAGCGTTTCATAACCTTAGGGTTTGCCTCCCCATTTGGATTTTGTATCTCCATTTAAAGAAATATGGTGTTCTGACGGTAGTTATTTTTAGTTAATACCTGGATGCAATAAAATTACATCATGCAAGAGGTGAATGCGGTTTGGTTCTGCGCGGCGTTGTTCACAAATATCATGCTGGACACAGAACAAAGAGGATGTCCTGATGTGCCCATAAATATACTGAATTCTTCTGGTATGATCGTAGTGATAATAAATAGATCACAATTATTTACATTTGATTACCCGAGGAATAATAGAACTTGATGTCGTCAGTTTAAATTAAAAGTATTACAGTACTTCCTAAAAAAAATTAACTATTATAATAACTAATTCTAAAAAAACGTCAATGTTAAGCGCCGATGTAGGAAGAAATAGCAAAGAAGGACTAAAATATGTCATTTTATTGAAGGAAATCAGTGATACGGAAATTAATTTTATTAAGTAAAAGATATAAATTTCACCACGATCTACGTAAAAGTAAAATATTAAAAAAATGCACAAATATTTCACCTCGCGCTATGTTGCCGGTTTCGTCAAGGACTTTTTCGCCAACAATGGCCTGATATTCAAACTGACTAATGCTGCAGTAATGACGCGCGACCTTACACGATCATTATTAATGAAATTATACCCTCCAACCGCCAATATTGATGCTCCGATATTAAAGTTCCACATCATTAGCGCATCATTACTTACCATTATTCCAAATAATTTATAGACACGATTACAACGATCAATAGCCTGTCGTTACTTTCAAGAATTGACAATATTATTGATCGTAAAAGGGAACTTGAGAAGTAATAACATAAAATTAATAATAACTAATTGCCCGTGGCTCGTGATATCAAAATAAATTTTGATAAATAAAATTCTTACCTTAAAACAAACTTTTTTCTTAAATATTGAAGATCCACTTTCGTAGATTTATTTTTATTCATTTATTTTTTGTAATTAAATTTACTCCGGCGTTCTTTCATAGAAATAAATGTATTCACCACTTTTTATCAAAATTTGAAATATCGTGCCCATAAGTTTTATTGATAGACAACATAGCCAAAGCATTAAGACGATTTCTATTATGTAGAAATGTAAAATAATAGAAACTAAATAAATAAAATCTCAAATAAATTATTAAAAATCAATTTCCATTTTCTACTCTTTGGGAAATTTCCGTTTATTCTATATTTGGTAACGGCCTACCCAACCTTTAATTTTGTCCCTGTGATTATGTCTTCTAGAGTAAGTCGCGAAAAACTACATTTTATAACATTAATTGTTTTTTGAATTGAACGTAACTGAAGTAAATTAATCTCGAATTCTAAACAAAAATTAACTCAAGTTTTCAAAAATGACAAACATTCCTGGTTAAATATACATTTCATTAAAATTTAAGCGAATGCCCAATTATAATGAATATGCTATGTAATATAATATGGCAATCGGGGGGGGGGGGGGGCAAAAATTAATTTAATAAGGGATATGGAATGCCCCCCCCCCAGCAGAAAAATAAAGCAGTATCACACTACTTTCCTTAATAATCTATGCCGCTTGATCACCAACAGATGGGGGGGGGGGCTATTCCATAACCCCCGATCCTTCCTAGTTCCTAGCCCTAGGAGGGTACAAAATTTAAAGAGTAAGGAAAATAGTATATAATTTATTTGGGATTATTTTTGTATATTTTTTCCCACTTTGGATATGAGAGCGCATGTAAGTGTGTCCTTTTGATTACACCGCCACTGCTCAATATGAAACATAAACATCACCTAGCCAATCAAAACGACAAAGTACAGGTTCCACTATCATATTTATTTCTTGACATAAACGACATTATTGGACTGTCCAGCCAGCATTAATGTGTTTATTTAATTGAATTGCTTGCAAGGGGGAGCGAATAAAATAAATCTAAATGTTTTTTGTAGTTTTATTTGTGACATTATTAGGTATTTGTGTGGATTCAGGACCCTTGGGGTGATAAAAGCCATCATCATTATTATCAACATATAAAATACTCTATATTGCAATGAACGGAATCAACTAATAGGGTTTCCCGTTATGACAAATTTTTGCAATGTGCGGGTGCAGGTAAATGTACCCCGTCGATAGAAATATTAAACTTTTACACAATTGACAAATAATGTAATAATAATACCTCGGCTTAACTGTCTCGGTGTGCATGGACTTACCTCACTCAGTCTGGGTTCGTTCCGGGACCAATAACTGTAATGCTAAATCAAATTTTTGGGTGTTCGGAACAGGTCAAAAAAATATCCTCCGTTGCAAAGACAATTATAATTTTATTAAACACAATAATGTAAATAGGTGATTTGTCAATAAAAATGTTCTTAAAATTAATCTTATTTATTAAACTATCAATCGTTTACGAATAAAGCACGCGTTTATATTTGTTTAAAATTTTCACTGAGTTTTATTTCGAAAATAAAGTTAATGGAAATTTACCTTTATTAAATATAGGGAGTTTTTCGTTTCTAGTACTTCGTACTGTGCAATTGTACAGATGAACTCACAGGATGACTTCATTTGCATGTAAATTCTTGTGGATTAAGTTTCTGGTGCACGTGTCGTTGATATCCAATTTTCTCAAAATAATCACAATCTCTTGATATTTTCTACTAATTTCACAATTACGTTGGGTCAGTACGTTGATTTAATTAATTTCTTCACTTTTTGATAAAGATGACTTAATATTTTTACACAATTATCGAATTTTAGTATGGACAATTAAAATTAACACGCCATTACATGTGAATTCAACACCGGACTTTTTTTTTAATTGTTTTGTTTTTTCATCGCCTCGAAATTCATAGCGATCTTGATTCTTCGTTATTGTTTGTTATTGGTCGATGCAAAAATCAATACCATTTTGACCTTCCAATATTGCAGGTCTGTATTCAGCTCAACGTGACTTGTTAAAATTTTAATAAAAATAATTTTATTATTTTTAGATTGGATTGATCTTCACCATTGCTTCGTGATTGACTTTATGAAATTTATGGACATGCATTACCAATTTTCGGTGCACTAAATCGAAACACTCCGAACTTACGTAATATTTTAACTACTTATTTAAATTTTAATGCTAACACAAATTTTATATTAATTAATCAATTAACAATATTTTGACTTTTGAATTACTTTTCTTATGACTAAACAATTTTGATTTTGTATTATAAATAAACATTTTACATAATTAAATGTTACATTAAATTATTTTTGTTAACTTGTTTCAAGCCTCGCTTTTTCAAATTAAATGATACTGAACTCAATTTCTTGGTATCGGACGAAAGTTTTATCTGTTTGTTTAGACAAGTCCATGCTTTTGTTATAAACAAATTCTCTGAATCTTAAATAAACGTATTTCTATTGACGTGGTTTACCGACATTGCAATATGTATTTATGTGTATGTCTGTTATGTAAAATGGAGCCGATGATCCGTACCCCTCAGTGGGGCCTTAGGCCGCACAACCTTGGCATTTCGGAATCCTTACGGCTTTAGAACACTGAACTGAAAAACTGAATTTTTTTAATGTACTAGGTTCTCAAAAATCACAAGAAAGTGATTGCTTTGGTTGTAGGCCGCACTGGGAGAGCGACTGTTGGATCAATTTAGCGTTATATATATACAGATAGTTATTTAAATTAATAAAGGGTTACTTTAGGTACCTTTTTGTGAAAATTTTGCATAGAAGTTATATTTTTGGCTTCAATAATTATTATACATATTTTAATAATTTTAAACTTGTGAACTGAATATTGATTTAAAATTTCAATTTGAATTTGAGGTTGGAAGGATTCTGGTTTGAAATTTTGAACTATTTATTAAAGTGTTTTAAATCTGTGTTACCGTTTATGGTCCAAGCGACGTGGAATTGTCCAAATTCAGTTGCGAGCGGCGTATTCGCATTAAAAAATATTATTCTGCGTTACTCTGTTTTGTACCTGTTTTGTCTTATTATTCTGAGTTAAATCAAATACTATTTTAATTGATTTTTAAGTTGTATATCCCTTCTCGGGGCTGTTAGTAGTTTTAAAAAAATTTATAGATAGATCCTTGAATATATTTTTATTACGGAAATCGGATCTTTTCCATCAGACACTGACGCGCATGAACGGACTAACGAAATTCAATACAATTAATTGATTTTTAAGTTGGATATCTCTTTTCAGGGCTATTAATAGTAACATTGAAAAGATTCATAGATATATTCTTGAATATGTTTTTATTAAAAAATTTGGATATTTTTTTTATCAGATACTGACGCGCACGAAAGGACTAACGAGATACTAATACAGTTGATAAATATTTTCTTTATTGCACCAATTGCAATTAAAATTTAGCTATTCAATAGCTGAAAGTTTATGAGATAAATTAAATTTTATTGTGTTTACTATTTGTAACTCTTAATTTAATATTATTTACATAAGATTAAATTTATATATTTTACATAAAAGTAATATTTTGGAGACCTCATGGGAATTTTGTAAAAACGAAAACATACTTCCTCAGTTTGTTCAGAAATGAGCTAAGATTAAATTATTTCATCAAATTTCTTCTGCAGTTTTAATCACGGAGTGCCATGCGGTGAAAACTGTTTAAATATTTACTATGTACAGTAAAAACTTTGCACGTGCAACTCTTATGAAAATTTAAAATTTCAAATAGCTAATGAATTGGGGAATGTCGCTGTTTCTTTCACGGAAAGAAGCATAATGCAAAAAATTCCTATTGTAAAAAGGAAAAAGTTTATTATTGTAAAAAGGTTTAGCCGTAGATAAATAAATAAATAAATAAATATAAATATAAATGAATTATTCACCTGATTCAGAAACTAATAATTTGTAGTTTCGTACATTTTCATCCAGTAACATTCAGCAGTGTAATATTTCAATAAAATGCTTTTAACAATATGCAGCAATAATTATATCTTTTTCTGTTCTGATATCGTTGGAATAACTTTCCCGAATAATTTTTTTTATTGCAAAAAAAGATTAGTTTGTACTGTCATAAAAAAAAGAAACAAATGATGGTGGGTATACGCCTCCGAATCGCAGGAGAAGCAAAAGTGTCCTTTTGGTTAGCTTAATGAGGAAATGGAAACTCTTGATTTTTTACTTTGCTGGAAAACGACATAGCGGTGCGCTAAGAATTGATCCTAGGAGCAAGCACTGCAAGTAGCAATAGTAAATAATATCCGTACGCCACGTAGTTTCTCTAGACCTACCTTAACGGAAAAGTTCAGTAATCGCCATAAACGGCTAGTAATAATGTGATTCGTCTTGAAATGATTTATTACGATCAAAAAATAAGTGTGCAAAATTTTCGCTACACCGATTGACGCAGTAAAAAAGTTGGCAAACTTCCAAACTGCTTTTGTCTCGTGTTGGCTAAAAAATTTTACATTGAGGGGAAATTTCAGGTGATTTGGAATAACAAAAAGATATCCCAATATGACTGATGAGCCCTAATTGGTAACAGAGCACAAAGAGTTGATAATATTGGATAGCGAAAATTGTTCCAATAATATCACGATGTGACTCAAGATAATTGACATGGATCAAGGAACCAAAATTCACGAACTAGGTGTTTTAATTGTGTATAAAAATTAAAAAGTGTAATATATAAAATTTAATTTGATTTTTACAGTTGCTTGTCTATTGTGGAGTTCAGCAAATTCCACTTGTCCTCTGAGGATTTTGTGGTTGGAGTAGAGCGATTTGAAACTATAGAAAGTTTAAGGTTACTCCAACCTTGGGTATGGGTGATTGTTTTGTGAACAAATTTCTTATAATTTATTTTTTGGATCTTGATTCATTTGAGTAATTAATTAATACATATTTAGTGCGATTGATTGATGATCATTGAGCAATCCTCAACCCTTCCGTTCAACCGTTCTGCCTTCAACCTACTGCTGTTGCTTTCGCATTTTAGCAGTTATGTTTGGGAGCAAATAAGTGGTCTTACATATCCTTTTGTATTAGAGTAATAAATTAGAGTGTCCGAAAAAATAATTATTATTGGAGTAATTTTGACAACTAAAATAAATTCGAACAATTTGAAATGTGTTTGTAGGCCACACCCAACTTGGTAAAATAACAAATGCAGTTGTATAAATCTTTTGCAATAAATTCAATGCAGTAGTATTTGAAAGGATCTTGACTTGATAGGTTTCGTTTAGAAAAATGAATGATTAAGGTTTAAGGAAGTTGCCAGATTCAGCTCCAGCCTTCACGAAAGATTTTGTTGATAAATTACTCGTCTGATTCGCTAGACATTTTAATCAGTCCCCTTATTTTATAATAAATATTCATTAATTTATACAAAGAAACTAACCTTTATTTAAAATTTCAACTTAACTTGATTTATAAGTTATAGTAATGTTTTAATAAAATTATCAGTTTATGTGATCACTAAGATTTCACAATGATTACAGCACAATGTCATTAAGCAAATAAAAATTGCGTCAGGTGAACTAGTAAAAATCTGATTATACTGTCAATCGAGTAGGGGTGAACGATTGCCATTATAATTTAGCAACCCAACAATCATTCCAGTTGACTTAATTTAACGCTTCCATTCGATAAATTCAAAATTAACTCTTTTAACTTAACATAAATCAAGTTAACTTTACATGTCTTCTTCTTCTTCTGCACTTCATGGATTAGGCTTTGTGCAGCCTGTTCCGTCTTCATACTTCTTTCCATCTTCGTCGCGGGCGGCCAACATTTCTTCTTCCCCGTGGCTCGTATTCCAGAATCTTCTTTGGTATTCTGTCCTCATCCATTCTATTCACATGTTCTTTCCATTTACCTCTATATTCTTGGATTTTTTCATTGATGTTATAGATGTTTAGATCTTTCCTTATGTCGGTATTCCTTATTTGATCTCGCATTGTACATCCTTTTACTCTTCGTAGGAATTTCATTTCGGTGGCTTGTATTTTAGATTGATCTTTTTTCAGAGGAACCCAAGACTCGCATCCATATGTAAGAACCGGAGTTGCCATCGTCTTATAAAATTTCAAAATCGTGTCCTTTCTGGTCTTGTTTCTTAGGGTTCTATTGATTGTTCCGCAGATATATTGGTAAACTTTAAACTTTACATGTTTTGGCAATAATTATCAAAACAAATTCAAGACTAACCTAATCTCAGTAAGGTCCAGTTGTTCAGTTTGTAGTTATCTTTTAACCCAAATTAATTTATACGGAAATAATTGTTTTAAGAATCGTATACATGGAAATTAACCCAGGTTAAAAGATATTCTGAAACTGAAAAACTGTGCCTAAGAAATGTTGTCGACACCAAACTAATATGATCACCATCAACACGGGCAGGTTTTTCAAAATCGTGGGCGTTTTGGCAGGGATACAGTGACGAAAACTAGTCATAAAAGAAACATTGTCACCTGACTGCGCGCATCGGTCACATTTTTTTAAAAAATCTTGTTATTATGAGGTGTTAAACTTATAGTAAAAATTTCGAATAGATCCGGCAAAAATTAAAAGTCAAATATTCCGTGGGAAGACATTTTTAGGTCAGAGTATATTACCAAAAGATTGAAACATTAACTTAACAGACAAATTTATGTTTTACAATCGAGTAGTAATTATAATATTTGATGGGAAAGAAAGTATTCTCAAAAGAATTTTATACACGTCTAATAAACCATGCGGTAGATAATACAGTTTTAATAGAGTTGACGTAGCACCCGTCAATAATTCGCATCGTCAACAAGAAAGTCTCCATTCGATAGCATTGCAAACCAAACGTCAATTCATGCATATGCTTTGCTATAATTTTATAGAGGACAGATGGACACTTTTATGCGATCCATGAACTCGTGTTCGCTGTCAACACACGTGCGGTCTTTCGAGCCGTGTGAAACAATGCCCGTTGTTTTGTTATCTTGAACATGTGCCGACAAGCAACCAAATGTGCTGGCATTTAACATGGAAGGTATAGGAAATTAAAATTATCGAGGACGAATAAAAACTAGACAAAAACTTATTTTGCTCGAGTCCAGACAGGCAAAAAATTGTTATTCTGGGCTCATGTGCTGATATATATCCCCACACTTTCGATTGAAAGAAAGACAAAAGCGTGCTTTCACACTTCGAGGAACGTCCAATTAAAATGCATATCCCTTCTTTTCACATTAATGAGACCCAATTATAAGGGCCCAAATCAATCGTTAAGTGGGAATTATCCTAATTTTAGGAAGGGAAAACACATAAAAGGGGCTACAAATTGCAATTTAAAGGAGATTCACAAAAGATTCTGAGTGATCTTAACAGAATCCGATACCGTCTTCTCGTGAATAACGCTTCTAAAGCGGAATTAAAACACCAAGATCTCGCATTCATTCGAGATTTTTAAATCAATAATATTCAATTGTGCTAAAATTAGTGTGCGTCAATTCCAGGTAATTTATTGAACATTTACCGTCAATTGTTTATAACATTTAATAATATCGAGTTATTGCAAATAAATTATCGAACATTTTATACCAATTGTTTATGACGTTTAATAATATCGAGTTATTGCAAATAAATTATCGAACATTTTATACCAATTGTTTATCACGTTTAATAATATCGAGTTATTGCAAATAAATTATCGAACATTTTATACCAATTGTTTATGACGTTTAACAATATCGAGTTATGTCAATTAAATTATCGAACATTTAACGCCAAGTGTTTATAACTTTTAACAATATCGAGTTATTTCAACTAAAATTATCGAACATTTAATGTCAATTGTTTATCACTTTTAATAATATCGAGTTATTTCAACTAATATATCGTACTTTAGTCTCGCACTATTTGCCGCTTGGATGCAATTACGTTGCATTCCTTTTTTTATCGGTATGGTATAAAACAGGTGTTGCGTTGCGAGCACATGTGTGCATTCCAATAGTTTTTCTTATCGAACACCACATTGACGTTTCTTATTTACACAGTGCCGGCTTTAACTAATTGTAACTTCGCGAATAATTATGCCAGTGAATTATTTCGTACGGAACCCCTTATTTGTCGCGATACGGAGTGCGTAAATCACCCTGTCATTTCACCACCTTCCGATTTGAAGAGGTTTTGGAAGCTGGTTGTTGCACCGACTTTCTGGTATGGTTTGAGACATCGTATTCAGCTCCATTCTGCATTCCGAGGACGATTCTCACTCTGGAGGACCCGCCAACGGCTTTGTCTAGAGGTCGAATCCCAACGAATAAACTAAGTAAGAAACCTTTATATTTTTAAGATTTGTGATGTTAAGTGGTCACCTTGGCCGCCAGTTACGTTTATGAACGTTCAGTTCAACCCTGGAAGTCGATCGCAACCCTTTTGTACCTCTTTTGTGTTAATTAATGTTATTGTCTATTATTAACGTAACTTTTACTACGCCATTCGAGCGTTCAGATTGTAACCAACAATTTAACGTAATATTTCAAGTTTAGCATTGCAGCTAAAGTTTGTTTTTCCCGTTGTTGGGAATTTTGGTAATCAATTGCATTGATTAACTTTCAGTATCAACTTTGTGAATCATAGTTTTAGACGTCACCGAGTTGCACTTAAGTAACTATTACTATTTTTGTGGAGTGCTGTATTCAATACGCCCCCCTTTTACGTATGAACTTTCTGGGTCATACTTTGCGAATTAACAGTTTGTATTTTTGTAACAGTAATCGTTTTACGAATATTAATTTCGCAACGGAAACCACACTGAAAGGTTCCGTCCACTGTACATATTTATTTTTATACGATACATGTAAATTTGATAGTATCTTGTGTAAATTTTGTCAACTCCCCCCTGATATTATTTTATTCATTACATTTTTGTTATTTCCCAACTGTGTGTTTTATTATTATTGTGTTAATGTTTATTTAGCTATTTTCACCAACGGAAAGTTCGCCTCCTGTAAAGGTAAGGTCATTGAGCGAGGCTTTTCCGGAGTGAGAATTCGCCGTAAGATCATCAAGTTGTCGCGTACCAGCTTGGAAGGTGTGATAACCAGTCCCCTTCAAAAAGATTCATTTCTTCGTATGCGTGGCGCCCATTTATACTCCCGCGTGTATATTAACCCCACCGATTTTGACTTACCTCCCCCCCCGTGTAAATTATTCACACCGATTTTGACAATTTTTAGAATCGCGATCGAGGATTGCCCGGTCGTCGATTGGAAACACACGCTTTGCGACGTGCCGTCACACGACCCTTTTTATTCCTTTCACCAACCCACCCCTTCGCGACTTTGAGCTAGTCAACTTTTTATTACCTGTTGGAAAGGTGTCGTGGATCCTAAACGTGTTGTAACAACATCTAAAAATAATCCATGTAATATCCTCAAAAACAAAATTCATGATCTAACTATGATACAAAATTCTGGAAGTAGATGTGACTTCGAAAATCAAAAGTATCATGGAGCTTTACAAAAAACGTTCATAGTGGAATATGTGGATATTATGATGTTGAATTTAATAATGGATCATTGAGACGGCATGTTAGCCGAATACACAACTTTTTGCACGTACATCCAAAGCTTAAGCGAAAGTGAGCAGCGCCATCTGTGTAAGTTGTAAATACTTACATAGATAGCTCATTAAAAAATGGACCACCATGTGATGGACAAATGGACCACATAAAGGGGGCTCAACTCGTCGGCTGGGTTTTAAAACTTCAGAGAGATTACTAAGTAATCATAAAGTGGCCTCTTTGTAAGACCCTCACAAAACTTTTACAAATGCACCAATGGACGGCAGTGGTTTGCGAATCGAATAACGGTTCTCCTGATCCGTTAACTAAAATTTCTCTTTGTGCAGACGATACGGCAATCTATACGTCCTCTATCAGCCCAGGCGTCGCCACGACCCGTCTTCAGGAAGCCACCAACGAGCTCGAAAAATGGTTCGATACTTCGTGCATCGAGGTAAACTCAAACAAAAGTTCCGCAATCATGTTTTGTAATCGTTGAAAACTTTACAAATCCAGTGTCTGAATGTTTCAGGGAAATATTCCGTAGAAAACCAAGGTCAAGTACATTGGCATTACCATGGATCAACGTCTCAACGCACAATGGCCCCTTCTAACAAGTTACCTTTCTTTAAGCCAGGACTCTCGCACACCCGAGAGTCCTGAACAAACTCCAGGTTGTTCAGAACAAGAATCTCCGCGCCATTTTTGACGCCCCCTGGGTCGTCAAAAATCGGCGACTACATGCAGATGTCAACCAGGATACCATCACCATCATCGCACGTAAGCAAGCCACAAAATTTTACCATAATGTAAATGTTTACAACAGTTTTTTATTTACATAAAATTTTCCAAAATTATTATAAATACACTGAAACAATTTAACATCACTCCTTAACTTGTCTTCGAAGTGGATTTATGTACTCACCTGTAACTTGTTACTTATTAATCAATACATTTATCTCAATATTTTTTCTAATTCTGTTATAATTTAGCTATGCCTAAATTTTGTTCATTGTTGAATGTTCAATTTAATTTAACTTGTCTTCAAATTTTTATTCATTTATATCTATTTAATAATCAGCTGCAGTTTGGCTCTAAAACATTAAATTTTAATTATTATCCATCAATATTCATTAATCACCCCCCCCCCCCACTCATCATTCACCATTTGTTTATTATTGTTATTGTTAAATTTTTTTAAGAACATTATTATTACTATTTATCAATTTGTATTACTTCCTCTCTAGGTGGTTAACCTAGAGAGGAAAAAAAGTCAATCTTGACCTAGGACAACACCTAGCCACCGAGTCACTTTTAACCAGAGGTTAAAAAGTGAAAAATTTAATTTCTCCCCTCGATCATTATAACAATCCACGAGCCGCCACTGAAGAACAGGTTAGTCAACCCTCCCCAGCAGTAGATTTCAAAAATTAATGTGATTGACCCCCCCTCAGAAAAAAATAAATGCGTCCATTATGACGCAAGCTTATTTTAGCGCACCTACATAGGGAGTTCCGCAAGGTAACTTCGTTACTAATACAAAAATAGGAATACTGATGAGATTCCTTATCATGTTTCACGGGCTAACAAAAGTTCAATTTGTTGAATCAAGTTACAATTTATTTGCGACAGTAAATCGTCCTTACTCCCCTTGTAAGGTAAAATACTATTAATTATTTTTATACCAATTATTTTCTTATCTATTTATTCATTACTTTTCTACTAGTGCGTGATTGTCATGGTTGAGCGGTTTACAGGCCACACTGAAATTTATTTAGGTTGGTAACTAAAAATTAGACCAGTAAGAAATGAATTATGAATAAATAGATAGACAGACGAAGTGGTGTTTTAAAACCGTACCTACTGATTCGTGATTGCCAGGTTGTGCGGCCTAAAGGCCGCACTGAAAAAACGGATCTTCGGCTCAATTATACACGGAGATAAATTTAGGGTGTTATATAATGTCGATGATGATTCAGGATTTTGCCGCCCCAGAGGGTTCTATCGTCCGGTTATGGGAGGAACACCATGCAAAGTTCAAAGAGTTATTAACAGATGGTGCTACTAAATTAGAAAGCGGAATATTGAGCTTCAATACATACAGAGAATTATAATATGAACTAAAAGTACATAGCTGTACAATAGAAGCCCTAATTCCAATCAGGGGTATAAAGGACTTCATTAGGAAAGTTTCAGTGTGAGTTGAGCGTTGAACCTCACCCATAACCCCATACAGAGTTAGCAAAGCAAACTTATCCTTTTTCATGGATTAAACCAATTAATAGATGTCATAACTACGGAATTCCAAGTACCACATATATGTTTCGATTCAACAAAAAAAGTTGTATATTCCTTTTTATTTAAATTTCGTGCCCTCCCATTAAAACAATTCACGCGCTGTCACTGGCCTGTACCTATTTTTTATTGTTATAAAGGCAAATCATTAACACAAGGCGACCAATGGATTTACCTGCCCTCCGAAGCACGGAGGCAATCAAGAAATTTTTACGCTCAAACCCGGACTCGAACCGGAAACTCTATTATCAGGCCATGACCGCCGGTGTAACCGGGAATATTTACCCCCGTGAAATTTTACCCCCCGGTAAATTTCCCTAGTGAAATTTTACCCCCCGGTAAATATTCACTAGGGAATATTTACCGGGGGTAAAGATTCACTAGTGATATTTTACCCCTCAGTAAAAAATAAAAGGGGGTAAAATATCGCTAGTGAATATTTACCGGGGGGTAACAATTAAATAAAATTTAATTAATTTTCCCTAGTGAATATTTACCGGGGGTAAATATTCAATAGTGATATTTTACCGGGGGGTTAAAATTTAATAAAAGTTCACTAATTTTACCCCCTTCATGAAGGAATTTTATTGTTAAATAAATGTTTTATTGCTCTTTATGTCTGAATATCGATAAAATTGCACTATGTCAAACGTTTATGCAATTTCAAGCAAGTTATTTGGTAAAAAAATTATTTTGCACTTTAAGTACACCCGAGTCGCCTTCCGCAGTATTGCTTTCGCTTGATTTCTGCTCAAATTCTCCTAATCTGTAATTATTTAATACCATCATATAGGTCTGTCCAGCTTCCAGCTCTACAACTTTTATTACCAACCTATCTACTAATACTATATATGTATAATAAAAACAGGTATCCAGTAAGAACAAAAAATGTATCATAAACATCAGAAGAAAATGTCTAGTCCACGAGAAAGTAATGAATTTGGTAAAATTTATTGTAGCGTAGACCAAGATAATACTACTACTATCGAAGAAGATGCATCTTCTCTCGAAGTAATCGATTCCACTCCAACAAAATTAAAATTCCGCTTTTGTCCTGTAAATCAAAAATGGCAAAAACGACTTTCTGAGAAGTTTGGACTTGAGTTCCACATTAATTTCAATTTTATATCAACGAGGAATTCGTTGCTTCATCCACCACACACTGTCGTAGACGTGAAGGCAGACGGCAATTGTTTTTTTAGGTGCATATCTTTATGCATTACCGGAAGTGAAAATGAGCATGAACAAGTGAGGAAGATTGTAACAGATTACATGAAAATCAAAACAAGAGGTTGATCGGTTTTCTGGCGCAACAAACTATATGGAAAACACGCAAATGGATACAAATAATGCAGTGTGGGACGGAAGTAGAAATATTTTTCACTGCAGCACTCATAGGCGCCGCGCCGATATATATTGCTACACTCAAATTTCAAAGAATCCTTCTGCATGGCTAAGATTTCCTAGCTCAATGCAGCTTTCCGATGAAGCAAATTACAAAAGCTCGGCAATATATTTGAAACACAAAAATTCTAACCATTATGAAACTGTACTTTCAGTAAAAAAAAAACCTCGTAGGCAAAAAATTATTAAATTCCACTAATTTTTGAATAAATTTTCCCTTATAAAATAATTTCGCCATCTTCGCACTTTGAGACCTCTTCATGTATAACTATTTAACTATCAAATTTCGTCAAAAACCCACGGAGGATATTTTAACATCTTACATAGTGAAATATCGAATTTGATACAAAATAGCAATAATAGTACTTTATATATCAAGGTTGTGAAGGCCGTCATTATTGCCCTAGCGCCAAGATTATATTCCGAGGTGCTTTGCACCGAGGAATATAACGCGCGGAGGCAATAATGGTCTTCACAACCGTGGTTTATATACTATTTTTTCCACTACTAGATTTATTACCATTTTTTAAATTCTTTTTAATAAAAAAATTTTCAAATTTAAAAGATTTATTTCAAATGACAGTTTTGTTTTGTTGATTTGACAGTTGTTGACAAATTTTAAATCACGTATGTCAAATCATTTCATTGGTTCATTTTTTTAACTTAAGTGTATAATGAATCTGTCAAATCATTTCATTGGTTCATTTGTATAATGAAATAGTTATTTATGTACCAAGGGCGATATAGGTATGTTTATGCCCGCGGATGCAAGTTTCAGCCGAGGGCCCTCGGCCCGAGGTTGAAAGCAGTCAAGGGCATAACCTATATCGCCCGTGGTGCATATAACGTTTTATTTTTCACTTTGAATATTATATTATTTGTATATATCGAATATTTTCTATTGATATTTAGTAAATTGATAAGCTTAAATATCAATTTGTTCAAATAGACATGGGTAGCGTTGGTAATGTTTTTTTTTGTTTCAATTTGTTTATGAACTATTGACATTTTAAAAATTCTTCTTCTTTTTCTTCTTCTGCACGTGCTAGGTAAGTATACCCGTTACGACACCATCAATCATTGGTCCCTCCATCTTTTTCTCGGTCTTCCGACACTACGCCGTCCTGTAGGTTTGTACAGGTATAACTGCTTTGGAAGGCGGGTATCGTTCATCCTCATTAGGTGTTGTCTCCAAGTTTCACGGTATTCCTCTATTTTTTCATTCAGGTTGAAAATGTCCAAGGCGTTTCGGATATCCGTGTTTCTTACTCTGTCTCTTCGAGTATAACCCATGATTGATCTCAAAAATCTCATCTCAGCGTGTTGTAATCTGCTTTCCAATTTCTTTGTCATCACCCATGTCTCGCTACCATAAGTAACTGTAGGCACGGACATTACCTTATAAAATTTTAGAGGAGTGGCTTTATTTGTGCATTTATTCAATGTGCGCTTGATCGTTCCATTTAGATAGTTAAACTTTTCGATTTTTTCTTGTATATCTCTCTCTTGGTGTAAGTCTAGCGTGCAGCCCAGAAATTTAAAGTTGTTTACTTGTTCGATAGGTGAGTCTTCGAGTACTATTTTAGATCGTATGTAATCTTGTCCCAGAAACGCCATCGTTTTTGTTTTCGGTATTGAGACCATCATATTGTATTTCTTCATTATTTGCTGGAGTTTGTGGAATGCATACTGGAGTGAGTCTTCACTATCTGCTATCAATATTTGATCGTCTGCAAACAGCATTGTTAGAACCCATTTTTGTCTATTGATATTGGAGGAATAGAAGTGTATACTGTTTTTCCACTCTCTCAATTTTAAAAATTAATAATTATAAATAATAAATTATAATATGTATAAAAAATGCAGTTAGTGAAAGTTCCATATTAAATGTTCCACATAATATCAACTTCTGAATAAATTATAATATAAAAAATAAATACCATATTTTATATTTGACATAAGAACAGCTGTTTCCATTTCGCCCGCGCGGGCGAAATGGATCCATTATGCCCGCCCGGGCGAAATGGATATGTTTTCATGTTTCGTATCCAAGGCAAAATCAACAAATATATTCAAAGTGAAAAATAAATATTATTTACCGCATGTCTAAAACGCGTCACTTCACATGTGACTTGGATAAGTTATAATGGTAACTACTATGACTAGTAGTGGAAAAATTTTTTTATATAACAGCTATTTAATTTCAAAGGGGTAAAAATTCACTGACGATATTTTGAATAATTTTACCCCCCAGTAAAAATTCCCTAGGGAAATTTTACCCCCTTAATATTTATCACGGGGGGTAAATATTCACTAGGGAATTTTTACCGGGGGGTAAAATTATACTAGCGAAATTTTACCGGGGGTAAAATATCCCTAGGGAAATTTTACCCCCGGGGGGTAAAATATAAGGGGGTAAATATTCCCGGGTACACCGGCTGTTAACTGATTATATTTTCTTCAGGTCAATTTTAATTTCAATATGAAATGAAAGGGATAAATTCGCTTTACGTGCGGAATTTTTTAATTCCGATCATTACTTCTCGAATTGCAATATCCGCAAAATCTAAGCTCATGCATTGTAATTTTTATCTGTAATCTTATGCTCTTATGCTGCCGTCATACAAAACTGCCTTTATGCAATTTTTCTTTTGTTTTAAGCGATGCAATTTTTTGATATTCTCAATAGTTTATTATTATAATAATTATTGTTTAAGTTCTGAAGTAATAATTCCTATTCCAAGTTCTATAATTTTTATGGCGCATGCTATAATAAAACTAATCCACGCGGTTACTCAATATCCTAGAAAAACATAAATAAAGAGATATAATAAACAAAGAACGAAAGAACTAAAAGTTAATTTTATTTTTGGACATAAATATAAAATATGGAATTGCCAAACCTTAAAATATCACAAAAGTAATGTGTTATTTGAAAGTTTCCAATTATTACGAACGATGGGTGCTCCTACAAGGTATACATAATTTATTTATACTATTTCTTAACAAAAATTTATAAATGCAAATATTTTAAAAATGTTCATAATCAAAATCCATCATAAACTATTTCAGCTTTTTAATATCGCGTAGTAAGAAGGAAAATTTAAAATTCTGACTCTGGCATTTTCATTAAACACACGTTTCACAATTTTACAAAAACTAGAGCAACACTGCCTTCCTTTATCAGGTAACTGTTCAAAAATTAAGTGTTATATAACCTATTTTACATAATTTAACGTCGATACAAAGCATCCTCCTTAATTAAATCGTAATAAAACGTTAATTAAACCATACACTTTCTATTAAACCACAATTTATATTAATTTCTAAATATAAAGAGCACATTTGCTTCTATAATAGTCTATTTTAAATTTACACTTTAATTAACATTGCCTTCACTGTATTCTTCTAATAGTGGCAATGGAACAGAACCTCATTTAAATTTACAGCACAAAATGTTATATTTTAGACTGAAACAAAAATCTAAAGACATATATTTCTACGATAAGCCTGTTTATTTTAATTATTTTACTGTAAATTCTGGTATAGAGTACATTGTTAGAGAAACTTCTCAAAAGCTCAAAGACCAATCCAACTTGATTGTTTTATTTGAAATTAGTTTTAGTAGAATATTATCTAGTTTTCACCAGTATTAATTGAAAATAAAACAAAGAAACTCAGAAATAGAAATTTTAATTATGCTTGGTTGTGGTGAAATATCCGTATTTTTTATAGTGTAACAGACACTAACAAATTTTCAAAAAGAAATATTAATACGTTACATTGGTAATAAGAAAATTTCCTATCGACTTTTTCCCCTATTGATAATTTTATTTTAGTTTCTCCAACTTGGTTTTTCACCTATACTCAATTCATTTCATTTTTAGTGAAAATTATCATCAGACCAAATTTGAAGACCGTAAAAAAATTACGAAGATCACGTAAAACAATTTTATTCAAAATACGAATTATTTAAAATTTTAATAATTGTAGTAAGTTGCTCGGAGTTCCAGAAAATTTCAAATAATTACTTACACCAAACTTTGTGGAAAATATAATTAAAATGAAGATGGTGAAAATCCGCAGTGGATTTAGGCGTTTCGAACCTCGAGAATAAATATTGATTGATGGAAAAACTGTAATGGTACTAGTTTTAATTATTGTGGCTAGATCTCTACAGTACCTGGCCATATTATTAGACTCAAACTCAAAATTTGAATTTTTGTAATTTCGAGTAAAATTATTCAATTTATAATAATGACAATTCTAGTAAATTAAAGTTATTGTATTATAATATATTATTTATTGTAAAATAGTATATTACAGAAATGTTTAACTTTCACACAAAAAATATTTTTAAATTTAAAATTTTAAATTTTAATGGTTTGAGTCTAATAATATGGCAAGGGACTATAGATACCAAAGCTACGTTTTTGAAAAAAAATATCAACGGTGGCGGGGAGCTAGTATTACTTTGCCTCCTCTTCCGTAGAAATATTGATTTGTAAACAAACTAAAGGGTGCTAGCTTTAATATTAGGGAGTTAGTCGGTGCTTAGCTCTATAGAAACGGGAGTTAGTTGGTGCTTAGCTCTATAGAAACGGGAGCTAGCTTTTTGAGCAAAAATATTAGATAGAGAGGGGGGGGGGTGATGATCATTCTGGCACTACCATGCATATATGTTTCTAGCAAATATCAGCTTGCATGGATTTGAGCCATAGTTTCGGCTTGGACTTCTAAAAAATATAATTTGAGAAAACGTGATAAACCAAAACGTATTTGTTAAGTTAATAAATTTATTTTTAGTATTTACAGTTAAATTTATTTCAACTAATTTTTTAAAGAAAAATTTCACGCAAGTAAGAAAGTAAGAAGAAGTAATCTCTACTGGGTATTCTCACGAGAAAAAATTCAGCGCTAACATGTATAAATAGTAGCTTAAATGAAATAAATGAACTAATTAATAATAAAGAACAACAAACAAAGTGAACAATCAACTTCTTTTTCATTCTTGTTTTTATTCCTTTGTTTGAGTAGCTACAATTTTATATAACAAACAATTTATAAAACTAAACGAAAGTAGACAGACATTCTTGAAGTTATTCAGTAAATATTGGAAAGCACGGTGGACTTTTATATTTTAATAACCTAATTCCAAAATTGATTTTTCTAGCAAGAATAAAAATGTTCAAAATGATCGCTACAATTCTAGGTCTGCATCTTAGGAACTGTCCTGTTAAAATGTGATACATTTACTAAATTAAAGTCAAATGTTTTACTTCATCGTTTTACTCATCCGGCTTATCCCCTTGTGATTGCCACCTCTATGGTCCATTTAAAGGGAACTTAAGAAGCCAGCAATTTATCTGTAATGAGCAGGTGATAAAATAATGTGTACCTAAAAATTTTCTTGCGCAGCCAATCACGAGATTTCTTTCACACTGAATTTCGCATGTAGCCAATATATAGAAGAAGTATGAAGAAAGAAGAAGGGAATTTTTTTTTGAAAAATATTTCTTCTTTAGTCGTGATGCTTCTTTGACCGAGTCGTCGTGATCCATCTCTTTATAGAAAGAGATCACATGTATACGCATAGGCCTATGCTTAAACGCATAGGCGTTAGAATTATTTTCAAATACATAGAGAACCTACTTGTTTAACGTGGACTCCGAACCACGGGAAGTGCAATACAATTCATTTTTTAGACGGGCGTCATGGTGATTCTTAGTGATTTGCCATTGCCTTCTGAGGAGAGAAGGTCAGAATAAAGTTCTTACTGTGTCCGGATTCGAACTGTGCATTTCGTTATAGCAGTAGACGCACATAACCGCTAAGCTATGACCGTCTTCATGACAGAAAAAATAATTACGAATTACATTGTAGTTGTAAAAAATAAAAGCCAGGTAAAATTTGAACTTCCCTCGTACATTGAGCCCTACATAATCCTCAACAGGTAACTCTTCAGCTTTCGCAGGTTGCTTTTTATGGTTATTATTACCGTTTTTATTTGCATTTTCTCACTATTATTACCACGTAGTTACAATTAAAATGTTGCAATTTCCAAAAAATTTAATTTAAAAAACATTTTATTAATTTTTAAATCTGAGTTTATTTTTGTTATATAAATGTAGTCTTCAGTTTTGGGAATCTATCATTTTTCAAGTTATATCTTGATAACCCAAGAAGCGTTTCGTAATGTGGCAGGTTTCCATTATTATAATACTGATTTTTGTATTTGATTAATTATTCTGCTGATGCGTAATTCGTTTAAATCAATTGTCAGAGATTTGGGTACTAATCCTGTCGCCGAAATTATTATACTTAGATTGATGTTCTTTCTGCTCTCCACATTTTTGTAATTTTACGTCATAATTTGATGCATTTGTTCATTTTTGTTACATAACAGCACAGCTACATACATTTGTAATTAAAAGTTGTTGATTTTGTTTCTTTTAAATGACGAATCGCGTTTATTGCTAAATTTTTTAAATTGTTTATCTAACATAGACTCTTAACTATTGCGTCGTTGTAGGTAATCAGAGTGAGCAAATAATATGGTATAAAAATTCTCAAGATCATGTTGTGCCAAAGACGTAAACTAATCTAAGAAGCCAATTATTCACAGTTATTCAAAACGGTAATTCAAAAATTAAGGTAGTCTTATAATAAATAATTACTTTCAAAAAACTAACTTACTGTGTTTCTTTTACGTTTACAATTATTTAAATATAATTTTCGGAGTTGATTAAATTTTTATCAGAAAATTTAAAATAGGATTATCCGAAGTAAACGGTACAAAACGAAAAGAATTCAAATTTAGTTTTACATAGAATTCAATTTGTAGCGGAAATCTTAATTTAGAACTCTGTTTTCAAGTTAAGCGTCAGGATGGTTATATTAAAGAAGACGGTAACCGACTGAACGTCTATTTACAAGTAAAACAAGATTAATCAAATTCCTATCTCGAGATTCTAAGTACCTACCTAAGAAATACATTGTATTACCTTCCATAACTTCTTATCTGTGCTACTGCAATTTATTCTTATAATTATTAGTAATTACCTGAATGTAATTTAATGTTAATGTTTACAACAATTTTATTACAAGAAAAGTGGAACAAAAACAAAAGACAGGCGGAGGATTCTATTATCTTCCCATTATCATATTATACCTGCTACTCGTAAACTAAAACTAAAAGTTTAAGCTATATTTAATTATTATTAATTAGTTATTTATTAGTAGGAAATCATAGCACACTTTTATTACATCTATAAAATTTGTTTTGATCTCGACTACGCCTCGATTAAAAGTTTCGCACTTTTAGAAAAATTAATTACACTATTTCAATAGTGCAGGAAAGAAAACCAAAAAATTGGTATATGCAAAATATCCGGACAAGCTGAAATTTGACTGTCCAAAGGAATCCCCCAAATGTTCCCTAAAAATCCACATTGGCTTGTCATTCTGTGGAATATTTTAGCTTTGGCCTACAACTCTGTGTCAATTTACAGAATATACTCCCCGTTGGATGGTTTAACCCAATGGGGGAACAGGAAAAAAAATTTAATTTTTACTAAAAATTATCATCAGACCTAGAGAATTTTCCGTATAAATGAAATTAGGCGAATTATAGACAAAAATATGCATTGGAGGAGTTTAAAATTCCCAATTCGGGAGAAATCGGCAAGGGATCTTAAGGAAATTTTGGGGCTTTTTAAGGCACTTAAAATCACGTCTTTTTAAGTTTTACTTAAGTAAAAATGAAATTAAGCGTGAAGGTATAGGCGAAAATCGCGTTGGAGAAAGTAAAATCCCCATGTGGGGGAGAAGCTGACAGGGAATTTTAGGGGATTATTAAAATATTAAGGCCCAGTTGTTCAGTATATTAGGTTATCTATTAACCCGAATTATTTTCCATGGATACAATTCTTGAAACAATCATTTCTATAGAAAATAACCCAGTTTAAAAGATAACTCGAGATTGAATAACTGACATTAGACATTCTAATTCACATGTCTGCCAAATTTCAGCTTATGCGAATTTTTTCAAGCTAACAATAGGCGTATTCTTTTTACCCGTTTTATTTCAATCTCAGTTACGCAACTGAGACGAAGTGAGCTGAGCCGAACAGAGATTAACTGAGTCAAAGTGACAAAAACATAAGGTGAAAAGAACAACAAAAATATGTACAATACCAACCCATGATATAATAATTTACCTACCAACCAAATTATTTTACAAATTACATAATTTCCAAAAAGATGAAATAGAAACTTATTGAAACCGGCAATTAACATTAAATAACATAAAATAAATAAGTAAAATAAAATAATCCGAGCTATTTCCTACTTTGTCTCAGTTGTAACACTTCGAAATAGCAAGATCACTTGGGTTAGGGTAGCAGGTAATTTTCTCAGTTAAAACTCAATTCGGCACGGCACGGTACATTCGTCAAAACGGACAAAAGAACACCCTTTTAACTGAGTCAACTGAGTATCTCAGTACAATCTCACTTAAAATAGGTAAAAAGAATACAGCTAATGCAGCTTTCCTAGACTATAAAACTATTTTATGCCATCCTATGTCGGAAATTACCGTTTTATGACGACTTTTGCGGTTCGTAATGACCTTCTTCAGTCCCAATTTTCGTTTATTAGTAAATTGAATCACACGGTGTCATTTAAGCTCAAGAGCTCTTAATTAGAACATTTACTTATTGACTCATCAGTCTTTCATGTACTATGTTTTATCTTAAGTTAAAGTTATTTATCGCTTCCTTGTAAGAAATTACGTCATCAGTTTACATTCAGATATTTTTATTGGCGTGTAGGTGTTGAAGTCGCCAGAGCGACCTCTTAGTCTCTGGTGAAAATGGGATTCCCTTGGCAAAGGGAGAAGCCAGCGCTTCCCCCGCTGCTGCGTGAATTCAATTTGCACGCGAGATTGAATGGCTGGCCTTTGTCTCTCGCTATGTAATCCTTCTCAATTAAATTGAAAATTATGTGGATTAAAATTCAAATATGTCAATATTTTATCATAATTTAAGAAAAAAAACGACAGACATAGCATTCCTCGACGCCTGCATGAAAGGCTTTAGATAGCTTTGCTAGCACGAGCTTTTCCATTTTGTAAAATTTTCCAATTTGTAAACGATCACCGGCGCGAAAGAATCTTCCAAAAATTGATTTATTATATGCAACTGTGTAGCAACACTGTAACTAATACCCAATCCAATCTAAGTAGCCGTGGGGTCTTAATGCTGTAACCCTTTTCTGATAATTGACGTTCTAAATCGATATTAGATAATAGGGCGACATACTCGACCTTACGAGTAAATCCAAAGAAACACAAACCCCCAGGATGTTGCTGGTTATTAAACCAATCAGTCGGTGTTCTCAAATGTATTTGAAAACCTTTTGTTCGCAGAACGTTTGCAAAGAAGTGCAAACAACTTGCTATATACCTACTAACCTATAAAAGTATAGTAAACCACATCGATTTGAATTCAGAAAACAACACTTTTAAAATAAAATTTTGCTGGAGGTTTACTCAACTTTCTATCCGATGGGCTGTGGTGTACCACAGGGTATTTTTTCAGCCCATAGATATTTACATCAAATCTCACCATTACAAAATTTACAAATACTGTTACTTTTGCAGACCATACTTTAATTATTCAAACATAAAACAGCTCACGTAAGCATCCCAGGATCTACAGGTTAACAGGTCATACCAGTTAACTTGGATGAGATTCACAAAGTCAATTAGTTATAATCGGTACACGTTACCTTTACGACAAGAAAAGGCTAGTGCCCGCCACATCTTAAACAATAGTGTGTTAGTAGAGGCAGAAGAAGAGAAGCACGTTGGTATTCACTCACATACAAAAACATATATTGACTAAACGAAATAGCTTGGCCTGAAATTAGAGAGATGCATGGTTTCTGAAGCAATGATAAAGTCAATTTGGATATACTATGGTATCTAAATGCCAGGCGAAGGTGCGCTCTTTGATTACCACCGAATATCTACAAGGATCTTCTAATGAAAGCAGTTAGGAAATAAAATTCTGCAGCAAAAAATATTAGATGGAGTTAAGTCTGAATCCAAACCAATTGGCCGCCAACCTTAACAATAACTCATAGATAAAAAAATATTATTTCTTGGAGTTAATTTTCAAAGTAAAACACAGAAGTCATATCATTGGACAAAAACGTTCTAAGACAGGCAGTTTTTGTTAAATTATTTACTGCACTTAAAAAAAAATTTTAATTTACAGGATGTTAACTTAAAATGCTGTAATTGTACAAAATGACTAATTAATTAATAAAATCTTAATAAGATAGTTACAATTTCAGCATATTATACATCACATCTTCGATGATTTATGTTTTGATTTGTTTTTTTTTTTATTATATAATTTAGAATTTGATTTATGTTTATCTTGTACCAATATGGATCTGAAGAAATAAATGCCATTACAAAATTTGACTAACGTCGAAACGCGTCATCCGTTTATAATTAAAGTACCGATGTTTCGGTACTTTGAGTGACAATTGTCAATTTTATTATTTCGTGACGTATGATGTACTGAAATTGTATATATCTATCAGGTAAGATCATCACGATAGATATTATTATTTAATTTTATGCATTTTATTTACATTTAAAAAAAATTAAAATATTTAATTTCTTTCCCAAAAATATTATTTTGTAACTTTCATAACATCAGACTGTAAATTCATTTAGAAGACTAAAAGTTGTGTGTTGTGAATATAATTCGATCAAATGCTAATGAACACTAAGGTTCATGAATATATTTACCAAAATTCTATTAAATTCAGTTCAGTTGTTTATTAGAATAACACTATAACCGCACCCACGCTTTTCGATCTAAATTTTCCAATAACTTTACCAATCATCTATACAACATCAAATTCGAGTAAAAAATAACAAGAATTTCTATTTGTTATGTTTTTGTTGTCATTGTTTTAATTACTTACGATATGACATTGTGTAATAAATTAACATTTTTTTAGATAAGATGACTTGATTTTCACAAAAACTAAGTTTTTATAATAACAAACACTTTTCATGAAAACTGTAACAAACTGTTAAGCTCTTCATGTTCAGCGACGAAAAGAAGTTTTAGACAATAATCAGTTTGTCAGAGCGATCCATTAAATCATTGTTATACATTATGAAACTTTTCATTGTATACTAAATTTTCCGTATTGTTAAAACAAAAAGTTGTAGAAAAAAACTAATATAAAAAAGGAAATATTTAATTTTGTTGTCAAAATCTATATATACTGCTTTCTTATCGATTTGTTTATAAAAACATACATAATATAAGCATATACATTTTTATTTTCACATTCTCGAGTCTTTATTTCAATTTTTATTTTCACATAAAAGATATGCCGCCCACCAAAAGCTACCTTCTCGATTATTTATCTCGCAATAATCTCAGGCATGATGCCTCCACCTCCCACGTCAAATGGAAATCGGGTATGCTACCTCTAAAGAACTTGGCCGCCCGGCCATCCTATAATTGGGCATCGCTCGAAGTGAGTCCCAACATAAACAGGAAACTCTGGCACTTACTCCTATTGGGCATCAATCAATCCTGTTTTGAGATAAAAGTGCACTACTTTTAAAGATTGCCGTAGTATCAGGGAACAAGAACAAAATGACCACAGAAAGAAAAAGTAGAGGATCAAGTATTAAGACCTGCGGAATGCCACTTATTCTGACCATACAACTTTAAAAAATGACCATAAATAGTCACTGTTTAAATCCCGATAGTACATGTAAAGAGAAGTTATTTCCTCACTCACCCAGCGACTTCCCATACTACCTGAAAATCTTACATTTTGCATGAACGTTAGTTCGGTATTCAGGCTCCGAAAACAATCTGAATCGTACCAATGACCAGGAACCCATTCTTTAATTTCCAGTTTTCAGATTTTTGCGAAGAAATGTGATCGGCCAGGTGAACCTATTATAGGTGTTATATATAGGCTATTATAGAAATGGCATTAGTACTCCCCCTCGAGACCATACCAACCTTTACTCCCCTTTCATCCATTTTCTGGGAGCAATATCTTGTTCATTTCTCTTTCTGTGCCTCATTGATTTATAGGTAATCCTTTAATGCCGTTATAGTTGATGTCCTTTCCACGAAGCCCAATTTCCTCGGAGAGTGATGCGGATTCATATAATCTCATAGTCATTACTTAATGACTTTTTCTAAGATTTTCCGAAAACTGGTAACAAGATGATTGGTTTATAATTTTTAGTGTTTTTGCTATCCCTCGTTGCGCTTTTTGGAAGTATCCGGAGCACTCCTATCTGGCCACAACTTGGGAAAACAGGTCAATTTTAAATATGAATTGTAAATATTCCGTAACACTAGCTTGATAAAATCGAAGATCCTTTTATAAGTACTATCTGTCTAATTTCCACTACATTGGGTGTCAACCGAACACTTGCAAGATCTAATATTGCGTCGGGAAGTGGGCCGACCGGTATGACCTTATCTATAGTTGCAAATCGTAATCTCCGACTGAAGTCGAATGATGAAAGCTATAGGTTTTTATAATTATATACGAGCGTAAAACTGTTAGGTGTGGTAAAGGACCAAACAACTATATCCTACACATCACCATTTGATCACAATCCTTCTGAGCAGCGCCGTAGCAAGCTCTTCGGGCGCCTAATGCAAATTTGAATATATACGTCCCCCTTCCAAATGATTTTTATCATTTTGAAAATTTGTCAAGGTTTAGCGCCCTCATTGCGATGGCGACTGAGGCATTTGCCTCACCCTTGCTACGGCGCTGCCTCGGAGTGAAGTCGTTAGATGGACCTGGTTTTCATGTTTTACCAAAATCTACTAAAATGCGGCTGAAGGGCGAACGAACACGTCCTATAACATCTGGTTGCTATTCTCCCGACTTATGGCTTACCCGTAGGGTCACGAAGTCACTTTCATCCTAAGCAGAGCACTTAGGGTGCTAATTTATTATTGTCGCAATTTCCCAAATGATCGCAATCACGTTCTAGATGGTAAAGGCGACCGTAGGCCGCCTGTGCCAGCCGATATTATTGCAATATTAATCTTCCAAAGCTTTAACTTGCAGTTTGTTATAAAATCAATAAATTGCACTAAGGATAAGCAAAATACATCTAAACTACATTGTACATAATATATGTGATTAAAAAAACTACACTATAATGTACAATTTAACAAAATATAAATAAAACAGTAAACAAGTTTAAGTTGAAATCCGCTTTGAACTTTAAGCTTATTAAAACCAAAAGCATTTTAAAGGTCGCTTTTGCTTTGTTTAATAAAAGCGAATTTTGCGTCGAGGAAATCTAAACTTAGTCAATGAAACAACTATAAAACCAAGAAGGCGCTTTCTAATTGCATTTACTCCCGGATTTACAGTAGCAATATAACAATACAATAATATAGTACTTATTCGTTCAATAGTAAATGCTGTAGCATTAATCATTAAATAAAATGTTCTTTTATATTACTGCTTTCATATACTTCATAATATATAAATATAAAAAATTATTTTGGACATACCTATTATTAAAAAGTAATTTATTAGGAAGCGCAAAACTAATCGCTTATAAGAGGGTAACCGTTTTCAACCTTAAGCATCGGAATCTCGGTGATTTTCAAATTACAGTCAAGTTGCGTATTCTTATTCTGAACAATAATCTGAAACAAAATTTTACCAGTCATTGTTAGTTTTGAAGTTATTGAAAAAAAATTGAAAATCGTAATTTTCGTTTTAATCTTTTAAATTGAAAACCGATAAATCCAGGCATTACTAACCAGAACATTATTAAGGCACTCTTTACGATGAAACTCAATATTCCATCGAATTTGTTATGTGTCCTACGTTTTTGAATAGGTATAACTTTTTTTATTGTGATCCAGGGATGCCACCCTCCCAAAAACAGTGTATCAACTCGGAATAATATAGTTTAATGCGAAATTACGTTACTGAATATTGAACAATTCGACCAAAAAGTGAAAATTTTAATAATCCCCATCCATCATTATTGCAATCCACGAGCCGCAACTGAAGAATATGTAAGTTAACCCCCCCCCCCCTAAGGTAATAAATTTTCAAAATTAATTTGATTTACCTCCACCCTTTCAGGGCGGGTGAAAGGCTGGTAAGGAATGTTGAATAACACTCCCTACGAAATACTGGGTAGCTAACGGGAAGGGATGAGGGCGAGTTATCGGCGCCTTACAACCGATACAATTTCAGTTATTCGTCGGGCTAGCTCCTAGTCAGAGATGAAAAAATGTAAAATGCTAAAAAACCAAGCGCCAAGCCTCGGATGCTGGATGGTTATTACCAAAGACGATTTATACAAAGGAAATGGACATGGAAAATGGGTACGTGAAATGTTCAAGGCATATGTAGGTAATAAAGAATATGAAATTTCAAATCACCTGACTAACCTAGATATGGACATGGAATGCCTAACAGAAACCAAAAGGAAGGGCCATGGAAAAAAAACTAAAGAACTACGAGATGGTCTGGGGTCTCCAAAGAAGAGAGAGCGGGAGTAGTAATTGCACTTAGTAGTAAACATGCCAAAAAAGTAAAGGGTTTTGAAGCTATACGAGTATTACGGAGAGATTCATTAAATTAACTTTGAAGGTCAGGAATCAGGAAATAGTAATATTGGGATTATATGAATCAATAGAAGATTCAAGAAGAGAGATTAAGGATGTATTCTACCAAATTATAACTGAACAACTGGATAAGATAAATGGCAAACAACAAGTAATAATGGCGGGCGATATCAATGCCAGAATAGGAACTAAGTGTGGAGACTATGTTGTGGGCCAATTTGGTGAAGCAGTTAGAAATGAAAATGGAGACAGACTTATAGGCATACATATGCACACAGTACAACTTAAAGATATGGAACTCTTTGTTCAACCATAAACCTATCTACCAATTTACATGGGCAAGACCATCATTGAATCAAAAATCTGTGTTGGACTATACCATCACCAAGCAAATATAGAAAACATAACGGATGTGCGCGTCAAGAGGGGAGAAGATTGTGGATCGGTAGTAGCAAGGATCTCCATACCTCCTAGATGGAATGATAACGAGGATATGGAAGGATATAAAGAAAACACTGAGAGAGTACAGCGAGTAAGATAAAATTCGTATTTTCTAGACGATGAAACTACAAGACAGTTGTGAACCGTTCTTTGTGTGCACAGTAACCTATTTGCACGCATTTCAACTTAAATTTAACGGCGTTCAACGGCGCCCATTCTGCTTCACCCTTTAGGGTGCTTAACTGATAAAGAATTCAAGTTAAAACGATGGCTCATCAATAAGGCGTCCATTCATATAGACTGATGACTAATAGAAAAGATATCGATTGCGTCGATTCCGGTTGTAAAATTTTTTTATTAATTTTTATATACATACATTAACTTCATACTGTCTCTTTCTTTATAACCTGCTCTTGCCCATTGCAGAACATAAGTCTCTTTAATTTCTCACCAGCCTGCCCTGTTTTGCGCCACCTTTAGGCAATGCTTTTTATGTAATCTAGCCATTTCTTCTGGAGTTTAGCGACGCTTCTTTTGGACTTATTGGTCAATGAGTTATTCAGTTTGTCGTTATTCATTCTGGTGATATGTCCTACCCAACTCCACTACTTCAGCCACTCTTTTTAGAATGCCCTGCCATCATCTAAAATAGAACTATTTCAATTGATTTAAACAATAAAGTCAGTTGTTAGAGATAGAAAGTATATTGAGATGTTATAAAAATGAATTTATTTGTTGTTATAAATTATTATTGTTTTTAATTTGTATTTAATCAAGCTCAAGTATTAGATAATAAAAATTGGAAAATTAAAAAGCTCAGAAAACAAATAATATGAATTAGCTGTGCATATTTATTTAAGAGGTCCGTTGTGTACATTTACCAGTTATTGTAAGAGTTTGAAAGATTCAATGCACTCTTACCAACTCTACTGGAACCTGTACGCATTTACCGGTAAATGTGCACATTTTCCTGTTCCTTACATTTACCATAATAATATAATACAATCTATATACGTATATTATGACGTATTTGTCTACTGTTTCCTTTATTGTTTCTATAACGTAATCGTCCATTTTGAATTTATTTGTACTAATTGCTATTATTTTGGGCTATACATTTGGTTATATTATATCCCTAATTTAAGACTAGAGCAACTCTTTCTTTCAGCCTTTATAATTTCAAAGGCATCCTTGCCCTTATAATTGTTTTTCAAGTGCTCTTGAGAAGCTCATTCACAAAAAATTTGGAAAAATTGTGATTGTTCATCTTTTATCCACATTATACCTATTATCGCATTTTTCTTCACGCCTTGGAGAAATTAATTAGTCAACAATAAATTTTTGTTTCTTATGGGCGCCATATTGAATTTTTACATTTTTGAAAACCTACGTGTTTCAGATTACGATGATGTACATATAAAAATCATGTGTGAAGTGTGATACTTAATCGTAATCAGAAATAAAAACTCATTACTGAAATAAAGCTGAATTTAAAAATGTGGCGCCCATAATAAAAACTAAAGTTAACCTTCGTTTCCCTACCCTGTATTATGACAAATACAATAGTATGTATATTATTTTTTCACGCCTAGTTTTATCAGATTTCAATTTAAAAGATTAAAAGGAAAATTACAATTTTTTATAAATATCTTCAAAACTTGCTTTAGTTTAACAGACTTTGTATCCGAGATCCCTTTGATACTTCCAGTCGAAAAAAACAATGCGTACTCTGTATAAGAATTTTTAATCCTAATTCAAAATTGATTAATTGCAATTTGAAGTTGTGAAGGTATAGATGTTCCGTTTGATTATGAATTAATACAGAAGTCCGATTTTTAAATTTGATTTTACATTATCCTTTTTATGTGACTACCTAGTATGTATCTAGTATTGCAAATTAAAATTTTACTAGATGATTTGTTTTATTAGAAAATACCTAATAAATATTTATTTACTTAACTATGGCATACTCTTTATTATTGTTGTAACAATTTTACATTGACACTTTCAAAATGCAATTATCTACTGCACTGTTTAAACATGCGAACGTTTTTACAATACGATATTACAATAATGAATTACAGCTTATCAAGAAAGAAACCGAAGTCCATTTGCAGCTGCATGTGCCATCAATGTATTGGCAGCTTGTTGGGTTTCTAAAAGAATTCTCGTTTCGTTCATCCACTGAAGAGCCACACACCGAGAAGCACCTTGTAACAAATTCATATATCGCAATGTTTGGGCAAAATCTCCTCTATCCAACCAATACCTATAAATAAATCATTAACACATACATCACAAGCCATGATTTCGTACAACTTTTACCTAGCTCTTTGTAAAATGTCATTAGTAGTAAGACTGCTAAAATCAACTTTCTCGTCATCTAGTTCTGCTTGGGGAATCGGGTTTGCCGATTTCAAAAGCAGAATCGACTGCAAAAATGACAAAATGTGTAAAGGTAATCTTGCACCACCTTCCGGAACTAAAGCTAATTGGCGAGCTGATTTTTCTACATTTATAAAGCGCTCTCTAAGTGCATCTTCAGGAAAAACGCCTCTCTCCGTTGCTTCTTTCGGAATACCAGCCAGCACAACATTGACCAACTCATCTCCCGTAGCTTCAATTAAATATATTTTATTATCAACCAACAATTTTATAAGAACTAAGCTTACCTGCCGCTTGCTTGACAGCTGTAATTTCAGCTTCTAAGGGTCTCAATTGTTCAGTCCACGGTAAACCTGGGCATCCAGCTTTCAAAGCTCGGAAAAGTGATTGACAAGCACTCCACAACACTTGAGCTTGCCTCGAATATTTATCCGTCTCCATACGTGCTAAAAGGATAAATAACTTGTATATATTGTGATAAAACTGGGAGGACAATAAAAGAGAAAGGGAAAACTGTCGTAAATCCAAAAATTATTTCCTATCTGTTTTATGCTTTACAAATACAAGTCATACCTTCTGGATCCGAGCCTTTGTAACAAATTAGCAGCATAAAACACATAAGCTATGTTAAGATTGAGAAAAATACTGTTAAATATTTTATTTACAATAATTATTTGGTAGAATTTATAAAATTTATAACACTTACAATTAAATGTGCAAGGTGAACAAAATGGTGCCCTTGCATCTCATATCTTATCAAGTTTATTTAAATTAGATGTTTTAAAAGTGAATAAAAATGGTAGGTTGTTGTTAATTTTTATTTAAACCTACCTTTTAATGCATCATCCATCCCCTTAACGCGACCAGCTAAAGCAGATAACTGCATTTTGAATCTGCACCTCTCTTCCGTAACTTTTTCATTAATTTGACGAGCAAAATCCCTCTGCAATTCTATTTCCCTAGTTTTTATAGCTTCCTCCAAGTGGTCTTTAAATGTTTCCGATTGAAGCCTCAACTGCTGGCGTAATTCCCGTTCTGAATCCACACGCAAACGCAAGCACTGAAACATAATATGTAAATAAACCGTTTCGATAAAAAAACCAAAGCTTACCCGTTTTTGGAAATCTTCTTCTAAATTTTTTTTTTCGTTGTCCACAAGATGTTGAACCTGGGTATCTGATAAGATGTCTTTGTTACCTTTTCGTGCTGAATCCATGGCCGTTTTTATCTTTTGATCTTCGATTAGTTGCATTTTGTAGAGTTCCTTTTGATAGTACAGAACATTTGCAAAGGCATGCAAAATAAATAAATCTAATTCACCACCTTGCAATTCCAATCGTTTATCTTTAATATTAACACTTGGAAAAAGTATTTCAATTTCATCGATAAAGTGATTTCTAGCCTCTTCCACTTTCTTCCAATACTTATCCGTAATGTTGGTTTTCAAACGCTCCTTATCTAAATCCTTCTTTGCTTTTTCTACATCTTCCAAAACTTTCTTGATGTTAAAATTTGCTTGATCTTTAACAACATCGGGCGCACAAACTTTTGGGTCCTTCAGTACCTCTTTTAATTTTTTCACCAATTGGTTAGTTTCTCCCAAGAGTTTGTTCGCATTTTCCAAAGTTTCTTGCTTTTCTTTTGTAGATTCACGTAGAGCACTCCAAGCAGAGTCATCCAAACGTTCGATGGACTCTTCGATTATTTTTTGAACGTCTGCATTGTACGTTTTCAGCGCTTTTACGGCATTATCAAATGTTACTACAGTATCGCATGCGGTTTGTGCCATTTTTGATTCCAACTCGGCTATACTTCTAGGATGCGTTTCTAATAACTCCTTTTCTATTGGCTTCTCATCATCTTTTCGACAACAGTAAAATATGACTTTGGTTGCAAAATAATACGTAAACAAGGCTTACCTATGCAAATACTTGGTTCGTTACTGCCAGGAATCATTCGCTCCACTCTAATTTCCGAGTACATGGGTTCTTTAAGTTTCTCTTTGGCTAAACTTGAGAAAGCCGGAGCAGGTGCTAAACAAAAGGAAAACGATATACGTTTTATAATTGTATAAATACTTGCATAACTTACGTATATACTCTTTGGGAACGTGCGTAATTTTTTCTTGTTTGCTGAAGATATTTTTCATAAAACGTAGAAAAGATTCCTTAATTGCATCTAGCAAAGCGATCAAGCTTTGCAAGTAAGAACAATCCTCTTGAAGTATGAATTTAATAAATTCATCGCTATAGGGTACGTTTTCGCCCAACCACTCTCTGAATTCAGGATTATAATTTGCATAGGCCACGGTACCACCAGTTATTAAAGTAACCGCTCCCACGGTGTATATTAAACCAGTGCCAGTACCTGGTTTAGGTACAGGAGGTGGACATAAGTTGGGCTTCTCTGATTTATGTCGAATCGATTTGTAATATTTGACATACTTTTGCGAGAATTTCTAAAATGACATAAAATTATTTCTATTTTGATTAACAAGTTATGACATTGGAACTTGGAATAGCATTATGATGTAAATTGGTGTACTTGAAAAAAAGTAAAATAATATAAATACCTGTTTTGATATGCCTAGTGGTACTCCTCTGACAATTATCTTGTACATATTTTGTTATTAAATTATATAAAGTCAAATCAAACGAAACACCTGAAATATCTGGTGATAAATCGGTCGAGTACTGGTCAAATGGTCAATGATGACGAAAACAATTTACTTCTAGATTTTGTAGGGTTTACAAGGATTTTGAGGTTGTTCTGTATTCTCGGCGAAATTTACTAGGTATTTTACTTGACGATTTTAATCAATCGCGTGTCAATCTGTCAATTTTAATTTCCCATCTTAAACAATTGGGTTTTTGATAAAAATTTCGGAGGTTAACTTTTGGTTAGTTTTTTCTAAAATTTTTCATGTTACCTACTTCTTCATTACATAATTCACTAAATTTAGTTGAAATCAAAACCCAACGGCTCCCTCTGCGGAATACGAGTGTAAATAGTCGATAAGAAATTAACAAAACTAGATATAAGGTAGGATCCTGTCAATTAGAATTGCAATTATTATTGGTAAATAAAAAATCGAAAACAAAATTAATTCTAACATAAATAAAGTTTTTATTGCAAAAATAAATACATTTGTTCAATTTATTCTTTACATTACAATAATACATTATTATTGATATGTCAGTGTTTAGTTTGAAAGGACACCGGAAGAGGCCGAACAAGGCTGAAAAAGAATATAATGAGAGGGAAATTTTATTTCAAAATGTTATCGATTGAAGGCAAAATTTTAGGACAATCCACAAGGCGTTCTAAAGGACTATTGTAGTAATAATTGGGGGTGAGTTGGAATAAATCTTATAATCCTTATTTGAACTTCTAAAAAGACGTAGTAGGTAATAATTCTTCACGGGCTAGAGACCCCACGCCAAAAAATATTTCTATCAATATTTGTAAATATCTCGGTTTTCGTTCACTTTAGAGCAAAATAATTCAAAATAAAGTAAATTAAATTATCTATAGAAACGATCTTATTCTTTTAAATCGATCGATACATTTAACTTGTATTAATTTTATTATTTGGTATTTTGCGTCTCCTCATGCATTTGTAATGCATTTTTGTTTAAGCCATTTAATCAGTTTATACGAAACCGAAATATTTATAAATATTCATAAAAATTTATCTTTCGGATGGTTTTCCCTGACAAATTCGCGATCGCTAAACTGTTCAAAAATTAATGTTTTTTGCAAAGGTTCAAACAAAGATAATAAATTTTATTTCAGAAAAACTACACAAAACTTATATTTTTATAAATATTTGTGAATATGTCAATTGATATAAATTTTGACTCCCTAGCGCTTAGCGCCCCGAATTTGGCTGCCATAGTGGAACATTTTTACGAACATTCGTGAATATCTCAGTTTGAGTGCACTTTAGAGCAAAATATCGAGTTATTGAAAATAAAGTAGACTAAATTATCTAGAGAAAAGATCTTATACTATTTTCTGGTTAATTAAGCGGTTGCGGAGTTACAGCCATCAGAGCACCTGCGCGGTATATATTTAAAATTATTTATGCAATATTGTCGTCGCGAAAAAAGGGTCTCTAAATGGTAATAACTCTAAAATGAGATATTTTTCATTTAAACTCTTTAATTTTGCATCAGAAAAGAGCCTCTAAGTTTTCGACATCGGGCTCGGACCGGAACAGATGCAAATCAACGCCATGAATTGACCGTTTCCTATGCATTCTATGTCCAAAATAGAGGCTCACACATAAATGAAAGAAGATTAAATTTTATGTTAAACTACGTCTAGAACAACTTTCTAACCCTAATAAAGCCTTAGTTGTGAGCTTTCAAAGTTGATCACTTTTTAACGTGTTTTAAAGGGTTTTCAGGTTATCAATGTTTTTATCCGTTTTTCACATTGATTCGTTTTATGTACGCCTCACGTTAACAAAAATATAAAATAGGATTTAAAGTAACTAAAAATGTGCGTAAAACTAAAAATAATATTGTTCTAGTCTTAGTGCTTTTAGAGATAAACCCGGAGGAACAAGAAAAAATTTATTTGATGAAAATTATGTAAATTGCGTAGAATTAAGTCCTCTATAAGTCCGCCCTTTCCTTTATCGCTTTTATTAATAGGATTTCCATAAAAAAAACTATTTTCAAAACTTAAATTTAAACATTTTCAGTAAAAATTTAATGAAAATTTGAGTTCTTTAGTAAGCCATTATGTCCAAAACTATTCGGGTTACAACGTTCTAATTTTTTTAGTTGAACTTGAATTTTATTCTCTATATTTTAAGCTATATTCAATTTGTACTTCAGGTGCACTTCTTCTTCTTCGCATCAGGGATTAGGCCTTTAAGCCTGTTCCGACTTCTTATTGCCATCGCTTCCGGGGTCTTCCCTGGTCTCTCTTTCCTCTAGGACGATATTGATATGCAAGCTTTGGGTCAGTAAAACTTTATTTTGACCGTCTCCCCTCGGAAGGCAATGGCAAACCACCGAGGTGTAATCTGCTTGGAACAGCCTCTCTGGAGATGAAGTGTATACACTTCCCGCGGTTCGGAGCCCGCGTTGAGCAGTAGGTCCCCTATGTGTATGATAATACTTCAAACGTACAACACATACATAGGAGAGAGGTCGCCGTAATTGTTCTATTAAATTTCTTCCATTAAAATTTTCTTTAGACGTACCTGAACTTTTCACATTTTTTGAAAGACGTATTGTAAATCTAAAAGAGAAACAGAAATAAAAAACTAGCTGCTAGTCCCTCCGTGTCGCCCCTGCTCTTCGATTCGTGGACACTCGTTACTTATCTTTTGCAGGTGCAATGAGGACGGTCAAGTTTTATTTAATATAAATCGGTTAAAATGACTTAAAGGCATGCGTTGTACATATTTTAGAACCCGTGGAATATCAATTAACGACATTATTAAGTAAAAGAATTTGAAATATATACCGCGCGCTCTGATAGCTGTAACTCCGTAACAGCTAGATTGACCAGAAAAAATATAAGATCGTTTCTCTAGATAAATTAATCTACTTTATTTCTTATTCAATTTGCAATAAATGCACTCTGAATTGCATCCAAACCGAGTTTTGCACAAACATTTGTAAATAGATAAATATGTCATTCTTCACTTGGGTTTACCACTACGGCGGCAAAATCCGGGGCGACTAGAAGGTAAAAAATTAGTTTTCCTTTTTATAGGTTCTCATAGAGGTAATAATTGTCTCCATTTTTTTACCCAATAAAATACTTGTCGACTGGCCTATTTAGCACACATAAAATATCAAATTACGAAATTAAAAATGAAGAATGGAAAATATAAACCATACGCTTTTATGGCTATAACTCTACAATCAAACAATTAACAACAAAAAATGTAAGATATTTCCACTAGAGATTTTACAAACCACCGAGGTAGTCTGCCAAGAAAATCCAACTCGAAATTAAGTGTATTATACTTCCCGTGGATCGGAGCCCACGTTAAACAAGTAGGTCCTCTATGTATGTGAAAACAATTTGAACGCAAATCATATGCATAGAAAGAGATGGGTCACCAAACCCTCATTAGGGTAAAAGGACCGAGAAAGAAAGTACCTACTTGCCACAGTTTATATCTGGGTACCGAGTCAAAGGCTTTTTCTATATCTTAAAGGTTAAATGGAGCTCCTGTCCCATTGAAATTCTCTTTTCCTTTAGTTGTTGGAGAGTAAAAAGGTTATCCACACATGATCTTCCAGGGACAAAACCACTCTGACCTTCTCCTATTTTGCCTTTTACTTCCTCCCTTAACCTGCTCTGTAGTATTTTGCTGAATAATCTACTCAAGGTACTATAGTGACACTCAATCATCGATAATTTTTTTTGGATCTTGCTTGTCTCCTATTACATGGGTGCTTCAATTCCTACCTCCACCGATTCAAACGACGAGAATCGCCGGAGTGCTTCTATTGCGATGATGAGGAAGACGACGCATTCCATACCATCTTCGACTGGTCGAACTGGTCTGAAGTAAGAAATAAATACAGCATCGAAGACCTGAGCCCCGACACCCTAGTAACAGAAATGCTATCATCAAAGGGTGATTGGTACAGAGTTGCTGATGCCCTAACTGAGATCATCCGTACCAAGCTGGAAGATGAGAAGGTCATCGAAGCAGCTCTGGGTTCAGATCACGAAGACTAAGAAATATCCTTATTGATGACAAAGCTGAATAATAAGGATATGGCACGACAACATCGCAGGTTGACAGCTGAAGAAATACCGAGAGGTTAATCCGGCTGTCACCGGGGAGGGGGTTTTAGTGAGTAAGAATTTCACACTACCATCCCAGATTGGGGTGGTGCCTAAGAAGGTTCCCCCCTCCTATGCACTGGAAAAAAAGTATAATAATTAGTAGAGCATGGTGAATAACAGGGTGACCAGACGTCGCGGAATGCTTGGGGCTACCCCGACTTCGATTTCGATTCCACGGTCGATTTCCTGCGCCCCGATCTTATGATGATGCCCAGCAACGATACGACGTTGTTTAGATACTGAAGAAACAGGAGTTTAAATAAAAATTAATCCACATGTACTATTCAAAATCCAAAAAATCAATTGCATTATCAGAACCACAAGAGCTCGAATGTGATTCTAGCCACATTTTCTCTAATTGCTCTAACAGCGTAAGATATAAAAATGTTGGAAAGGCCAAAAGAATTCATGGTCAAAATACGCACATTTTCTCTTTCAAATATTTTTTGATATCTTGCACCGTTTTCGAGTTATTACAGAAAAGCTGAGTTGAGTCATACTCGAGCTCTCGTGGTTATTATTATATTTGTGTAGTGCTATTGTATCTATGTAAATATTAATGTTTATTTATTCATATATCAATTTGCCAAATTTTTAATCTGGTCAAAAAGAGATAGAAATACCTATGTCTTGTGCAAATATCTTGACCCCTTTAAAATTTTGAAGCGATTTCAGATTTTCTGAAAAGAACCATTGTAAGGCCTAACAGATAAAAAACCGATTCATTTTAATGGTTACTGGCGTAAGAACTTCTCTCTCTCTCCAGTCGCATCCTCATGACTGAGGAATCGTGATCCAAATGGCTCATTCGCAGCTGCCCACCATGCTTTTCCATTTTTGCCGGTCTTCTGCATCTCTTATTGTTGCCTGTAGGGGTCGCTTGGTTATGCTTTTTATTTGATCAATCCATCTACTGGGTGATCTATCTCTAGGTCTTTTACCCTCTACCTTGCCCTGAACTACCAACTTTTCCAGGTTTGACCCGTCTCTACGCATCACGTGTCCAAAATATTGCAGGATGCGTCGTCGGCATATGGTTGACAATCTGTCCTTTATTTTCAACTCCTGTAATATCGACACGTTTGTTCTTTTTGCTGTCCATGGGATTCTCAACATTCGCCTCCAGCACCACATCTCAAATGCGTCAATGCGACGACCGTCTGCCATTTTGATGGTCCATGACTCTACGCCGTACAAGAAAATTGAGAAGATTAGGGTTTTAACTAGATGAATCTTGGTATTCAAAGTAATTTGCCCGTCGATCCATACTTTCCTCAATTTTGTCATGGCTCCGCGTGCCATTGCCGTGCGTCTCCTGATTTCTCTTTCCGATCCCCCGTCACCGTCCAACAAAGAACCAAGATATAGGAACTCGTTCACCACTTCCACTTGCGGTAGTCGATTTCCCGTTGTTATAGTGCTACCTCTATCGATAATCATAAGTTTAGTTTTTTCTAAGTTCATCGTTAAGCCTAGGGCTTCACTCTCTTTAATAACCAATTGTAGCATCTCGGCGAGTTCGTCTTCATCGTTGGCCAGCAACGTGGTATCATCAGCGTATCTCAGATTTGTTATTCTTCTTCCACCGATCGACACGCCCCCCTGATATTCACCTAGAGCCCTTCTCATGATGTATTCACCATACACGTTAAAAAGCCTAGGGGATAGAATGCAACCCTGTCGCACTCCCTTCTGTGCTTTAAAAGGTTTCGATTCCTTGTCATTTAGTTTTACAATTGCCTCATTGTTCTTATATAAACTCTGTATGATTGCTATCAGATGATCTGGAACACCCATCTCCTTTAGTACCCGCCATAGCTTGTCCCACCGTACACAATCGAAGGCTTTTTTATAGTCTATAAAACAGAGGAGCATGGGAATATTGAACTCACGAGATTTTTCTATCAGTTGTCGCATATTAAATATTTGATCTCTAGTTCCCCTCCCCTTTATGAAGCCTGCCTGTTCAGGTGGAATCTAGTAGTCCAGATATGTCTGCAGCCTTTGGTCTATTATACGCAGAAGTATTTTGCTTGCATGAGACATCAGTGAGATTGTTCGGTAGTTTTGACACTTTCTTGTACAGCCTTTCTTGTGAAATGGTATAAAAACTGAACTCGTCCAGTCACTAGGCCATTGTCCCGTTCTCCAAACTTTGTTGCATATGTTTAAAAGTATCCGAACCCCATCATCTCCCAATGCCTTTAGCATCTCGGCGGATACCTCGTCATTCCCATAAGCCTTGTCGGTTTTCAGACGTCGTATGGCATACTCGATTTCATTTTTCATGATATCTGGCTCCTTCTCGTCTCGTTTAAAGCAAAACTTTATACTATGGTCATCTTTCCTGTCTTGATCGATATATAGGTCCTCACAGTATTGTCTCCATCGTTCCAGTACCTCTTTGTCTTCCCTCAGTAGTCTGCCACATTTATCTTCTATCACCAGCGTTTTTGGCTTGAAAGTTCGTGTTAGCGTTTTCACTTTGTCAAACAGATCTCGAGTGGCGTGTGTATTGTGATAATCTTCGATTTCTCTGCATATCTTGCCAATGTACTCGTTTTTATCACATCTACACTCCTTCTGTATTTGCTTGCAAAGCCGGGTGTATATCTCTTTCTGCTCTGTGGATATCGGTCCTTGTTTCCGTAACTCTTTTCGCTTTTCAATCAAGGCCAGCGTCTTTTGTGTAATCCATATTTTGTTCTTTCTTCCTCTTGTCGCGCTTGCTGGTCTCTCTTGAACTTCCCTTACTGTTTCTGTGATAGCGCACTTCAGACTTTTCCATTCTTGGTCAGGACTATTTTGATGTTTATTTTCACTTTGCGTTTTAAGTAGTTTGGGCTTAATCTTTGCCTCAAATTGTTGAATCTCCTGCCGTGAGAGCTTGTTAACTCTATTAGATCGCTTCAAATTTTTTAGTTTTATTCTGAAATCCGCCGTCAGCAACTGGTGATCAGATCCACAGTCGGCCCCAGGGTATGTCTTGCTGTTCAGGACAGACGATTTCCAACGCGAGTGAGAACTTACTGATGGATTAATTATATGAAAACTACTCTATTAGTCTCAAAAGTGAATCATTTATCTTTAAAAAATTAGTAAGTTGCCATTTATAATTTACAAACATATTACATTTTCCATACTTTGCGTGTCGAAATGTTGTAAGAGCACAGCGACATTTTTAAAACTTACGGTGGATTCTGAACCACGGGAGTAGACGAATTTTTCACTTTCCCTGAGGTCAACATGTAGACATTTGGTGGGCGAAAAATCGTTCTTAGGCAGTAAGTGCCTCCACGACAATCGAACCCGGTAATGAAGCTCCCTCAAATCGTTCGACCACTCGTCCACATTCAGTTGGAATTTTTGATTTAAATATTTTTTATATTCCAAATTTCCATTGTACAATTATGTGCAACTCTCCTTTGTTGCCAAAAATGTTTGTTTAGAAAATAACCGAATTGATTATTTTCATAAAAACTTAGAAATAAAAAACAATTGGTTGTACGAAAAATAAGTTATATACAAGGTGACCTCAGTTTTGTGGCGATTTTCGAGTTTTCTTTCCAGACGTCGCACAATGAGACGAAGAACCAGAAAAATATATTGCATCGATTGAGTCGATTAAATTTTGAAGCCCACTGATTGCGAGACTCGGCGAATTCAGCAGCACTTAGCTTGAAAGCGTCAAAGGGCGACCGCAGGCTGAACAGTCTCATAAAGAAAGCTAGAAAGGCAAGCCGTAATGCCGCTCTTGACTGGTTAGTTTAGAATAATAAAAATATATTTGTAAATTACCCCATGAATTAATTTTTTACTTCTGTTTTAGTTATTCAATCTTTTAAAATGTTAAAATTTGCCTCGAAATGGGTTTGCAATAAATTCTTGTTTTTGTGTTCCTAATTGGAAACGTTACTGGTTATGCAATGAGGGTTAAAGAGAAATTACTTTTAATTTTCTCTCTTTTTAATATTCTCTGCTCTTGGAGCAATTTACAGCGGACAAACAAAATTAGTCTAAATTAAAATAGAAAAATATTAATTTGAAGTAATCATTTGATGATAATTTATAAACACCAATTTAATTACGGTCTCAGAATTTGAAAATTAATAAAGATGTGTTTAAGAATGAAAAATTTTACAAAGCAAAACTTGAATATTTCATATGAAATCTGAAATCTTGATATTATTAATTTAGTAAAATTAACTACTTCTTATCACAAACTTTCTTATTTGTGGCATTCTAAGGATAAAAACTTGAAACTAAACTAAGAAATCCCCAAAGTCTAAAAGCAGGACCGTTTTAAAACTTTTCAAATTTACTTTTGACTTTTAAGAAATAAGCATCATGTAGTGAAGTGTGGTTCTTCTCAAACTATCTGTGCTATTATTTTATTTCCAATCCACGAAGGACCAATAATTTTGTAAAATAAAATTGAATTAAAACCCAAACTCTAATTTTTTATTAATAAATTCAATAGAGAAATTGGATTTCTTTTTTTACATTCGTTACTTTTTATTAAAGTAAAATAGTGATTTGCATTAGGCAAAACGATATTAGCGACACTTGAACGAAAATTGAGCTTAAATCGAAGAATTTCGTTACAGGAAAACCTGGATAATAAAATTTGTCTAATTTTTACTTTATTACTTTTTTTAATTGAATTATCTTTTAATAAAACTTAATAAAAGCTAAATCAATTTTGTTTTAATAAAACAAATTTTCAAAATTTATGTAGCAGGATAAAGGATTCCTTCTGGGCGTATTGATAATTTCTGCAAACGAAAACAATTCCTTCAAAAGTCATAAGGGAAAAAGGTAAACATGTATTGTGTCGCTAAAACAATTTAAAATTTTAATAATTTCCTTGCAACTTGACTCGTTTTTCTGATTAAAATGGAAAAATACATTAAAAAATTACATTATTATTCGGTGTATTATTTATTTTAATGGTTTAAAATAAAATAAAATTTTTAAATAAAATATTACCTATGTAATATACTTTCTATTATCGTTAAGACTATAACTAAGATTAAGATTAACTATCGTTAATATTGGCCCCACTAGTGGCAATATCTAGGAGCTTTCTATTGGTTAATTATTTTTTAATTCATTATACAACCAAGGATTAATATTTTCATTTCAGTGTTCAAATACAACTTCAGTTTTTCAAGTACCTACATACTGTAATGTTACTGAGCTCCACGTTGGGCCGTCAAATAAATATGTAATGTATCGTAGCCTTTAATTACCCTTAACGTTGGTACGATAAATAAATATGTAATGTTCCCCTTTAATTTATAAAATAAATTATGCTTTCTATAAATTTGCCCTTACCGGGATGCTTATCCCACATTGATAACTTTTGTGGACGAAATTTTGTAGGTCACCACGGCTAGCTCTTAATTTTATAAAAAAATTCTTTTATTGTTAATAACTTTTCTTGATTGCATTAGCTCATCATGAAAATGAACAAATTTCATAAATTTTTAATATTGATTTATTTGAATTTTAATTGAAAATAACATTTTCATGGCAATTTGATTTTAATGAAAAATTTTCATAACATTTTATAAATGGTTGTTATGGAAACAATTAAAGTTTTACGCACACGCCTTAAATTTAAAGATAACAAAATTTCTTAAATAAATAGATTATATGCAATTAAATGTTTATAAATATAAGATTTCTGACCTTTTATTTTGTTCATTAATTCCGCACTGTATAGTTAAAGAAATTTAACCTCACTTCCTGATTGCATCATTTTTCTTCCGTATAATTTGATTGTTGGTCGTTTACCCACAATTTCTCCATAAATTATCGTTGTGTTCATCTGGTTTAATTTTCGTTAAACCCAACTACATCCACCACCATAAATTCCTTATTTTTCATACAAATTTGTGAGTACACTGATAAATTTTTACCATTATCACGTAATATAACCTCTTTTTAGGTTAATCCATTTTCACTTCCCTATTTCGGGTTATTTTAACACCTTTTAGTGTAAAAAATCTCTGGAGCAACTAAATTACGTGTACATCTTCGTGAAATTATCTCGTTACTTCGGTAAACACACTCGTTACCAAGGATATTATTTTTGTTGCAAAATCCAACGCCTGTCTGTTTTTATGTTATAAAGTTTTTATTGGTAGGTAAATTAATCGATATTTTCGTCACTTGATTTTTAATTCAAATATTGTTTTTATAGGAACGATCCGCAAATTCGAATATGATGCACTATAATTGTTTAATTGGAAGCGAATAATTGTCCGATCAGTTTATCGCACCAAATTGTGATAAATATCATCGAGAAACCTTTTTTTTTAAGTTTGCATAACACACTAATCACCTAATTTTATAACAAATTTTTAACTAACATAATTATTAACTAACAACTTATAACTAACAAATAATAATTATTTTTACATGATCTAATTTTAATTTCATTTACGATTTAATCGTTTTTTTCATATTGCCATGATTTCTGTTAATAATTGCACATTTATTTAAATTTTGATTAACGTGTTCATCCTTTTAACTTGCTACTACAGCCAAGCAAAGAACATTACAATACTTTTCTAGTAGGTGCGCTCAAAATGCATTTGAACTATATATTCCGTTTTTTTTAATAATTGGACAAAATTGTGTTGGTAATTATTATTTTCGGTGTTCTACAAAAACTATTTATTTAACGCAATAATTCAGTGTGGTTGGAGGATGTGGATATTAATAATTTTCTATATAAATAAATTGTATTAATTTTAAACAAAAATATAGAACAAATTATGAACTAAACAGGTAAGCCGATCATGCAGTTGTATCAAAAAAGGATTAAATTTCATAAAAAATTAATTTCATTTTAAAGTCAAAAAGAATTATAAATTATTATTGTGGTAATAATTGTTAATTAACCATATTTATGCAAAGCGGAAGAGATAAGGTTTATAGCGCGAACGTAAATTGATAAGGCATTGTATCCCTTTTCGCCTTATGCGAACTTCCAGCATCTGAAGATGATATTTACATCTTTCTTCGGGTAAACTTTTTAGCTGCAGACAACAGTACAACAGTGGGTATCGTTAATTGACAGGGTAATTTAAATGTAATCTACTTAATTATTGCGAAAGCCATCTGGTGCATTACTCTCGTCAATAGCGATAGGGTTGTATACGTCGAGGTGTAATTTGTCGGTGGTACAAATTTACACACTCCAAGGGGTCACCTTCAGGACCATTGGGAGGAGGATGATAGTTTGTCAAAAGGCATATTATATGCACTGTAAAAAAAGCACGTAAAAATACATTCAAATACGTGTAATTTTTACATTCAAAATTATGGTAAAAATACATATTGTGTATTATTCCATTGATAATAATGTAATTTCACACTATTATCAATATACACAATATGTATTTTTACTACAATTTTGAATGTAAAAATTACACGTATTTGAATGTATTTTTATGTGATTTTTTACAGTGTGTATGTATATGGTTGCATAACAAGGGAAGGGAAAATCTTTTCCAATAAGTCCGTAGGTGATTATTGTGAATTCTCTCGTGCGGGACGTTTTGTCAAGTTTGTCTGTTCTGAGCAATAGACAAAAGATTTGTCATTGCTGCGTTTGTTTTGATTGTTTCCAAGTGTGGATTGACTATTTTAGTTACCTGCGAGTGCAAAATTAGGATACAACTCAGGATCAAAACACATCATTTATGTAGTTTTCCTCAACAGGAAAAACGAAAACACTAGATTAAAGCCAGAAGAGGAGTCTCTGGGGCTCATACCAGCAAGGCACGCTACTTTACATCTTTGTAAAGTTGGGACAATAGCGATAACAGGTGCTTTAGCCTTACATATTGCGATGTTCTGCTTATCATAAGGGGGTAGGTCTGATGTAAATGGGTCAATTCTAGTGGAATGCTTATGACGGAACACTCAATTTTAGGACCATTAAGATAAAATAAAGACTTACACCTACATCTTCTTAACTTCAGAAGGAACTGCTTGCATCACCTAATCTACAATACCAAACGTAATTATTTTGTACACGCAAATATTTCAAAATGTGTAAAAGGCAAAAGAGGGTTTAATTGTTTTGTTTAATGAATAATTTTGGGATTAAATAAAAATAAAAATATTATTTGTAAAAGTATAGGAAATGGAACTAAATAATAAGTGCGTTTTAAAATAAGTGCGCAGTCAGATAAACAATTTTAGTGGAGTGAGAAAACAGTCCGGTTCCGTCCATGAAAGTGGAAGGACGTATTTTGAGAAGAGTCTTGGATCGCTAGTAAAGACATCAAGACGTGATTTTGAATGAATTTTGGTAAATTGGGGACTTTTGTACGTCCGTGTAAAGAATAGATAAGAGAATTAAGAAGTTGAGTTTAAAGTCGTTATGAAATTATTTGATTATAAGTTGAGGATAATTAATTATTGTTTGATGAATTATAAATTGTGAATGGTTAAGAAGATCAACAATTTACGAGTAATATTTGAGAAAATTTGGCGACCACTGGAAAGTTTGATATGGTTAAAAATTTTTATGGTTATGTTAAGAATTACCGGAAGCTATAGAAGATTATCAAAATTTGAACGTACCTGCGTGTTATCCGGACAAAAGAAAATCCTATTGATCGTCAATCCACCTGGGAATCCTCATGGTATGGAAATTGGACCAAGACTGCAGTCATCTCCACTTCATTCTTCGTCACTTGTTCTCCACATCGAATCGTGCACGATTACCTCGGTAAGCAATTTGTGTCGACACCTTTTTTAGTAACATTTATCGTAAAGATCAAGCGCGCGTGAGTTATAAAATTCGGGGGGTTATAAAACTTTTTTATTATTGATTGTTTTTGTAAATTTTATTTAATTCGAATTATTGAAAAATCCATCTTTTGTTTTAAAAACAATTTTATTTTGTTAATAAATTACAGTATTTGGTTACAAGTAAATACGTTTGATTTCGTTTAATTTACAGCAGTGAAGAAAAGAATTATTAGGTGTAAGATTCAATAAGTATAATTTTCTTTAATTATTTAAGGCTATTAAATTAAAATAGTTTACATAAGCATTCGACATTCCATGAACCCAAGCTACGACCAAAAATTTAAAGAGTTCTCATGCAGGCTGGCCGAGGCAATTTAAAAAAAAAGAGCCGTTGTTTTTTTTTCTTCCCGCTATATAAAAATTCAAGTTACAGTAGCTAAACACGGCAATATATAGAATACCAATGAAGTATTTAAAGTACTTTTAAAATATTTCCAATACTAAATACTGATAAATAATAGGAAACAGTGTCAATCCCCAGGCGTAGATAAAAACAGTAAAAATTTCGGTGAGGATTACCTAATGTTGGTCACTCCGAATGAGTTGAAACTTTGCAATCGCAAAGAGGAAGGTTAATATAGTATAATGACATAATTTTCACAAGCGAAGATATAATCAAAATTTTGAGAAAAATCAATTTGAAAAGTACGGAAAAGTAGCATAAATCATGCAGTAGACCCCGGTGATGCCACATTCATCGGCCGGCCGGCGCATTTTGTTGACGGTACGTGCACTGGGATATACTCTTACACTTAGAAAATTTCGCACCGGCAGATGCAGCTCGACGCTCCTACATGTAACATCGCTTATTTTTTGTTTTTACGCGATTTTTTGGGGGTGAAACGTAATAGTTTACTGCCCCATACCGCAACTATACTTTTTAATGCTATTTCGAGGGTCTCTCACATCCCGGTTGCATAGATCCCGGTGTTCTTGATCGGTGGCGCTTCTCGTATGTTTAGCCTAGTAACCAGAGTCAAATCCGCCCTGGAGGGGTGCAGAGCGGAGCGGAGCGGAGCGGCGCCCCGTAAGGGTAGGATTTGACGATGGATTACCCTCCTTTTCGAATGCACATCCCTAAAATTGGAAGGCAAAAAAAAATTAATTTTTTCACTTTTTTGGCAATACACGAGTTATTTTCCATTTTTTTGATTATATTTATTACTAATATCTACTAATCACACCCCCCTCTATCCGAATTTCAAAGAAAAATTGAAATCGGAGCCAAAAAATTTTACGCATTTCCATCGAAGCACGGGCGAGTTGTGTCACAGCGACCCGGTTCGGAGGCATATCGGGTTACATTCCCCGTACTTTTCAAATTGATTTTTCTCGAAATTTTGATTATATCTTCGCTTATAAAAATTATGTCATTATACTATATTAACCTTCCTCTTTGCAGCGCCATTGTTTTTTTTAATTTGGAGTGACCAACAATAGGTAATTCTGCCCAAAATTTCTACTAATTCGCATTTATTTAACAATAATGCAAAAATAAACAATAATATTTAACAATAATTATATGAAGAATATATTCCTCATATAATCATCATCATAATATAATCACATATAATAATCACAATATATGCATGATTATTTTTTCTAAATAACAATGTAAAGCCCACCGGGGATGCTAATGGCACCTAGGTTATCAGATGGTTATCAGTAATACATATCATATTAGTAGACATGCTCAATTCAATTCCATCAATAATCAATGATTCTAATAATTCTTGTAGTACAGCCTACCAACACTACCAGGAAAATTCTAAACAGTATAAAAATAAATTTTGTTTAAATATTTTAAAACTGTAAAAATATTAAACCTGAGAATAAATATAACAAAAATATAATAAAAATTCTGAGAACTATTATGGGGTTGCTGTTAGGAAGGGATGAAAAATAAATTTTGTTTAAAAATTTTGAAAATATTATATTAAACTTTGTAAAAATTGTAAAAATATTCTAAGCAGTGGAAAAGTGCACTGATTTGATCGAGTCTATCAAGTTAAGCTGCTTAGAAGTTTTTTTTACTGTTTTAGCGTATTCACAGGTTCAATATTAGTCGATATTGATAATTATGTTTACAAAGTTTCGACATTTTTAAACGAAAATCATTTTTCAGTCCTCACTTAAAACAACTCCTTATGGTTCAGGCAAAAATCCCGGCAAGCTGAAATTTGATAGACATGTACCTACTATATTGAGGTAGTGAATCGTGCTTACTGTAAGTTATTTCAGGAATATTATGCCGTATGAAAATTATGAAAAATATATTTAATAAAGAATTTTATGGTCTTTAATTTTGCTTTGATAAGTTTCCGTAAAAGTGAAAATAAATGAACTATAGGGGGCTAATACTGCAAATAGGGAAGACGCCGGCATATGATTTTATAGGATACTTTTGGAGAATTCAGCCATATTTCAGTTTGCCCAGAATTTTACAAACTCAAGTCAATTTTTGGACAGTTTTGATGTATTTTTAATAATAGCATATAAACAACTCCGAAATGTTGAAATTCTTTTTGACTATTTTTCATGTATTCCCAATTAATATTAGTTTATTTAGAGGGTTACAGAATTTTTAAGCAAAATGGAGTTTTCATCCCTTCCTAAAGAAAACCTTGTAATGCTTAAGAATTTTCTTTAGTATTATTGATGTAACTGTTAAGCCCGTATAACACTATCAAACTTTCGTTCAATTTGCATTCAACTTTCTTGTCAAACATTGGCTTCAAAGTTTGATCAAGGTTTGATGAAAAGTTTTGGGTAGGGATATGTTTGATATGTGTGGGGATATAAATTGATTAAAATAATTCAAGTAATCATGAATATAACCTGCTGCTTACCTTTGAAAACTTTGTTTTTATAAATAAAAACTCAATACTAATTGAAGTTAGTACCCAGGTAACACAACTGGTGTAAATGACGTCATTTACACCAGTTGTGTTACCTGGGTATTGTTTTTGCAGTTTTGCAGCAATGTGCATGATTATTCAAAAGTTGAACGAAAGCGTGACACGCGCTACTTTGTTTGAAGCAAAGTTTGACGAAAGTTTGACAGAAGGTTGACGAAAATGTGATAATGTAATATAGCTTAACTTTTTTCATCAAACATTTGACAACAAAGTTGAACGAAAATTTAACCAAGTGTGATAGTGTCATCAAGCTTTACAGACTTTTCATCCCTCCCCCGAATGCCTTACATTTTTAAAATAATTTTTGATATTTTCACAGTTATAATATTAGTGTATTTACGGAGTTACAGAATTTTTAAACAAAGTTTATTTATTCTTTCTCCTGAAAACCAACTTCGCAGTTCTTAGAAGAGTGTGCAACCCAAGCAACATTTTTAACCTGGTAGGCCCCTGGCAAATCCCTACCAGTCAAATCTCACAGGTCCCTGTCCCTGTCTAAAACCGTAGTTGGGATTGTGGTAGGGGCTTGCGCCAGGGGCAAATGGACCACCTATTAGGGGCCTCTACTAGAGATCTACTAAGTACCTTTCACAGGGGCCCTGGTAAGTCCCTACCGCAGGGATCTACCAGGGAGTTGTTATAGGGATCTACCAGGGAGTTATTATATGCGATTAACAGGGTGCAAAAAAATTTTGATTATAATTAAATTTATTGTTTATAAAATTTATTTATTTAATAATTTATTTATTATAAAAAAATTAATTTTTGCTACATTTTTAATTTTAACAATTTTAACTCTACAACATATAATTTTTTATTTTACCCATTTCTCATTATTTATTCTCATTAGTAAGAACTTTTGTTGGTGGTGATATATCTCATGATGTTGTCGTCTTCTTTGTTTCTCTTGGAGTCTGGAATTAAATTTTGAAAATTAGAAATAAAATCTTACCTTGTGGCGAGGATCGAACCCGTAACCTTTCCTTCATTGTCCGACAGCGTTAACCACTGTGCCACCGAGCTGTTGTTATTTTAGTTGTAAAATTGCTTTATGACTACAAAAATTTAATGTGAGTAATTTTGTGAGTGAGTGAGTAATTTTGATGCAAAAAAAATCCTTCTACAGTAACGAATCTACTTCTACAGTGTTTCGTGAAATAAAAAATTGAAAAAAGCGAAAAAAATGTTTTTCAAACACGTGGCGGGTTCGACATCATATAAAACACGTCAACAAAATTAGTAATTTTGATGCAAAAAAAATCGTTGTACAGTATTGTTTGAAATATAATAAATTGTACAGGGATTGGTAAAATAAAAAAGTGAAAAAAAGCGAAAAAAATGCTGTTCCAATTTTCATCGTAACTTGTAATAAAACTCGCGGAGAGGGCTGTACTCGGTGAATCGAATGACATTTTTCTTAATTTTCGTGTTTTCAATGATTTTTTGTCTTCTTACTTCTTACTAAGCCAAGAATTACAAAAAAGAAGCCAAAAATTTTTTTTTTCGTAAATTTAAAAAATTTATCGCAAAAATATCGGAAATTATGGCAAAAAATGAGTAATTTTGATGCAAAAAAAAAATCGTTCTACAGTAACATTTGGAATGTAATTCTACAGTGTTTTGTGAAATAAAAAATGGAAAAAAGCGAAAAAAATGTTTTTCAAACACGTGGCGGGTTCGACATCATATAAAACACGTCAACAAAATTAGTAATTTTGATGCAAAAAAAATCGTTGTACAGTATTGTTTGAAATGTAATTGTACAGGTATTCGTAAAATAAAAAAGTGAAAAAAAGAGAAAAAAATGTTGTCGGAATTTTCATCGCAACTTGTTATAATTGCCTGAAAACATCGCTCGTGGGTACTTGTTTGCATTTCAAAGTGTAACGCATGTTGCTCGTCGGAATTTTCATCGCAACTTGTTATAATTGCCTGAAAACATCGCTCGTGGGTACTTGTTTGCATTTCAAAGTGTAACGCATGTTGCTCGGAGCATAAATACGTAAAAAAAATGATACCTCCGACATTTCGTTACAACCTACTAGAATTACATTCCAAACGATACTGTAGAACGATTTTTTTTTACATCAAAATTACTATTTTTTTGCGATATTTTCAAAGTTTTTGCGATGAATTTCTTACTTTGACGTCGATGTCGACTTTGATTGGTCTACTAATCAAAGGTTTTCTATTATTGGTTGTTCAACTTGCCACACGCATTTTACAGAGAGCCCTACAAATAACCTGTAAATGAGTACCTGGCAAATCCCTACCGAAAGCATTTCACAGGGCCCTACAAAGAACCTGTATATGGCTCCCTGGCAAATCCCTACCGCAAGCATTTCACAGGGCCCTACAAGGAACCTGTATATGACTCCCTGGCAAATCCCTACCGCAAGCATTTCACAGGGCCCTACAAGGAACCTGTATTTGGCTACCTGGCAAATCCCTAGCGCAAGCATTTAATAGGGCCCTACAAAGGACATGCTAACAGGTACCTGACAAATCCCTATAGACAGGCAAAGCCGTAAACCCTGTTTTAGTTACCTACCAGGTATTTGCCAGGGACCTACCAGAGAAATTTTAATTTCACAGGGAAAAATGTTACTTGGGAACGCATGTTCCTCGGTCAAAAAAATTATAAAATAATTTTGCTTTAAAGCAACACAGTAAAGTATTTACAGCATTTTCACAGATTTCGGGCTGGAATAAATATTCGTTTATCGTCTTCGGTCTGTCCTCACGCGATGATCGAATTTCATTATTACTAACTAATGTTTATCTTTGAGATCTGCAGAAAAATAAGAAGGAAATTTGTAGATTATAAATTTTACGAAATTTAGATTTTAGGTGAGAGTGTAGTAACCACCGCCACTACGAACTGTCTTGTAACCTTCCTAATGGAAAGATGATGGTTTATATAGGCCCCTCCTGCAAAAAATTCTGAGAATGTATTATCAAAATTTTGAGTAAATCGATTTTGAAGTTAGCTAATTTTCACTAATTCAGTGGTGGATTAACGAGATTCAGGGGCGCGTCAGCCATTCTGTACTCAGTCCGTGCACGCTGATATACCCTAACACTTCGAATATTTCGCACCGGCAGAAGCAGCTCGACCGTCGTACATATAACATCGATTATTTTTTGTTTTTAGGCGATTTTTGGGGGGTGCAACGTAATAGTTTACTGCCCCATACCGCGACTATACTTTTTAATGCTATTTTGAGGGTCTCTCACATCCCGGTTGCCTTAATCCCGGTTTTCTTGATCGGAGGCCCTTCTCGTATGTTTAGCCTAGTAACCAGAGTCAAAACCGCTCTGGAGGGTAGGTTTTGACGATGGATTACCTTCCCTATCGAATGCACACCCCCAAAAATCGAAGAAAATTTTTTTTAAATTTTTTCACTTTTTCGGCAATACACGGCTTATTTTCCATTTTTTGGATTATATTTATTACTAATATCCACTAATCACACCTCCAGCTATCCGAATTTCAAAGAAAAATTCAAATCGGAGCGAAAAAATTTTACGCATTTTGAACGGACCACGGCGACTGATGGTACATCGACCCGTGTCGGCCGCATACTCCCGTACTTTTACCGTACTTTTCAAATTGATTTTTCTCAAAATTTTGACTATACATTCTCGGGCGAAATTTTTACAGGACACTATAATAAGGTTCCTTTTGCTATAAAAAAAATTTTGGGAAAATTTGGGGTGGCGGTGGTTAGGTAATTCTTCCCTAACACAGCTTGAAGGGAAAATTATACGAACCGGAACGGTCGATAATGTCCAAAAGTTAACACTGAAAATTTATCAACAAATATACATACTACATTACAATACTTTCATCAGTACATAGCAGCGGCGGCTCGTGACTTTTGCATTTGAGGAGGCTAATTTTACAGCTTAACTACCTTATAAAATAAAACTTACAAAAAAATTTAATAAAATATTATTTAATCTGCGGTAGACACGTGTTTCGAGCCCGTTGGCTATCTTCAGTACTGTGTACAATGGAAAAAATTGTTCGATGAGTGCAGAGTGTTTTTTGGAAAAAATGCTGTACAATATAAAGATTAATATTATTTTAAGTCATTCGAAATTTATGAAGCTTTAAACGTAAGAGGTATACGGCGATTTTTAGTATTCGCGAAGTGATCGATGATATTCTCGTAGAATTCATTATTTCGAGACAATAAGGTAACGAATTCCTTTTCAATAGACATTACCGCGACGTTACTTAACCGATTTTGGTTCATCGTATTACGAGTGTAAGTTTTAATACGTTTTAGTGTGGAAAAACTTCTTTCAACCGAAGCCGTGTTACCGGTATGGTGACGACCACACATAAAAGTTTATAAAATTCAGGCATACAACTGTGTAAATCATTTTTGAAAGTAAAATCTAATATCTCTGATGGAGTCCTACATTGTCCAAACATTTCGGGGTCATTATATGCTACCGATAATTCATTTTTGAGTTGGATTTGATCAAAAAATGGATACTGCTCTAATAGACTATCTAATAAATTTTGAGGAAAGTTTTTCCTATAATCCGAAAATTTAGCAAATGTTAATAGATCAAAAAATTTTAATTTATGTAAGTCTGCAAATCTAACTTCAATTTGCACGATAACCGTATCCAAAATTTCCGCAAAAATTTGTTTATAACTTTGACGCATATCTGGTAAATCAAATGTCCTTTTTCGTTTTTTCTGAGCCGGCTCGCAATTTAATTCTAAACTGTTAAATATGTTGTCAAAATACAAATCATCACTACGGTATCTGTGCAGAGTTTCGATTAATTTTGTTAAACGACATTTGGCGAAATTAATATCGGTTAGTTTACTTTGTAAAATTGAAAATAATACGTCTGTCTGTTCAAAAATTAATTTAAAAGTTTCTAATAATAAGCAAAATTTTGATTCATTTAAATATTGTCTTAAACCTACCACTTCTCTAATAGTTTGAGAGTCGTTTTTAAAATCATCGCTGTCGATTATAAAATTAAATAATACGTCAATTAATTGTTGTTTTCTTAATTGCACTGTAAATACTGCTCGCGAGGTAAAATTCCAACGTGTAGCAACGTTTGTCGGTAATTTACTGCCACAAATTTCATTTAAAACATTCGTCCGTTTGGTCGATTTTGAAAAAAATGTGGAAAATCCGTTCAAATTTGAAAAAAAATTCGGGAATCTTTATTCGAATTACATGCCTTACTCAAAACTAAATTTAACGCGTGAGCATAGCAGTGCGTAAAAAGTGCTTAAGGTGCAATCGATTTAATTTTGCTTTGTAAACCGTTTAAATGACTTGCCATAACTGCTGCGCCATCATATGTTTGAGCTATTAATTTATTTTTAAAATCATATTTGTCGCAACGAGAGATTAAAAAATTAAACAAATCTTCCGCGGTCCGACCTGAAGAAACATCATAGAAACCTAAAAATCTTTCTACGACTTGACCGTTTGTAACGTACCGAGCTACAATTGAAAGTTGCGAAACGCAAGAAATGTCCGTCGTTTCATCTACTTGCCACGAGAAAAATTGAGAATTTTTTATTTCTGCATCTATGTGTTCATTTAAAATAAATGACACGCAATCTATCAAGTCATTTTGAATTGTTTTTGACGTCCCGGAAAAAATATTACCACTTACAAATTTATTAAAATTTTGATCATATTTACTAAATAGCGCAATTAATTCTTTATAATTTCCCCGATTAACCGATGTTGCTGTTTCATCATGACCACGGAAAGCCAAATCTTGGGATGCCAAAAATATTGTCAAGTCAATTAATCTTTTTAAATTATTTCGATTTTCCCTAATCTGATCCATTATATAATGAAATCGAATTTAGACGTTCGCTGTTTAATGCAGTTGCTATATTTTCTTTTCCAAATAATTTAATTTTACACGACGAAGAAATATGTTCTTTTGATTTTGTATGACGTTCAATACAACGAGATAAATTTTTCATATCGGAAAACCCGATTTTTGACCAAACTGAATTATCCGCTGAAAAAAGTAAACACGGCCAACAATACAACTTTTCTTGTTTAACAGAACCTGTTAACCAAGCACATTTATTGTACCATTCAGTGTTAAAACCCCGATTTTGCCTTTTATCCGTGTATTTAAGTGTAATAGAATTTGGACGGGGTTTCATTACAATATTTGCAATATAAACTTTGTTATCATAGCTTAATGAACTAAAATTATTATGTACTAGCCAATGTACAATATCATCGCATTGTTTGATTTCGCATAATCTATCCATAATAATAACTAATTAAAAATAATAACCAATTTAAAAATAGTCTCAATAATAAAATTTAAAAAAAACCTGTATTTTGGTCACAAACTTGAAAAATGTAGCACACTTTTAGAAGTTCACATACAAGTGATTTATATTTAGAACATATTGCTATGTACCCCCTTGTTAATAGGGTTAAAGGTTCTTGTCGTTAATGTTTTATATGGGTGTACGTAATTGTACCCCGTCAATGGAAAAGTATGTGAAATTTTATAAATACAATTTAATGAAATAAGGTGCCTCAGCTTAGCTCTTTCGCAGTGCATGTATCTTACCTTGTACAGGGTGGATTCGTTCCGTTACCAATACTGTAAATAAAAATTATGGTGCGGAACAGGTCTAAATAAATATCCTTCGTTACAAACTTATTAATGTTTTTATTTAGCACACATTTGTTAATAAAGATTTTGTTATAATCAAAAAGTTCTATTATTAAATCTATTATAAAGAATTCTGAACATAAAATAATGCAAAAACACGTGTCGTATGAAGTCCGAAAATTCCACTTAGTTTTATAAAAATTATTGCAATGTGCACGATACCTTATTAGATGCAGGAATGTTTTCTGTTATTTGTACTGGGGATGGCACAATTGCGCATCAAAATACACTCGATGGGTTCATTTACCATGGAAAACGTCCAGATGCAGTTTGTTGACCTCGTTTTGTGGTGAAGTTTATTTTCTTTAAAATTATTTGCAATCCTTTACGATTTTCACCGTATTTATGGTTTTTCGTAGGTAAGTAACTATTTTGTTGAATTATACACTTGTATTTTGCACTTTCACTAATTATTTTTTTTTATTATCAAATTTTTTAGGACCATCTAAATTCGCCACCATACACGTGTGAAAATTAACACCAACCTTTTTTTTTATCGATTGTTTTATTAATTCTTTTACGAATTTCCTCGCAATCTTGATCTTTGCATAGACGTATTTTATTGGTCGATCGAAAAATCAATATTATTTGAAGTTTCACAGTACAGGTACGGACTAAGCCCATTGTGGTTCGTTGAAATTTTATAAGTAAAATTTTCTTTTATTTTTAGATTGAATTGTCTTCTTCTCAAGTGTTTAGTGATTGGATAAATAAAGATGCTGGACATGAAATTTCCATACGCAGTTCATTAAGTTGTGACATGTCGAACTCACGTAATAATTTAACAAACTTATTTTAAATTTAACGCTAACATGGATTTTTACATTTATCAATTATTTAACAAATTTCTAACTTTTAAAATACCTTTCTTATTACTGACAATCTTTCATTTACTATAAATTAACATTTTTAACAAAGACAATTATTAAATGATACATTTCAAATTTATTTTATTCAAACCTGTTTTATGTCCCGTTTTAACAAATCATTTGACTTTAAGCTAAATTCCTTGGTATCGGATGAAGTTTTTCTGATTACTTTGATAATTTACATGCTTTTATTCATAACAAAATTTTGCTGAAACTTAATTAACGTACTTCCATTGACGTGGTATCTCGATACCGCAATATGCATGATAATCCAAAGATTTGCAGGTGCATTTGATAATACACCCACGCATAATGAGGGCAGCCTCCAAAGCATGAAAAATAATTATATTCATGCATGTAGTAAAATAACACATAATAGTATGCGCTTATGTTACAAGCTTATTACTTACAATTCATCTATTAGTCGCTCATTTTAATCATAGATCTTACTAAGCAGTAGCCTCTATGACGTAGGTATCTCGAACGTAAAAGATTTATAAGAAAGAGTAAAGATTTATACCGTATTCTGGGTTGCCTAACTCTGTGCTAATCAAGTAATAATATAAAGAAAGGCTAGCCTCTGGATATGTAGGTACTATTTCGAATTTATTTCAAGCGTAAGCCAAGTTCTTAAGCTAATTTCATTATTAAATTAAATTTTGTTTGAAACAAATTCAAAAAAAATTAAAAATTGGAAAAAATACTAATTTAAAACGAAATATAAATAGCAAGTCCGTCCAACAATTTGAGAGGAGGCTAAGCCTCCCTTGCCTCCATTGACAAACCGCCGCTGGTACATAGTGATTTAATACATTAAAGTACATAAAATCATATATAAAGTTGAAACTCTCTTAACCGACTTCACCGGGGCCGGATTTCGGGCGATTAATGGAAATGTCGGTTAAAGCGACTTGTAGCAAAAATAACGCAAATATACGAAAATAAATGAACCACATAAATTATTCATAAATTGTAATCCAGTGATTGTGTTGGCGTTAGCGTGTGTGGTATGTATGATAAATAAAACTCAAGAACTCCAAATCTTCCAAACTCGAACTTTTTTGTGGTATATGTATATCGCACTGTGAGTTACCGAAGTACCGCTGCACTTAATATTGTGCACAATCAGAATAACATAATATTATCCATAACGTATAAATATTTGATGCATACATCAATATTTCTTTATGCACACCAAAGCGAATTCCTGTTTGTAGTGGGTTTCTACTGCATTGTGCAATTTCCTGCTTCTCTGATTATTTTAGATGAATAGAGGTAAAACTGATCAAGCATAAATCTTTTTAATAAGTTATCTACGTTTTACAAATAATTATTTGTTTATTTACACAATGTAAAACTAATTAATTAAAAAAAAATAGTTTGTCATGAGCGCTGTGCATTTTTTGTATAAGTATTTATTAGAGGTCTAACAGGAGCGGCGTTCCAGTTTGTTCACACACTGTAACATAATGACGTTTTTTACCATATTTTTGTTCAACATACTGTTTACATATAAGATAAGAATAATATAATATCGTAAACACCTACATACATAACATAAATCGTGTTAATGCAAGCTCATTTTTTGAAATATTAAAAAATGTTGTTCTAGCGTGTTTTTATTTTTCCCATATTCGAGATTGGTTAATTACATTTTTTAAATTTAACAATACACCACATCCCAAGTAACACACTATAGTTTATTTATCGTTTATATCTGGTATAAATCGTCTATTTATGATAGAATATTAGGTTTTTTTGCGTCTATTTTTGGTTTGTGTTACTAGGGTATAATATTACATTATATTCTGGTGAATTAAGCTACTATGATGCACGATGCGTTATTTACCTACATTAAGATTGATTAAAAAATAATAAGAGCTTCAAATTTGCTACCTCAGCAGTATGCTATCTGTACGGTCCACGGTCCGCAGGCTATTTTATATTAGGTACCCATATTAAATGCGACCCGAATCACCGCTGTATGCTATTTGAAGTGTAAGAATAAATTAATATTAAATAACGCAGAAAAGTAATCCGAAATTGCAAGCCAAGTTGTGAAAGTGGTTGGACCTATTTTTGTTTTCTTTACTAACAATGAATTTATGTTAATAAAATATTGTTTATAGGCCACCGACTGGCTTTCATCACTATTCAAAAAAGTTTGGTTATGCTAAAAGAGTTTTTCAAAATAAAACAAATTGCATAATGTTGAAAAATTTAGCGCTTCCAGATGTTTATAAAATTGGCATTATCTGCCTCTGTAAATTGTTAATTGCTTAAGTAATTTAATAAGCGTGGACAACGGGATTAATCAGTGTGGATTACACGTCGATTAGTGATTAGTAGGTACAACAAACGGCTTCTGTCTTGCTGTTATCGTGATTAACCACAATTTTCTTTTGTATCGAAGAGATAAAAATTACTAAATAGCATTCGGTTTCCATATACAGTAGAACTCCGATTATCTGATCTAATATAGGGAGAATGTACCTCGGATAATCAAAAACTAGGATTACATAGAATTTTCGTAAAAAATTAAAAATTGCATATGGCTTTATATTATTTATGTTATATTAAGATAAGATTTTGTAATCGCCGCGGCTCAGATAAAGTGAATTTGATATTGGCGCCTTATATAATAAGGAAGATTATTTAAGAGCTTTAGCGCACATAACGGAGAAGATCGGATAACCGAGATTCGGATAATCGGGATTCTACTGTATTTATGTTGTATTTAATTACATATTTACATAAGTCGGGCCAATTTAAATTCAAAATCATCCGCATTACATATTTTGATGTTATCCGCAATTACGACCGTCGATGTTCTTTCTGATGTTGATATTATAGAAACATAGCGTCTAATTTGTAGATTATAATAACCTTACTTAACCTTGAATAATAATTGCTAGCTTTTTGTTTAATTTAATTTTGATTAAGACTTTTATTTAGTTTTGTATTATTTTTGTTAACCAACTTACAATATTTTTTTAAATTAAATTTTCCTTCGTAATAAGACATTTTCAGGATTCGCCTTTGCATACAGCCAGTGTTAAAAATATTCGGCACCTAAATTATTGTGAATTAAAAATTATATAACTTTTCTACATTACACGTAATTTAAAAAATTAAAAATTCAATAGAAATTATAAACATATCTGTTTATGATTTAACTTTTTCTATTTAAAACATTTCGAACACATTCTCTTAAAAAATAAAATAAGAAGATAACATAGTTTTCCACATGTAAAAAGTATTCGACGTCATATACATAATTTGAGACAAAAAGCAACGACTGCTTACTATTAAAAATTTGCTACTTTGCCTGAAATTTAATACTTTCTGTTAACTAATATAGACGTGATTGTAAGTACCTTAAGATGTAATTTTTTTATTGTAATATACACATTTTAAAGAAAAGGAGCTAAAAATTGTATTAATTTACATAATAAATTAAAATCAGCCTAAGAAATTTCGGAAATAATTAACAGGCAGTTATGGAAAAGTATTCTCTCACAAAAAGTTTTTAAAATTAGCTGCGTTTATTTTAGGCTTTCTAAAAACCTAATTTAATAGTGATTCTTATTCAATCATTTTAAAAATTAAAAAACCCTAAATTTAGTGGCGTGAAAATGGCACCTGAGCTGCAAAACACATTAAGGACAAATATACTAGCTAATACTGTGCGTAATGTTTTACAAAAATTACGATTTTATGGCATAATTACACGTGGAAAATATTTTATAAATGGTAACAATAGAATCGAAATACAATAAAAGATTTAAATTTACAAAACAGTATAAAAGTGCGTCGTAGAACTTTGGAATAGATGATACTTACCGACAGAGTCTATATTTAATATTTTTGGTTCAGATCGTAGGTAATTTGTGTGGAAAAGAAAAAATTGTAAGCTAAAGAAAATGTATATCCTACTATTATGCTAAGAAGAATCAATTTTTGTGTGGGGTTATGCGAGTGCCTCTGGTGCAGCAAATTTCCAAATATTTGTATATTTAATTATCACAATATGGGGCTATAAAATTACATGTTTATTCAAGATAATGTTCTAAAGCATAAAGATTGTATAATGGGATGTGGATCCTTTATAACACACTGAAATATTTGGAAGTTTGTCCTCAAAGCACAGACATTAATCATATTGAACATTTTTTATGCGTTCACCTTGACAAAAAATTAGAGCAAGATAAATTAAAATTAAAAATGATTCAAAAACTGTTCTTAGGAACAATGGGATAAAATTCCGTCTTCAGTGACACGACATTTAGTAGAATCTATGCCTAAATATCTAAGGGCAATTATAAAGGCTAAAGACAATCACACTAAATATTAAAAACTTCATTAATTGCGTTTTTGAAGCTTTGAAGTTGGGATATCGAATACTTTATACGCGTAAGTAAATGTACTTTTTTCGTATTCTAATTTAAAAGCGGGCGACTCTACCACTAACTCAGCCACTCGAAAAATTTTTTCGAGTGCTACACACTAAAGAACAGGCTTATATCTGTCTATTAAAACAATAAAAAATGTGAACATGGTCAAAACAACCAAAATATCGACTTTTGAAAAGTACGGGAAAGTCGCATCGAGTAGGCGGCAGACCACGGTCGATGTGCATCAGTCGCCCGTGGTTCCTTGAAAATGCGTAAAATTTTTTCGCTCCGATTTGAATTTTTCTTTGAAATTCGGATAGATGGGGGTGTGATTAGTGGATATTAGTAATAAATAAAATCAAAAAAATGGAAAATAAGCCGTGTATTGCCGAAAAAGTGAAAAAATTAAAAAATTTTTGCCTTCGAATTTTGGGGTGTGCATTCGATAAGGAGGGTAATCCATCGTCAAAACCTACCCTTACGGGGCGCCGCTGCGCTCAGCCCCGCGTTGCACCCCTCCAGGGCGGTTTTGACTCTGGTTACTAGGCTAAACATACGAGAAGGGCCTCCGATCAAGAAAACCGGGATTAAGGCAACCGGGATGTGAGAGACCCTCGAAATAGCATTAAAAAGTATAGTTGCGGTATGGGGCAGTAAACTATTACGTTTCACCCCCAAAAAATCGCCTAAAAACAAAAAATAATCGATGTTACATGTACGACAGTCTAGCTGCATGTGCCGGTTCGAAATACTCTAAGTGTTAGGGTCATTCATAGCGCACGGACTGTCAACAGAATGAGCGACGCGCTCCGAATCTCGTTAATCCACCACTGAATTACATGAAAATTAGCTAAGTTCAAAATTCGATATTGGGGTTGTTTTGACCATGTTCACACTTTTTACTGTTTTAATAGACAGATATACTTAAGCATGTTCTTTAGTGTGTAGCACTCGAAAAATTTTTTAATCCTAAAAGCGAATGTGTTTGAATTTTTTTAAATATAAAAAGTTAAATTGTTAAAAGATTATTGTAGTTTATATTGAATTTTTATTTTTATTGTAATTTAAAAGAGTTATAACGTTTTTAATTCAAAATATGTTAGGTGACGATTACTTCGTGCACCTTTTGTTTGTAAGTGCCATGGTTTCAATTTCACGTTAACCTGTTGGTTGCACTTATAAAACACTTTTTATTATTGTGTAATTGAGTTTAACTCATTGACCAATTATTGCTATACGTACAAAATGTCATAAATAAATAAAATGTTTGCAAATACTCAAAGTGTATTTACAAGCGAAATATCTAGAAAATTTATACATAAATAGTTCGGGAAAGCGCTTTTCAGTTACCGTACTCTATAATATTGATGTAAAATTTCAGCACCTGAAACGGAATAATTGATTAATTACTAGTTGAGTTTATGGTTTATTATACGGTTAAAACTATTTGCAAAAAGATTATTGATAAATACATAACCGTAACAAATATTATTAAGAAAGGTTAATAAAGGAATAAATTATTACTCAATTTTGTATTCCATTGCAACACATTACTAAAATCATAAATTTTTAAATGTTGTTTACTCCTTTCTTTCGCACAGAAAAATTTGAGCTAAAATTTTCCAAGCCAAGCTTAAAAGCTACTACACATTTTAAGTAAAATTTGATTTATGGTGTAAGTGCATAATATTTTTTCATTTTACTTTTTAATATGAAAAACGATCGTTCATATACCGTTCATACTGACGTTTGTCGTTAATAGTGCTGTTCAATACCATACTATTTCATTATTATGCATATGAAATTATGTGACTTCCAATTCCTCCTGTTAATTTTTAAATTATAAAAATGAAAAATTACGTGGAAATTTTAAGTTTTACATAAACTTGATACGAAACCCAAATGGTAATTAATCCATTAATCCACGCCCAAAGCGATTTTGCTGTCACGAATATTACTCACATATAGATTTTTTGGATTTAAAACTTCCAAACCTTTTTTATTCTTAACTCGTTCTGTTTTACCGTCACTTTATAAACTGCAGAAGAGTATCATCTACGACGGATGATGTGACCATGGTTGGGGTAATATGAGTTATCTGAGAAACTCTTTGCAGTTCGCAATGGCAAAGGGAAGTTCCGGAATCAAAAAGTAAGCGCATGATATTACAAGAACCTTTGTTAATTTAAACAATCCTTTGATTAATATTTTACTAGAAGATTTAAATCTTTACAAAACTCTTACCTGCGTCAAAGAACTTTTTACCAATATTCCCTTTGACGGGTTAATATTAAACTTGAACTTTCTACCAGGATCAGGATTTTGTATTTGGATTAAATTTTATTCTGCTACGCGTGGACAAACCACGTTAGATTATCATATTTTATCATTTTTCAAATGAAAGAATCAGACGAAGAAATAGCGCACTTGTGTAATTAATAGTTTTATCAAAAATGTTTGTAGAACTACAAAATGTTATATGCAAAATCTTAGCAACGGCTATTGAGGTTATGGATATTATCGGATATCCCATTTTACATGTAATATCATGGGGAAAATGCGGGAAAATGTAACACGAATACGTGAAAGAAAAACAAATAAGCCATTTGATCGACCACGACTTTTTTGAACTTTGATCCTGATGACCAAAAAATGTGTAGTTAGAAAAGGGTATAACGACGGTACTTATAACGAGTTTGGGGTAAAAATGATATGTTGTGGCAAGTTACTACATATTTGACTATTTTACGATTGCTTCACAAAAAATTAAATGTAGAAGTAATAAAGTGCGTAAGATATGTTGAGTCTCGACATCTTTTAGGAAAAAAGGAGAGGCGTTTGTGTGCAACGTTTGGAATAGAAGGAGACAGAGGCGTGCATGCGGGGGAGAGGAAACACCTCGGCGCAAGACGGTCTCCCCGGTCAATACTCCACTGACTGTAGCTTGTGGATTATCTCGGTCTCGGTATTCTTTCGCGTGTATATTCATTGACACATGTGCTTCACATCACGAGTACGTTTATATTAAAAAAAATGTGATAAAGTCAAAAAATTAAAGGAAAATGTCATACAAAATTAATTTGTCTTTCTGAACTTTAAACATTTGAAATGTGACCTGTATAGTGTTTTTTGGTGATATGGGAAAACAAAATTGAGGGCATAAAAAATGAAGAAGTATATGGCTCTTGTTTGGATATTTATGGTGATCTTAATAAGTAAGTTAATCGATTATTTTATTTACCAATTAAATATTTAAATCTTATATATAAAAATGGTATTAAATAAATATTGGCCTGTACATGAATAATATTTGTTTTATTGAAAATTTGAAATAGGCAGTCGATTGTTGCACAAAAATTGATTGTTACATTCAAATAGGATTTTTTTTATAATAATTATTCGTTAATATTATGGTTAATTTTTTATTTAAATTGCTAAAAACATTATTGGGTAAATTAAATGGGTATACAAATATAATGTCATTAATTTGAAATAGTAATAATAATTTAGTTATATTTTTTAAATAAGTAGTACGAAGGAAGTGAATTGGATCAATAAGTCCTGTGTTTCCATTTCGAATCTTTTAGTTTGGTTTCTTTGTGCGAAATCGGTAATAACGGCATTTGTATTATGAATTTAATCACCCTGTGCTCTATTATTCCTTCCCCAATATGCGTTAACAAAAAGGAACCAAAAGAATAATTCAGAAGTACATTAACCGCATTGTTGGTGGAGATTTATTGGAAGAATATTTACTAAACCCAAATAAAAGAAAGTTGAGCAACGAAATCGTAAAATGTTCCAACTTGAAAAATATTAAAACCAATTTCCTTTCAAAATTGCGTTTTCTGATGTTTTCAGGAAGAACCCATGAATCGAGTTTCCATCCTTTTAGGTTTTCTGAGTGCTCTTAAAGGGTTATGTAACGAAAGGAACAAAATGTCTTTCTCTTAATCTAAAAACACCGAATTCGGAACTAGAAGAGATGAAGCAATAAGAATTGTTTTATTTGAAATTTAAAAAATTCTATTTCATTTTTATGAAGGAATGGAAGTGAGAATCTGCTCCACGTTCTGTTATAATATACAACATAGTATTATGTGGGAAAAAATGTTATCATATACTTTTTGTATCTTTATAACTTTTTTTGTAGTATCTAATTGAGCTTTATGACTTTTTTATCTTTACTATAACACCCTTTGCTAGACTTTTAAAACGAGTGTTAAGATAAAGTAATTACTCACAAAATATAAGTCCATTACCGTAAATTCTTTACTGGCCTTACTAAAATAAAATTATTGTGCAATCAAAATATAAATCTTGTTCTAAAATTTATCATATTATAGAAAACATAATCAAAAAACTTATAAAAATTTGTATTGTCAAAAGTAACCTTTATTTGTCATGTAGGTACCTTAATCTAACAAAACATATTGCAGAAAATTTTGTTAAAAAAATGAGAAAAACGTGTTCCATCCATTATGTACATTTTTAGTGGCAAGGAAAGTTTTCGAATTTCAAATTTTTTATTTTCCAATCTAATTCTTGATGCTGTGCAAAGTAATACTTTAATATGCATTTTAAATCTTCTTTTGAGTTCCTTAATTAAATTTATCTTAACATTTATTAAATTTACTCAAGAACCGAATGTCTCCAACAGCGTTGTATATTAATAAGTACTAATAAGACATCAGAATTTTAAAAAACTTGGCAAACTTCATTATTAAATTATGGAAGGGTGAAACATAAAAGTCGTTAAATAGAAGTATTTCAGTTTTTAAATTAAATAATCGAGTTCGAAATTAGTTCCAGAAATCCGGTTGGTTAACGGTAAAATGTGATACCAACATGCAACTTCATGGGAAAACTGGGTAATGGAAATTTAATTTTGATGACCATCATTAGAATGGTTCATCCGGTACGCAAATCTACATTGCCCAAATGGGTTGGATGTAGATTGTTGGATCATACATTTGGTGATTGATGCATACTCAACTGTGATTTGAGTATTATTTTGATATTTTCAAGAAGTTACGTACGTACATATTATACGTTCACAAAAATATATGATTCAAACATTTTCCCCTGGGTTTTTGGCTTAAACTTTCAATAAATTGCATTGTTATCGGTTTGTAGTCCGAGTACAGTATATTTTCCAAATTCCTATATACAGTGGAAGTGGATAATATAATAACTCGTGGAGAGATTCGAGATATCGATGATTCAAAATAAAACTACGAAAACATATAAATGTTTTGAGGAGAACAAAATAGTATAAAGATGTACTATCTATCTACAGTTCTTCCCATCCAGCTATCTTACCGTGGCTCTATTTATTTCAACATGGATTCCAAAAATTTATATTATATTACGTTTTCTACTAAAATAGGAATTTCTATTCAATTAATTTTGCCGGATTTTCTGAACTTCAATTTAATGTTGGAAATTGAAAACTGCAATACAAGCAAATAAAAAACAAATTTATTTCATTGAGCACATCAAGTGTTAAAGTTGCTAATCAACATTTTTTTATTACTGAAATCCAGCGGGAAAACAATTTTTGCGCTCCTAATTAGACAATATAGGCTGCGTTACTTTATTAGCAATTAATTTGATTATGGTTTATAAAAACTTTATATTATATAGCTTTCCATTCGACCATTAATTTATTTAATGGAAATGTTGGAAATGCTGTACATCAAGGGTGATTCAATAAGTGGCGTCATTTTGATTTGCTAAAAAACGCATTAATATTGGGAAAAATTGCAAAATTTTGGGGTGGATTACCTAACCCTGGTCACTCCAAATAAATTGAAAATTTCCTATTGCAAAGAGGAAGGTTTATATAGTATAATGACATAATTTTCACAAGCGAAGATATAATCAAAATTTTGAGTAAATCGATTTTGAAGTTCGCCAATTTACATGTAAAATTAACGAGATTCCCGCGCGTCGCTCATTAACACTTAAGAGTATTTTTGCCTTCATCCCGGTTTCCGATTTGAATTTTTCTTTGAAATTCGGATAGATTGGGGGTGTGATTATTGGATATTAGTAATAAATATAATCTGGCACGGCCAGAATTGGGCGCAACAAAAAACCTACCCTACGGCCCTCCGGGCGGTTTTTCATTCGCGTACGCCGCTCCGCTGCAGAGCTAAACATACGAGAAGGCGTCACCCATCAAGCAAACCGGGATGAAGGCAAAAATACTCTAAGTGTTAATGAGCGACGCGCGGGAATCTCGTTAATTTTACATGTAAATTTGCAAACTTCAAAATCGATTTACTCAAAATTTTGATTATATCTTCGCTTGTGAAAATTATGTCAGTATACTATATAACCCTTCCTCTTTGCAATAGGAAATTTTCAATTTATTTGGAGTGACCAGGGTTAGGTAATCCCCACCGACTTTTCCCTTCAAGTTTGATATGCTGTATTGTTGCCCCGTTTTGCTGAAACCACATAACCTTAAGACCCATATCAACTAATTTTGGCCACAAAAAATTTGTTAACATATTACCGGCATCATTTTCGAAAAAGGTGCATGGGTAGTTCCAAGATGGCTTGTGAATTTTCAGCTCCCCAGATTCGGCACTTTTGTTTATTGCCGTATCCATTCAGCTGAAAATGAGCTTCGGCACTTAAGATGATTTTATTGCAAACATCAACAGTTCCCAATTGACAAATGGACGGCGTTGCGCATGGTCTACAGGCTTCAGTTCTTGCGTTAGTTGAATCTCGTAAGGGTGTAAACAAAGATCTTTTTATTTTCCAAACCCCTAAGTAAGGAAAGTATTGTTTTAATTCATTACGGAGCGCCACAAGAAAAGTCGAATTGATGTACGAAAACGGTGACAAATTGAGGTTCTCGCTCTTCTCTGACTGTAGCGACATTCATAACTGGACGACCACCACGACGAAGAACAGCATTACACTCTGAACTAGTTTCCTAAATTTTGTTTGTTAAATTTACAATTCCGCTACGAGAAGGTACACTTCTATCCAAGATGTCATGAATTTTGCAAATTATAATAGTAAAATGTTAAATCAACCAATGTTTTTGCAGTTATATTCATTTACCACTCCAATTTTGCTCAAATTTGGTATACTTCTAGGTTATTCCAAATAAACGGACCTGTATTTTTTTGTTTGGTCCTAAAGTGGTCCGTTTACATTGTACAGCCCTCCAAAATAATTCAAATTTGGCATTGTAGAGCTTTACGTCCTACGTCCGGGGAACCGGATATGGCACATGTAGAAGAGCTTTGATAAATTATTTCTATTGGCCGAACCGTACCACTTAGAGACACGATTTTTTTTGGAAAATGAAGATATTGAATAGGCCTTTCGGTGAGTTTTTTTTTGTAAATAATTCTTCTATCTCTAAATATCTGTAGGTCTGCGACCTAGACCTGTGTTTTTTAACTAATTTATTTAATTAGTTCTTTGAGAATTTGGTTTATTTACGTCTTAAGTAGCTTACTATAATAGGCTTGCCTTTGATGTGCCTGCACCCTGTTTTTATTGTTATAATGGAAAATCATTAACACAGGAGAACCGACGGATTTATGTGCCCTCCGAAGCACGGAAGACGGTCAATAAATTTTAGACTGTACCCGGAGTCGAACCGGGGCGCCTTTCGCTTTTGGATTTTTTGGTACTTTTGATAAAGTGTTATTCATTTCGGTGTCACCCCTAAACCAAAAGCGTGCCCACTCTAAAATTTGGTGTGCAAGTAGCCAAAAGTATAATAAAGATAATATATTTTTTTGGAGAATTTTAAATAACTTCGTTTTTGCGGGAGGGGTACTCAAAAACCAAAATTTAATCAGGGCCCTCATTTTGTGACTTTAATTATTTACACAAAAAAACTCACTAGAAAGGCCTATTCAATGTCTTCATTTCACAAAAAAATTCGTCTTTAAGTGGTACTGTTCGACCGACACAAATTATTTATCGAAGCTCTACAAGCCAAATTTGAAGTATTTTGGAGGACTGTACAATGTAAACGGACCACTTTAGAGCTAAACAAAAAAATACGGGTCCGTTTATTTGAAATAACTTAGAAGTACACCAAATTTGAGCAAAATCGAAGAGGGTAATGAAAATACGTTGGTTGATTTCATAACCCAATAAACTATACATTCATCGATCGTGTAACGTTCCATAATCAAATCGCATAATTGTAGATGATGTATGTAAGTAAAATATAAGCACTGTCAAATCTGTAGAGGGGAAATGATTCAAAGTGACACCTCTTATTGAATCACGCATTGCATTACCAAGCGAAGTTAATTTAAGGTGCAAAATTTTTGTACTACATTTTGCATAATTGCGGTAATTTTCTTAAACTTGTTTACCCGAATTATAATGCACAAAATAATGCGTGCTGTCAAGTGTTGAGCACAAGTTCATTTAACCTGGTCTCTCATAATCACTTCCTTAAATTACACGATAAGTCTGTAGATTTGCTGTAACATTTGTTAGCAATGTTGTTTAGTAAACAGTAGAATAATTATTATTTTACCATATTATATTTTATTAAAAAAATGCAAACTATGCTGGTTTTGATAAAGAAAGTGCGATATATGGAGCCGAGGGGAAAAAATTGTGTCACCACAATAAGCATTATGAGACATTACTTTGGCACGTACTTGAATTACTGCATATTTTAGCTTGATTCATATAATATCGATTGATTAAATTATTCTTAAGTTATCAATTTTATAATTATAACGTCCTGGTTTACTTGGTATAATGCACGTGAAATGCCGACCATTATAATCATAATAAACAAGAAAATTGAAATATAATAAATCAAGCTCCGTTGTAGAAGAACCGGATCCTGCCACCGTTTTTACAAAAATGGGTGGAACAGATACTGTAAAACACTGTAAAAGAACCATCTCGATTGATGCTGCCGATGAAAAGTTATGGGTAAAATACTTTTAATGAAGTAGCAAGGATCCGATCCAACCCAAATCCTTTTGTCCCCAAATGCATGAGCGATTACGGAGAAATAGTAAATTTTGAGAAAAAGTCTAGTCTCAAAAATAATACTTCGAACGTGCCCAAGTAATAAATAAAAAGATATGCATATTCCGAACGTAAAATATTGATTTTTATGTGCACAGTTGAGCTTTTATTAATTAGTTTTCTAAATTATTTACTTATAATTATAATAACAAAATTGATTCTTAAGTTTCCGATGTGCAAAACAAACTGTCGTACAAAATTAAACTTGCTTGAGGTAATCTTTGTAATAATGAATGCAAAACAATGTTTGTCTTGCTAGGTTTGTATAATACTACCTACATTTTATTTTAAATATCATCTAATTTGTATTTTGTTTGTGTTTTGAAACAGTGGCGTACCTAGACCACTTGGGGCCCGGGGCGGATTTATTTTGTAGGCCCCCCCTCACCCTCAAAAAAGGTCATTTATCACTTTTTAATGTGGCTAGCCTTTTTTTTGCCTTAATCTAACCGTCTTCCATAAGCTGTTGCCCTGTGCAGAGAAATAATAGATAGAATAAGGGAACAAAATCGTGCAGTCCGAGGTCATCAATTATCATTACTGTTAAAAACGTTAAACTGATAAAAAGTTTTATCGTAAGAGCCCGAATTCGAACAATTGAATCTACGACGTTCAGCACAACGCAACGCAGCTCCGAAACCGACGCTCTCTGAACGACTGAGCCACGAACGAGCTCGCCCACTTGAGAAACATGGAATTATTTATTTTTGGATGGGGCCCCCTTAGTAAAGGGGCCCGGCACCGCCCCCCCTAGGTACGCCACTGTTTTGAAATGCTTTCCAAATTTTAATTACCTATTTATGGCTTTAAAAATAAAGTTTGCTACGGAATAAAGTTTTACCGAAATTTATCGCTATTTGACTGTTGATATTGTACTTGGTGTTTGTTTGCACTAAAAATTGGAACCCGAAAGCTAACACAGTAACCCAGGTATGTCAAACTCATTGGGCCAAGCGGGCTACATTAATAATAATTATTAATATGTACCTACCTGTGGGCCGGGCCCACTTAAACTAAATACTTCTAAGTTTCAATAACAGAGTTTTGCCTTGACAATGATTATTTTTAGAATATCGAATCAGTTAAATTTATTTAAAAAACAAAACAACTTTCATAATAAACAATAATTTTTTTTTATAATCTTTATGTTATTCTTCCTAGAAATTTGCAATCATTACCAATAAGTATTAATATATCATGTAATACCATATCTTACAGATATATAGGATGGTCTTAATCTTATCGACCAAGTTTAAATGCTCCAACCCGCTAAAATTTCTTCAAATAAATCAAAAAGGACGTGCTAAAAATTTCAGGTTCTCATCTCAATTCTAAATACTTTCCCAAAGTCTTCCAATTTTCCCGAGGGGAAATTTCACAATGGAAGCCTGGTGCACAAATGTTTTGGATTATTTAGAAGTCCCTCGACAATTTTTGTAAATTCCTGAAAGTTCCATGTTATTCTTGGAGGTCCTAATAAATTATGTAAATTTTGACGCATTCTTGGGTAATCCCATGGCATTCTTGAAAATAAGCCAGCTGTAAGCGAAAAACCGAGTTGGGGGTTTGGCAGCCTTTAAAATTTTGTTGAAGTTCAAGGAAGTCCTTAACATTTGGGAGTCTGGTGTACGTGAATTTCGTCTGCGATTGACCCTTCGAATTTTCCCATTAAGAAACATAGGAATTTTGGGAATTTAGGATTAATATTTTTCCCTATCCGTAGTGTTGCTTCAAGAAATCTGAAACTTGACAGATTTGTTAGCTACGTTAGTACGGATTCTCCTAAATTTTTACTAATTTTTAATGATATAATTTTCGGAGTTAGAGCAACACAATTTATTTTTTCTTAATTGTTGAAAACTTCTTAGATGTTATTTTTCTATTAGTGTTCAAAAAGGTTCTACTTTATTAAGTAACCCTATTGGGTTATAGGAATGGTACAGTTTTTTCTGCACTAGTGAAAAAGCACTGGGAAAATACCTTTCGGTACGAAACGTAGGAACACGTCAAAAACCGTTACACAAACAGCAATTTCTCTATTATGAAAATATTTCTTTATATACAATTAGAAAAAAAATTACATTTACAGTATTTGAAGTATATTTTATGTCAGTTTTCAAAGATGATATAGAATAAAATATACAATACAGCTAGGAAATAACAGCCACTGTTATAAATATTAACCAAAGAAGAAAATACCGATTTTCAAAGTCTTTTACTTCTACGATGTAGAACTATTTTTAATAGGATTTCGTAGGAAAGTAGGACTTTTCGAAGAACTTCAAAAAATCGGTATTTTTTTCTATTTCTATTTTATATTTCTGCATTGTAGAAGTATAGGACTTTTAAAATCGGTATTTTCATCTTTGTTTATTATAACCGAGTCGATATTATTGCCGAGTTTTACTGTCTTTTTATTATATACTATCTCTGAAACCTGCCATAAAAAATACTTCAGATATCGTGAATGTAATTTCTTTCGAATTATTTATATTTTCAATAATGATAATAACTTTTCAACGATTGAGGTTTAAGCATTTGAGACAATGTAGGTCCAAAAATTACATTGTTAAAAATCTGTAAACATGATATGAAATGCATACTTTCATGGGTAAGACATATGGCAAGTTTCAGAATTTTGAAAACAACACTGCGATCGGAAGAATAGATTAACCGTGAACTCCCAAGAATCCTGTTATTCAAATGGGAAAATTCTAAAACTTTGGACCGTATTTAGAATTGAGATAGAGAACCTGAAATTAGTACCACAACTTTTTTGATCCTTTCAAGATGTAATCTGTATAGAAAAACCTCAAAATGAAGTGTATATGTCGCAGTCGGATCCCAAAAACCGTCAGTTTGCAAACTGACTAGTCAGATTGGTTTTTACAATCGTTTTACAATCGGATTGAAATTTTCAGCCAGTTTGTAAACCGCGAGCCACGCCTTTGACGGATTGTCAACTCTTTAAATTTGTCGCAGGCGGATTCCAAAAATCGTCAGTTTGCAAACTGACCGACGTTTTCTATTTTAGAATCTGCCGAGATAATTTCAGTCAGTTTCTAAAACAAACAAAAAACCTTTATCCAAATAAGTTTTGTGAAGTTTAAGGTTAATAGAGTGATATTCAAAAATAAAATTCTTGGATGGGGTCCTTTTAATATGAAAATTATTACTTTGAAAATCGTTAATTTTACATGTTTCATTGACGCGCGGGTGGAATCTCGTTCTTTTTGTTGACGGTCCGTGCGAGATGAACTAGTCTTAGACTTAGCCGTTTACGGACCGGCAGATGCAGCTCGTGTCTCCTACATGTAACATCGATTATATTTTGTTTTTACGCGATTTTTTGGGGGTGAAACGTAAAAAATAACTGCCGCATACCGCGACTATACTTTTTAATGCTATTTCGAGGTTCTCTCACATCCCGGTTTCATTTATCCCGGTTTTCTTGATGGGTAGCGCTTCTTGTATGTTTAGCCTAGTAACCAGAGTCAAAACCGCTCTGTAGGGTTCGACGCGGAGCGGAGCGGAGCGGCGCCCCGGAAGAGTAGGTTTTGACGATGGATTACCCTCCCTATCGAATGCACACCCCAAAAATCGAAGGAAAAAAAATTTAATTTTTTATTTAATTTAATTTAATTTAATTAATTCTAAAATAGAAAACGTCGGTCAGTTTGCAAACTGACGATTTTTGGAATCCGCCTGCGACAAATTTAAAGAGTTGACAATCCGTCGGAGGCGTGGCTCGCGGTTTACAAACTGGCTGAAAATTTCAGTCCGATTGTAAAACGATCTGTATTTTAAAAGCGTTTTAGAAAACGTTGGTCAGTTTGCAATCTGACTAGTCAGTTTGCAAACTGACGATTTTTGGAATCCGACTGCGACATATATATTACACTTCCCGTGGTTTAGAGCCTATGTTAAACTGTAGGTGCCCTATGTGTGTGATAATGATAATATTTCGTACGCATAATTAGGAGTAATGAAAAAAAAGACGAAGTCTTAAATTACTAAAAATAAGTAGATTTTTTCAAGATTTCCTATGTGATCGTTTTAATTACATTTTGTGATTTGATTTTCAAAAAATATAATAAAAAAAAGTAATAGTTACTACATTAAATAATTAAAATACAATAATAACTTTCAAAATTAATGTAGTTATCAAACGATTTCTTATGTGGCATTTTTAATTACATTTTTCGATTGATTTTCTAATTAAATTACTTAAAAAGGATTTATTGATTTATATTAATTTTTTTAAACCTAATTAAACTGATAAAAAGGAAAGTATAAGAATCAAATTAAGTTTAATTAATTTCATTTTAAACACTACCCTAGGTAACAATAGGTAGGTACTTTCGGAATACTTGGTGAAAAGTTTGCTATTTATATTAAAAAAACTTATTTCAAAATTTTAATTTTATTTTTACGATGTTTTATGTTTTAACGAAACATGATAAAGCATTTTGTTTACGTGAATGTATATATCAAATGTTAAAAGTGTGTATATAGTTTTTGTAAGTTCCTGTTTGCGCAATATCAAGAGAGTTTTAAACAATATATTAAAATACGTCTGAAACTTTATGCGCGATTTCATATCTGAATAATCCAGTTGACGAAATTTCAATTTACACGATTAAAATTTTAATTTTCCGGTTTTGTAACGTTTGCACTGTTTATGATTTAGACAGTTACCTATAGTTGAACGTGGATTCGGAACCATTGGAATAAATAACTTTTATTCCGTAAATTCCAGACGAGGGTAATTTATAACAACCGAAATGGGGCCAGCACCAAAACATATTCTGCCCTACTAAGCAAGAAGGGCGTATCTGTACTTTTCGGTGATTTTGAGTTATTACCACAGTCGTACGTGAAATATTTTAATGTAAAATAATACTTTTGTTTTATGTCTTCAAGATAATACGAAGTACAAATTTGGAAGCACTTTAAACTATTAACCGTTTGGTCTAAACAAAAACACAAAAATGCAATTATCTCAGAACTTGGTAAACTGCAGTTACGCCCTTCTTCTTTAGTAGGACAATATTATAGATGGTATTTCAAGAGAGTCGAATCAGTGAATTTTGGCACGAGAAGCTAAAACGCTAACCGCTCGGCCATAAAATAAATTTTAATCAACCGTTTCATATTAAACAGTATTAATCTTATATAAATTATACTTACATGAAATTAATTAACCTGGTGAACTCTTTTACATCACAAGTGCCTACTCGAAAATTTATTAAATTTTAAAATAATTTGATATACTTAATTATATAATGGAGGTGCTCCGAGTGATAAATGGAAACTTCTAGATATTTATTCTGTTCTCTAGAAATGCAAGTAATTAAAATTTACTTTCAACACCTTCATCCCTTCTCATGATGTAAGGATTCATTAAGTAACTTCCGGTTTTTTTTAGCTAATCTTAAAATTTTTTGTCGAGAGTTTTTCTTAATAAAATATGATTAAGTAACAATGCTTTGCAGTTACTTTGACGAGCAATATAATCCTTAGAATAAAAATTGTTAATCATCATTAAATGTGTAACCAAGTAAACCCCTAAATGTGTTTTTTACGTTTATTCGACGTGTAATAGTTGAAATAAAGCTGTACGTTGATTTTTTCTTGCAGCAGTCGTAAATGTTCTGAACTGGACTTTTTTAAACACGCGTTTTTACATTGACTTCTGGCAATTTTTTTACGTGTTTTCAGCGTACAATGTAATCCATTTATCATACTGTAGGATCTATGGAACTGTAATACGTAGTGGTTGATTCTTTCTATTTATTCGAATTTTTTTGTTCATTTCATCAAAACGAATAATTAATTTAGGTAAACGAGTCCTGTTTTTATTATTTTAACCATTCCCAGAAATACAGGGTTTCCCGTAATAACTACCCATTTTCATATTTTAATATTTGATTAAAAAAAATTCCTTATAAATTACAAATTTTTTATTACAAACAACTTTTTAGAAAATTATGTTTTCTAAATAACCGCCACCAACTTCTATGCAAGTTCTATTTCTAAAACTTTTATGCAAGTATCCACAGAATGGGGTACCGACAGAAAAAGGGTTGGTGTATTTTTTACGAAAATTCGATCATTTTATGTGATGTGATTGGATTTTTTTTAGCGCAGCTCATTTCCATGTAATTAAATAATGAAATCCATATCAAATATAGTCATTTGAATAGCGCGTGATCTCACTATTGTTGAAATCGCACGGCGTGATTACGTTTAACTATTACAGTCGCACCCTTAACGTTAAAAATTTATGTTCTTAAAACCATCCATGCAGATACGAAAAAATGTTATACCACAAATTTTGTAGGCAATTGAATTCCCTACAAAATAAGTTAGATATCACTTTTAGGTATCTATGGTATTAGCAGCGTTTCCAGTGAAAACTCGCGGAAATTTATAACTCTGGCAATATTATATAATATTATATAATAATATATAATATTATATAATATTATATAATATTATATAATATAATATTAAATATTAATTGGGTAAGGGTGCGACTGTGGAATTTAAATATAATTTACGCTGTGCGATTTTAGTTTCAGTGACGTCACACCCTATTCAAGCGGCTGTATATAATTTGAATTTCATTATTTAATTTTATAGATATGAGTTGGGCTAAAAAATTCTAATCATGTCACCCAGCAAAGGATATTCCAAAGATTAAATTTTCGTAAAACAAAACACACTAATTTTTTGTGTTGGTACCCGATTAGGCAAATTAAACTAGATAAACTTCTTTGTAAAAATATATATTTTGAATTTTTATACAATAAATAATGTAAAACCAAAAATTGTAGATTAGTCGCATTTTGATGTAAGCGGTATCTAATAAATGTTATTAAAAATAGTTGTTTAGAACTAAAATTTATGTTGCAATTGAAAATTTCAAGATCTGGCTACTTTAGAACCGGGTCGATAACCAAGTCAAGCTGAACTATGGAATTGAAACCTAAAATTTTTTTTCTATGCAGCTTTTGTTATGTCGTTTCTGAAACGTTGTATAAAAATGGTTGACTATCTACTCTATACGAGTAGGTAATTTAAACATTTTTTCTCTAATGAAATTGAAAAATATATTTTGGTGCGGTTTAATAAAAAAAATCTAATTTTAGTAAGTCCAATAGTTCTTTTCGTCAAGTCATAACAGTTTGTTGGCTCTCGGGTAATTTAAAATTTTAAATTACTTAAAAAATATTTAAATATACGGTTGATCTGTAAAGAACGATAATTAGTCCAAAATTTGTTCCTTTTTACTTCTTATTTAAAGCGCCGCGCCTTTCAATAACTTTCAAGCAATAATTCACAGTTCTTTAATAATTGTAGTTATCATGTTTTTTAAAATCTATAATTTTTTATGCATTACTTAGCAATGTAGCAGTATGAGAAAGTATTATATTTGTATTGTATAAAAAATGCTTGTTTCTACGTACTATTTCAAAATTCTGATGGCTTTCATTAATCATTGTAAATTTAGCGTTACTACGAAGAATTTCGTAACATTGAACATGATTGATAGGTTTCCTCAAATCCACAAACAACTGTTTAGAATATAAAGTATATTTTCTCAACTAGAGATGGTTTGGTATTACATTATAAATGTTTGTTGAGTGTATAAAGCTCGATACAACATCCATTGCATGTTATGTGTATTAAATGTTTTTTAAACTAAATATTTGCGTGGTTATTATTAAACTTCTCTAATCACGTAAATGAACCCATTTTAGAGTGTTTAACTTTCCCTAGCGGCGTAAGCGTAAACCAATGTTGAAGTTTATTTTCATCTTAAGAATCTAATGCTAAGTCATTTCATTGCCCAAGAACCTGCGACTGTGAAAGATGTGGGATTCAAGTTCATTCCTCATCTTTTCGTAATCTTTGCTTGCCAAAAATTGTGGTGGTTCCAATGCAGTGGTAAGTGCTGCTCTTGTCTGTCCGGGTTTCCTCTTTACAAACAGCCATATACCTTCCTTTGCTTGTTTTGCGCACTGCCAATACCCTCTTCAAATTTCTTTTCTAGAATTTAGAAGGTATTTGATCTATATATTTATTCTCCTTTTGAAAGGTCTCCAACAATTCCAATAACTCAGATTGGACATCCTAGTTTTTCTTGTCTTGAGAGTAGTCACTAGGGATAAAAATTGAGATTAACGGTAACCTCACGCTCAGGCCAATCATAGCCATAAAATCAATCCTGATCTCTGAGATATCAGCAGCAGTCGACTACACTTATCGGAGCCCGATTCTTATCGAGAAAAAATTACCAAAATTATTTGGGCCATTCAGTCCGAACTTCAATTTCTTTCTTTCCTTCTTTAAACTTTGAGAACAGTATAAAACTCGAAGAGCCATATCCATATCCACAGTTACACCAACCTTAAAGTAGTTGTAACGAAAATTTTTATTATCGTGGATTAAAGTACACGAAAAAGTTTCTGAAGCATTAATACCTCAGATTTGCATAAGCTCAGAATTTAAAAATATTTTATGACAGGAACATCAACCAATTTGCATTATGTTCCAAGTACTATTAAAAAAAAAATGTAAAACAATTTTCTTTTTTTCAATTATGCTGCGCTAAAATTATACCCAAAATTTTTAAACTCAATTTGCACATTTCATAATGAGGCTGAGTAATTACCATTTTGTTACCGCAATGATTTGGAAAGTTTGTATAAAATTTGAGCTTTATGCGAATTTAAATTTGTTCCAAAACTGTATTTGGTGTGCTAAGCTTCTATGACCTCATTAGCTTAATTAAACGTTTCATCTAATAAATGAGAGCGCTTAATTTTTTGAAAATTGCGTTCAATTTTAATTTTTATTATGAATATTTTTATTTTAGAAATTTATATCGAATTTCCTTTCGATAAAAGGAATTCGGCTAGAATTATTATTTAACTGACTTTCATAAATTGTAACCTATTTTTAAAAAAGCGTTCTGTTAAGCCTGCTAATAGAAGGGTTCAACAAACGCGTGTATTTATCACCTTTCCACCCAACCTTTAACATGAAATTTTATTTACAGTTTATTTTATTATAATTTAAGTTGGAAATTATTTAAAATTTTGGAAGAGCTTTAATATAAATTCGTTTCCGGAATAACTTATTGCTATTATCATCACAAAGTGCTTGTTTTAGTGTGATAGGTAAACAAACGCAGTTGGAAATTGAAAAGGCGTTTTAAACAAAAGTAACAAGAAAGCTCTTCGGAAGTGGTTATGTCAAGAACTTAAGCTCTGGAAACTCATTGAAAAATCTGGAAACTGTTTGATGTAAATAATTTGTTATGTTCAACGCGAAACTGTTGTGTGCAAAAAGTTTTAATATTTTAAATTGTAAACAATTAACTCAATTTATTCCACCCTAAATAAAAAGAAAAGGGTTCTGGTTATAGAATAATTTATTTCCAAAGTACCAAAAATAACCACTCCAACAAGTTATCAACTAAGTAAATATTTTCTAATCTAGTTTAACGATTACACATTTTAAATCATATTACGACAAAATTATACAATGATCTAATCCTCGGTTTCATTAATCTCTGACTCAAGAAGATATTTTTGGTTTTGATTATGCTATTTTTTCGGCACACCAACAGGCGGATGTGGGGTTTGAACAATTTACTTCAAAACAGACTTTGAACCAAAAGCGTGAAGTTAACAAATTTTAAGTGTTAAAATTTCAGCAAACTTCCTTTGAAAGAATGCAACACTTTTTTTTGAAGAGGTAAAATTTTTCTTTGAAAGTAATTTTTACATCGACATCGATTTTTAAATTAAGCTCACTTGGATTTCATGGTAAATTTAAACAAAACGCTTATTTAAAAGATCCACGCAAGAAAATATTTAAGCTTTTATTAAAAATTTATTATTTCACGTCAAGGTTAATAAGGGTAACGTTTTTTAAAACCTTATAAATTAGAGCATTGTATAATATTATGCTAATAAGAATATTTATAATTACTCAAAGAAGAGTATTATTATAATTAGAGCCCTAGGCGATTTATACTTTGACGGAATTATTAATTAACATCTTTTTCTTTTTCGAAACTTTATTATTTTAGCATTTTTAGGAGCTTTTCCGAGGATTAGGTATATGTCCACGTAACTAACAATAGCGACAAGCTTACAACGTAAGCTTGTAATTTAAAGCTGACGAATGGACTACTGAGATGGTTTATCACTTCAAAAACTGGACTTTTCTTTAATCGCATGAAATTTTTATAGAAACGTCTTCATCTAATTGTGATTTACTTTTTGCTATCGCAAAAAGGTAAAATTTGAATTTTAAACATGAGCTTTTTGGATTAGTTTTTATAAAAGCGATGGCTAAAGTAACGAGAGGCATGCAAATATTTTTAAAACTTTTTGGTAGATTTTATGGTTAAAGCTTTCTATGCATAAAGTAGCATTTGAATATCAAGGTTTTAAAAGCTTTTTGCTACTTTAACTGAAACAAATGCGTCTCCGCTTCGAGTTAAAATATTTTAAATAAAGTTCCTTTATTAAAAGCTCGACTAAATTATGAAAATGTAAATGTCCAATTTTTGAAACTCACAAATATGCTTAACATTTAATGAACAGCTTTTGAGTACCCTTAAAAATGAGGCACTTAAAAATTTATATGGATATTTAAAATTTATTTAGGGATTTAACTAAATCTAGTTAGCGCTTTGAGTTTTTAAATATTTATCCATGTGTTCAAGTTAAATACTCGGGTATCTCTGCTGCGATTCTTCAATCTTCAGCGTTTGACGCTACAAAACCAACAAATAACAATTATTTCAAATTTGAAATAAATTTGAAAATGTGGTTTCAACTAGTAATGAAATCAATTATCCATATTCCAATTTCAACAAAAATGACGAGTTCAATTTTATCTCGATTTCAAAACTAAAATCCATTTCCTCTTCAAATCCGCCATTTTTTAAATTAAATTTTTATTTTTATCAAAACTAATTAATATTAATTTGACAAGTTACATCTTTAAATATGCATTTGGTGCTTACAATTTTACAGCTTTATTTTTATAACTTTTTTATGCCTATCGGTTATTTCTTTTTTACCTACTTATTTCATTTATTTTTTTTTATATCGCAGATCTCAATATTATGTTCGGGGTGTGCCATATAAAGTTTAATAAACAATATTTTAGCAAAACAAATAAATTTATCATTTATCATGTAAATTTTTGTGAGTTTATATTTAATTGTTGGGCAAGAAAAAATGGGATTTTTATTTTATTTATTTATTTAATGATGTGGTAGGACATAAGAGATAACACCTCCAAGTTCTTTCATCGTGTGTTAAATGTGGTGGCAGCACAATACACTGTAACGAATGCGTTATTGTTAATTCACTTATCATTTGTCCCTTTTGTCGCTTTTTCTACAGTAGTAATTTTTTGACATTTATTGCGGCAGTAATAAAAGAATTTTATAATAAAATGTTCCCTACAGAAACAATTTTCATATTTTCAATAACTGTAATTCATATAGCAATAAGCAGTTAACTATTTAAGGTATTGGTATACGGGTTAGCGACTTTATTGTTAATTGGATGGAATATTGTTAATTGGATACTTGTACTTGGATAAAAGCAGTTAGTATTTCCTTTATGGCATTATAAATTTCACATTTTTAGTGTTCATCGAACAATGCTTTTTATGTTCATTAACAACAATATCCCCTCTTTTATAATGACAATGGTGTATAATTAATGGCGGTCTACTATAGTAATTTTAACTAAAGACTATGGACATACGATTCGCTTAACTAAAAGCAATTACACGTCCAAATACCTACAAAATGCAATTTGCGGTTAACTTGTAAACATCAAAACAATTGACAATAGGGGAATTAGATAATAAATTGATCAATAAAATTGTCTTTATTGTTGAAATTCAAGCTTTTGTAATTATGACAATTAAGGTAAATTAATTTATACTTATTTTCTAATTTGCCATTTTAATTTGATTTAAAATAGCTCCAATTACTTTTAACCTATCGTATAATACCCCACAATATCCATTTACTTTTACAAACTGTCACCTAAAAGCTAATACCCAACCATTTTAGCTGAAAAATTAGGGTAACCTCTATAGAAATAATTGCCGAAAACTTATTTTCGGTAAATCGACTCTGTTGATTATTGGCAACAAAAATAATCTATTAAAATATTCGGGGCTTCCCGTCAAGTTATACATCCGTATGTACCGCTAGGAAAATCAACTTCGAAATTTCAGCTATTGCACTACTTACTACTATTTTTTGTATTTCCTTTTAGTCTTAAGTGATGTTTAGGATCACAGTCGAAAGCATGCCGTAAAATAGTGAGCAGTTGATACGGATCATTTCTACAGCCTTCAACTAGCCGAATTTTCAGGAGTGAACGCTCCAGTTATAACCTGGGTGTACATGTTGGAAAACGGCACTTGTAAGCTTGACCACGGTTTTCAATCACGTCTCATTTTCACGGTTAACTTTTTACCGTGGTCCCACGACAATGTCAACACCACTTTAGTCGAGTTTTCGCCTCGAGAAGGTAATAAAACGATGCATCGTAAAGGCGAAGTACCTAATAGCGGCGTCATGTGCATACATATTTTTTTTCTTTAATAGTATATTCATATTGATGTCATGCGATGCGATACATTAAAGTTTTATAAAGGTATGTATACCACGTATTTTTGGGAAAGCGGGACGTGTTTGTACGACAACGCTCACCAGATATTAAGAAATCTGTCCGTGTGAAATTCGAGATGTTAACGAATTTATATTATTTTTGCTACCAACATACAACCACAAAATAGTGTGATATGTTAAGTAATAATGCCGTAAGTGCAAAAATCCCTAGAACTGTGAACCCGATGTTTAGGATTTCGGTAGGCGATTTTCATGAGTTCTAAATCAAATAAAATAAAATAATTATTACTCTCTTTCTCACAATTTATCTTATTAATTGCAGACTATTTTTCTCGATCCCCGACCTTCTCTTCTACTATGTCTGTGGTGCGTGTTCGATGTTCTATCAGCTATTACACACATAGTGTGGCTCTGAACAGTGAGAAGTGTAATACAATTGATTTTGAAAACGATTTACTATGCACATTACACCTCAGTAGTTTGTCATTGTCTTCCGAAAGGAAACTGTTAGAATAAAGTTCTTGCCTCGTCCGGAGTCGAACCGGCGGGTATTCTGCATTAATAGTCAACATATTTAACCACCATGTTACCGACCGACCATTTTTTATTGGATTTTAAACATAATAGACAGAAGAACATTTTCGAGATATTTATAAAATTATCCATAGCTTGTACTGCTATGGGCTATTTAATTGTATCGTTCACTTCTATTATTGTTCATACCGGATTTTAATTTTCCTCCGGAAAAAAGGAAAAAGTGCAGAGGATATGGGTTTAAAAGTCACAGATGGTAGGCATTACTCTTAAACACAGGATTTTATGAATTGCGGATAGTTTTTCGCTTTTAACTTAGTTTTGAGCATATCCAAATCAGAATTTAAGAAAATCTAGCTCGTCGATTGAATGTTTTTTTTACATATCAAGTTATGTAAGCAATAATAAAATTAAAATGAATAATCCACTTTAAATTAAAAATAAAATTTGTCTTTTTCTCCAAAGTCCTTTTAATTAAATTCGAGACGCGTTTCGAGAATTTATAATATTCTCATCTTCGGTCGATAAAAGAGGACAAACGTAAGAATTGTCAAATTGTTAATTTATTAAGTAACTCCAAAATTGTGGGAAAATTATTTTTGATATCTAGTACTTTAAATAACAAAAACTAGTTTTAAGATCCCAAATTTATTTTCTAAAAGTGTGTTTTACTACGATTTTAAAACTAAACATAGACAATTTTCTTACGCCACAACAAGAAAAAGTTAACATTCGAGATTAAAATGTGTTACATTCAAGGGTAGATTGATGACTATGGTCTCCACGTAGTATATGGAGACATACATAAAACTGATTTGAGATAAGATAGAGTCATGAAGGTACTATATAGTTTCAAAATGTAATAAATTTATTTTATTTTAAATATAATTTCATTTTACTACACAATCATCACTTGGTGTTAATGTCATGCTTTTATTTTTTCGTTCCGTCCATAAAGAAACTTTCTGTTTTTCCTTGATCCAATCACGCGCAGCAACTCAAATTCAGTATCCGATGAAAACTGTTATCGTTTCTGAACTGGATCAATTCTTGTCTTTTTTTTTACTTCACAGCATCTTATGCCTGCAGAGATATGTTTTTATTGCCAACTGTCGAACATTGTTTTTTACAATTGACTTCATGCACCGTAGGAAATCCAGTAGTAACAAGTCAGTTTTATTGTGGAGATGGTGACTAGTTCTTTGTATGCAACTACGCATGGTTTTTTGTGGGGTCAACAGTTACCAATTTTGTTCAGAAAATCAACAACCCATTTTTTTCATTGCGAGTTGGTTTTGACTAAAATCCGATTAAGGAACCCGCATTGTTAGCTGGGAAAAGTTCGTGTGAGCGCTGAATGCATTACAGGTTTGAGGCCATTTATTATTTTTTTCTTAATAGCGTCAATTATAGCATTTTATGAAACCATAGTGTGTTTATCACTACTTCGAGTAGTTACACGGGGGTTAACATCTAATTACTTGTATGTATACGAGAAGACGTTTTTACGTTTTCATATTTCCTCCCTGTCTGTGCTCGTTGCGTGTTGAAACTGTGTGACGAGCACAGAGGACCTACAGCTTAACGCATGTTAAAATCTTCAATTGGACCGTCTCATTCGCAAGAAGATTAAATATTTTTACCCGGAGTCGAACCGGGAAGCCTTACGTTAGTAGTTGATCGCGCTAACTATCAGGCCATGACCGCCGATTAACAAATAAAGATGTATATTTACAAATTATTTATTCACTCTAGAATCACACGTGATATCCACGGTTGGGTGACCTAAATTCAGTTTCACTTAGGGAAATCTCAATACGGGATTTTGAGGATAGGATATTAATGGAATAAATCATAGAATTTTCACTATCTAAACAGTACCGACAGATTTGCATGTTACAGTAAAGCCAGGAAGCTGTTTTTGTATCTCGTTGTAGATATTATTGACGTCTTTATATTTAGGCGCCACAATTGATCGACCGCAATTGTGGTCCCATTTGTGGTTTTTTACCAAATCCGGATGATACCATTGGATGGCCAATTTTCTTTTTCTTTTGAATTTCATCAAGCAGTAAATTACAAGGAAATGATTTTCCTGATCCTCCTGGTGTATCAAGAAAAATAGCTTGGCATTTTCATTTGATTTCTCGGATTAATAAGTGAATCCGTAATTTTTGTTGCTTACATCAAGTATACCATGTTCAAATGTACTATGTAGTCTATATTTTCCAAGAGGTGTTAAATAGTGACTATATGTAAAATTTGCTCGAAATTGGTCAAAAGATGTAGGATTGTATAAAGAACATAGTACATACACACACTGAATTTTATAGGTATAAATGAGATCCAAATATCTTCTTCTTAATATTATTTATAGATCTCTAACCTTTTTTTTAACTAATTCGTCGAATTAGTTCTTTGAGCAGTGATTTTTACATCTTAGGTAGCTTGTTGAGCTTGCTTTCGATGTGCCTATACCCCATTTTTTATTGATATGATGGCAAATCATTAACACAGGGGGACCGACGGCTTTACGTGCCCTCCGAAGCACGGAAGACGGTTCATAAATTTTAGACTGTACCCGAAGTCGACCCGGGGAGCCTTCCATTAGCAGTTGATCTTGTTAACATTCAGGCTATGACCGTCGTCATAAAATTCTACTTTAAAAGTATTTTATTGGCTGTTCTCCTAATTCTCGTGTCAACTCACACAAACAACGTTCTAAGTTGAAGTACAGTCGTAACAAATCCCTAAAAGCCATTTTGGCAAAATTAGATTTCAAAGTTTTGAAATTTGGTAGATATACATAAATAGTCTTGTGCACTGCAGAATCGAATATCAGATGAGTTATTCCCCTCCCTCGTGGGGATTTTGTTGCACAATATTAAAAAAGACCTCAAACGGAAAATATGATTAGTTTTTTGCAATTATATCGTAAACGATATTTCGCCTGCAAAATTTTATATCGGGTAATATTGATGGTAATAAAAATTATGAGACTGGGTTTGACCTGACAGTTATAGTTAGAGATGTACAAATCCTATAAGTAGGTAGGCGGATGAATAAATTGCGTATTTAAGTACGTAAATAACTAATAACGGGCTTTTTGGGCGGGGAACTCGACTGATATTCGATTCCAGATTATACGATTTTAGTGTAGAATCGAATGTCACTCGAGTTAATCCGTTTTTTTTAAATCCGAGACGAGATTATGGGGTTAATCCGTTTATTGAATTTTCATTGGCTATATGTTTTCCATTCAATTGTAGAAATTTTCCGCTGTTTTCCTACTTAGCTGATCTTAACAACTATATATTATATCTGTGTATATTATACCCCACTCTGTGAGGCTGAAGGCCGAGCAACAGTGGCAACCGCCGCTAAAGGAAATGAAGATCATCCTTGATGGGCAGAAATATAAAATAAAAGCTGTTTTTCGAATAATTATTTTGAAAACTTTCCGCTACAGAATAAAGTAGTGATCGAAAAGAACTTCAGTTTTAACTGTAAAGTACTTTTAATATTTAAAAGAATTGTCACATTAATGTTGGTAGATTGGAGGAAAAACTATGCTTGACTAACTATGAATATTTGAACAGCAGTACAAATCTGCCTCGTAACATCAAAATATAGTTGTTATATTTGAATTATTATAATTTGTGAAATTTTGCGAGGTACATTTACCCCTATATTTGGAATAGTTAAATATTACATTGTTTGATTCGAACTGAAGCTGAAAATTATTTAGTTTGCATTTAAAAAAAAATATTATCAAAGATTAAAGGTAAAATAAAAATTGAAAAGCAGTGATAATAATCGTTTGGTGATCGAAAAGTAACTTTTAAATTGGACGAAGTAAATTAACAAAATTTTGTGAAAACACGTCGTTTGAAGTTTGAAATTACTGAAAATCATTACATAATTCGGGTTAAATGGAATAGATAAACGCAATGCTGACAGTAGAGAATTGTCAAAATGCCAGGACAAGTTGAACGAATTAGATTAATTTTCTATTATATTAACTGCTATCCAATTTGGTTTCTAACAAATTAGCGTTTCCTGTTGACTGGTAATTTTAACAGTAACATTTTGCAGATTTAACATACTTCACAAAACTTTACGACATGTAAATTCTATACCCAAAACACTACTATCTCATTTCGTCGTAGTTGTCGCCCTTGTATTGATTATTTTATTTCCAAATTTTAAAAGAGTATTCGAAACTGTGGAGTGTAATTATTTTTAACAAGAACTCAATTTATATTGCAATAACAGCTTCAAGGCAAGAATATGTTTTTGTAATTATTAATTTCTTTGATCAGTCGAAATAACATTTTTGCTTTTACAAATATAAAATAAGCAGGTATTTATTTTAAATAATGGTTCACTATTGGAAGATTAAAACCCCTGAAAACCTGACTTTCTTACAGAAAGTCGCATTTTTCGTTAAAGAAATATTTTAATAAAAAATTCAGACAATATTTTATCAAAATTCGTTACGCCCTTTTTAAGTTAAAAACATTCTCTATTGCAAACTCGTACAATCGATACTTGATGTGGTGGTTATAATGCACAAGGGTTTTGAAGCTGATGTAGAACGAGGGCAACAAAACAAATAAAAATGTTTTTAAAATATAATTTTTTAAACGACAAAATTCTGATTAACTTTGAAAATTTCTAGCAACTTAAATTACTTCAAAATCATAGTAAATCTAAATTAAATTCAACTACAAAGTTTTTGAAAAATTTTAGTTTTAACATTTTATTCAATATAAAATGTTAAATTTAACCAAGTTTGAAACTTTTATGCCTGCTGCATTTGAAAGTTTTCGTTATTAGTATCATAAAACTATCGCACTAGCAAAATTTAGAATTTATGTTGAAATTTTGTTGTAGATAGAAAAACAAAATAAAAATTTAATATTGGGCTTACAGAGCCGTTGATCCTAAAACATTTTCAACCAACATTATGTAACGTGGTTTAGTGGTTTTTAACTTGAAATAATAAAATATTTGATCTTATTTGGCGTAGGCTGTAATCATTTTTATTCTTAAATATTTTCTCTTTAAATTTTTAAAGGGCTTCAATGGAACTTTTTTTTTTCGTGTTTAACCAAAATTTTTTCGTATGAAAAATAAAATAATTGATTGGCATGTTCTGAATTTTTATTTTGTTTTTTATAAAGCTATTTTTAAAATTTGGCTTTTTAGAGATTTCACATAGGAAAAACATCGTTTGAAGCTAACAATGTTTCTCTGCTATAATGACACGAAGATAAGTTTGGGCTGAAGCCAAAATAATGATTTAATTTTGAAAAGAAATTTCTAAACAATAAGAGATTGTAGTGTATTACTGTAGACCGACATGAAGTTAAATTCAAGTTGTGTCATATCAAGGATATCCTTTAAATGTGACGTTTAAATTAAGTTCTTTGACATAAACTCGCGATATTTTTGTTAGCTCTTTTGTATTTACTATAATAACTTTACTAATCAACTTTCTGATAAATGTTGCGTTTAGAATCTTTATTTAAAATAAAGAAATCTGATTTACAAAATCGATGTTTCCGTGTTTTAAAAATAAAAAATTACCCGATTGCGAATTGAAAATTAGTTTGCGTGACTTGAGCTATGGTAATAATATTATTAATGTAGCAAAACAAAACTACTGTGTTAACAAGGATGGATATAAAATATTATTTATTTAGCTACCTTAATTTTCTATTATAATTTTAATGAAAATAATTTAAAAATTATATTTAAACAATTTCAAAATTAATTTAGTATTAATGTACTAAACCGAATTGAACTGTCCATACCAGGGAATTACAAAATCCATTAATTTATTGAGGAGGATTAGTCCTTATAATTCTCCTCCTTATCGACTCTCAGCTGTAGCTTCCTATGTAACTTCATAATGTATGAAATTATTCTCTTCAAGTTTTTGCATTTATTCTTAGTACTTCTAAGTCTTTTTTTGGTGTGAATTTATTATTTTTCTTATTTGGATTTTCTTTTGATTATACATTATACTTCTATTTTTTTTCTTTTCCTCCGATCATAAAAAGGGATATTTTTTTGAAACAACGTGCTATTTATTCTTTGTACTATGCATTTTTTCCAACAACAATCTTTTAAAAACCTAACTTTTGGATAGTTAAAATAATTAAATTTTAACTATTAACTTAAATTCATACAAATTTTGTATAGGCCAGCCGACGATTGTTTTATTGCGTAAAAAATGGAGGCAAGCTGGAATAATTTTTATAATAACACTGTTTATCCAATATATTGGACAAGGTATCAAACTCAAAAAACTGTGTTAAAAGTCGACGTTTCGCCAAACTTTATTGTGGGGTTTTCAGAACAAATAGGCAAAAAAAGTAATTATTTAATTAATAATATAAATGACGACGGTCATGGCCTGCAGGTTAGCGAGATCAATTGTTAATGCAAGGTTGCCTGATTCTACTCCGGGTACAGTCAAAAATTTCTTCACCGTCTCCGTGCTTTGGATGGTACATAAAGCCGTCGGCGTCGGTTCTTCTGGTATTAATGATTTATTACTATAACAATAAAAACAGGGTCCACGCACATCGAAGGCCAGCCTAGCAAGCTACCTAAGATGTCAAAAAATGTCAAATACTCATAGAACTAATTGAATAAATTAGTTAATGAACAAGTCATAGACCTACACTAAGAGGAAGAAAAATGTAAAAAGTAACAACAAGCGATTGCGTACTGTGTAAAAGTACTTCTACTGCCACCAACGCAATTTTTGTGATTCGCCAGTAGTTGTCGAACTCCCTTCGCTCTTCGGGCAAACCCTACTGATTTGCCACCAAAACTGACACTTTTGTACCTAATTAAACAACGTACGTATTTTAATGCTAAGATTTCAAAAATACTTCAAACTTCAACCAGGCATTTTAGATGAAATTTTGATGATGAAATGTTGAAAGATGAAATGTTCCTAAATATTTTCTGAACATGGACCAAATGTCCCTAAGACATAGCTGAACAACATCTTAAAATTCTCCAAGATCTGAAACGCCGACTTCATTGATTACTTTTTTTGTAAGTCTTCCAACGAAAACAGTTGTATATTACTGAAATATATTGTACATCTGATTATCCACCTCGAGTAATTATTGTAAACCAATGAAATCACTATATTTGATATCTGTCCATATTTAGAATCACATCCGCTCCCGGGGTGATTTTAATGCTTTTAAAGAGGTTTGAAGTAAAATTCCGCGATTTCTCTTAAACCTCTCTTATAAGCAATAACCATGGAAAATTTCAGCTTCGTAGGGTAGCGGAATTTGACAGATATAGTGATGAATACATGGGCGTTACAGACTTATATAAATTACAAATATGATATCAAGCATTAATGTCTCCCCTTTACAATCCTACACAAAGCTCCCCATTGCGGCCTTTAGGCTGCACAACCTTTCACTCAAGCCGCAGCCGTGACTATCTCCTACATGGAGCACCAACGCAGCGCAATACAAATCCCCATGGTCAACTGATGACGAGGTCCAGCAAGGTTGCTCGCGGTTTGCACTTGAATGGGTGACCGCGTGATACCTAATTTAAAAAGAACGCTGCTGGCTGCTCCCCTACCAACCCGCACTTGACCAGCGTGGTAGGGTATGGCCTGTACCTCCCCCTCATGGGGGAGAGGCTATAGTCCAGGATTGGGATGTTCAAAAGAACATCGAACTGATGATGAACAAGAAGACTTGGTCACGGAGAAGTATTGGAAATAATTTTTTCTAAAGTGAAAAGTACTATCAAAATTTCAACTATTCTTACGAACAAAACCGATTCGATTCATGAGTATACCTCAAGGAATGTATTCACTCTTTATGCGTGGTTCTTCGATCTTGATTACGTCACAAAGCTTGTTGCATAATAATATTGATTACATATTAACTCAGTTCCATCAGCTGCAACTCGCAACATCTTTAAAATTGCTTACAGCTGCCATTAAAATACGTGATTACAATTGAAGGAAATTTTACAATCAGATTTGTATATGCAGATGGTAAACATAAAAGTAAACACCCAAAAGAAAAAATTACATGAGCATTAGTCTCGGGATTAATAGTGTATTAAATACCCAGGGAATAAAGTGTCACTTTTAACCCATGCGTCGTTTAGTGTGTTGCAAAAATCACACGACGGATTAAGTCACTTTCCTCCCGTGGTATATTTACTATTTTTAGCATTTTCTTTCCCAAATTTGTCAATATTAATGCAAATTTTGTATCCTAGAAATAAATACGATTGAATGTGGTATTTAACTTCCAACCCTCGTGTGCTCCCACTTTCATGTGACGAGAGGAAAAGTGGCACTTTACTACTTGAAGTGGTCACTTCACTTCCGGAAGTGCGAAAAATTGGTTATATCGGGACTAATTTCCTTTTTATAATAAAAAATGTGTATATTTGTGTTAAACAGAATTATTGAACTATAAATAAGCTCAGCTTATATAGTATCCATTTAGATTCCACGTTAATCTGTAGGTCCTGGTAACTGACTTTAACGATTATAAAATAGCTTATCATTAAATTAGATTAAAAATGGGGTTTTCAAAAAGTTTAATTTGAAATACTATGCAAAGGAGGAGGGTGTTATGTAAGGTTATTAAGATTGTCGTGGGTGGCACTTTAAATTTTTATAATTTATTACGTAGTCGTGTCATCCCTTGCCCATATTGGTTTGTTTGTTTATTTTTGTTATCCCTTTTGGTGGATTGTTTTAAATGTAATTTACTTTGTAATTATCATTGTAATTTAGTAAATCATTTTTGTATCACTTGAATTTTGAAACTTTAATATCAGATCGTTGTAATTACAGTATAGGCACTTAACAGAAGATTAAATAAATTATGAAATCAAATTGACATGGAACTTTAATAAACGCCCATCACAAAAATGAAATGCAGCTTATAAATAAATTTACATAAATTTTGTTTTACGAAAAACCTTTTAAATTTTATTTAAAAATACCTCAATTTGATGAATAACAAGGAAACGAACGATGTTTTTCCAACTGCATGAAGAAAATCGCCTGGTGATGCATATCGTAATTAATTTATTCTTTTGATATCACCAAATTCTTTCATATTGACTTTTATTGAAGAATTCAATTAATTTATAATCATTTATATAATCCTAAAGAAGATGAGAAAAATACGTGAAACAATTTAGTAATGTTCACGAAAATCGAATTGACTACTCCCATTTTTAAATGAAATCGAATTTACAATTAATTAAAAAAAATGTAATTACTTACAACAAAGTTTTCACAGATTTTGTATATTTTTCTAAATTGTAATGCGGAACCTTAGTTACGGTGGAAACTTTGACAAGTTTGGTAAACTTTGATTAATAGCTTGTTTTTTTGGTGGGTGGTTGAATATTACAATCAATAATCAAACGTAAAAGTTACATCTATAAACCACGATGTAAGTTGGCCTTTCACTTTTAGGGTTCATATGGATAAAAAATAATTATTGACTTTCTGTATCTTATACTAGCAGTTAGATATCATAAAGTTTTCCAAATTGCACACCCTTAACCAATTTTCTTTTATTTATAATTATTACTACTAGCTTTTTATATTTTTCCATTTCTGTTATGTAATATTCAGTTCAATAATAATGCGTGACCTTATTTATAACTTTCACTATTTAGGACGCTTTTATTAATGAACCAAAGCTTTTACATATTTTATTATAATTATATTAACATTACCGTTTTAGGTTTTAACTTCAACGGTATTTATCTATATTTTATCAAATTCACTAATGTTATCCTACAACAATATTGTTTTATTCTTTAATAATTCAATATAAGAAAAACTGATTTTTTTAAAACAATTATTGTGCAAATACAAAATTTTTAAAAATAACGTATAGTCCAAGCAAGGAACATTTTTAGTGCCTTTGCAAAAAATGCGACCAATTTGAAAATTGGCACTGCTCGAAATTCCTTTAAGATCCCATGCCGGCGTATCCCCCAATTGGGGGTTTTAGCCCCCCTAATACGGATTTTCACCTATACTCGCTTATTTTCACTTTTACGAAAAATTATCATCAATTCAAAATTAAAGACCATGAAATTCTTAATTTTTTTATGGCATACGCGAGAAATCGCGTTGGGGAAGATACCGCTTAGGATTTGAGGTGACTTTTGGGGTGTTCATTAAGACACTTCTATATAGTACTTGTTTGCCAAATTTCAGCTATGTTGAATTAAAAAGTTTTCATTAAAAGCAAAAACAACGAAGTAACAACAAAGCTGAATTTTGACTGTTACAAACTATTATTATTATGAAATGGGGGGAGCAAAATTTATGAAAAATTGGAAAAAACGATAACTTACAACATGTTTCGAACTTATTTGATTCTCTTCGATGCAAGCTGTTACAAATGAGCACCATCTCATGTACTTTCCGAACGACCCTCATACCTACCAATCTATTCTTAATTTGTATTTATTTCTTTTATTGTTATAATAACTTATTAGTTACTCGAACATATTTCACGTCTGAAGGATGCTTTCTCTTGGGATTATTTAATTAAAAAATATTTATGATGATAATGGCTGGAACAGCTGCAGAAAAATATATTTTAATGCAGTGTTGGGACCATTTTTATTATTAATTTAGACCTGGGGCTAAAATAATATTAATAAAATATTATCCATTGGAACTTTGTATATAATTTCTGTAGATAGTTTCATTTATAAAATTATATTAATAGCTTTCAATTGATTTTTTTTAATTATTTGAACTACATACCTACCTACTTTTTAAAAAATCCATTTTCTTTTAATTTTTTTAAAGCTTTTAATACTTTTTTCGAATTTATAAATTTTGCAGTATCAAAATTAATGTGGAATAATTTATTTTGTATGAAAGTTTTGCTAAAAATCCGAACGAGTTACATTTTTTGTTATTTTCCCAGAAGATATGTGAAAAATTGTTTTATTTTTGTTAAATAACGACCGGAAGCGTTTGTGTCAAAAGTTTTCAGCAATATTAATCGAAAATAGGACTTGTAATGTATTGATTTCTAATCACTAAAACAATTTAAGACTACTCCAGTTTCATGAATTTTGTATAAGGGTTTGAAACGTAAGTACTTGATTTGTGCATTAGATTACAATAATAGTGATCTTAATTTGAATGCTATTTATTCAATTTGGTCTTTTATTCATTAAGGCAGCATGAAAATTGAAAATTAATTTTTACATTAAAACTATTATTTTATACCATAAAGGCACAATTTACTATGCAAATAGGAAAATGCAAAAATTTTAATTATCTACATAATTTATTTACATAATTGTAATGCCTCTTGTAAACCTTATCATTTTTAATCAAGACCGAGTAATTTGGAAGATGAATCTAAATTTATGAAAAGTAATACGCAATCTTAACAAGTGTAGTAAGAAATAGAAACCCTTTTCCAAGTTATATGGCAGTGAAAGTGAACCTCAGGCACAATCTTTACTTGGAAAATATAAAATATATAAATTTTTGAAAATGGAAAATACATGGGTCGGTTCTCTTGCTTTTATTTGAAATCGACGATTTCCTCATAATTAGAAATATCCGAAACATAAACTTTTCGTTTAGTGCACTTGTAGACTTCTTAAGGATGGGAACACATTAAGCAAATTAACTCCGAAGGACGAAAATTGTTCATTTACGATTCAAAGTTACACCAAACAACAGTCGTTATCTTTTCGTTTACTTCCGTCGTGCACATTTCCCGAATTTTCTTGATATTCGTTCATCATTTGGCGTTCATTCGTTTAATGTGTACCCTTAATTTATCGCTATACAGTGTCTTCAAGATAAGAAAGCACTGATTGACATTTTCCGACAACAAGAAAAACGAATTAAAATTTTACTGTCTGTGACTGCAGACACTATAACTCAAGAATCCGTGAATCGATTTCAAAAATTCTCTCGGCAATCTGATTATTTCGTCAATACGATGAACTCATTAAATTTTGTATTTTATAAGTCAAAAATGTGGAGTTTTAGTTCGGCCTAACTGACTCACTCTAGTGCATGGTGGTCATATAGGTGATACAGTGTTGAGATTACCGAAAATAAAACGTATCATTCAAAAGCGATCCTTTTCCATACGACGGCGACGCGACGGTGATTACTAAAAAATGTAGCTTAAAAATTGTCTGGAATTAAATAAAAAACGAAAAGTTAAAAGTCTAGAAAAAATAATAATTATACAATTTTTTTATGCTGTTGCCGTCGCGCGTCGTCTGAAAAGGATTGTGTTAATGATGCGTTACATTTTTTGATTTCGTTTTATACGTACATTTTTTATATATCATTTAATTATATTACAAATTTGCGTTAGGTTGCTTTTAACTGATTATAATTTAAATTTATTTAGTTCTTTATAACTTTTATTATTATTTTGTTATTGTGGTGATTATCCTCTTTAATCACTTCTACTTCAACTTTTTATTAATTCTATACTTAAAATTTTGGTTTTAGTTTTGGCGTATAATTTATTATATCAGTATTTTTAGAATAACCTAAGAAATGCTAAAACACTTTTCAGAACTGAAAGCGCAATTTTTCATAAGTAAAATTACACTAAAATTACACTTGAAGTTTAGTTCGCTAAAGTTTTGGTCATCGTAACACCTTCAAGTCAGAATTCCAATGCACAATGTAAAATTTTTAGGTTATTCTAAAAGTACAGATATGGTTAAAATGGTTTTTCATCGGATTAACCTCGAGCGCAAATTAGGCCCCTAAGGTAGGGGCGTTATACATTAAAATGTTAAATTAGAACATTAATATTAAAACTCGGGAACAATATCAGACATTTAAACTTAAGAAAGAAGAGTAACAAAAACTACTAGACATCCATTATCAATGCTCAACAAATCTGATCGCTCGTGGCAAGTAGATATTCTCAGTTGGCGAGTATAGCTTAAAATGTCCATGGCTAAATTATACGAGAAAAAAATGAAAACCTCTAGATGTTATCGAGTATATAAATTGCTGAGTTGGTAAATGTAATTTGTGTGAAGTAATTAACACAGATTTATACTTACCAATTGGACAGAATAAAATTCTTCAAAAGAAGTCCGGACAATGGATCCACTTCGGTAAAGAGAAAAATCAAACCAAAGGAAAAATCCAACTATCCAAATACCAGCAAACGCATCAGATCCCCAAAGTGAGTTGGAAAACTTTTACTTTAAAAGTATTTTAAACATAGGTACAACCTTCTATGAGTGTGATAAAATATTGATCTAACTTGACCTATTACCTTGCATTCTGTACCGGAACTTAACTCTACACTTCGTTCATCAGATTGGTTTTCACATTGAACGCTGGCCGTTGATAAATTTCAAACTGTATGCTGTGTAATGCGGATGGGGCTGTACCATTGGAACATGGTAGGTAGAACCTGTAGTTTAATGTGCAATCCGAACCACGGCATCATATCCTGCGATAATCACTTGTTTGTTCAATAGTAATGGTCAAGAATGGCCGGACTATTAGTTGAGCGGCTTGTTCCTTTCGGGAAAAAACAAGCGATGGAGTTTAAAATCATGTTTAATGATGTAAACCATCTAGTTTACATACTTGAAATAATAAATTTATATTCTCAATCCGCGCATACGTACTTGACCTTCGTATGTTATAGATGCATGTTGACAATTCAGATGATAATTCGAAAACTAAATTTACTCGATAAATAAAATTTTTAAATCTTCGGGCATGATCAAAATCCCCTCCGGACCTTCACTGATACATACATTAATAAGGGGATATGTTCGGGAATACCCGGACGAATGGTAACCCTATCCTAAGGCCTTTGCTGTTAAGGGTGGCCAGGCAATCATGCCTATTATCTAACTTTTACAAAGTCTAATAGAAGTAGACAAATCGAATCGAAATGATTAAGTTCTATCGCGTTTCCGACTACGATTAAGGCTTCAACAAGCTCATGAAGTTGCACTTCTAACGGGTGGGCGTGTTGCACTTTCGATACAATCGAAATCCGATGAAGTTGAGGAATTGACAGTTATAAACAATTTCTATTTAATCGCGTTATTTCTATTCCATTGCAAGTTACGGAATAGGTCTGATTATATCCAATTTCGGAGCTGCGAAACTGAAATGAGATTACGTGAGATAATTATGCGAGATGATTACGGGATTAATTAAATGAAAATCCTGGTGTTTATAGTCGCCAGGTGAAATTACTAAAACAATATTAAAGGAAAAACTTGTATAACGATACAAGAATAGATGAAACAAGCAATAAGGTATTCTTGTTTCATTTGTTCTTCTGCCGATATAAAAATGAATTACTTTTGCTAGATTATAACGGTGAATATACACAAACATAATTTGAAGAAAACTTGATGTATTATCCTACAAAGAAAACATGCAAAAGATGAGGGTAGTGCATTTTAAATTCAGTATCTAGCACACAAAATGGGTCGAGTAACCTAAAGTTGACCACCCCAAATAAAATTAAAAATTTCCTATTGCAAAGAGGAAGGTTTATATAGTATACTGTTAAAATTTTACATGCGAATGTATTATCAAAATTTTGAATAAATCGATTTTGACGTTAGCAAATTTAACATATAAAAGCCGACCGACGCGCGGGAATCTCATATGAGATTCGGCGCGTCGAGTTCTGTTGACGGTACGTGTGGAATGGTATACACTAACACTTAGAAAATTTCGTCAGATGCTGCTCGCACGTCCTACAGGTAACAAGACTCGAATCCCGGTTTTCTTGAAGGATGGCGCCTTCATGGTATGTTTAGCTTTTGCCGCGTAGCGGCCAGGCGATGAAAAACCGGCCGGAGCTCCGAAGGAGCGCAGGCTCAGGTTTTTCGATGCCCACAGCCGGACGAGTCTCGAATCCAAACCCCAAAATTTCAAATTCGATTTTTTCAAAATTTTGATAATACATTCGCATGTGAAATTTTAACAGTATACTATATAAACCTTCCTCTTTGCAATAGGAAAATTTTAATTTTATTTGGGGTGGTCAACATTAGGTAACTCCCCCCCACAAAATAAATACCAAACTAAGGGTTCTAAAACTTCAATAATTAATTTAATGTTTGTTATAATTTATTTAACACAATTCAGTATAAAAATTACATTCATTTCTTCCGAAAATTTTGGAAAAAGTTCAGTTTAATTTCAGTTTATTGTTGCAAATTGCTGTTATACGATAGTTAAATGAATACGTTATTTACAACAGACCAAAAAATTACACGACCCTTCAGATAGAATCACGAGAGCTACTGCCAAAATTATTCTCTCTCTCTCTCCAATTTTCTTTATTGTAGCGATTCAATTGTGGAAAAATGCAAAATATTAGAACGTTCTAAATTTTCTTTCTAATTTTATTCCTTATAACAATATTATGTATATTTTATAAATTCTTAAAACGAAATAAAATCTATCGTATTTTATATATTCCGTATAAATTCAAGATATTTTACTTGGGACTTTTATACCTTATTGTGTACATAATTCGTGCCATCAAAAGAAATGTAAATTTGATCTGTGGACCAGCCGTCTTCAAGTCACTGAACACCTGGATGCAATACCAATGAAGCTTATTGAGATATCGGGGTAACGACTGAGGATTTAGAGTACATTCCTAGTTTTTATTTTCTGTTTTGCGTTCATGTTTGTAGTACTAACATTCCCAATGACCGGAATTAGTACAACTATTGCAACTATCGTTACTGGATTAATTTCCACTTTCCCGGAACAGGTCACAAAATAGTTACTGAGTTTGCAAAATTAACAGTAAAAAAACACATTTAACTTCAATCTACATGTAAAAATTACTCAACAATTTTTTAGAACTTCTAGCTATACAATTTAATAGAAAAGTGTGCTCGACTTATTTTCCGGTTCCGGTTTAAATAAGAAACTAAATTTTCTTATTATCCGATGAGAAAATTTAGTAGATCAGAGTCTGAACCAATAAAGGAAACTGCTCATCATCAATTCTGGTTTGATTAGTTTTATTTGCGCTTTGAAAACTTATAAGTTACCTTTATCTAAAATTTCAGTCGATGTATTGCTAAAATCCGTTTCGTGATAAGACTCGAAAGTGTGTTTTATTTATGAAATTTTACCTTATACCCGTAAGTATAAAAGTGATTGTATTATAGATGGTATAACTAAGCTCGTTAAAATTATAAATGGAATCATGTCTGCTGTTATCAACAGTTTTTACTCAAACGTAAAGAGCATTTTTACGTTTAGCAAAATTTAATGGTAGTTTAGAACAGTGGTTCTTAAACTTCAGATTTATATAAGCGCCCCTTTTCATCGACATCTTTTTGTAGACCCTCCTCTGCTAATAAATTATAAATATGTTTGACTATAATTTTCTAAAACGTGGTAAAAAATTCTCCAAATACAAATATTGGTCAAAATGTACTACTTAAAAATTTAAATTGGTACGAACCGGACCCCTATGGCCATCCGTGAACTGTAGCTCCCAAAAGTGGATCCAACCCAAAATAAAGACATCTTTTCAAAAAATTTTTTTTGAAAGTTAAAATTTATATTAAAATTATATTTAGTATATTTTATTCTTGATTTCGAAAGAGTTTTAACTTAAAATCGTTACTATAAGGTCTCTTGCAATGCAAATATTGCAATTTTTAATTTTTACACTTGTTTAGAATAACAAAAGTAACAACTACATGAAAAATTTTATAACACATATTTTTATTTAAAATGAAATTTTTGGGATTCTTATTAGAACAATATTTGTAACATTTGTAATATAGAAGAAAATCGGCGATGCTCCCGTATTCGACTTGGTAGTGATTCCAAAAATTTCGGCATAGTTTAATGAGATGGAATAAAATCCTAATTTATTATCATTATTTTATGAGAATGCAGTGACAACAAGCAATTAAACTGATTTGGTCACAGCTCTCCAACATAGATACATATACCACTTAATGGAACTCTCTAGAGATTAATATTTAATTCAAAATGTTTTAGTCCGTAATTCAGAAAAAGCCACATTACTTTTTGTCTGAAAAGCTGTGTCGGTTTTGATTATTTTTGTTGGCATATTGTCCACGTCAATTCTTCATTAAAACATTCCATTCTTCATTCAAAGTCTTCATGATTCATTTTCTGACGTGGATCAATCCTCTTGTTTCTCTTTTGCTTTACAACGCAACTTATCTACATCTTATCTAAAAAAGAAAAGGTTTATTATTGTAAAAAGGTTTAGCCGTAGATAAATAAATAAATAAATTTAAAAATAAGTAATCATGTTGATGTTCACCGGGCGGCCCCGCTAAGAAATTCCGTCGAGTCCGTGATTCGAACCCAGAATTTCCGTGCTGTAACTGAATCAGTGATCACCCCAAACTGCTGCTGTAATCCTTAATACACTTATTTGTGTTTTTTGCTGAAAGATCATTTTATATTATTCTTTAGGGCGGCAACTACATTTGTTTCATTTTCCTTTTATGTTGTCTTAATAACAAGGAGGGCAACACATGCCCTTGCAATAAGCCTTTACATCCAGCGCCGAGAGTAGGGATGTCGTGAATTTTTTCACAGATGTGGTGTGTCTTGAAACTAACCGGGGAAAAAATAATGCTGGTTTTGCAATAAAAAACTTGCTTTATTATCTTACAAAAAGAATAGACCAAATAAGGGTGAAGTGTGATTTAAATTCAATATCTGGGAAATACCCAAAATACTTATCCTTAACAATTAGCAAGTGAAGATGTGAACCAAGCGAAAGCTTCGGCCCCACATGACAATTATTGTAAGAAATCAAATAACAATTGAGCAGTTCTCGAGAAACAGTTTAGCAAATCAATAAATTAATAGTGGGGGCAGTGGTGAAGGAACATCGGGTACGGTAACCTATCTTCCACCACTCCAAATAAATTGAAAATTTCCTATTGCAAAGAGGAAGGTTTATATAGTTTACTGATATAATTTAAACATGCGAAAGTATTATCAAAATTTTGAGTAAATCGAATTTGAAGTTTGCAAATTTACATGTAAAATTTAACATGATTCCGCGCGTCGCTCATTCTGTTGACAGTCCCTGCAGTTTTAATGACCCTAACACTTAGAGTATTTCGCACCGGCAGATGCAGCTCGTCTCTCGTACATGTAACATCGATTATTTTTTGTTTTTACGCGATTTTTTGGGGGTGAAACGTAATAATTTACTGCCCCATACCGCAACTATACTTTTTAATGCTATTTCAAGGGTCTCTAAGCTCCCGGTTTCATTTATCCCGGTTTTTTTTTATGGGAGGCGCCTTTTCGTATGTTTAGCATAGTTACCAGAGTCAAAACCGCCCTGGAGGGGTGCAGAGCGGAGCGGAGCGGCGCCCCGAAAGGGTAGGTTTTGACGATGGATAAACCTCCCTATCGAATGCACACCCCTAAAATCGAAGAAAAATTCGCTAAATTTACGTACTTTCAAATTGATTTTTCTCGAAATTTTATGTATACTTTCGCAAGTGAAATTTTTACAGTATACTCTATAAACCTTCCTCTTTGCTATAGGAAATTTTCAATTTTTTTGGGGTGGCCAAAGATAGGTTACCGTCCCCGGAACATCTTAATAAATATCAATTATTTTGTCCCAAATATTGGTATATGTAAATAAATTAATAAAAAATACCTTTTTCCCAATAATTCTTTATTACAAGACCGGTTTCGGGGTTCTCTATAATCCATCTAAACATGCACTTTTGTAACTTCCATATTTCATCATGTTTTTACGTTTTTGACTAATCTTGTGTACTTTTGACAACTGATAAAGATGGGATTAGAAAACCCCGAAACCGATCTTGCAATAATAACATTTTTGGAAAAGGCACCTTTTTACTTAACCCATAAGATCTAAGATGTGATGTTAAATACGCGGTCCCTAAATCCCAAGACCCCTAAGACGGCAATGCAAGATTGAAGATAACAAGAATCATCGTAAAAACCGTCGAATTTACATAAAGAACCTCTCAAATTTAAATCCTCCAAGCGGGTCAACACAAACAAATTGGCCGCTTCAACATCACAGGTAACGCACATGAATTTTCCCTGATGAAAATGCATTTCCTACAAAGCTATGGAAATTTTGAAGTATTTCATTACGTAATTATTGAAAAATTGGAAAAGCAATAGCTTTTACATGTTTAGTTTCCGTTTGATCTTCTTGGTTGAATAATTTATTTGCGTTTAAACTTAAAATTACTTTAACATTTCAACTAAGTTATTTTTGAAAATTTTAGATTTACAAGAATTCTTGTTCAAAAATTGAATATTTTCCAAATAAAATAATGTTAATGCTAAAAATTATCAAGCAACAACAAATCATTGTTATTTATTGCAGTAGACAAATTCATATCGATATTAGCAGTTTTATAGTTAATAAATTATCGGTAATTATTCTATTCATAATTTACTCGTCGCCATGTACATAGATACTTGACTACTATGTCAATAAAGTTCCAATTACAACATTTATTAGGTCATTCACATTATACGGTAGGAAAAGTAAAAAATTTTAAGTAGCCTGTTAATGCATGCAATATTTCAATGTATACACCTAGAAAGAAATGCAAGCTAAACGAAATTAATTATCACAATTATCGTAAATTTGACCTTTTTATTAATGCGTGGTTATAAAGTCAATGTGTGCCAATTTATACCAAATTTTTCACTTTAAAAATGCAAACTTTGCTTTTACGCTATAAGGGCAATTTAAAATTGATCATTTTAATGGAAGCGCAATAAAATGGAAACGGTTTGAATTAGTGTCCAAGAATTAAAATACAATTTTGATATCTGGTTTTAACCCCATCGCAATTACAAAAATAAACATTTTTGTTTCTACTGCAGCTAAAAATTTTGATACGGAAAGCTCTAAACGGCCCCATGTGATGATGCCTATATCCTCAAGCAGAATTCATAAATAATTAAACGCCAACATAATGGAAACTGTCTATTTTTCGAAAAGTAATTTCGTACAAATAAAAGATGTTACAGTAACTGTTGTCGAAAGCTGATGAATTAATTCAAATTTTATTGTTTTATTTTAGTTTGCCAATTTTTAATTTAACCCGTAACTGGTATTCCGGGGTCTGGGAGACACACTTGAATGCATAATTCTTTGTTGCACTCGCGCCTTTTGTAATATAATTGTCATGTTATCAGTACTTTCAAATTAAATCATTTCTGATATTGTTGCAAAATTTGGGCGGTGTAGGTAAATGTAAAACTTATTTATTACACCTGAAAGTCTGAGAGACCACCGCGTACCGTTTACGTAGGTATGCAACTTAACCGTAACCATTCCGTAACGTAGTCGATTTGTAATCGGCTATATAGGTGTTTTTTTAGCAAATGAAAATATTTTTGGGCTTCTATATGGTATAAATATTAATTTATGATCATTTCTCGATTTTTATATTCCATTTTTTAAACCACTTATTATTAGTTTATGATGTTTTTCTTACTAAAAATAAATAATTCTGCATTTGTTACGCAACGCATATTAGCCCAGTCATAACGACTTCGAATACGAAAAATATGTTACCTTTGTCCAAAAAAATTAAAACGTAAAACTCAGTATCTATGTTGTAAGTGTAAAAACCCGGTGTGCCACAGTGTACGCATAAAATTTGTAGCGGGTGTAAAATAACATTATGAAATTTAGGGGTAGTTAGTTTTTATGTACGTGTTAAAAATTTTGTATTATTTTAAGTTTTTATTATAGTTTAATGTATAAACATTTAATATTAAATCATTTTGTTTAAATCATTTCAATATTTTTATAAATTTCTTTACAAATATAAAAGCCTATTATTTCGCCGATATTTGAAAGAAATTCTAATTATCCCTTAAATTAAATTTCGTTTGATTGGTTTTTTCGCGTATGCTAACTTTAAAAACACATACTACTAATGTCCTTTAACCTTCAGATAACAAATATAATAACACAAGCTAATTTTAAGGGCTAGTTGTCTCTCAGACCACGGCGTACCGGTTATGTACCAAAAGTAGGACTGTACCAGTTACGGGTTAAATATAGGGCTGTTTACAAAATAAAAATTTATTATTTATTTGTTTTACTTTATTATTAATTTATGGTATTAATTACTTCTTATTTACACATATCCAGGGGGTTCCCGCGACTGAGCGGAATTTTTTAGCTGGTGATAGAAACCACTTTTCTAAGAAAAACGTTTAATTAATGTTTTTTATAGTCCCAACCAACCCTTGGACTGCCCTCTTGAAAGAATTATTTTAATTTCAGCTTTCATATGGCCATAGCACTGAAAGTATTGATTTTTCAGCGATAGTAGTTGAGAGTTCTAAAGAATGTTCAATTATCTGCAAACTATATTATTTCCTTTTATCGCTTAAAATCAACGAATTTCAAGTATGAATTAAATTAAGAAAAGAAATGTTAAAAATTCCAAGTTTTATTTTTGTTTTACTTTTGCAAACCCCGTATAATTTAAACGAAACGTTTAAGAAAACAACTTATACCCGTTTTGGATAGTAAATTTAACGGCTAGATTAGCCTAATAAACTTTTTTTTAAAATCAATTCATTTTCAAAGCAACATTGAAATTGGATGGGAAAACGTGGTTTTTTTAAGTAAAATATACTGCACAAAGGCAAGATATTAAATATTTCTTTGCATAAAAAAACAATAATTTTATAGTCGTCTAAATACAGATTTTGTCAGGCGAAAACTAAGAATTCGGTTTCGAAAATAAATTTCGAAATTTTAACATTTTTTCTCTTAGTTTAATTCATAACTCGAAATTCGTTGATTTTAAACGATAAAGGCATATAATGTGGTTTGTAGATTATCGAATCTTCCTGAAAAAAGTACTGAAGTATTAATACGGAAAAATCACTAGTTCCGGTACTATGACCATTTGAAGGCCGTTTTCTGAGGAAAGTGTCTTATCACGATTTAAGATTTTGCTCTCGTTCGATAATTTTTAACTTCAAAGTAAACTTTTATGATAAGTAATTAATTATTAATTTTAAAAACATTAAAACACGGTATAAATTATATCAAATAAAATATTAATATTTAATGCCTAAGATAAAATTCTCAAGATATTTTGTTATTATATACTCTCTAATTAACTTTTTAAAGCGCCTAAAGTTTTAAAACTCAGAATGCTTCCAAAACCTATATTATAAGTATTGACGTAATTCGAGTAACCACTAAAATATTTCAATATTAATATTGGATTGCGGGTTATAGGAAAACTTGAACGTTCCACAACATTTTTATTTTACAAAGTTTACGTACAATATATAAGTTTTTGTTTAATAATAAATAGTGAACTTAAAGCTTATTATTTATAAACTTTTAATAATTATTTTTATGCGTGTAGTCTCGCTTTCGTTCAATAAATATTTTAAAATGTCATTACTTGGTTTTTGTAGCACACATTTTGGTTATTTTGGGCTAAAGTTTTCGCTGTTCAAATTTCATTAAAAGTTTAAAGCTTAAGTGATCTTTTACGTTTGAATTAATTTAATCTTAAAATGTTCATAAATAAAAAGTTTATTGCACGATTATGTGATAACAAAAACTTTTAATTTAGTTTTTGTATTCAATTGGGAATTTGTAGCAAATTTTGTTGCCTATAAATTTGAGTTCCAAAGTTTTTTAGGGTTCACTGTAATTTATCATTTAATTACAAAAATGACATATAAGCGAATAGGGGATGGGGTGATTTGGATGATTCATCGTGTCTCAAACTATTTTATTGAATATTCCCACCCTCTCTTACTTAAAAACGATTTCATCAGTGTCCAGATGGTTCACTGCTCTAACTTGCATTAATTTTGATTAACATTTCATTATTATTTTTAAGTTCGCAACTTTCAGAGATTCATCATGGAAATATAATTTTTCACACGAGAATGACATTCGAACCGTTATGCTTTACTAATTTGCAAAAAAACGATGATTCAACGACTTCGAGATTTTCGCTGTATTAAATTAAATTGAGACATTTTTAACCACTCAGGACTTCAATCGGAAAAACTGTGTTTTTACTTCTTAAGTGTAATTATAATTACATAGATTTTAATGGTTTCAATGGTCCTGTACCAACAAAGCGGTAAACTATAAATGTAAAGAAAAGCCTACTTAACTTTTTTAAACTGAAAGTCATTATTTATGATAAAAGCTTTATTGATGTTTACTTTAACCTCCTCTTATTCCAAGTTATGGCTCCTAAATAAACAAATTGTAATCGACTTATTCTCATATATAAACATTTTTTTACACTTACCAGACAAGTAAATAAAGGAGCTAAATAAAATTCAATAGGGGTTAAACGAAACACACGATATTCTAAAAACAGAAGCTGCTACCGAAAAATGTTTGTGAAATAAAAAAAAGTGTTAGGATTTTGCTATTATATTTTGTTGTCATATTTTGAGTCGGTTTTGGAATATTTTATTTTACATGTAGCTTTGTAAAAAATGATAAATCAGTTGCAAATTTTCCTTTCAACAATTATGTGCTCCAGATATTTTGGCTTCCGCATTTTTTTGAAACAATGCAGTGTCACTTCCGTTTCCTTTTTGGCTTCTCTTGTAGTTCTTGTGCCAAATTTTAAATCGGGTTTCAAGGAAGGAAAAAATAAACAGGAATGTTCCTCGATTTAGATTCGAACTCGGACATATTAGATACTAACTGTATCTATTATGTATGTAAATAATAACTACGCTATCGAGATGATTAGTTTTATCCAAAATAGATGGATACTTGTGTCATATACATAACCGAAGCTTAAGCAGTAGTCAGCATAGAGCATACCAACGCAGACAGAAAGCAAAAAAACATGGATCACATTAGTCTTATTACATGAGCGCGGTTTCGGTGTTATCATAAAGGATTCGCCATTAATCTACACCACGGAAAAACGTCTACCTTTTTACATTAACAGTCTCGTCGTATTCTTTGTTAGATTTGATAATTCAAATTTAACATTACCTTTAAAATTAGTTGTGTCTTCTGTATTTTATATCTAACTCAAGAATAGTCACATCACCCCCCCCCCCCTGACAACCATGTTTGCTAGCTATGCTATCTAGTGTTTGATGTTCTATACAGGTAAAATTTAGCGCGATGCTGCGCTCAAAGATATATTTCTAGAATTAAATGAAGTAAGGTAAATACGTGCGCTAAACAACCACCTACCGAAGCGATAAGTTTTATGCTGCGCTGAACGTGTATATTTAAAATCCAATTCTGGAATCACCACAAAAATATATGCAGACTATATTTTATTCCCATTGGCAAATGTTACGACAGTACGGTTTCAGGTAGTTTCCAGTCATTCCAAAATTATTTGAGCCGTGGTTAAGGATTACACGTTAAACTATCGATCCTACTATGCCGTCCAGTCAGTAAGTCGAAACTGCTTTGTTTGAGATATTCCAAACATGTGCCGAAGAATTTAATTGGTTATTAAATTTCCGACAACGAGGTAAGCGCAATGTCAATCCTGTGCGTTGTTTAAGTTAAAAATTTTCATTCGCCATTTTGATCCTCCCAAGGTTCTCACATTGGTTCTTTAGTGTTCAATATTTTTATAAATGAGATTACGCTGTTTTATGAGATGCAGTCATTTTTAACATCAAGAATATAATCACATTAGCTTCAGCTGCCGCGTAACTCGTAATAAACGATATTTCTTTACAATCTGTTTTTATTATCATATTTGACATCAAGTTCTCATTCAATGATTATACTATAGCGGTTACCTTGTATGACTCCTTTTTTATGTCTTCCGTAGAATATGCCAAAGTGGATTTATATAGTAACCAAAGCTTTTTTGGTGGAGGGGGGGGGTTAAGTTTTAACAATTTTAATCCATTTAACCGTTTTTCTCATAGGAAGGGGGAACTAACCCTTTGTACCCGCCCTTGTTTGTCTCTTTTACGTACTACAAACTTGTATATACAAAAAAAGTACCTAGAGTTTTTTATGTGTTTGATATAGTAGGTGAACATTTTCTCCGATAAATTTGTTCAGTCACTGAATATTGTAGGTCTCGATTATTCATATGTAACGTATTCATTATTCTCATCTTATAATTGACTTTACGCCATTTCATAAAGCAAATAAATAAATTCCATAAAAAAATTAATGATGTGACAACACATAACTTTCCTATTTACCAAGCTCAACTGCCTTTTATATTAATTGCATCAATTTTTCTGGAAATTTTGTTGAAATATAGTTTCCCGTCAAACATGTACGAGTAAAACAAAGGGTTTTCAACCAAAATTTAAGTTCTTTAGACATCTGCTTCAAATTGGTTTCTGAAATTTCAAGTCAGGCGGTGCGCGCGTTTGTCCGTAATCGTGGACGAATAAACCGGACACACACAACACATAATATAATATCCGGACATCATTCAAAAAATGGTCTCAAACGTTTCGGCTCATTGTTCTACTCAATTACATTGCTTGCCTTGACTACGTAAATGGCAAAATAAAAGGTTGTTTCGTTAGAACATTTTTGAAGCAACGTAAAAATAATTTTTTTTAATCTATAAGTTTTATTCGGGTATCAACTGTAAATTTAAGAAAAGGTTAGAAAAGACAGCTGACAAAGTGTGAATCATACGAAATTGTTCAGTTTTTCAAGTTTTAACATGAGGAAATGTATTTAAATGTAGCAAAGAAATGAAATATTATCAAAAAATGTAGGTTGCAATTTAACGAAATTGTCGGTTATAAATTAAAAGAAAAAGTTTTTTAAATTTTGATGCTACGAGGGTTGCTGTTTAACTTTCTGGCCTAATAATGAAAATGCGAATATTTATCATCAAAAATGATTTTATTGTTTTTCAAAGTATTCTCCAGCAAGATTTATACACTTTTGCATGCGCTCAAACCAATTGTCGAAGCACTTTTTCCACTCCGATTGAGACACCTCCAAAACATGGTTTTTGAACGCTTCAACAGCATCTTCTGGCGACGAAAATCGTTGACCACGCATTTTTCTCTTGATGTTCGGGAATAAAAAGAAGTCATTGGGTGTAAAGTCAGGGCTGTACGGCGGATGACCCATCAATTCGACGTTTTGGGCGGTCAAAAAGGCGCTGGTTTGAGCTGATGTGTGAGAGCTCGCATTGTCATGGTGCACAATGATCCGTCTTCTCTTGTTCGTTTTTCGAATTTCTCCGAAGACTTCAGGCAAACAAATTGTGGTGTGCCACTCAGAATTGACCGTCCTACGTTGCTCAAGCGGAACAGTCGCCACATGACCAGTTTTACCAAAGAAACAGGCTACCATTTGCTTCGAAGTGCTTCTTGCACGAACAACTTTCGTTGGATTTGGCTCGTCTTCGAAGACCCACACGGTCGATTGCTGTTTTGTTTCGGGCTCATAAGCATAGATCCATGATTCGTCACCTGTGACGATCTTATAAACGACTTTTGAAACACCGCGATTGTATTTTTTTAAATTTTCTTTGCACCAATCCACACGACACTTTTTTTGAGCTACTGTCAAATTATGCGGGATCCAACGAGAACAAACCTTTTTTACGGCCAGGTGTCCATGCAATATCGAATGTATGCTGGTGGAAGAAATGCCCAAGGATGCCTCTATCTCACGGTATGTCACATGACGATCTTGCTTTATCAGTTCACGGACGGCATCAATGTTCTCTGGCACAACGACTGTTTTTGGACGGACCTTCACGACCTTCATCTTCGAGCGAGCGTCGGCCACGATTGAATTCATTAAACCAGTTTTTCACAGTGCTATAGGATGGTGCTTCATCACCATACAAAGATTTAAGTTCATCGATGCACTCTTGTCGTGATAATCCACGTCGAAAGTTGTGAAAAATGATTGCACGAAAATGTTCACGAGTTAATTCCATTTTTTGCCAAATTGATTTTTTCAAGTCACTATAAACAACAGAAATGATGGCCGTACGTCAAAACGTTCTGAGTACGTTTATGCTACAACATGTCAAACTTTACAATGCAAATGTCAAATTGCACCTAGCAACGCTTAGTGTTCCCTAGGCCAGAAAGTTAAACAGCAACCCTCGTATTAATGTGCCCTTTAAGTAACACTGAAGTATTTTTATGAAAAATTTGATTTTTTTATCGCTTTATTAAGTCTCAACGAGCGTAAACGAGCATCGACCCAGCGGTTGGTTGTAATTTTTATTCCATCGGCATCAAATTTAGCATACATAATCTTATGTATTCTGAGATTAACTTGAAAGTGTTTACAAATCGGGAGAGTGATTTATTCCCGTGGGAGAATATATCAATAAAATCTTGTAATAAATACTACCTAGGCGTTCATCAGATGCAGCGGAAGCCAGCGGTAAGAATTAAGTCGTAAGTGCAAAAGTTACTTTGTTTTGTATTTTATTTTGCATTAGCATAACTTTTTTGCGCTTGCGGCTTAATTCTTTCGGATGACCACCGCTGCGCCCGACGAACTTAATTTATAATGTCTATATGTAGTTTTCTAATTCAGCCTAATATTTTAATTGATAAATTGAAATTAATATAAAATAAAGTTTAAATTGAAAATTTAGTAAAAGTAAACTCAATTTATAACTTAAAAACTCAATTATTTTTTAATTATTTTAAAACTGTCTGGCGTCACAAGACTTTTCTTTTTAGCTCACATATGTTATGGTTGATATCTCATCTCAAGTAGTATTTACTAGTACCTAAAAATAAACTCACAAATTGAGCAATTTATTTCAATTTTGTATATTATGATCGTATTATCGTAAATCTACCATGTCGCGTCAACTTCATTTAATTTAAAGAAAGTTGAAAATTTTTTAAATGGATGAAATTGTACTTCAAATTTTAATGAATATTTTTGGTTTGCTTTAATACAAATGCCAATAGTTTGTTCAATAGTAGAATTATTCATGTCGCATTAAACCTAGAACACTTTTCTGTAATTGTTAAAAGGGTGTGTTATTCCGGATTCCAACACGCAAGTGCTTCCGTTCTAATGTTAGGTGCGTGAATAGCATATATTTTCTTTGTAAAAATATCGAAGTTAAAAATTTTCCAAAACATTTAAGCAAGAATGTGCCATATATCAAGTGTAAAATATAACTCCAACAAACAAAATACTGACATTTTTAAGAAGCAAAACAATTTTTAAACATTTAATTTAACCCAAAAAAGGTGGCCACTAAACAAATTTTCTATAATTTTATCATTTCGCATCGGGGTAGTTGACCGTTAGGCAGATAACTTACAAAGACGAACAATTTTGTGAGTGACAAATCTTGAAGACATTCTGATAGGTAATTCTTGAAGCAAAAAGTATTTTTCTGATTCGAAAGTTTTTTCGTTTTTCTACCGTTATCGCGTTCAACCTTAGTTTCTCGGACAAGCATTAACCAATCAGAGGACGTTAGTTTTTATTTAAGTAAAATAAGCAATCAATGAGTGCAATTCTTTCAATTTAACGATTTCCTTGCCGTAAGTAATTTAATAGTACTTAAAATATGACCGCACTGATAAATTAAATTAGGTCGGTAAGTTAAATCGAGGTATTCGGTCATTAATCTATTTTAAAATAGATAATCTTTCTAACATAATATCATTCACAGATCCGTACTGGTAAATGAAAATACAAATCAACTTACAATCCCCAGATAATTGGAAACTTTAAATATAATCTTAACTGCCTTTCCACATAAATCATCGTGGTGAGGTTTAAAGTTTCTGATTATCTGGGGATTTAAGTAGATTTGCATTTTCATTTACCATTACGAATCTGAGGAGATGCATATCGCGTATAAATCGTGATTAACATCGAAACATGTCATCCAAAATGGTTTCTTTAGTTTTACAATAGGACTGAAATCTTTATGAAGACGGCCCTGACTTTTGATGCTTTTTGTAATGACTGCTGTGTTGGAAAGATTATCTATTATTTTAAAATAGATTAATGGCCGAATACTCAATTCAACTAAATTAAACTGATTAAATGTGAAAATCACTTACTTAAAAAGCTATATTTCATCCAAACTTTTAATTTGCCAAAAGTTAAATTTACAAAAATTATCAATTAAACTTCCCACAATAAACGTTCAAAGTTTTTGATAAAATCGATGGTGAATTGCTAGAAAATAAAAGTTAAGATTTTTTCATAAAATGCGCTGAATAAAAATTCGGCTCACGTTTAGCCATAAAAATGAATTGAAATTTTTTAAAACTTTCAACATGCAAAATTGTATGTAATTTAACTTGTAGCGTCTTCATATTATATCAAGACTTTAACATTTGTTTGGCTTATTAAAATTTTTTTATGCGTTTAATGTTATTAGTTATTACATATTAAATTCTTTTGAATTTTTTCTTCCCGTTTATATACTCGTATTTGAAAAACAATTTTGGTTTTGTGCTATTTATTTCTTTATATTTAATTGCACCTAACTGATGAGTTTAAAAACACTTAAAAAACTTCCAATAAATTATTTAGTGGTCAGCATTGATTTTATTTTTAATTGAAAAATTTTTCAATTGCTTTTCAGAATGTAAAGCAATTTTTATTCTGTACTTGCTTACATTTCCAATCAGTTACACTTCACACAAAAATTTAATTTTAGCGGAAATGTAAAAACTACAATTTGGTAATTTAAAAGCAGATGTAAACATCCGGTAAATATGGTTTTAATAAGATCAAAACAGTTAAATTTTCATGTTCTCACTTAGTAACATTAAACGTTTTTATTGTTCTTATGAAACAAAAGTAAAGGGTAGAATGGGAAGGAAGGGTGTGAATAAAATAAATATAAAAATGTTAGGATAAAAGTTGTAAAGTTCTAAGGTTTCCAAATGATCAAATTTTCTTTTTTGTAATTTCTTTTAAAAACTCACTTCTTTGAAGTATTTGAACCAACAAGTTTTGTCGTACCATTAACACAGAAGGGTTAATTTCAATCTAACCTGACGGATCTGTTGACTTCCACGTCAAACGAGAAAAATTGTTTCGGAAACTACTTAATTCCCTTGTTTTATTTCAGTTTTTCCTTACCACAGCTAAATGACCTAATGTCGTGAGTGAGGGTGTGGATCGTTGAAAAATTGGTTGATGATCAACTAAAATCGAATAAACATCTTAACTAAAGTTGTTGAATAAAAACTAAAATATAGGTTCGCACAGTCATTTTTATTCTATATTATTTGATTAGCCAAAATTGATCAACAAAATTGGAATCGTGAGAAATTACCTTTAGGCACTAAACATGACTATCAAAAGGAAAACACGCACACAAATTGAAAACAATGTAAAATGCAAAATTACTTACCAAAATAATTAAGAAAACGTTTTAATGTTGATTGGCACGAAAAAGCACTTTGTAATAATAAAATTTCAAACTCTAACTGTGAAATTTGCTTCTTAAATTATTGTCTAAATTTAAATTTAAGTTCGATCTTTAAAATTGAAATTATGTTTCTCAAGATTCACAATTTTCACTTAATTAATTCTCATTATAAAGCGATATAATATTAATTTGATTTAACATTATACAGATCAGTCTTCATTAATATGATGAAACTGTTTATCATCCCGTTAATTTTTATTTCCAATTGGAGTTTCTGGTTAGCTTTGCGAGACCGATGTTCTAGCTATCTACCTTTAAAATTTAATATCTTATACCTACAGGATGTGTTTAATAAAATCGGAATAGTGTCGATAACATCTTCCTTAGGGTGAAATTGGAATTTTTGCGATTTTCTGCGGCACATAGAATACCGAACCTAGGGTTCAGGATAAATCGCCACGGTCATCTCGCCGCGGTCATCTGTCTCGCCTCGACCGACTCGCCGCGGAAAAAATACAATAAATTAAATAAAGATTTGTTGCACTTGGTAAAAGAACAAAAATTAGCCACTCGGCGTAAAAATGTTAGTTCTGATTTATCACGTTAAACTTTCTCTTAATCATAATTTGGTTTCTACATAATTGAATTTGGCTGAAAGCCAAAACCTTGTTGATTTATATATTATGTTATCGGTAAATTATATACTTTTTATAGTGAGGATAATTTCATTATGTAAGACATCATAATATATCTTGTTTATTACTTATGCCATCACGTTAATGAAATTGGAAACGTTATAACCACCTAGGAGGAAATGCAAAAAATTGTTTTCTAAAATTGTTTTCAGCAGATAAAGAAGATGTATGTATATAATGTTAATGTGATGAAGATTATATCATAAATCAGATGCATCACGATAAAACTTATGCAGACTGAGTAGGTACTTGGTGGTTTAAATGGTTGCAAATGGCGTTACAAAGTTTATTAATATTTTATTTAGTTGAAAAACTTTGTAGCTAAATCTCCCAAGTTTATAAAAAAACCAAACATTAATTTTAAAAATGCATCTGCAGTCTGCGAGTATGTAAATTTATAACCACTATGATTTTTTTTTATATTTATAGAAATTTCTTCAAAAGCTTCAAGAGTATTTTTACAAGCCATAGTCAATGTTAAAAACGTCAAGTTTTAGTGTACCTATGTAAAGTAGGTACATGATAAGAATTCAAGTACCATCTCGTATAAACGCTTGTAGTGGAATCGCACACCTACAGAGTAGGTAGTTAGTACAATCCTTACACTGACATAGAATCACTGATATAAAAGGAAACGAAAACGGAATATCAATATCAGTAATCAAAAGTTTACAAGATCGAAAAAATTATGAAACTTTTATCAAATAATACCATAATAGTAAATAATTTATTATAATGTAAATTTACATTATCTCTACAAGAGTAGAGAGGCTAAACTGGTTCTGACCCACTTTTAGGCAAAAGATCCATTCGAGGTTTTATCCCCAGATTATTTTATTGCATATCTATGCAATTTAAATCTTTTAATCGTGGTTGATTAATAAAATTGCAATTTATCATCAAGTGGATGCAATTTAAATTTCGTTCAAAAATGGGTTAGAAGTCGTTTAATTCCTTCACTTATCAAATTAAAATTAAAAAATGATCTCATAGTTTAACCTACTATTATATCGCTTATTCAATTCATTATTTAGTAAAGATTGTCTTGTCAATGGTATACAGAGTAGAAGGCATAAAAAATTGCAGATGTATATTTCAAGTTTATTACCTAACTCAACTATGGGATGCGGGATTTGAACTGGTCGAGATATAGTGGTTGCTTATACTTATCAGTTATCATATTCTGTATTTTAGGAACGTTATATAAAATAACAGGGTCATTTGGACATTCATTATTTATTTATACCACAAAGGACTAAAATGTCACGATTGAAGTAACACCTAGAGAAAACCCAACCATTTAACGAATTAGTACAGTTGTAAAGGTCTGAAACTCAAGTTACACATTAAAATCAAAGACCTCGCAAATAGGATTACCTTTTCAAAGCGTAATATCGTTAATCTGTGTATGCGCGTCACTGAAATAAATTTAATCAGCAAAATTAAAAATTAAAAATAAAGATTTTTTTTGTGAATATTTAATCAAATTAATTAAATAAATAACGCAGGCAAAATTTATTACCCTTGTCACTTTGTAGGATATTTTAGTAACTCCTTGTCATTCTTACTAGGTTACAGTTAGCATTCTTTGAGTTACGAGGAGTAAATATATGTATATAATATACAAAGGAATTTTCTTCATGACATTTTATGTTATTAAATGTTGTATGTAACATAATTTTCTCGTGGTTACCTAATTTTGTGATGTTTTATACTATGAATGCTGCTACATTAAAAGTTAATTTATGATTGTTCTAAAAAGATATTATTGTTAGTGAAATGGATATGTTATATACAGGTTGGACCAAAATAGAGTCAACATTTTATCCCGGACAGACACGTGATAATAAATTTTACCTGCCGTCGCAAGTCAATTACGGAATATTTGGTTACCTGTACTACAATTTTTTTCGAAGAACATAGAAAATCTATTTTTACTGCAGGGTGTATATAAATTTAAAAAAAGTATAGTCTTCGTTAAACTGAGAAGAAGCTGTTCAAATGAACATATATTGGATTATTCTTATTTTGCCAAGTTTTGACTTTTATTCTTCGTAACTCCTCAATTGCTTCGAATTTGTGCAAAAATGACTTCTGCAAAATTTGCAAGAAAGGTGCAAGAGTACTTGAAGTTTAACATTGGTTTTAAATGGGAACAATGAGGTACATTTCGACACCTCCCACCCCTTTTTTTTACCAAAACGTTTTCGGGAATAACTGGGAGATGCTTATAGAATAGAGACGATTTGAATGCAAAGATACTAATTTTATTAAAAAAATTGCGATAGAGGGAGGGTGGCAAATTGTACCTACGCGAATCACGCAGTAAATTTCTGCGTGCTACTTGCTCGGAGCTATGTTGACAAAATTTGGAAAAATTAACAATTTCCCAATCTTTTAATCTTTTGAACCTTTGGGGTTCAAACGATGGGAATAGAAGCTCATTGAAGGTCGAACAATTCTCAATCGATTAATTTTTAATTTTATTAAAAATTACGATGGGAACGGCTAGCATTTCTACAGCCCCTCCCAAAATTATTCTGAACAATCGAATTTTTATTAAAAACTTTTGAAGCACAAATGATGGGAACAGAAGCTCAAACAGTTGATACCAATTTCATTAAAACTTTCGCAATGCTGGAAGTTATTTCTACAGCCCCCCCCCAAGCTTTTGAGAATAACTTGGCGATGCGTGTGGTTTAAAGTGATTTGAATGGAAGCTCACTGAAGTTCAAACGTTTGACAGTAATTTCATTAAAATATTTTCGATGGGAACCCCGCGAAATGTACTTGGAAAATTGACTAATCATGTTCAATCTATAAATTGGACGCAATAGAATCCGCCAATTATCTCATGTGATCTAATTCCCTGAGTAAAATAAGCACTTGATGAGCAATAAAATTTTATTGTAATTTTTAAGTACTCCTTTTACTTGGAGAAGATGATGGTCAACGAATTTGATGAGCCACTTTGTGGATTCCATTGTGTCAAATTAAGTATGTGGAATGAGCGCGATTAATAACTTTTCCTATTTAAAATCAATGTTATCTACTACATTTGCGTTAGTGAACGACCTGTTTGATCACACTAGCCCGTAAAAGGTTCGCTTTAGCGAACTAGTGCAAAAAAGCAGGCTATGCATTTTCAGTTATTTCAATCATATTGGACAAACATTTTTAAAATAAAAGAGAAATAATGAAAACACCGTATTATGGAAAATTGCAAGTAAATTAAAAATCATTGATTTTAAAAAAAATACGGTAGTAGATAAAATTTTGTATACAACTCGTGTGAAAATGCATATTCCGCACTTACGTAGATTGCAAAACGAGGCCAATGCCTCGTTGTTATGCCTTTTTCACACTTGTAGCATAAATAACTATTAAATTTCAAGTGCTTTGCAGAACGTGTTATAATTTTATTTGGCTCAAATTTTGCAGAAATCGTTTTTGAACCTATTGGAACCAATTGAGGGGATGAGAAGATTAAAAATCAAAGCTTTTTATAATAAGAATCACTCCAATCTTTCCTTTTATCTCGTACCAACTCGATCTGAGTTGATATTCTCGGACTTCACCTACTAAACTCACCCCTTACCACAGAGAACAGAGATTGTCGCCTCACTACATTACTTCATTTGTTCTCGATGTTTGTTCTCTTGTCTTTTCTCGTAGAAGAGGTCACTTTCTTCTTCCTTTGATGCATCCAAGCTGAGATGGTTAAGCTTCGGTTGAAGACACGCGTTCGCTTTCCCATTGCCGGCAATGGAACAGGAGGTGCTCAATGATGATTTATTTTTCGTCACAGTAGCTGCATTTTGGGGTGGTTAGCCGGTGCAGGTATTGGAACCGTGACCGGTGAACCATTGGGCAAAATGGTACCTTATCTCCTCGTACTGTCTGGAGTCCCAGGACTCCATGTTCGGTATAAGCCTTCTGGTCCATTGGCTTTGGACGCTGACGCCATCTGTTTTGCCATCTTGTGAGGGTCCCTCTCTGGTATCTGGCCCACCTTCGTATCTCGCTTATCTCTCGATCGCGATTTGCGACTTTGATCGGTTTTTTAAACTTAAATCATCCAGCGCATGTTGATAAAAGAGTAATCTTACCATGTATGTAGTTGTCAAAATAAAAAATTTGCAATGTAAATATGCATAGTTTGTTATATGTATATCCAGTAGAACCAAATAAGATTTCTCTCAAGATTTACTTTTTCTTATACGTTATTGTGTAAACTTTACGGGTTCTAATTTCAATAAGTTTTTATTAGAACGTCTCGACTCGAAAATATTGTGTTGCCCTTATTTACTATGCAGTCTTATTTTTGTGTATCTGTATAAAATTTCTATACGTTAAATAAACTTTCTTTCCAAGTTCATTTCTCCCCATCTTAAATCTTTCTTTAAGTATCATTCTTATGATATCAGAAATTACACGTAACATAAAGATACACAGTCACATTTCATCACTCTTGAACTAGGTGACATGTTTAATCAGATACTTTATTATCGAATGCAACTCATCTTCATGTAAAACTATTTTGCAGTATGTGGAAAATATTATGTCTAAAGAGGAGTATAATAATACCAAATGGGTGGCATCATATCAGTCGATCTTGCAACCGTTTGCAAGATTCATTAGAAAATACGTCGGAGATATTCCCTTCATCACTATCTATAGAGATTTTAAAATCTTTATACGCCCTTTTACTTTTCACAGAAAGTGAAACTTTTATATATTTTTTTAAATATTTAAATTAATTTAAATTTTATCCAAATGGCATAGCGTCAAGTTTGGATTTGACGCAGTCCGCCGCACCTAAATATTCGGCACCCACTTGCACTAACTGTTAAGCTATTTTTCTAACCGCTCGAATCACCAAAATTTTCAATGTTGCCCGCAACTTAATTTAAAAAGTTCTTATCCCATTACGTTCTTACTCCAAGATCTTCACCTAATAAATTTAGCACTCTCTGCTAATGATTTCCGCAATACGATAATAAAATCACTTCTTAATGTATATTAGAACTCTAGAGAAAGGAAGGATGACTATGTAACTTGCATCTCAAATACAGCTTCATTGTTGGAATCGCACGGTAAAATGTTGGAGAACATACGGATAAAGTAACTTATAGCTTCAAACATTAGATTGGGTCTAAATTGCTTAAATAAGATTTCGCGTTTCTTTTGTAAAACTAAAGATCTTGATAAACTATCCCTAAAAGTACTCTTAGAATTTGGCTTACGCATTTATGTTTAAGTTTCCGTAACAGGAGTATTGGACACAATTTTAGTTTGTCAATATTGTAGTTTGCGGAACTTCTCATATTAAAATGAATATTTATTTTGAATAACAACTGAAATTAAAATAATGAATTTATCTTAATTAAATATAATTATTATTCCCGTGGGTCGGAATTCACGTCAAACTGTAGGTCCCCTGTGATAGTGACATATTTTTAATATGCAACAGATACACGCAGAACATTTAAATTATTTCGTACTCATTTTTAGGTTCTTGACGTAATATAGCAAGAAGCCTTATGATCTGGCTCCGTGTCCGTCCTTCCGTATGATTCAGGCTCATAGTTTAATTAACAGTTGATGTATGCCGGTAAAAAATTTCTTATTCTCATGTTTCAGAAAAGCACTAGAATTTTTAATTCGGTAAAAGATGAGAAGATTAAATGAGAAAATACCGGTACCGTGATTGAAAAACTGAACGAATTTAAATTCAATTTTCACCAATAAGAGTTATTTTTTTAAACAAAATTCAAAGTATTCCATAGAGCACGCGATATGAACTTATCGATGTCAATTTTGTTTTTCTCTAATGTCAGTTACAAACATGGTGTTAACTAAAGAGCAACAAATCATAATTTTTAAGCTTTTAAAACAACAATGTAGTTTTGCTATGATACAAAAAAGGTGTAAAGACCAAAATTTTTGTGTTTCGAAAGGTACACTCTCTAACTACAAAAAAAATGGAATCCCAGAACTTAAATCCAAAATTCGGAAGAAAGGCAGCGGAAAGAAGCCAACTCTGACAAATCGACAATTATCGAATTTAAAGAAAATGGCATTAAAAACGAATCCTCCGACACTACAACATATGGCTAATCATTTCAAAACATCTGAATATATCATTCGGTATAATCTAAATAAAAAATTAAACCTGAAATTAATGAAGAAACCAAGGAGACATCATATTTCTGAAGAAACAATTATTAAACGGCACCAGCGCTCACTAGGATTGTATCACTTACTAAATTGTGATAAATGGCAAAAATACATCACTGTCGATGAAGCATGGTTCCATCTAACAAATGCTGATGGCCAACGAAAAGTTCAGTACTTGAGACGTGAGCAATCGGCAAAAGAATTGGACGTATTCACAAAACAGTCCCATCCGAAGGGAGTTATGGTGTTCATGGGAATATCGAATTATGGAACCACAACGCCAATATTTGTTGAGCCTGGTGCTAAAATTAACTCGGAATATTACATTAAGAATTGTTTGAAGCCACTTTTGACTGACGCAAAAAGATTATATCCTGCTGGTGATTGGATATTTCACCAAGACTCGGCACCAGCTCACGCTTCTAAGAAGACTTTAAATTTTCTTGAACAGAACGGCGTATCTTTTATTCATCCGGATATATGGACGCCATCATCACCGGACCTTTCACCCTGTGATTATTTTTTGTGGGGCTATTTAAAATCTCAGTTAAATAAGTCAAAAGTTACAACCCTTAATTAAATAAAATTATTGAAAGAAAATAAAAATAACTGTGACTTATTAAATTTCAAAATCGTTCAATTTTTCATTCACGGTAGCTGTATAGCTAATTCAGATAAAATATTTAAAAATTAGGAAATAAAGTGACATTTTGAATTAGTTAGTTCTTTCATTGGTACAGTATCGATCTTGCCTTTTAAAAATGTCGTGATAGAATGAAAAGCGTAATTTATTAAAATGATTAACTTTGTAAATTTTTTTAAAAATTCACAGAATTGAGTTAATTTTATAGTTGAAAACCAAATCAGATTTTGTGATTACGCTGCATAGTAATTAATTGATAATCACAATTACAAATCACATTCTATACTTAAATGTATAATTAACATAGTAGCAGTACTTAACACTATTATTTGATATAGAATATAATTAGGAATTAATAATATACTAACACATGGAACATTTTTAAGTAATTGTACTAATTGAAGTGTCGCGAGTATAAGGTTGATAAAAAATATAATTCATAAAGCTATTAGTGCCAGTATACTCAAATTAAATTTTAAATTAAAGCATTATATTATATTAGTGTTCTTAAAAAGTTCCAACTATAAAATATCAACTGGTTTTGTTTGGCGTAATTATATTTTAAACAACTATTCAAAGTTTTTATACAAAAGTAACTAAATAACTTCTTTTATTAAATAATTACAGCGGCATCTATTATCATCACCCTCACTTGATGAATATTAACTTGACAAAAAAAATGAAACTGCAATAAAATTAGAAAATTAATTATTCAACACAACCCCATTGTTTGGCGCAGTTGACGTTTTTTTCTTTTGTATCTCTAAGTGTTGTTTTCGTTCCAACGAATTCATCTAATTTACCATTGCTGATCGCCACTGATCCGCATCGTTTCGTTAAATTCTCTTATATTCCTGAATTGTTAAATTCTTTTTTATTGAATACGTGTGGTTTACTTACTGATCGTCATCTGATGGATCAATTTGTTCATAATTATTATCTGTTTCTTCTACATCAATGTTTGGATAATAACTATTTTCAATTTATGCGTAGCGGCTGAGAGTAACGGAAAATCGCCTCAATAAATATATTTCCATAGTAAGTCATCTTGGCTTCGGCCAAATCAAAAAGGAGAAAGAAATTTCCCTTATTTGATTAAAATCATCAATGCTTACAGCTAAAAAAATGATTACACTTATGGTATTCCTTTATTTCCCTTTTATCATCATCATAACCAACAAAAGTAATTTTTTAAAATTTTGCACGAATATATTTTTCGCCACCCACTTCTGAGGGTACTTTATTTACCAATGACGAACAAACTGAACAATTTGTTGTATTGCTTCTGCCCAAAGGATTTATCTAAATCAGTATGAAATAGATTAAATATATTTGGATCGTTCAACTACCGTACAATTCATGCTTTCAGCAACACCACTCTGTTGCGGTATATAAACACTTATCAATTGATGATAATACCCTTTTACGGCAAAACCTCTTAAATTGAGAATTGCAGTACTCTATGAAATTGTCGTTTTCCTCTCCGTCTAATTGTCGATCATTGTTGTATCGAATGTACGAAAACAATACCTTCACTTAAATTTTAGCAAATCAACCTTCAGCTACTGGGCCCATAACCTTTTAAAATACCAACTTGTTTTATTTGGCAATTTGGAATGTATAAACAAGTATTCATTTTTTGCATAAAAGCAAAAACAATACTTATTTTATTCAATAATTACAGCGCCACATATTATCAGCAATAAAAAGTTGGAAATAAAATAAAAATTAAAGACTTGAATTAATATACCTATCGATTGACATACTTCTTGATAGCTATAGTGAAGAGTCAATTGAGATAATCTTTTATGTACGTTCATAAGGAAATACGAAAACATTTTTTATGTTGTTTGAAGATATTATAAAAAAATGTTGCCTTTGTCATCGTAAGAAGTTATACAAGTGCTCATTCGTAAGGTTAACTTGCAAACTTTTGATGCATCTTTTTTTGAAAAAATAAAATGGTATTTAAGTTACGGTTAATTGGTTTCCAGCCAGAAAATTTAATGAAAGCGATGGTATATAAACTTTCGTGCGACTGCACTTCATCATATTATGTACATTGAGCAACCAAAAACCGGTCGATGATGATTCAATGCGTGTTTCGATATTTTTTATTGAACACATACATATTTATTCATATAATATGTTCACGTGCGTGCATTTTTAGTAGGAAGTTTCGGTAAATTCGACTAAATTAATATGAAAACATTTTCCGAGCTGAACGTGAGATCTAAAATTTAGACAAACCACAAAATTAAATCTCATAATTCCATATAACACTGAACAGCTCTTAAGGCCAGCATTGAATTTATTAATACATAATTACCCAGTTGGTGTGTTAAGTGTATTACGAGATTTGAAATGGGTGACTTTGAAAAGAGGTTCATTATACTACCAAAGCTCTTCTTTGTTGTGAAGATAGGCATTATTAAACTCAAATTGCAACAAACAATAATAGGTGTTAAATTACTTCTCCGTTAGTATACGAGATTCAACCCCAATCTCTTACGTTGCTGGCATGGCACGTTTTCACTTACATCAATTAATAAATAGAATGATGAGATTATACTCCGAATTTCAAAATAATTCAGCACTTGAGTTTAGAACAATATGTAATGTGCTTAGAATTACCATTAAACAGAAGAACTAAATTTTAACAAATTGAAAGAGGTTTACATGAAATCATTATACCTACACATAATAGATATGTAGTCAAGTTTTGTAAATAATAAATTTTTCGCTTTTGAAATTGCTGAAAAGCTTTTAGATACTTCTACTACTTAATGATACAAAATAATCGCTTTAAATTGAAGAATTTTAGCTTGGCTTATAAATTTTTTAACTTGATTCACTTTGTGCTCTCATTATATACGGCTTTAGTGGATAAATAATAAATACATTTATTATGACCGTCATTACGACAGTCATGGCCTGAATATTAGCGAGAACAACTGCCAAAGCAAGGCTCCCCGGTTCGACTCTGGGTATAGTCGAAACTTTCTTAGAGGTCTTCCATGTTTTCGGAGGGCACGTAATGTGTTAATGATTTGCCATCATAACAATAAAAAACAGGGTGCAGCCACATCGAAAGCCAAGCCTAGAAAGCTGCCTTGAGATGTAAAAAACGAAAAATGCTCACAGAATTAATTTCAAAAATTAGTAAAAAAAAACAGGTCCTGAACCTATATTAAGAGGAAGACGAAGAAGACGAGTTTTAAATGAAAGTGAGGTTAGGATATATTGAAAATCGCCGTCTCAGGAAGTGATGCTACTCGGTCGTTGTCCTAAATCGGACAAAATGACTGTCGAAGGGCAAACATCGATTTTTTTCACTTTCCCTTGATCCCCGGACTGTTACCGTCCCCGTGGGGCTGTTATAGCAAGTAACAGACGAAGGGCAATGATGATATTCAAATGTTGCCCGAATAATCGGACAATAAGCCGTATAATTATCACTTTTAATATTATCAATATTCAAAATGCCGGGAAACCACCCCATTAAATTTCTTTCCCTAGTTAAGTCATCTTGACTTCGGTCAAGTTGATAACCAACGCTGAGCGGATACGGTACTTTAAGAAGAAGATATTAACTTAAATGATTGTATAAAAGTTACAATCAATGTTAGTTAATCCCACGCAATCAAATGGTTAGTTGTGTGTTGACATCAGTTAAAATAAATAATTGTAAATTATGGCAAACACAGAAGTACCTCACAAGCACGCCCAGTGGCACTGCCAAAATTTCCTTCTTCTTCTTCTGTCTTTCCATTCCTTGCGGAATATTGCCACATCTTTCGATGTTTTCAAACCCATTTCATTAAGACGGATTGTCCCCATTTATATAACTTTGATTCTTCGAGTTGTTTTTTTAAATCCTTCTGTTGGTCCTCGCATATTCCACGACTCTTTTCCACATCTTCCTATCTAGATCTCTTATTCGCCAGTCACGTATTCCCATTTCCATTAGATCGTCAATAACATCATCCTTCCATCTTATCCTTGGCCTCCTGTTCGGTCTGTTTACATCTGGTATCCATTTCATTAAACCCGAAATGGCTCTTCCCACTTCTCATAACTTGTTCCATCCATCCCAATCTCAGTGCTTTAATATACTTACTGTATTATATTACCTTCCTCTAGCAATATCTATTTTTTTGTTTCTTCTCCTTCGTATTGTTCATCATTCACTTTTACGGGATCCAGGATTCTTCCCATTACCTTTCTCTCAAAAACTTTCAACATACCTCAATCCCATCTAATTAAAGACCTTATATCTCTTTATTAGAGATACAAGTATCTTTGTATATCTCTATTTTCGTTTTCTTTTTTAATATATTATTTTTTAGCAGGTTCTGATTGCTAAAGAAGGCTCTATTTCCCGCCATCACCCTGTCCTTTATAATGTCTTCTCTTTAGCTGGTGCTATTAATCTCCATTCCTAGATATTTGAATTTTTTAACTTCCTCTCTTGTATAATTTAGGATTCATATCTCTTTCAATTCTCCTCTTCCATCTCTGTTGCACCTCATCCCCTTGCCTCACTCCTGAGTTGATTGGAAATTCCCCGGTATGTCCTTCTTTGGTTACTACCACTGGTGTTGTTTTGTCGAGCGTCATTGAACCGATCAAATCAGTTTCCTAGGGATCTTCAGATATTCCATTTATTTTCTTAGTTGTCTTTTCAATCGATCAAACGCCTGCTTGAAATATATGAACAGTATTTCTATCCTTATATCGTATACAAGGGCGTACCCAGAGAGGGGCAGGGGGGGCAGCTGCCCCCCCCCCTAGACAAAAATTAAGCATGTCCAATTATTTTATGGCTTAGAAGAGATAGAGGCTGAAGTAGATCTTTGGTTCAATCTGTGGAAGAACAAAAAGTTGTCTAAGGAAAGTCTAAAGGAACTGGAAATTGTGGATCTGTACACAGAAACCAACCTATTTTACCCATCAGTCAAACAAGCTCTTTTAATTCTGTTGGCTATCCCAGCTACTACAGCTACAGTAGAGAGATCATTTAGCACCTTGCGACGAGTTAAGACCTGGCTTAGAAGCACGATGGGAGAAGAAAGACTCAGTGGACTGTGTTTGATGAGCGTCCACAGAAAATTTGTACAAGAAAATAAAAGCAAGATTTCAAAGGAAGTATTGGATAAGTTTGCATCCAATCCTAGAAGATTATTATTGAAGTAAAAACAACCAACAGTATGTGTGAATTGAATAAATTTGTTCGTAAATGTATTATTATTATTATTATTATTATTATTATTTGTTCGTTTATTTAGCCGCTTTGGCTATACTGCAACTTACATAATATAATACATATTTACACAAAAACAAATAAAAATATAATACACATAACTTTAACTATATAAAATTTTGGTCTTCCATCTTGTTCGCATAGTAAATCTTCAATTGGGTTTTGAAGTTTTTAAACATTGTAATGCTCCGCAAATTCCCTGGCAACTCGTTATACAACACTGCTCCTCGGAAAAATATTGTATTTTGAGCAAAAGCCGTATTTGCTTGTCCCAAAACAATCCTGTTCCCATTCCTAGTGTTATGTTGATGGACCCCGTTGAAAGTTTTTAAAAACTCATCAAAGTACTTGGGCATTCTTCCTAACACCGCTCTGTGAATAAACAGTATCACCTGGTACTCTGTCAGGTGTTTTATGTCCAACCACTGTAACTCCTTCAGCATATCCCTTATTCTAGTGTAACGATCCACTTTCAGAATTGTTCGCATAGCCCTATTCTGCAGGATTTGCAATCTATTTAATTCCGCTGCATTTGACATAAAAAACACTGTTCCAATATACAAAAAATGTGGTAAAACAATTGCATTGTATATAGTGAGTCTCGTTTGTCTAGATACAAAGGCGCTGCATCTACTAAGTACACCCAGCTTCTTTGCCACCTTTTTGCAAATAAAATCAATATGAGCCTTAAAATCTAGCTTATTGTCAATAATTAGTCCCAAATATTTAATTTTATCCACTATTTCAACTTCCGTTCCCTCACAGACAATTTTTAAATTTTGCCTCCTAAATGCCTCTTTTAATTTTTCTTTGCCCAAAATCATACCCTTCGTTTTACCAATGTTCAACTTCAGTTTATTACCATTCAACCACCCCACCAACAATCCAATCTCGCTATTCAGCTGTTCGACTATCACTTGCAGTTCACTACCTGTCACATACACCAATGTATCATCTGCAAACAACTGGAATTTTATTCTATCAAAAATCACATTCATATCGTTAATAAACATTATGAACAATATTGGACCAAGTATGCTGCCTTGCGGTACTCCATTTCCTACATCTATTTCTTCCGAAAGAGCTGTTTGAAATTTCACTCTTTGTTTCCTATTTGTTAGGTAACATTCCATCCACTTTAGTACCTTTCCTGATAATCCAAAAAGTGTTTCCAGTTTTTTGATCAGGAGTTTCCTGTCTATTGTTTCAAAAGCTCTCTTAAGATCTAGGAATACCACAACTGTTAATAGATTCTGCTCAGTATTTCTCTTCCATTCCTGTATTAATAACTGAACAACCGTTTCACAGTTATAATCCTTTCTAAATCCCGATTGAAATACCGTTAACAAATTATTTACCATTACGTGTTCTCTTAACTGCATATACACCACATTTTCTAATATTTTACTAATGGCATCCAACATGTTTACTGGGCGAAACTCCTCCGCTTTTTTTGTATTCATAATTTTCTCGATAGGTATGATGGTTGCTATTTTCCATATGTCGGGTACCGTTCCTGTCTCCAACGAACTATTAACAATATTCAACAATGGATCACTCACTTCTTCCCAGAATAACTTCAAAACCTCCAAATCAATGCCATCTGGACTTGATTTGTTTTTCATTGTCCGGACTATTTTATATAGCTGTTCTTTATCCAATAGTTGAAAGTCTTCAAATTTTGTCCCCATCTGTACTGTAATCAATTTGATGTCTACTCGAGGTATTGAGTTCACTATTTCTTCAATGCTATTAACAAAATAGTTGTTGAATTTTCTTGCAATGCTGGTTTTCTCTACAAATATTTCTCCGTTGAAGATGACTTCACAATCTTTATCTTCCTGTTGTTTAGACGATATCAATTTCTTCAATGTTTTCCACATTTTACATGTATCATACCGACATTCGTCTATTGTCCTTTCATAATATTCGACCTTCGATTGTCTAATAATTTTTACCACATTGTTTCTGTTTGTTCTATATACATCCCAATTTGCTTCACTCCTTTGTAACCTAAATCTTCCAAAACTGACATCCCTCTGCTTTATAGCATTTAACACATTTCCATTGAACCAGAAATTACCATAATTATAAATACGTTTCTCTCGGATTGGCATGTGACTATCAATTACAGACTTTAGTTGATTGCATAAATGAATACTTCGAGTGTTAATATCCAACCTATAGTCATGACTAATGTTTTTTAGGTCTTCTCTAAATTTGTTTACGTCACTAACCTTTTCTCTTTTCTTAATAATCTTGAATCTTCTATCCATCTTAAAGTTAGTTTTTATCTTTATACATCTAACTTATTGTTCTATACGATGTAATATGTATGAGTTGTTCATGTGCACTTGTATAGTTTTCGTTATCTCTAATTACAAAAACTTTTCCTTCATAATTAGAGTTATATTTTCTCCCTAGTCCTTATTGACCTTATTAATAATTTATTTTAAGATGAATTTGGTTAATAATATCACCTCTTGTTATATTAAACAAATTTTCAGTGTTGCTCATAGTTCAAACGTCAATTGGTTTTACAAAATTCAAGAATTGATTATAGAACTCATGTTATCAATACAGTAGGTAATAAATAGTATTTGATAAACAAAGAATAAACTATTAAATGTTCAAACTTAAACGTGAATTCATAATGGGTGAATTTAAACATTTTTTCCTAAAGAATAACATTCCTCTAACTTAGTGGGGTGGTGGGAGTGGGAAGGGGGGACACTCATACATTCCTCGAGTTCATGAATCATTGGGAGGTCTGCCCCCCCCCTAGCTCAAATCCTTGGTACGCCCTTGATCGTATATATAGGTTTTCTCCATTATCTGAGTTACCAAAAACAATGCATCACTCGTTGATCCTCCCGGCCTGAAAACCTGCTAGTAGTCCCCTATCAACTCCTCACACATATTCTTGCAGTCTTAAATGTATTAACTTGGACAATATTTTGTGTCGGTAGTTTTGACATTCTCTGTTATTTCCTTTCTTAAACATTGGTATCAATCCCGCATCACTCCACTATATTGGCATCTTCTCCTTTATCCACACTTCCATTAGAAGATTATACATCTTTTTCGCACTATTTATACTGTCTGTTCTTGGGGTCTTACATTGTTCATCTTTGTGACCGTATCAAGAAATTAAAATAACTATTAAATAAATAAACAAAATAAATAAATTTTGATTAGTATGTTTGTATTTGACCTTTTTTGTTTAATAATTATAAAATTACATTGGCAATTCAAAACAATTTAAAATTGTTTGTTTAAATGGGCCAAATTTATATATGGCCCGAAACGTTGGAAAATATTGTTAAAAATATTACAAGACCTATACCCGACAAAAATTTTATAATTAAATTTTGATTTTACTGATTGAACGAATGGAACCCTTTTTTCGTAAAAAAAAGCATTGTAAACCTATGCACAAAACAGATCTTTGTTGAAAATAACCCAGTAGTAACTCCGCTGGTTAAGATGTAAGATAATTCGGTTTTCAATTAAATTACAACGTAAAAAGTGGGTTTTATTTACAACTTGTCTTCCTTCTCGTCAGTCGATATGCCTCTCCTCAGATGCGTCGTGATCCATCTCATTCCATGCATGTGATATGCGTTTCAAGTATTTTCATATACATAGAGGACCTACTTGTTTAACGTGGGCTCCGAACCACGGGATGTGTAATACACCTCATTTCGAGATGAACTTTTATGGCAGATTACCTCGGTGGTTTGCATTGCCTTCAGAGGAGAGACGGCCAGAATAAAGTTCTTGCTCTGTCCGGATTCTATCCGAGGATTTCGCATTAGCAGTACACGCACTTAACTGCCAAAGCTATGACTGCCTCAAGACAACTTGTAAATGCACTTAAATATTTACGGATAGTATTAGTAGACATAAAACTCGCTGTCAATCTGGGATCACTAGTCAATAAATCGAAACTTGTTATGATTTAAAACTTACCATTTTCATGTAAATTAATTTTGCCTAGAAATACCTTTGCTAATGCTAATTAATGAAATATTTAAATTACACCAATAAGAATTATATATGTACTTTAAATTGTGACACTAATGGAATTCGCAACTTGTTTGACCGTGTGACTAACCTGGCGGTGAGAAATAAATTAAAAAGTATAAATGCAAAATTTAACATTTTTTGTTTTAAATATAATTAAAAAAAACAAAAAATAAATTATGTTGTTGATATTGCAATGCAATTAGCTTTTTAATTTATTTGTGTGCCTATAGAGTTGTCTCGTCTTGAGTGGTATATTTTTGATTGTTCTACTGTAATATTGTAAGTGCATTGTTAAGCTTGTTAAGTGTTTGTTTAGTACACCACATGAAGGACTGTTGAATAATCAACATAAGTCATTTTAGTTCAACCCAGCTGGTACACAAGAGGAACCCTTTTGTCAAAGGCATAATTAACTGCTGTAAAATATAAGGGGACATTTGTATTGAAATTCCCCCCATATGGAGGGTTTAAGAAAGCTATTTTAAAAGTTATTTTATCCGAAAAAATTATGGATATAAATATAGAATATACAGAGTGCTTTGTTTTAAGTGGGCCGACAAGCGGATTTCGTTTGTGTAGAAAGTACAAATTCACTTTGAGAAAAAATGGATGCCATTTAACCGACCCAATTAAAACAATGCACGCAGTATGTCACGTATTACAACGTTTTAGAACCACTGATTTAAACAAATGCATGGCTAATTACTCAAATCTCTAACTATAATCAGTAAAACTTGATCTCGACGTTATGATTAATCACTAATTACTATTTTAGTTGTTAAATATTCCATGCTTATATTTAACTAATTAGGTTGGGTTTAAATACTCCTGTTTATCAATTTATTCTTATCTGATGCATTTATATTTTTGTTAAAAAGCTGAAGTTGATTTACCGCCTAGATAGCAAACCGTCTGGTTTGGGGCTGCAGACGACGGGTTACACAATAATAAATTAAGGATCCAATTGCATAAAATAAAAATTAATTTAACAAACCCTAAAACTGTCCTTGAGTTATTGCAACTATGTCTAATTGATCTATTTTTGTTTCAGATAATGCAAAATGTGTGGACGTACATTTCGAAAACAAAGATGGGGGCTTCTTCTTGAAACATTCTTCTCGTCAACACTTTCAACCATCTCCAGAGATAAGTGTCGCTCCAGGCTCGCTCCTTTCTGTAGATCGCTTCACGGTTTTTCAAACATCTCAACCTATTTCTGTGCGAGCCACTTACGGCCCCTTTAGTACTAAACAAACAGTGCCAGCAAGATATGTAGTACCAGATCCTCTTCCTTTAAATACTTCCGTCGCTCCTTCAGATTTACAAGAAATGGCGACACACCATCTAGATATGTCTGCGCACATAGTGCGTAACGAAATTCCTCGAGATTCGCCAGTCCTTCGTGTTCTTTTTCACACCGGAACTGATCCTGGGGGTCGTAGACAAGTAGTTTTTTCGCGACATCATCAAAAAGTTTGCATTGTTTTACATGCTACGTTAGGCACTCGTTCGCCATTAACGGCTGCGTGTAGTCCCGACGGAGAAGATGGGGTTTGTTTGGCACAAATTACTATACCCTCATCTTGGTGGCCACCTTTACCTCCACCCGATAAAGATGGACGGCCTGGAAAAGCGACAAAAACTCCACCTAGATTACTGCAAATTACATATTCGATATTGGAACCTCGCCCCGATGATGGGGGAAATTGTCAACCGAGAATTCAATTTCAACCTTCTACTAATTTAGGAATTATTCCTTTGGTGCCTGCAAAGGCGGCGTACAAAGAGCTTAAGTTAGCCGAAGGTGTCACAATGTTAATACCGCACCCGCCATTATTTCCACTATCAAGAATACATGTTCCAGTTTTTATTGATCGAGAAAAAGCGAAGATGTTGAATGCTGTCGTTATAAAGTAAGAATATGTGAATTATTTACAACACTTTTTAATTTATTGTTTTATCGAGCCTCTTTTAATTGAAACGTTTTCCGATAGGAAACATACGTGCCAATATATAGATAAATTTTTGTTCCAATATGTTGCAGTATTAAGTTTCTTTTAGAAGTTGCAACGATTTATTGAACCGTTCAAAATAATTATTAGAGTTCAAAAACTTTTATCGTAAAAAATACTATCAGCCAATAACCGACATATGATATGGATACTTACTGTGTAATAAATATTGTTTCGGGACTGCGCTTTTCATATTAATTTTTGCTTTCACTTTTATGGCCAATTTTCAAGTTCGTGTGCTTACTAATTAAATAAAAATTTAACCTAAGTTAGGGTTAGTTTAGTGAATAGTTTCCAACCAGTAGTTGTGCCGCATCCGCCTGTTGGCTGAATACCAATTGCAAAACTCTTACTGGAGCAGAGCCCGGAACGGAGCTGGAGCAATAACTGTCTTGTTTGAATTGGAACTGGAGCAAAGCAGTTAAAACATTTAACCACTCAAAAGGCTAAACTTTATTTAAACAACCAATAGGAATAAAAATTTAAGCCTTTAGAATGGCGAAACTTAAACTTTTTGAAATAATGTCCAGGTGGCAGTTTTAACGGAAAAATATTTTTATTTGTAAGAAAAACAGATAGAAATAAAATGTACTTGACCCTAGTAAATGGGAAAGTCATGTGTTGTCGCATACATAAAAGAACGAAACAAAAATATTTTTTAAAATAGTACACAATTAGGTCAAAAATTCAATTTTGTTTAGTTTAACTTTTTTGTTGTTTTAAAATGTCTATAATATCATCATTCTTTATTGTGTTTATAACATGACATTATCGCGAAATCTACTAAGTGAGTTTGACTTAAACAATTTCTTAATCTATTAAGATGAATTTTAATTTTACAAAAAATCTTTCACGCGAAACTTGCGACGAAGATATTATAACAAATTTATAGGCAAAAAATAAATTAGAATATGCTAATGTATGTAAATTAAATTTTTGTAAAAAGGAATAGCAACATATACAATTTGTATATATTTACTACTCGTAGATACATTAACGTCTTTTCCTTCCATTATCATCTCATTGGATTGGTTCTCAATTTGTTTTCTAAATATTTATAAGTTTCAGTGATAAGTTGTGAAAAATGCAATAATAAATTTTATTTACTTGAAGATGACAACATTGCAAGACAATGACAATACAATAAATTGATATCTGAATCAATCATGACAATTTTATACATAAATTTCAATATAATACGGGTCTCTCAGGTCCATATTTGCCGTTTGCGTTCTAACTTCCTTTTATTTATTTTAAATCGGAATGTAAAGGATAAAATTTATATGTATCAAATAACTGAAACATTCATATTTGCATACATATAAAAAATCAAGCAAAACTCGGAGGGCTGAGCAACCCACCTTGATTGGTTAAGGGTTACAGTAAACAGAACGAAATTTGTAAATAATTACGCATAATTTAAAATGCAAAGAACGTAATTTGTCAATTATTCAATTTAAAATATTTTTGGGGTGCTGCCTAACGGCCCACCATAAAATTCCCGATATCTTGCCAAGCCAGTCCAGCGCGCTGATTACTATGCAGTTAATGACCGAAGTACTGCATAGTTAAAAAGTAAATGCTTTTTAATCCAAGAAGTTAAGTGTCTAAAGTTGAAAATTATTGGACCACTTGACCTAAACTAAACAACGAGAGTTATTTCATTAATATTTTTAGTATTTCCTAGGATAGAAATAGAATGAATTAACTGAAATTGTTTGCATCGTTTACCATAATTTATTATTAGATACGCGTGCTATTTTAACTTTTGTGATATAACTTGAATGCAGATGTACTTTTCATTTCCTATTTTCAGAATTTATTAATGTTATCTACTTACATATTTTGTAATATACTAATAGTAGCTTCAGTAATTTCAATTACAATTTCCGAAATTTATCGATTAATAGGTAGCTATGGTTGTTTTCTCTGAAAACTCATAAGTTATAAGGTGTCAAAACTTGAATCGTTATTACAACAATGTTCTAACTTTTGGCTCGAGGTGATAAGGCATTTTGGTATTAGTGCTATATGCCGAGAAGATATCTAATTTTCTTATACTTTGACTCTAAATCCTCGGTGGCTTACGTTGCTTTCATATTACAATTTTTCTTTTCAATTATTTTAGAAGTTGTCATTTAATGCAGTTTTCGTTGTTTTGGATTCTTTTTGTCATGTTCTAAATAATATATATTATTATAATATTAATCCGACATCTGCCAAAAAATATGTAAAGGCACATCTAAACTCAAAAGCAATTACCAGTGTACGAGTTTCAATCCGGAAATTTAAAAAAAGTTGCTATTTTTCCCTAGTGTTTTGCTGTATTTCCTAACAACTTCCGTTGAATATTTGCCATTTTTATAAAAGACACGAACACGTCAATCTTCGGTATGACATTGACGTAGGGCAGAATATTTCTTATAAATTTCGACGAAACATGGCAATTTTATTTTGTTATCAATAATTGTCAATAATAGCTGAATTTTAGTTTTGGATTTACATTTTGAATGTCATCGTTTGTTAGTTGTAACAAATTTTGGCTTAGCGGTTAGTGTGTTTTATTTCACTCACTAAATATCTCCATGTGCTAGGCCCTGGTAACATTTTAAATGACCTAAATTCAGTCTTAGTCCGGAATTGACTGTATAAAAGTTATTTTCCAGTGGGTTTGGATCCATATTAAACTGTAGGTTCCCTGTGCCCATCACATTATTTCTAAACGCAACGAACACAGACAGAGTAAAGCGTAAATCTTGTTGATGTCTATGTTATTGTTAATAGTCAACATTGCCTTCAACATAGACATAAAGTGCAGAATTACGTTGAGATTAATTAAAGCGAAAATCAGCTATTCCGGTACAAACTACGTAATATTGGTAGTTTGGTATTTCCTGCTCAGTAAAGTAATATTTACTCCCACAATTATCACTTTGTCACACTTTACAATCATGTTATCTCTGGTTACATAGTACTTTACGTCGATGTTATTTAATTAACCTATTTTTTTAAATTTAAACTGTACTATTTTATATTAAGATTTGAAAATTGTAATGATTTAATATGTTTATTAATTGAAGGTGGAATGTTATCTGCTATTACTGTAATAAAAGCACCTGCCTTACATTTATTATCTTATCTCGTACTGACCTCGTCGGTGTCTACCTCCTACGTGCCCTTGTTAACCCATTACCACCCAACGTCCCAATTTTGGGACGCTAACATTTTGAGCTGTTTTTAAATTTTGGCTTAAAAAGTTTGCAAAATAAGTGCATGAAATCATAGATTATGATGATTTGTTACAAATAAAGTTGATTACATACGTAAAATTATCCAGTAATGTGATAATATGAATGATCAAAGTCGCCGTTTTATCTTAAATGGAGCTGCAATTCTTTCAGTGCTAAAACTAATCTAAATTTGTTTATAAATTTTATTTATTTTATGCAAATATTATTAACAAAGTATGCCTTGAGGTGTTAGGATTACAAACCATGGGGACGGTGGCCTAAGGGTGGTCACCCCAAACAAATTTAAAATTTTCGTATAGCAAAGAGGAAGGTTTATAGAGTATACTGTAAAAATTTCACTCGAGATGATATACATAAAATTTCGAGAAAAATCAATTTGAAAGTACGTAAATTTAGCGAATTTTTCTTCGATTTTTGGGGTGTGCATTCGATAGGGAGGTTTATTCATCGTCAAAACTTACCCTTTCGGGGCGCCGCTGCGCTCCGCTGCGCTCCGCTCCCCCCCCCCCAGGGCGGTTTTGACTCTGGTTACTATGCTAAACATACGAGAAGGCGCCTCCCATAAAAAAAACCGGGATAAATGAAACCGGGAGCTTAGAGACCCTTGAAATAGCATTAAAAAGTATAGTTGCGGTATGGGGCAGTAAACTATTACGTTTCACCCCCAAAAAATCGCGTAAAAACAAAAAATAATCGATGTTACATGTACGAGAGACGAGCTGCATCTGCCGATGCGAACCTTTACCTTTACCTTTACCTGATATGTATTTGATGGAGCATCCCGGCATGGCCGGCCTTCTCCTTCATCTGAAAGAATACATTAATGACATTGGAAGTTGTAGAGACCGGTGAGTCTCTGGGAATTGGCGCTTGGCGGACTGACTGGTTAGAAACCTGGGCTGTGACTGTGAATATGAGATATGTGAAGAAAAAGAAATTTTTTACGTTTGTCGATATAGTAGAGTCCCTAATTCGAAGAAAGAAATTATAATTTCAATTGATGACCTCGAAGTGAGTGGCTTCTACTTGGAACTAGTCAGAATTGGCGACTAGTGGGATTGTAGTGATACTATGGGGGGTGATTTATCGAAGCTTGTGGAAATTGATCGAAAAATTACACAAATCTAGTGAATAAATTCACTTTCGAAGAGAATTTGTGTAAGTTAAACCTGTGAACATACATTAGTCTGTGTGGGGTGCCGATGCGAAATACTCTAAGTGTTAGGGTCATTCATATTGCACGTACCGTCAACAGAACGAGCGACGCGCGGGAATCTCGTTAATTTTACATGTAAATTTGCAAACTTCAAAATCGATTAACTCAAAATTTTGATAATACCTTCTCAAGTTTAAATTATATCAGTAAACTATATAAACCTTCCTCTTTGCAATAGGAAATTTTCAATTTATTTGGAGCCGCCACCCTTAGGGGATCGTACACCAAACCATACTTCAGATTTGCGTTATCACCTTTAAAGAATCGCTTTTTATCAGCGTCCCGATTATGGGACATTGGCTGGTAGTGTATAATCACCTTTTATTCTTTAATTTCTCTAAGTTGTTCGGATTGCGCAAATGTAAGTGACAATATGAGTGTAAAAAAGTTTTTTAATGTGAAAGAAATTGAAGCAATGTTTGAGGATGAAGATATTTTTAAGACTTGAATAATACTGACAATATTGATATAGCCATAATACATCCAGATGGAACGATTTGACGGACAACGAGAATTTGGAAGAAAATGACTTAGTGGACAGAGAGGTAAATGATGTTGCTGGTACCCTAGAACTGTTTCTATCTTCCGATTCAGAGCTAAGCAGTGCTGATGAATATTTATCAAAAAAGAAAAAGAAATTTCTCGATATAACCACTGCGATCCAACATGACAAAATGAACCAGGTCCATCAAATAGAAATTCGATTCGAAACTGTGATGTGCCATTGCATGACATTTATTTTGCTCCTTTTCACGCAAAATAAATATGTAATGTAACATTTTATTTCTTAAAATATAGTTTTTCATGTGAATTTTATTTTAGTCACTTCCAGCCATTGTCCCAAAAATGGGACGCCTTGTTTCTGCGTAACTGACAATTTTCAAAACTTTTTTTTGATTAATTTATTTACTTTAGTCCACAATGAACTAATTTTTATTAAAATTAAAAAATTTTCCTTAAAATTTCAATTACGGCTGGTAATGGGTTAAGACTTTGCAGTTTGATATAAAATGTTATATTCTTCATGATAATTTCAATCAAAAAAATGCAATATAGCTAAATCTTCCGACATCACTGATATAAACAATTATTTTGCAATTTTACTTCCATACTTTTAGTACTGATTTTCTTTTTTATTTCAATTAAGGTTTTGTTCTGGAGAAAAAATTGCATACATAATTCGCACAGAAATCTTTCTTTACGAAATTCACAAGTTCCCGAACTCGTCCATTGGACTCGTTCGAGTATTGCCTTGGATGGATATTTTGAATATCCATTACATATCTTTTCATATACCCGTTCAGATTTTACCCTAAGCAAGCTTGAAAACACAGTATTTTTAGCTGCCACAACATCCGGTGGTGTGCAAGAAAAACCTCGTCTTTGTTTTCTATTTTGCATTACTTTTTACTGAAAACTCGATCATTACCACGTAGAACATTCATAAACTTTATCACAACTACACGTAATTGCTCTTATCTCAAAGAAGTTTCAAACAACAATTTGACATTTCCCATTATTGGTCAATATTATAAAAAGGTTCCATAAATTTACAGTGGAGTAATAATTTCTGAAATTTACAGCTTGCATTAATTTATCGTTGAATTTATTTATAAATAATTGTTATTTTTATAACAAAAATATTAAATTGTGTTTAGTTATATTATTTTTTACATTTCTATAAACTCGGTAAAACTAATACCCGTACTAACAGTCGAGGATTGAGATCTGATCTAGGATTAAGTCTCAGATTTCCTTAAGATAATTGCTGTTGCTATTATACGAATTAAATTTCACTGATCTGATTGGTAGAAACTCGGATTGACGAATCTAGGATTAATCCTCTGACTATTAGTACGGGCATAAACGCCTTTCATCCTTGATTGTACTCAATTGTGCGCAGTAACGACCTTAGTACCTACATGGAACGCTTAGAAGTTAGAACACTGCGTTTTACGCAAAATTAGATACAATTAAGGAAGAAAAGAATAAGAACTGTAACATACGCCTCTAACTTAATTGTGGTCAAAATAACTTGAAATGGTCAGAAAAAAATTGTAAACTTTGAAAAATTAAATTTTACGCGTTTGCCTAGCGTTACATCATTTTTCTAGCGACTTGTGTAATTTGGCTTTGCATTCAGTTTGAAAAAATGCGGAACGGTGTTTGAGCGCTACGTGATTATTAAAATTCTGTTGATTTTTAATACCACTTAACCTAAATTATTTTTGTAATGAAATTCTACTTTTGAATTGAAACCAAGAAATTGACAAAAATTTATCCGTGTCTACATATTTTAATAAATTATTAAAAATAATTTAATTTATTGTTTTAAATAAACAAAATTTAAATTTTATTCGTTTCGTTTAATTCGTTTCTCTTATGACAAACTTCACAAATTAGACTGATTTTTTAAATTTATACACCATGCTATGCTGTTGAATACGTAAAAAATGTATTCACTTTTTGTTGTACAAGATTATTTTATTAAGTTTTAGTAGTCAAACGCACGTTTCTGTATAAAACCGTATATTTGTTCCTGTTCTAAAAAAGTACGTTTAGCTACCAAATGTTAAACAAAATTTAAATACGAAATTAAAATTCATTTTTACAATTTTTCCACCGCAGCACCACGCATTTGCTGACCCATCTAAATTACGAACGAGTTGCAAGCTGTTCAATAGACCAAGTTAAATCATTTACAAACGCCCAAAAGCCTAAAACCGAACGGTGAAGAAGGTTTTAAGATGGCGATTACATAACACCCGAATCGGCTCCGTTCAGTTGCGTTCTAAACCCATCTTGACAGAAAAAAAACAAACATCTATACTCTTATGGCCATGGCTACATTGAAACGGGCCGCTCCGTTCCATCTCCTTCCGTCTGGATAGGATGTAACCACGACCATGATTTCTTCCGTAAAGACGGGTCTAGACGGAACAGAATTGAACGGGGTGGATCCGGGCCCAATATAACTGCCACCTAACGCCGCCGGCGCTTGGAAGCAAGAAAAGTGCCACCGACTGGTTACTGATAAAGTGATCATTTTACTCACTATGAATTATGATTTTATTCTTATAAAATACCTACTTAAAACATAACGGTCTTAAAAAATAAAGTATGTAACTCAGACTTAAAACGCCATTGGCAACTTCGTAGCGTTCCAGTCTTCGGCTCGGCCGCATTCTGCATTCTTTTACGAATTAGGTCGCAAGCATAGTACACTTTACATCATTGATGCATAAATAACTATTTCCTTTAAAGTTTGAAACTTTAAACTGTTTTAGAACTTAATGTTAAATTTATATTTGCAATTAAATATTTACTTAACACTATTATAGCATGTTGGCAGTCATGGTCTGATAGTTTGCGCAATCAACTGCTAGACGTAGGGCTTCCTGGTTCGACTCCAGGTTTGAGCGTAAAATTTTTTTAACCGTTTCCGTGCTACGGAGGTCACGTAAAGCCGTCGGTCCCTCTGTGTTAATGATTTGCCTTATAACAATAAAAGACAGGGTGCGTTATTTCGAGGGCCATCTTAGCAAATTACCTAAGATTTAAGAACCAATTATGCTCACAGAAGTAATTTGAAAAAAATTGGTAACAGGACAGTTCAACGGATCCCAAAGAAGTTAAAGAGGAGGACTATTATTCTATGTACTAGAATGAAATATACAAGTAAATACAACGTTTACATTATAAACTCACAGTTGTAACGATTCTATTCCGGCCCTCATTTTGAAATTATTTTAATTTTAATAATTGTCTAAATTGCTTGTTTTCTTTATATTTTCCACTCTTAAATTTAGACGCTTTTTTTAAAATTATTCTTCTGCTTTTTTATATTAATTTTTAAATGAAAAAAATAAAGTGGGACTTCAAAAATAATAACAAAGTTTGTTTTGTGAAGTTCAAACGATGAAATTGGCAGTCGAAATTTTGGTAAACAAAACGAATTATTCCTTGTGAGTGTAACAACCCAAATTGCCTCAAGTAAATCTTGAGGCCGTTGAACGCTAGTCAAATAATTGCCATTAAAGGTCGATAATAATCATTAAACAAAATTGAATTGACTTTAAACTTGATCACAATTGCTGAGTGCAGCATTGCCCGGTCGATAGTTTACTTTATGCAATTCCGGGACTTAAACTACTTTTAAGTTCCTTTAGTTGACGATTAAAGTTAAACTTTAAATCTCAAGGGATTTGAAGTGAATTTAAATCCCAAGGGACTTAGTATGTAAAAATAAATTAGACGATTCCAAAACGACCGCATGCAACTTGATAGTTAATAAACGTCAAACTGACATTTATTTTAAGAGGTTATGTTGAAATTAAAGCATTGAATAAATTAATATTAATTGCAGTTTAAGTCCCAGAAATGCATAAAAAAATGTTTGTGAGTTTTAGCCCTCGACTTCGTCTCAGCCAAAACTTCACACTCAGAATTAATAATGCACTATTATTATAACAATAAACAACTAATATGTATCTAAGATTCTCAATTTTACAGTTTTTCTAGACATTTTCATTGCAATTTTCTAAACACGTTATCGGCTTCTGAACTTATAAATCTACACCCAAACTAATGTTAAACCAGCTACCTGAATTCTGACCTAAACTGAACGGGAGCGGCGATCTCAATCTTATACGGAAGAGTGGATCGTAAATGGCGGAAAACGGAGGTTAGTCAAACAGGAGCGGAATCTTATTGGGAATTAAATGAAAATTACCTACGAACCAGTTTATCCTGTTCATCAGAAGTTGTCAGGATATATTCGGTAGCTTTGAAAGGATGCCGCCCCAAACCGATTATTCAACTCAAAGACATTGTAATGGCCTTTGAACTCTAATTATTGTGGTTGTAGATAACCGGGACCACGTCATTTTTCTAGGGCAATACTTGATAAGACAGGTTCCCTAAGGTAACACTCGATTTGACAGGTTCTCTAAGCTTATACCAGCAAAAGTGTAGAGGCGTTTCATGAGAGTTGCGTGATCATACGCCTGTTGCTCGGAGCAACGCGTGTTATAATAAAACAAAAAGAAATTGTTTTTAAGGAAATTATACTTTCTGTGATTAAGAGTGCATGTGCAGGGTCGCTGGTCATCGGTAGTAAATTTTAGAATATTTTGTGGAACTTCTTTCTGATATACGCCCAATAAAGTGATTAGCTAACTAATTGATGGGAAATTTAAAAAAAGAATTTATTCCAACGAAAATATTAATTTTTCTGTATTTTTATATGAAAATAGACTTTCAACAATCACATAATTATTATGTAAGTAAGATAAATATTGAAATAAACCAAGGTGCAATCACTAGTATACATGTTTTTCTAAGGTGGAAAGCTTCAAAATTTTTTGATAACGGTTACATAACTTAGAAATATAAATATATAATGGCTACAAAAAAACATCAAATTTTAATTACATTACATTAAGTTTACTATATTAATATCTATTTAAAATTGAAATTTAAACTCGTTAAACCTTAGTCTGAACATTTATTAATTGAAATATTTAAAAATTATATTAAAAAGTAATATAGTTTTGATTTTATCATGTTAATGTTACGGCACTAAAACAACCTATATTTCGGGGTATATACATGCACTCTTAAATGAGTCTTATTTCGGTGAATAATCAACACATTACATCCGAAAACATCACTTTCAAGTAGCTAGTGCTCCTCAGTGGGACTCCATGTTAACAACAGCGAAGTGATTAATAAAGTGGCAAACCAGGGGGGGGTAGATTGGGGTGAAAGCGCATTGCGAACATAAAATACTCACGGTCAAAATCATGCCTTGCGAACCAAAGACATGTAGGAAGTTGAGCTGCCTTGTTAAATCGAAAAAATTTCGGGGGGGGGTTAGATGGGGTGAAAGCCCCTTGCAAACTTAAAACACTTTTGGTAAAAATCGTACCTTGCGAATTAAAGGCATGTAGGAAATTTGAGACACCTTGCAAACTCGAAAATATCTCAGGAAAAAGTAGATGGGGGGAAATACGCCTTGCGAACCAAAGACATTCATTCACGAACTTGAATTCTCCCAATGAACTCCTGTCGGATTTAAGGCTCTAACACTATCAAGCCAATACCATCCATGTAAAAAAATTTGCCTTGTTTTTTAATTTAAAAATGGGCTAATAACTAAAACGTGAAATTTTAAACTTCTTCGCTTAAATGTGGCCACGACTTTTTTCAAATACCAAAAATAGGTAATTTCGAGCCTTAAATCCAAAACAAGTTGATTGGGAGAATTTAAGTTATATATTATTTGCAAAACCTCACATTATTTTTTCCATATAAAATATTTGTTTATAAAATTTTGTTGTGCCAACTAGTTTTTCATTTAAAAATTAATATAAAAAAAGCAGAAGAAAACAAATAATTTAGTCAATTATTAAAATAAAGATAATTTCAAATTGAGGGCCGAAATAGAATCGTTACACGGTTTAATGGATATTGAACTTGATATCGCGTTTCAACGTCAAGCTTTGCTGAACTTTATTCATAGCTTCCTCAGGACTAAAAAATTAATTAATCTCAACATCAATAATTGCATTTCGTTATTGTTTTTAAATTACTTTTATTTTTGTTGCTACATTGCAGGCGACGGTAGTTTATTAGCGGTTAAGTGCGTTGACTAATTCTGCCGTGCTAAACAAGAAGGACGTATCTAACATTTTTACAAAAATTGAATTATCGTATCTTCTTGTCAGATATCACTTTTTTCCATGATTTCCACCTACATAGTTAGAAGACTCTATATACAATTTTGAAGACATTGAAAGGTTCTTAAATTTATCGTGATTACAAAATAATCTGTGTTACTAATAAAAATAGTCGTAAATCACATTTAATAATATAAAAAATCCTATCTGCAGTGGTGTCTTGTCAGGTACGGAATTTTTTTTTAAATAATAGTGTGCTGTTTTTAACGACTTTGGAGGATTTTTGCTTGAGGAGCTAAATATAAAACGATCCATTACTAAAAACTGTCAGTTATGTAGTTACGACCTTCTTGCTTAGCAGGTCAGAATTATGTTCAGTACCCGGTTCGACTCCGAACGAAGTTAGAACTTTATTTTAACCGTCTACCTTCGGAATTACACCAAAGTGTGATGTGCTTAATAAACCTTCCACCTTTCCGTGGATTAGAGACTATAGGTCTGCTATCTACACACACGACGCAGATATAGAAGAAAAAGTCGCCAAGGAGACGTGATACAGCACTTGAAATGGGGTGAATTATATTTTAACTCTTATCTAATTACACAGTTATTCGTGTATTGGCATTAGATTCACTAAATCATTTAAGGGCCAACACCTCAAGTGGCGCAGTCAATAATATAAAATCACAGGATAACTTTGAAATTAAACATAAACAAAAACTTGACGCCTGTTGATAACACTCGGCCAAATCCAACCAAGGCTATTTCTAAACATAATCAACAACGCTAGACGAAAAATACTAATATTATCACAAGATATCGTAATAATAATACTCAATTTCTATACGTCTTCCATAAAAAATTTCGCTTATCAGTTTTTTAATCTTCTAGATCTTCAAGATCCCAAACTTCTGTTCAATCATAATCAAATCGGTACCCCAGTCTCCGATGTTTATTGGTTCTTTTTTTAATATTTTTTCTATTGGGCTTTCTCACTTTTCTTACAATAAATCTGGTGCTATCCCTTAGGCACTGGTTAATCTGGCCAACAAAAGAATTATACACCTAGGGATTTTATATTATCTTCATTTTTTCCCAATTTTAACCTTGTTAACAAAGCCCCATAATCTCTCAGATTATATGAAGCCAATGTGCAAAAATATCTCAAAAGATTTTTTAACCTTTCAGTTAAACTTCCTTACATACCGGAAGTTAAAATATTTCTGATGTTCCTCAATGTTATCATCTTTCTTTATAATGATCTCTCCACGATGCGGTGTCTCAAGTATCTCTTAAGGTGCCCATTTAACTTCCAATAATACTTCTATTCTTATTCTGTTTCTATTTTCAAAGAAATTATGACTGATGTCAGTCAACCGTTTTATTAATACAATAACTACGACTCCTTTGATGTTAATGAGGTGGCATCAATGGTAACTAATCAATCTGTTTGATGCACAAGATTTAATGTACTAATCTGCCATTTGATGTATTTATGACACCAATATCAGCGTAATTAGGTAAGAGTTAAAGTGCAATTGTCACAGTATTGGCATGTAGATGAATACATTCTGAAATCCTGAGAAATCCACAAAATGTTTGGGTGAAAAATCGAATTTTTATCCGATGGTCAGCGGAATTCCGCGTTTTCTTTTTCGTACATAATTTCAACAGTAAGCAATTTAAATGATGTTAACTCAAAAACATTCTATAAATTTACAAAATAATTTTAGTGCAAAACGGTTAGGATTAAAAATCATTCCATCAAGTTGGTGAATGCCTTCGTAATGCTCAAATTTGTCATATCCTTTTTTTTTCGTTTATAACAAACGCTTACCAAACTTGTAAACGATATCTTAAATGGTTTGAGAGATATTGGGAAAATTGAAAATCGACCCCCAAATATCTTTAACCAAAAATATGTTGTTTAGATTATCTATGCTATTTATTAAAAAAATGTAATCCTGATTAACATAGAAACTATCGCTCTATAAAGGTGATTAATTAGTTTTTACTAATCTCCCAGTAAAATTTTAAAAGGATCTGGTGTGATTTAATTTACCCTTTAAGGCCAGATGATTACAGAAAAAAGGACGGGAATTAATTACTGTTGTGTTGGATACATCACTGTTGTTTGTCTACAATGAGTTATAGGTGCGGTCGATACAATTTGACATAATGGATATTGCTCGTCTCCTATTTACACAATAGAATTTAGGAGAATGTCTTGCAAATAGACTTATTGACACAGCAAATTTTGGTCTGCCGAACTTTTAGGAAATTGATGGGAAATGTTTATCGACATTCGCTGTACTCAATCTCAGTTTAGCAAGTTATAAAATTCAAAAAAATGAATAACGAACCTCAACTTTGTTACAATATTTTCAAACAATGTTTCGTTAAATCACCAGAGCATATTATCTGACTTTATTTCAAGTGCTGAAAAAATTTTCATCGAAAAATCCACCGCTATCATATAAATTTTCCGATTTATCCAATAGCGCTGAATAATACGTACTTCATCTGGATAAATGGTAGATTATCACAATTTTCATCTTTATGTAGAACATATTTGGCGTTGGGAACCTAAAAATGTTTTGGCTTAACAAAGGATTTATTGCATAATATACGGTCTTAATATTTATCTACGAAGGTACTATGAATGGGTAAAAACTTCGTTTCCTTACTCTTATGCATTTTAACTATTCAAACTATTCCTTGTTGGTGTAGAATATTTAAATTATAAAATGAAGCTTATATACTTTGAAAAGTTCTTGTGTTGAACTGAATAATTTATGAGTTATGATTTACTAAGAATTAACAAGGTGACAGGTCAGGTGAATAAGGTGGTTACGGTAACACGTGAAATTTTCCTTTTTCATTTTGTACTTATTCGTTGAATAGCGGAGCTCGAAAAAGAGGATTGAATTTATATTTAAGATGATAAGAGTATTTATGCACTCGTTGTGAGTTATAACTTGTAGTCCTATTTTTAAGGTTCCGTTCTTTAAAATTAATTAACTTTCAAGCGATTATGTAAGCTCATAAAGATCTCAAAATCCAAAATTGCCCGATCGAAAAATTTTTAAAAATGAATACTTAATGCAACAAATACTTTACCACAACTGTTTAGTTTAAAACCAGCACCTTGTCTGAGTGCTTTTTATAATTCCTGCTGGAAGCGTATTTTTCCTCTTCAAAATTGAGTTATACAAATTGAAAAAAAACTTAACATTTTGTGTGACATCTACTTTTATTGTGTACGAAAAGTTGGTTTAAAGAAACCAAATGTAAATCAATTTTGTGTTTTGTTTTCTTTTTGATATTTGCGTCTCAGTTTACATAGCAATTTTAAAATAAGAAGACAACGCATTTTTTAAAGCAATTTTCTACAATACTTATTTTTATTTTTTGTATAAAAATTGAATTACATTTGAATCTCGTTTATTTTATAACGCAGTTCGACGTAGTTTGAAATTGAAATTTTATTGTATTATTTTTAATGAGACATAGAGAACCTGACTACGTGTAACAGAGTACGAATTTAAAAATCAATAAGTATGCGAAAATTTTTATAATTCGTTAATTTTTATATTCAACAACGGGAACACGTCTTCAAATTACTGCTAAAACTTACTATCTGGAAGTAATATTTAACTTACAATAGCGTTACAAAATTTAAAATACCTGTTTTATTTGAACCTTTATATCATAAAAGCAAACGTGAGATAATTTCAAATAACCATTCCTGAAACTCATTTAACAGCGTATCAGCTTAAAGAAACATTTGATTTTTTTTATTTTTGACGTTGTTTAAAGTGCTCTTACAGAATTAACTGTGATAATCTTCATATTTTATGAAAATAATCCTTCAGAAATTCAGTATAACATAAATAATTTCATTACCTCAACTATAGTTTATAACAAAGTTTGTAGAATTTGTTCAAGTGAGCTAAGATGTTGATGAAATCATCATCAATGTGTTTTCTGATCTACCTAATACCGTTGTTCTGAATAGTATTGAAACTTCCACCAAAACCTTGTCGTACAGCTGGCCGTTATTCGCTAGTTGCGTACTGTCCATATCCGCCTTGTTGCCATGATATTTAAATCGAATATATCATTAAAGAACTTATTAAATAAAAGATCGCAGTTTACACAGGCTGGTCCATGATCAAGCTTAGAAGACACTTTCATAAGAAAAATTTTTCTCAGAATTCAAATCCTCAGTAAATAATTTTTAATCCTCACTTAAAGCTTTTTTTTAATTACTACTTTAAAATGGCCATCGCACCGAAAATATTAAATTTTTAGTGTAAATTGTACAATAATATTTTAAACAGAGTGAAATTATCTACAAACTAGATTCTACTACTTTATTATTTAAAATTAATAGCTTTCGAGTTATGATTTCAATTAAGTAAAGAAATATTAAAAATATGGAAGTTTTAACATTTTGTTTTCTTGAAAACTTTGTATAACAAAAAAATTGAGATCCCTTTCGGATAGAAAATTTAACGGGCTATAACTTTGGTCTAGTAAACTTTTTTGAAAAACCATGTTGTCTCCTTAAAATGGGGGGGGGGATCAAATAATCTTATCACATCACGATCTTTCGGAGTCATTATTCCATCATCAGGCTTAATGCTTGCTTAATCAAAAAATTTTATTAATTTTTTTTTAACAAAATTGCTACATAATTTCAGTAAATAAAAAACCAGTAAATCTTTGGAAAAGTTTAATGTTGCGCCAAATATTTTTAAGAATAAATTCACAGTAGATTTTTTAGTAATGATCATCTAAATGACCTGTTAAAATTAAGCCAAAATCGTATTGTACATAGTTCATCGTAACGTTGGACATTGAAATCTGTTACAAAAATTAACGATTGGTTTATAAATAAGGGTGCCACATGACCTTCCCAAAAACATGGGAAGAAAAACAATTTTAAATGTCCATATAGCTTGCAAATCAAGAATTTCCAGAAAAAAGTTATTAGCAACTTTTCCTATCCGAAATATTATTGCGAAATACTGCTATGTCATGAGATTATTGGTTTTTGTGCTAATTATTCTATTTCATTTACCCCCCTTTTTAATTAATTTTTCATTTACTTCGGATTTTATTAAAAAAAAAATTATTTTGGTTCAATTCAAATGTGAATTTGAACTGATAATTAAAATGTTCTTATTTTAACATTTCTATATCAGTTTCATTTTATTACTATTATACCACGATTTTTTAAGAAGTTTTGTTTTAAACAATTTTATTCGGATAACTTTTTTAGTCAAATACAAAAAGTTAAAAGATAATAAATTATTTTGTTTTTGAATAAATTAAGGGTTAATAATTTTAACACATCAACGAAAAAAGTCGACTAAATACTGTTTTGAGTTTTCTTTTTAAAAAAAGTTTACTAGACTAAAATTGTAGCCAGTTAAATTTAAATTTGCTATCCGAATAGACCGTCAATTTATTTGTAAAACATTTTGTTTAGAAGATTTATATTATTTGCAAGAAACAAAATTGAATTTCCAATTGCTTAACATTTCTTTACTTAATTTGATTAATAACTCGAAAGTCGTTGATTTTAGACAATAAATGGTTATAATCTAATTTGAAGATAGTCTTGCGCTGTTTAAAATATAATTATACTATTTATACTAAAAAATCAATATTATCGTTGCTATGATCATTTTAAATAATGTAAAAATGTTTATGAAGGACACATTATTACAGGTATATTAATTTATTCTGCCTATTCATATTTTTCAATATTTTGGTAAAAGCAATTTCTAGTCGCTAGATCAAATTTACAAAATGAATAATAAATGTACAATATAGAAATCACTATAATTATATTAACATTAATGGTAAAATAATGATGTAAATATTCAGCACTATATTATATAAGTATTGGAAAATAAACTATATACCCAAGTGTGTATACTGTTTTATTCACAATTAGTTAGTTTTAAATAGCAATTAGCAAATAAACAATTTATTGCGTATAATCAATAGAGATTTAAATTTCACAACCTGAAATCAAGTTCTCAGTTAGTGAAGTGGTCCGGTCTTACCAAACCTTCCAGCGGTTAGAAGTAAAAATATTCATTACCTAATTGAAGATTAATTACGGTGTAATTTTAGAAACAAGATTTCAGACGGTGTTACGATTAGAAAACGTAGGGATATTTATGAACGAATTCACTTTTGGAGAAGCTTTTCAAGTGTATTTTTAAGCGTCGGTTTGACATAAAATGAGATTAATCGGGGATTTTGGTCAGGAAATTTCAACAACAGGAAATCGGACAGATTTTGTGCACGCAGCATAAAACTGTAATCTGCAAGGAACAAAATGCTATCCTTTTCAGCTTCCACGTGATGTAGCAATTATGGCCGTGTGAACATGGGTACTTGAAATTTTTCAGTGGGATATCGAAAAAGTTTTGTAATTGAATGTATAATTATAACCGTATAAGACGTATAACCGAATAAGACGGTCGCCAGCTTAAACGGTTAAATGCGTTGTTGCTAATGCTGAATACCTGGTTCGATTCAGGGCTCAATAAAAACTTTATTCTGACCGTCCCTCTTCGGAAAGCAATGGTAAACCACCGAGGTGTGATCTTCCTGGTACAGCCTCTCTGCAGATGAAGTGTGTCACTTTCCGCGGTTCGGAACCCGCGTTAAGCAGTAAGTCCCCTATGTATGTGATAATACTTCAACGCACAATACATAGTACGTATATATGAAAGAGGTCGCTTACACCTGGAATTCAGGCACGGTACTTGAAGAAGAATGCTAATTACAACCTCTAAAGTAAATTTGACTTCATTTGTCTGTCGTTGACGTCTCGATATCAAGTGGGCAGAAATATTCTGAACTGCACTAGAAATTGGCCAGAGCTAATTTTCTCGGCAAGAGCCTTTCATTATGAAGTACTGGGAAACGGCAGTATACCTCCTCCATCGGGGTTATTTATACTTGGAACGCTGTTAATTTTAAATTTTGGACTGTATTCCGTATGATATAGGCTATGATTGGGCATATTGTAGCTTACAATTTAACGTGGAATATAAACCACGGCATAGGATATGTCCCAGGATAATCACTTCCTCTCTTAATAATAATGGTCAAAAATAGGCTTTTTTTCGCGAAGACGAAGGGGTGCAATTTCAAATCGTGCCCAGAATCCCACTTAAAATACACTCAATAAATCTATCCATATGTCATTCGTAAAAGGAGGGAATTATATGCTACGCTAATTATGAACGGTAGGAGTAATAGAAGAGCTTTGCATAAACAGAAAACCTCACCCTGAATCCCTTACGTGTGGTAACCGACGTCATTATGTGCTTGCGCATCATACAGGGTCCGTTACTCCCCCGCCTCCAGTTGATATTTTTTCTCAAAAAGCTAGCTCCCGATTCCTTAGAGCTAGCACCCCCTAGGCTTGTCCACAAATCAAGAATGAAAAACCAAAATCACACAAAAATCACCATTGAATTTTGGGCAAACCTAGGGGGTGCTAGCTTTAATATTTGGGTGCTAGCCGGGGCTAGCTCTAAGGAATCGGGAGCTAGCTTTTTGAGAAAAAATATCAACTGGGGGAGAGCTAGCGTTATTTTTCCCCCCTCCCTCCCGATAGAAACATTGATTTATGGACAAACCTAGGGGGTGCTAGCTTTAATACTTGGGTGCTAGCTCTAAGAAATCGGGAGCTAACTTTTTGAGAAAAAATATTGCAACGAACCCCATTTTACAGCTTGTTTTTGATTATAACGGAGATATCCATCAAGTGATTCAATTAAGAGAGATAATCTCCTAGAAATAAACTTCCTATCCCATCCAAAATCCCTATCGAAAAATAGTGACAAGAAATCTGATCTTATGTGACAATGTTTTATCCAATATGATGCACTCTTAAGCCGACGATGGCGCTAAACTTCAAATGAATAGGAAAATATAGACCAGTTAGTATATAAGGAGCTAAAGAGCAAAAAACCCGTACGTCGAAAGCTTTTCTGAAAAATTGATTTCGATCTGTAAACCATTTCCGCATATCAAGTTTGGTCTAGATGTTGTTTCGCTGTTCTTTTCCCACAATGGTATAGTCTATCAGATTTCTTATCAAGATTGTGACTCGGCATACGTGGGTGAGTTATATAAAACTATTTGTTTGCTTAAAAGAGCAAACTAGAAACGTGAATAATGCTCGCATCTTCATGATAAAGGGAGATGATAAAATACAATAGTACTCTCTGCAAGGAAACACGTAGCCTAGATTTCATATTCCGCTACCACTAGGACACCATTATCTTGGACCCGGAAAAAATAGACTGCTGTAGACATTCAGTTGAAAAAGTGTATTCATTGTCCAGTGGATTCATATTAGCCCATTTTTGCTACACCTCACTGACTTGATTTAATCATTTATTTACGCCGAGAAAATAATCGAGATATCAACAGATTAAAAATTAATAGGCCAAAAAGAGACTCCTGAGTAATCTCTTCACTCACGTGAAACCGATGCTACTATTTAATTTGATTTCAAGTAATGTTCTGTATTAAAAGGTTTGCCGCTGAAGGAGACGTTGCGGTTGCTGTGTGGATGCGGTTGTTGATTTTGTTGTACGGTTGTTATTTTTGTGGTTATTATGAACGTAATGTCTTAATCCGATAACAGATGGATTAAAAGTACTTAACCTAGTGGATTATCTTTTTGGTGAATTTGGTCGACACAGATTTGTAACCCTTAATAAAAGAAATATCCAACGTCATATTTTTTCCTCCCTTTATAGGACAATGGTCGTTATACCACTTGCAATATTTAAATTAATAATTTTTGGGGTATCTTGGAGACTCCATTGATTGCATTTTAGCAACAAAACTATAGCATTTGCCCTACTATTTATAAAGGATAACATTATTATCTCTAAAATCTTCCAAAACAATAGCTCAATATAGCATGTATGCACATATCGATCTAAATGTTTTTCTTTTATTTCGTCACATATTTTATAGCCATGTATCACTCTAGCAGTTGTAAATCTCATCAAAAATTCTCCAGATGTAACTGAGAGATTTACTAGATATGCTTACGGCTAAGCTACCTTATCGGTCACGTACCTGATGACGGTGGAAGACACTTTGTCAAATACCGCACTAACTTTAGATTTTATAACCATTATTATTATAATTGTTACGGCTCAAAACACAGCTTTTTGTAAACTTTGGGGCGTAGTGGTGTACCGTTTGAAACAATCCATTCCAAATTTTTCCGTAATTTTCACTTGCAAGATAGTTGAAAAATATATACCAATCATGAAGCTTGGTGACGCTCGTGTTTGCCATATCGGCCATATCTTCCGCGGCTTATTTTGCGCCCTGAAAATTTTCTCATTAAAATACTTCTTCTTGGCAGTATTCCATAAGCCGCTTGTGTGTCTTCTTGCTTAATTTGGACATTTCTTTTCCTCCATTTTTGGAATTAACTCTAGACTATAATATTATAAAAATTGTGCAGCTCAGCACTTGCTCCTTTACGATATTTGCTTAGTAAGCTACCATTTCAAAGAATCCTTCAGTTTTTTAAGATAAGTGCGTTCGCGGTTTTCCTATATGCGTTTTTCTTCCAATTATTACTTCGTAATTTCTATAGAAAGCAGTTCTTAAACCATTGCAAACAGTTTTTATTTCCAATATCCCTATCGGAATTTCGCGCCATCTACCTTTAAAATTTAAGACCATCGGCGGAAAAATGCCTGTACCTTCTTCGACGGAGTGAAATTAAATACGAAAATAGCTGTGTTGACCTAGAAATTCGCAGCAGAACATTTAATAAAGATTATTTCATATCAATTCCATTCCTGAGTTCTTAGTGTGACAGATATACACAGAACAACAATGTTTTAGAATTATAAATATAGAAAATTATAAGAAATTTCTTTATAGCATTGAAGGTAGACCAATAAACAACGACTAATAAAAAAATATTGTTTATCTGACCTAAACTTCAACATAATTTCATATTGTTTTCCGAAAATAGCCTTCTCAAAATATTTGTAATCAAATAGCTTTTGCAGTCCACTGGCGTCGGAACTTATTTACAAAACGATAAATCAATAATTATAATATTTATTTATTAGGTTATATTTCATGTTCATTTTGATGAACAAAATTATGTTGTGCTTCATTATATTTACACTGTTGAGTAAATAAATTAACTTTGATTTCAAAATGTAACAACAAAATCGGGGTTACATTTTGGTTGTAATCCAAAACCCTTCTAATTAGATCACGGACACTCTCTCTACGTCTTTGCAAATATATTCCATGAAGCAAACACTACATTTATCCAGGAAGCTCTTACAAACTTTGTCGTTGATGGCTTCTCTTTAATATTTAGACCTTTCCGAAGTTTTAGGTACCGTTGTAGCATCCAAAATTAAATTCTTGCTACACTTTGTGTATTATATATTATTTTAATTTTTACAAAATAAATCTTTTTATTACTCTATGTTGCAATAATTTTGAATGGGATAAACATGATGATTACTGAAACAAGATCCAACTTGTTAATTAACCATGTATAAATGTGATGTTCATTAAACTTTACGGCCCTTTAATGCAAACAGGGAATTTACAGGATTATGTTTACAAATAGTTGGAAGTCTCGCTATCCATCTAAATAAACTTACAAAAGAAAACTGGATGGACGCAGCTTTATGTTGTGGTTTAGTAGAATCAAATTGTTCTCAGAACAGGGTGCGGTTGCGTTAAAAAAAATATATCAATTTTATAATTGGGTTTTATTTTGGCTTGTTTATTAGTGGAAACTTTTTGAAGAACTCTAAATTGGATATAACGAGGAATGACTTAGAAACCGTAATAATGGATTTGCATGGTTGGTAGTTTCATAGAAGATATTAATTATCTTAAAGCTCTTGTTAAGTTTGGTACTTAGAGTAACAAACCTCTCCTGTTTTATTTTAATTATAAAACCAAACTCCTTAATCCTGTTCCTAGTAATTCAAGCAACGTCTGCAAGTTTAACAGCATACTAAACAAATTTATATTGAGAACATAAATTTCATATTGTTTCCAAAATTGTAAATGACGCTTCGCCGATAGGGAAGACCTAAAATGTAATGAAACGGTAAAAAATGTGTTCGTTTTTTATAGGTAAATTAATTGGACATCCTTTTAACCATCAGTTTGTGTACATAATAAATTATTTCTAAACAGAAATTCGGTATCACATGGTATCGAAATGGAAAATAATTTATATTTTCCACTTCCGAACTGAGGTAAAAATATAACCAATGCTAACACTAAATGTTTTAACGTGTATAAAGTATATTAGAAACACAAGTTTGGTGTCGCGAAACCGGAAAATTTAATTTTCCAAACTCGCGCGTCCGGAAGAATAAATTCTGTCTAGCGCTTCTGCAATATATTACTTTTAGAGAACATGTCTCCAACGGAATTGGAAAATTGCGTTCAATTTTCTCAACTTATTAAAGTATGTACAGATTCAACATGCAGTGTTATCATAAATAAATTAAATTTTATTTGATACTCTCGCATTATCTAGGTATGAACTTATCGCACGATATTGATAAATCTCTATAATCCAAATTGGTTTGTGTACTGAAATTCGTAAATCCTATTACAGGAATAATTCACCTTAATAATATCATTTGTAATTAAATTAATTTTTCCTGATTGTTCCACAACATGATAAAAACGTGACATTTTTTTTTTATTGTTTATTACAATCTTTTTTTTTATATATTTTTATTTTTTAACAACTTGAAAACGACTGATTTCAGCAGAATGCGACTTCTCTCGTTTAAAATTTTCTTACAAAAAATGTAGTAGTTACGTTTGGATCAGCAATTCTTTTTAACAAAACTAAAAGAAAATTTGTCAGCTTTCTATAAATTCTTCCATGCTGTATAAGGCCATCTTAGACCTTTAGTTTTTGTTTGAAGCTGTAGTCGTTCAGCGTTGTAGAATCTTCACGAAGTTAGTTGTACATCTTGACCGCTAGATAACTGACACCGTCTTGAGTGTGTCGGAGTCTGTGAAATTGGACTCTTTTCTTGTAGGGTGTTTGTAGAGATCACTGTTTGTAGTTACACTGTTAATGTTGCACCGAATGTACATTAGATATTCCAGTATGAATACACAAGTAGTTGTCATTATATTAATTGATCTACAGGGTGCTTCTAAAGCCAATGAATACAAGGGATTCAAATCTGGGGTCCGAGGGGACATAAGGAAAAATAGAAGTTCATCTTTTGATAGGAAAGTTTTGATAGCATAATATCAAAAATTATGCTGTTTTAATTTTGTTGTATTTATTTTCTATAAAAAAGTTTTTCGCTATAGAAAATTCTCTATCTTATAAATTTTAATTCGATAAATAAGTATTAGGCTGGTAAGTTGAAATTACGTTCGACGTGGAAATCTTATTAAATTAAATATTCGTTTTTGAAACCTTGAATAGATTGGATGTGAGCAATTTTGTAATATGAGCAGTTAATTTGTTAATAAAGTAGTCTAATGAAGATTTGCTTTTATTGGTGAAAGGTGGATAAGTGTTGAATACTGGAAGATGAGATAATTTTAGAAGAGTAGAATTTATGTGGTTGAAGGATGAGTCACAATAGAGGTAGAAAATTATAATTAAGAAGTAAAGAACTACAAGGTAAAAATGTATCATTCTTAATTTTAAAAAAAATTAACATTTATTCAAGCATTTTTTTTTCTGCAGGGAAGGGGGAAACCTTCATAGGCACCACCCCATCAGCGATGGTAGTGTCAGATTCTAACTGACTAAAACCCCCTCCCCGACGACAGCGGGCTTTACCTTCTCGGCATTACTTCCGCTGTCGTCTACATTCAAGGATTTTAAAAATACTAAAGAACAATAATTGCAAAAACCAACCTACATATCTGATGGCGCAATTGTGGACATCGATTCTAGGCTAAAAGCATACGAGCTTTAAAATTGTCAGATAGTTCCTCTTCGGAGTAAAAGTAAATTCTTTTAAACACGCTTAGAGTAAGTCTAAATGAAGAGATTAAGGGGCAGACCCACCTCGAAAACCCGCGGTGACACCTTCACCCCCTACTAAAAGTGATGGAGCGCATAATTGCATGTTTTATTTTTTTCTCAAAAACGTGAAGACATAGAAACTTCCAGTTTTTGCTAATCTACAGAAAATAAAATTTTACATCCGATCGTATGTCTTAATTGATCCAAAATTCAATTTTTCCCTCCACTACAAAAAATATGAGAGGTAGCAGCAACTCGATAATCTCACATTTTTGTGTATATTTCGAAATGGCCGTATAAATCAAAATTTATCAAAGAAAGAAAGCTTTATGATTTTATCTTTCAATTGATATGTAAAAAGTTTATGATATTTGTTTAAATAATACATCAAGTGCCATCGAGTAATATTTATGTGCGTGGATTCGGTAGACTTGGAACAGCGTTTAATAAACTATTATTTCTTTAAAATGAAAAAAATCGAGATTTGCGGCATTTGAAAGAAAGTAAAATTTTCATTCGATATATAATTTTTATTTCACCAAAAATCCAAATTTTTTCTTCCGCTGAAAAGTAGTGTTACTCTTTAACCTCACGTTTTTGCACATTACTCCAAAATGGCCCAGTAAATCAAAATTTCTCAATAAAAGAAAGTTAAAGCTTATAGTTTTATCTATCGATTGATATCTAAAAAGTTCTTGATATTTGCTTAAATAAAGCGTACAGTGTCGTACGAATGTAAAGGTTTTTCGCAGCGTTACAACCTAGCGTTTAATAAAGCTTTTTTTAAATTTAAAATATGACAATAAGCTTAGAGAATAGCGATTTGCGGCATTCGTAAGAAAATAAAATTTTACTTCGCGCACATATATTTTAATTGATTAAAAATTGTAATTTTTCCTTCAAAATTTGGTTTTAGAATAATTAAAAAATATGTGTAAGTAAAATTTTATTTTATTGCAAATGCCGCAAATCGCAAATCTTTATCTTGTTTCATTTTAAAGAGATAAAAAAGATTATTAAACGTTAGGTTTCAATTCTGCAGAATGCATGATGTATATTTTTATGACACCATGCGCTTTATTTCAACAAATATCATGAACTTTTTATATACGAATCAATCGATAGATAAAACTACAAGCTTTAACCTTTTTTCATTGGTAAATTTTGATCTATTGGGCTATTTTGGAATAAAGCGCAAAAATGTAAGGTTGCAGAGTAGCCACTTACCATACTTTTTGCAGTGCAAACAAGGGAGAAAAAGTTTAGATTTTTGATCAAATAAAAAATATGTATGGGATGAAAAGTTTATTAAACGCCGTGTTGCAATTATATCGAATATACGAATATTAAAACGGCACTTTACGCATTATTGAAACAAATATCATGAACTTTTTTATACATCAATCGATAGGTAAATTTATAAGCTTGAATTTTCTTTCCTTGGTAAATTTTGATATATTGAGTCATTCTCGAGTAATACGTAAAATGTGAGATTACAACACAGTTATTCACCTCCCATACTTTTTGTAGTGGGAGAAAAGATTAGAATTTTTGAGCAATTAAAAAATATGTATATATAGGGGGTGAAGGTGCTGCCGCGGGTTTTCGAAGTACGTCTGCTCCAAAATCTCCAAAATTTCGAGTTTGAACCACCCCTCCCGCTGCAGCGAAGCCGGCACTTTATTTGTACGGTGGTGTGCGTGTTCATGGCGAGTTAGCCCGTAACAAGTGTCACCCCATCAGATATCTTTCCATCGCCACGCTAAATTTCGTTGAGTTCAAGGATACAGGGAATGTTTATAGTTGCAAGGGATCGCCTAATTATGTCATTAAGAGTATTTTACGAACATCATAAACCGTGATGGATAAACGTGTCGACATAGATGTGTGCTCTTGGTATAATCCAACTCCAACCTTGTCATTGTCCATAATCGTACAAGTTAGAAGAAGGATACGTCTCTAGCCACACAACGGAATGCTTTTCTGAAACAGCCAGCATGCGCGCACGGTAGATGTCTGCTGAATTATTTAGTAAAGAGGAGTAAATAAGTTTTACGATTGGAATATCCGAATTTGCCTGAGAATTCAATAAAATTGAATAGAATATAAATTTATTAAATTAAACTGAGGAAATTAATTAATAAATATTTAGGAAGTTCATCTTTGTAACTGGCACTGTATTATCCTCATTTCCTTGCCACGTACCATACACATCTGAAGCATACGTTGCAATTGATTTCAGTTCTTGTTTTACTACTTTTGGATACAGATTGGTTCCGTAATATTGCATTTAGTACTTTTATTCCCAGTTGCTTTATTTTAAGGATTTCTGAGTATCATCTCCCATCCCGGTATTTATATTCTTCACATTTTTGTTATCTGATAATCATTTTCCAGTTGTATATCCTGTGGAATTCCTCCTACACACGTTTATTAAATATTTCGTACATTTTTGCCATAATAACCTGATCATTTGCAAAATGTAGCGAATTATAACCCTGCGAGAACGGTAACAGCCCGATGACTGTTACCTCCGGGCTGTAATTCCCCAAACACACCGCGGAAAGTGATAAATATTCGGCGTGTTTCCCTTTGTCAGTCATTTTGTGCGATTTTTAAAATCTATATCCAAAATGCCTGTCTTCGAGCAACATTTGAATATTATCTTTTCGCTGGGGCTGTTACATGCAGCACAATGTTGTTTTTTCTGATAGTAGGATGCCAATTTTTTCGTATTTCTGTTTTTAATTTTTTTAGAGCCTGAACCTTAACAAAAATCCTTTCGTTATTATACTAGGAAACCCACTAATAAAAATAAGAAGAAATTTAATATTTGATAAAAATTTGCATGTACCTGTATAAAATTTACTCCATTTAGAGAATTTAAGAGGGTAAATTACTGCATATTTATTGGCATCCCGTATCGTGTGAAGAATTTAGCTAGCCGGTAATAAAAACAAAATTGTAATTTTATAAATAAAATTTAACGAATAAAAAGGATTTAAAACCATATAAATTTAACATTTTAGCAAATAATCCAATCATTAGGAATTTTTGTGTGGACATAATTCGGAAATGTAATTTGTTTTACTTAATCCCTCATATTTTTTATCTTTCGGATTGTTAAAATTGAAAAGTTTGGTTTGCATATAAAATTACCGCTGGTAATTCATTTGTTTGCATTAAAATTTTAGGTGTAACCTGATCATTACGGTTCTTAACGATCCGAAAAATAACTATTGAAATTAGTGACCAGAGTGTAAGTTTTCGACATCAGGTACAGACCAAAACGGGCAATTTCCCGAACAATGTCCCAAAAATCACAGTAATAAATTTTCCATTTTCTATGCATCCTTTGCCCAAAATAGTTATAAGCTAATTAAACTGGGGAAAATTCCAAGCAAATACTAAAAAAATATTGGTCTGGCCTCTCTTGTTTCCGAGATACAGCTTGCAAGCTTGTATCTCAACAACTACTAACGAGAGAACAATAATTTTTATTTGGTTTTACGCAAAATTTTATTTACTTTCAATCTCGTATGTGAATTTTTGTTGAGATACAAAACGAGCAAATTTTATGGAAAAACTGAGAGCCGAGCAAAATTCTTGAAATTACAGTTAAAAGTGATTGACTTTCAAAGCTCAGAGCTAGGGTTACTAAGATTACCAAGGTGTTTTACACGGAGATTTACAGACTATTAAATCTATCTTTATTCATCACTGGACTATTTTGTCAGATAGATAGATAAAAAGTCTACCTGAAAATCTAATGATTACATTAGTTTGAGCAAAAAACAAAAAAAACAGGTTCAGAAAATTTCAGCGGGAAAATCATTGCAATATAATATTTATCTGAACTTTTCTGTAAGAGATTACACAAGGAATTATTACTCCTCGAAAATTTTCAAATTTTTCACGTAAAAATAACTCGGATATAACAAAATTGAACTGTGTAACGGTTTGAATTTTCCCGCTCCAATTTTTGGTTATTTGCCAAATGGAGGATAAAGTCTGCATCATATTTTGTTCGTGTACACATGCCTAGGGAAATTCGCTGGAGCCTTACTAATATTTTGTATCATATGAATTTTAAAATTACATTAATTTATTTAGAAGTTTTATTTGATTTAATAAATTTTACGTTGTACCTACGTGCGAATGGAACAGTCGATTACCACTCTTTTATTCAAAATACATATGGTCGAAAGTGAGTATAAGTTTATTCATAATTATTTAGTAAGCAAAGAATCTTATCGCTGCGCTTGCAAGGGGTAATGGTTCGGTTTATTTTGTCTTTTACCCTCTAGAACTAGCCAAAGGGGCAATCCATAGTTTAGAATGGTTGTCCTGAATTTAGACCGTCTGATTGCATTTGTCTCCCCAGATTTTCAGGAGATGTGTTGGTATCAATAAACTTTTATCGTTACACTTGCGATTCGTAACAATTTAATATGGCAAAAATGTAGGTAGTTACAACTGATTAGCTTTGATATCAGAAAAAGGGTTCCAACAACAGAAAATTTGTACAAAAACTCTCCAAAATTTTATACGGCCTTTCGCCTTTAACACAAAAATGGTCTAAATATGAACGAATTATATATTGTAATACAGTTTTCCAAAAAATCTAATTTTTGTTAAATTTTTACTTTAAATTGTACCATTTTAAATATTTGGAAATAGTTTTTTTCTTGGAAATTCTGTGCATAAAAGTAATAAAAGTTGAAACGATTCAATACTGTAAAAATCTAAAAATAAACTATCCATGTTGATGAAATAGTTTACAAGTATTAAATTGTACCATTTTAAATATTTGGAAATAGTTTTTTTCTTGGAAATCCTGTGCATAAAAGTAATAAAAGTTGAAACGATTCAATACTGTAAAAATCTAAAAATAAACTATCCATGTTGATGAAATAGTTTACAAGTATCATCATGACTTCTCGAAGTTGATTGCTTCCTATTATACAACTACGACAAGCCCAGCCCTCGAGGGTTCCAGATTGACACAACACAATAAATTATTATATGGTATAATAATGAATGGGTATCAAATTGTTTACTTACATCTTCAGGCTTACAACGACAACTGCTGTTCAAGCATACGCAATGCCCTGCAAGTATTTTCTGTTAAGGACGACTGGCTTTTATATCCAGTTCTTGAGCTGGAATTTCGTGAATTCCTTTAGTCAGATGGTTTTCTTGTAGTTAACTATGGATAAAATGTTGGTATTGTTGGGCGCCGGGTAAAATTAATTAAGCAAAGATAAGGGAAGGTAACTTGCTCTATTATCGCACCAAAAGAAAATACAAAAAAATGAGGGTAGCGTATTTTAAATTCATTAATGTGGTATAAGTACATACAAATTCATTTATAACATGCTATTAAAAAAAATCGAGTTTAAACTTCCAAAATAAATGTCAATCATAAATTCTCCATAAAATAGAAATTATGGATTAAAAAGGAATGGATTAAGTTAATATCCTTCCACTAGAAGGAGAGGGAATTGTCATTTTCATTATGAGATTATGTTAATTTATTAATATGCATTTGTTATAGAAAAAACTTGAATTATTTCACTGCTGACCAGTCACCGTGTGATTATTACCGATTTTTGCTCGAAGCGGATGAGCGCAGATCTAGTACAAATTATTATATACTTTTTAAATCAAAAGTTTCGTATGCAAATGAGAAGCAAAATTTATAATAAATAACATAAGCTAGAAAATGTTTAAAAATAAATTCAAAAACATCCGAATCAATGATAAAATGATAACAATATAAATCTGATATGACAACATATTACTTTCCCATTTACTGTTACCTTTTATTCCTAAGAAAAGTTAAAACTTTGAAATTATTATTTAAAAATATTCAATAAGGGTTAAACTTTCATTAGTGAAGAAATGTATTTAAAAATGTTCGTTTCGTAATAATCCCCCTGAATACTTTTTCCCCTGAATACTCATTAGATTAATTTATCCGAGGTGGGTATTAGGCAATTCTAAATACATTATAAAGAGATTAATTCAAAGAGATTGTTTTGTACGTAGATAAAGCATTTTTCACTTAGCTTATGTAAATACAGTAAATTTAGTAAATACGGTAATATAATTAATAATTATAATTAAACAAATTTTGGACATGAATTTATTATTTACAATTGAAGCTTTTTATATGAAAGGAAATAATTTTAGCACATTTTAAACCTTAAAATTTATTTTAAATTGCTTGAACAAAAGTGACAACCCTAACATTTACAATTATTCGAGTTTTGCTTGAACAAAACTTGACGATTTATTACGCTTTAATTAAACTAAAATTTTGCAACTTTGGCATTTATATTAATTGATTGACGAACTGACTTTCATACTAAATATTACTAATAAAATAATTAATTAACATAATTGAATTAAAATAATAATGAAATAAAATATGTACGATGCGTATTATAAAATATGTAACATAAATTATTAGTTTAATTAATAATAATAATAATACATCCATTTTAAATGTTTTAATAATTAAACACAAGCTTCAATAATAAGCTTACAAATACTATAAACGGTGTAAGCTAAATAGTTTAATATTTTTACCATTTAGTTTTTGTTAATTTTGTTTTAATTCAGTTATTTGCCTTTCTTAATTTAGTTTTATTAACGAGTTTCCTTGTGCTTTGAGATCTTAGACTATTTTAATTCACAATGATAATCATACATTGTTTTAATCTTTGTTTCTTTTTAACCTGTTCAATTCATCTGCAAACACATACAAAGCCGAACTAAACTTCAGTGAAAAACACGACATAATCCCCCTTGGAATTAAAGTTTAAGAAGAAAAAGTAATAAAAGATTAGGTGTAAACTTAAAGTAAGTTAATAAAGTAACAAAAAGTTTATGTTCTAAAAATTTAATAAGTTTAAGAGAAATTAGATAAAAATTAGTTTAAATAATATAATAAGTACTGCATTAAATACGGTAACTTCTGTTCGTACAGTACCAATATTTTCTTGCTTTTTTCTCTATTTAACTCTAAAAATGTACGTGATATAAATCTAAAAATAGTCTAAATAACTGTAAAAAATTAATTATTACCTGCTCTTTTAGTTATTATACTAAAATTTAACTAACTAGTAATTGGCTATTGTGTCCACAATTTATCTCAGTTTAAATTCATCCAAAACAGCTGTTAACATCGACAGATGTAAATAAATCAATTCAAATCGTAGAATGTAGAATTTGTTGAAAATGTTCACATAAATAAATAACATAAAATGCACAATACAACCGCAATATTCAATTACGAGTATAGTATAACAGAATTATATAATATTATAATGTAGCTCTTTTATGAAAATCTTAATTATAAATTTATAATTTGTAACGACGATGTAGGTACGCTTTAATAAGCATTCAACACAAAATATCTTACAGCTTGTGCTGTATAACAATGTTTCACACCAAACAGGTATATTTAATTGGTGTAAAAGTGTAAAATTTATAATCACAAGCAGAATACATCAAGTACATAAGCTTTCTGGTTGAAAGAGACGTCATGTTAGACTTTCTACTACCTTTTCAAAAAGGTAATACCTACGCCGGCGGTATTTGTGCCGACAGTAAATACGCCGACAAGTAGCTACGCCGACATAGTTACCCATGCCCATAAAGTACTTAGGTGGGTGCGAAACCATGGTTTTAAGTGTGGAATCAGGTTTTTGGTTCACGCCCCCTTCACACTGATCGTCCATTTATATCGCCATTTTTCCATAAGCTTGTGGCGTTCTTTTTGCTTTTGAGTCCCGGTTTTCCTCTTCTCTCGTAGTCCTCACTTCGTTACCGCCGTGCCGGTTATCACCAATATGACGTCGTCTACACCGTCCGATATGCTGATGCCACATGACATTTTTCACTGAAGTTTTTCATTGTCATACCGATAACTAGCCACCTGCATGACTCCGTTTCAAACCGGCGCCCGTATAACAAGCTGGAGTATACAACCGACGATAATAATTTTCTCTTAGTATAGGTCAGCCCACCTATATTGGACATCAGTCGCCTAAGGGCTGTGCACAACTTGGCCGCTTTTCTCGCTGTTTAGCACAATCTGTTTAGACATTTCATAGCGAAATGTCACCTTGTTTTCTTATACCGATCAGGATCAAAGCTTTCGTCTTATCTGGAACAAGTGATAGACACCTACCTGTTTTTCATCTTTCGACTTATTTTAATGATATTATCCATTTATTATCCGGTAGTTCCAAACGCAAGCCTCATACATTAGATTGAAAAGGGTCAGCTCCAATACGGACTCCTGAGGAACTCCGCTGGTTATCACTTTATCTTCTTGTATGAGAGCTTCTTCTATAAGTAGTCTCTCACATTAATACCTACGAATTTTATTATGTTGACTAAATAGGTTTCTATTTCTCTACTTTCGAGCTCTTGGACGATACAATTCCAGCTGGCAGAGTTGAAGGCGTTCTTGACATCGAAGGTAATCAGAAAACATTGCTTGGGTGTCCTCGATATGCCAAAACCTAACCTAAACCTCACCTGAACCTAACCTAAACCTAACATAAACCTAACATAAACCTAACCTAAACCTAACCTAACCTAAACCTAACCTAAACCTAACCTAAACCTAACCTAACCTAAACCTAACCTAAACCTAACTTAAACCTAACCTAAACCTAACCTAAACATAACCTAAACCTAACCTAAACCTAACCTAAACCTAACCTAAACCTAACCTTAACCTAACCTAAACCTAACCTAAACCTAACCTAAACCTAACCTAAACCTAACCTAAACCTAACCTAAACCTAACCTAAACCTAACCTAAACCTAACCTAAACCTAACCTAAACCTAACCTAAACCTAACCTAAACCTAACCTAAACCTAACCTAAACCTAACCTAAACCTAACCTAAACCTAACCTAAACCTAACCTAAACCTAACCTAAACCTAACCTAAACCTAACCTTAACCTAAACCTAACCTAAACCTATACCTAACCTACCAGAAGACTGAATCCGCATGTGCGTGGTACCAGTGGCATCAACCGTGCTTGGGAGTGGGCTAATGTTATAAAGTCTGTCTTAACACTTGCAATTTCATCAGATTGAGACAGTTTGAAGCTGAAATTATTTTCCATCCTCTTCTAATAACTTTGTATGCATTGCGTCTGCTCCCGTTTATCTAGTTTCCTAATAGCTGCCGGAACCTCAAAGTGGGTATAATCTGAAGCATCCAGGACAGAAATATATTCCGACGAGTGCTGGCTCCATATGATCCCTCGCCAGTTCTTTATCACTATCACATTTTCCTAAAAGAATGTAGTTTATTTATTTAAAAAAAATTGTTATTGATATAATGGAACTTACAAACTAACCTATAACGCAGTTAAAACAATCTGTAACCATAAACCCCTGTGAGACTTTGCAGTAACTCTAATTTCCTTCTCATCAATTATTGATACCTAGATCAGAAACAGAATCGTGAGACATTTTAAAATAAACACTTAAAAATCACTTACCGATATACAAATACATTAGGGGCGTTTATGCCGGTCATACCACATGCTCAATTACTTTATCAAGTATTTTTTAGTAGTCTGAAGCATTGTTTACTTGGTTACGTATTTCTTTCCTTTGGTAGCTAAACTACTAAAGTTTGGTTATCTGTACACTCATTCATTCAATCTTCAATGTACTCCGCGAATAGACGTGTCTGAGCAGACTTTTTAGGAGTACATTAAGTGTTCGTCAATAATTGCAAGTTCAATAGTTGTTATGCTGTAATCATCAACCAATTTACTGTCGTCAACTCTTTCGGCAATTATTAATTAAAAATTAAAGTTAAGTAGTAAGTTAACTCGTTAAGTAGGAGAACTCAACGAAATTCTAGACCCCATATAGAAAACCATTCAACGAGTGTTCAATTTCGCACGTGGAGCAATCAATTATAATCGATTTTTGTTTGCTGGGAATTTGACTGTTTAATGTGATAGATAATTGATAATTTGCAAAAATTGGAATCATAAAATGTCTTTGATTTGTTACGATCAACGTTTGACATTTTATATACAATAGGTTTATTGCGCATGGCAGTGCTTGTTATAAACGCCAGGTTTTTTGAGATTATATTACGATAAATCGATTCGTTTGAATCATACTGCGATTTAATCGATTGTTCTCGTTGAATGCCTCTAAAAATAAAATTGTCAATTTAATCAGTAATTTGTCCATAATTAAAAAATCTGATTGTTGTTTATCGTAAATCCTTAATTATCGTTTCTGAAACCTGCCATGAAGATTGTAAATCAAATGAATATGCCGGATGAGGTAGGACATTCCAGCGAAGCTACACTTTTTCCCATGTCCGTAAAACCACATGAGGTTTGGTATTAGCCCGATGAAAAACGACGTATTTCTGATTAGTCAAAAATTGTAATTAATTTTTTGATTGTCGGGTAGGACGGCTAGGACGGCTAGTACATAATTCACTTCCAATCCCAACAGACACAGAGCATGACCCTATTAGGATTCAAACTGGCCTTGATAGTGTTTAATCATTGTTCCATCGTAATAAATCGTTGCTTTTCGATCAAATCATGCGACAGCTAAGCATCATACCGAATCACGTAACCAAGTTTATGCAAGTGCTTTTTAACGCAAGATTTCGACAATTTTAGTATCTCTGGAATATTTCGTGTTGTATAGCGTTGGTTATTTTCAATCGTCTTCATTTGGTCATAAATCTCAACCGTTCATCCAAAGCGGAGAAAACCGGCCTAGTTGAAAGGAACCACTCACGAACAATCTAGTCACTTACAGCATCATCTCTGTGCATAGCGCAAATCTTTTTATGGATTATGTAAACTTTGGATTTTAGGTAGACCCACAAAAATAAATCACAGACTGTCAGATCCGAAAACCTGGCAGGCCACGGCAAATCTCCATTCCCGGATGTTAAGTAGTTTGTTGAGGATTCCAAGCATTCATGATCTGACAAACAAAATAAATCTAAAATTAAATCCAATTTTTTCAGTGTGGGTACACGGAAATACCGAAATATTTCTTTTTATTATTATATCGATTGAAAGGATTATATTTTATGCAAACCATGTTATGATTTTGCATTTCTTATTTTGTTAGTCACGAATCTGCATTGCTGATATCGATTTAATTAAATTTAATAATTCAAATTAAAATACAGTTTTGTCCAATGAAATGTGCCCAAAATTTTAAAATCTTATTTCCTGTGATTTGAGTGCGAAATATTGTTATACAAGAATTTTATCAATTTTTCCATCAAAAATAAAAGCTCCGTGTGGTGTATTCGATTGATCACTTAAAAAACTTTTAAACTTACGGCAGCTTTTTATCAGTTATCCTGTGCCACGTGATTGTGATGAACATTTCAGAATGTTCAATCATTATTAGTTCAAAGATTTCTTTTTAGATAAAAGTAAATTTCCCATTTAACTCGTTATAAAAATAAATCCTGCAAGTTCCTTCGTAGTAAAAGTCAATCGGAGCAAACGTTTGAGTTTGCAGTTGTTTATAAGCTGTTTATATTATGCATGCATGAGCAAACAAACGGTTGAAGGAATTGATTTGCTGTAGTGAAAACGTAAGTTCCTTATTTGTGCTTGGTGATGATATTCCATTTCAAGATGGAAACCTACATTCGTCAAAGAAAAACTTAAAAACATTGCAATTGATTTTGAAATTTGCGAACATTAATTTTTTTATTTTCAAAGAGGTCGGGAAATGTGAGGTTGTTTCGGTAGAATAATTATGGAACGTAAAAAATTGGGCGTGCGTTCCACATTATTTTATAATAAAGACCGAGGCTTGGCACGAAATAAAAATTTTTGGACTGGAAGAATTTGTTATATAGCGGGTGAAAAGTCACGAAAACTATAGCAGTCACAAAACTATTTTCTGGGTCTAATAATAGCGAAGGAAGGGGTCTAGAATCGATTACAATCTGATCGGGTTGATGAAGAAATTTCATATTAGAGGATTATGTTAATCAAAAGGCCAAATGTTGTAACTCATTATTTCCTTTTCCGAAAAATAAATACTTTAACGATATAATATGATAATATTGAATCGCTATTAAAATAATTTATGCAAATAATTTTGCACGAATCTCCATAAAGTGGAAATCCAAAATTTGTATAAATTTAATTTTGATTTATTAGTATGCACCAAATCATACATGTGGTATATGGAGAGGAATAATTTAATTTTGTCATATCTAACAAATTAAGATTGCAATAATGATAGTACAAAATTACTAATTATGTAATAATTATAAAATACTTTAAATCTCATCAGGAAACGATACTATTTTTGATTTATGATTTTTTAAATAGTACTATTTGTTATGTAAATGACTGAAATAAAATTTTTTTATAGAGGACGAGTTAAAAGTGGTATACGAATATTAAGTGCAACCCCTAGCGAAGCATCTACATGGAATATTTCGATGGCCATCAACCCCAGACATACTGGCGCCTCCGTGACGGCTTTACGAAAAGAATCCGTCGATATGGATTCGGCGGTTACTTCCATTGGAGAGTAAGCTGCTAATTTTAAAGTTGACAAATCTTTTAAATATGCTTAATATTTTAGAGTGGAAGAGTTATTTACTTGGTTAATAGAAGTAACCGAAGATGCGGCTGAATTATATGAAGGCGCACGAGTTGTGTGGTCGATGAAACTTGAACCTCATCAGGATGATAGTGACGCTTCCGAAACTCATCGTAACGAAGGGAGAAAGTCTGCAACCCGTTTAGACGTTCAAAAGGACGACATACAAGCTGTTGTACCAATTAGTAAAGTAAGTAATAAATTATTTGGTGAAGAGAATTTAACAAATTGAATAATTAAATTTTGAAAAAAAAATTCTTTTTCTATAGTAGAGCAATTTTTTAACAAACTTTATCTGATTAAGTGAAGCTTTTATGAACTCAAGCTTGAAAGAAAGCTCAAGGCAAACAGAAAGTTGAACTTTCTTCGTTACAAGGACTTTTTAATTTACTCGGTTGATTATACACAAGAAAATGCAGTTATCCGCAGTACAGGAACATTTTTAGTCCATAAACAATATAATAAAGTTATTACATTTTACTCGTACACAACATTTTTTTGTTTACCCTTATTACTTGGTCTCTGCTGAACGCTTGCGAAAATTTAATGGGATATAACAAAGCTTTGCAAGTAATTTTGAAATACTAATAGGAAAACCACAACTTGCACCAACTGTCAGTTTGGTGCAGAACTTTCACAAAACTTCTAAAACACAACATGATTAGCTCATCCAAACTTTGTCGAATACTGTCGAAAGTTCAGAATTGCTATCACTTTTTTTTATCATCTCATGTAAAATGTTAAATATTAGGGCAAAAAAATTAATTTAATTTGATGACAATTTTAATGTGCGGTAAATGTAGGAAATTTTAATTATTTTAGTATTAAGTTTATACGAAAAAAGTTTTAATTGCTGCAAACCAAATAATTAAGAAGTTGGGAACTTAGTTCTTTGCTCTTTCTTTATAACCAACTAAAATAGCATTTTCCCGTTAATGTTTTTTACTGACTTTTTTCACCACGTTAAATTAATGAAATTAAATTTATACGAAAATTTAATCATACCTAAATTTAATATACCTACCGTTAAAAAAGTTCTTTATATTCCAATTATTTTCAAAATGTATAAAGTAGCTTTAGGTATAACAGAAAAACGTGTTTACATTTATGGGGTAATAAGTTTGATTTAGTTTACATTTAAATTTATACGACTACATAAGATACAAAAAAATTGTGGTAAGAAACTATTGTATGTTGGCCTTCTTGTTTAACGATTGCATAGAATATTTCAGCCAGATATTGCAGTGAATATATTTGCTTTTTAGTGGCTGGGCGTGTATTCATAATGTAGCTTTTATTCGTTGCAGCAAATTAATGTTCACATAATATTAAAATTATATGCTATTAGTTCAGTCGGCACCACTTTGTATATAACATGCTTTAATTGCCTTAATTTTATGGTAAAACAATATTCTGGGTCTTGTAGACTAAACGTCGCACAGTGGTATTTTTTATAAAAAAGCTGGCCAAAAATCAATAACTCCATTAGAATATTTTCATGCGCTACATTTGATGTAACTTTTATTTTGAGATTTGTGCCAGATGATATAGGCCAACCCATTTAGAAAACTAATAAATTTGTGCTTAGTATATTTTTTACGGATTTCGTTTCAGTTTTTTTTTTCGAAATAAAAAAAAAAGTTTTATATTGCTGTTATTTCAAGTCTTGCCGACATGACCACTTACTTGCGGATCTATGTTTAACTGCAAGCTAATTTTCAATATACACAAAGGTCGGAATGAAGTTAATGTTTACACCATTATCTTTGTTTTTGCAGCACTTTGTTGTTTCAGTTTCAAACTGCTGCAAGAACAAAGTTTAAACAACTAAAATAAAACTGCACGTGTTTATCTTTGCCGCTTACTGCAGTCCTGCACAAAAGTACCCAACCTGCAGGCGATCTTTAAGTGAGTGGCCACCATAACCGTTTATAGAGAACTAAATGGCATTAAAAGTTTTTTTTAATAATGTATATTTAAACTACGGGATAACAAACTTCATACACAGGGTGAGCCAAATATGTGGAATAATTTTGGAATGGATTGAATTTTGAGGGCTTTTATGGAATTTTAAAAGTTATTTTTGATTAGGAAGGCACTCATCCCTCAAGTGATTGCGTCACTTTGGGTTTCCACATCCGGCAACTGGGGAGATAGCATATTCGACTTTGTTGACACAGACGTGGCTGTTGGAGAGAAACAAAGAACGAGGGGCACAATAAGCTTAAGCTTCAGTACAGTGAGCCACAACCCGGTAGAAATAATAATAATAATACTCCTGGGGAAATGGTATAGGGATGACTTAAGGATCTCAAGTGGTGCTTTAAATTAAGTCCCCACTTGACCCCTCATTGACTTGGCGAAGAGTAAAGTGGAATAGAGGGTAGAGTGTGAGCGCCAACTCACAACAAATTCAGCATCTAAAACAACAGTGACGAAATTTATCCCAACGAAATTGGAAAGAAAGAAAACACTATTCCAGATTAAGTCACATACTGAATCGCTCAAAAAATGTATCAAAAATTCATGAAGACTACTTCAATTGGCACAATTCAAAACCAAAATGAAATTGTCTTCGTACCAGATAAATACTATCAATTAATTTTTAAAACTTGAATGCAACGCCACACCTTGAATTAATATTTAAGTTTATTATTGAAATCTACAAATAGTAAATGTAAATACTCTCCCAATAAACTAAGATCCAATTTAAATTGCAACAACCTCTCTAGTCAAAAGAAAACTTTCGTGATGCCATAAAATTCCCCAGAATTTCAATTCTCCATTCAGATTCGTTTTAAAATTTACATAGCGAAGCCTTCATATCCTTTACCTTTCACGTATTATGTACCTGTCATATTCATACTTCATATAATTATAAATCTTTCTGTTAGTAATAATTGTATTTTGAAAACAATTCCTGTAAGAAAGTTTTGCTTTTCATAAAACAAAATAATGGTACATCTAAATATATAAAAGAGAAGATCTGTTTGTTTGCGTGTTTGTTTGTTTGTTCGCTATACGTTCCTAGACCCTTAAATTTAATTTGTCAAAAATCGAAATAATTAATCTGACATACAGTCAGTGATTCAAAATACTGTCAACAGATGGCGGGAGGGCGGCTTTAATTCGAAAAATGAAAAACAACAAACAAATTAATCTGAATGCCGCGAATAAGACCGGAGCACTTTATATAGGTCGCAGAACTCGCCGGAATTGTGTAAGAAGACGCAGATCCACCTCTTCGTGGAAGATCCACCTCTTTGCGGAAGATTTAACTTTATTTGAAGATGTAACTTTACGTGAAGATTATGTATGTATGTATGTGTGTATGTATGTATGTATGACAGATGACGGATGACAGATGACAGCTGACAGATGACAGATGAAGGCCGAACAACTCTGGCCTTCACGGATCTATTATGGTCCGGTCTGTGAGGCCGAAGGCCGAACAACTATGGCCTTCTCGGATCTATTCTGGGTCTAGATGGCTAAGGGCGGCGGATGCCGCCCGTGCCAGCTAGTATTTAATAAACCTATGCTTTGATCCCAAAGTACCAACTTTATTTCAACTTAATCTCTTGAGAAGGTAATGGACACCATCGAGATAATCTGCCAGCATGCTCTTTCATAAAAACCTTGTCTAAATGAAATGTATTATACGATTCCCGTGGTTCGGAACCCACGTTAAGCAGTAAGTCCCCCTAATATTTACATGAAAACACTTCCAATGCATATTACAGATACATTTGGCTCAGAACATATTTAGTTATTATTCATGTTAACTAAACTGACTTCTAAAAGCAATCAAATTTATCCATCCTGTACATTTAAATGCAAATGCAGTGCAATCTACCTATTATGGATTCGTTTATAATGGAAATTCGACTATAATAAACGATAAAGTTCCGACTAACTCCTAAGTTATTGATTAAAGTTTTCTATTTCATTCGGAAAATTGCTAATTTGCTCCTCTGCAAAGTTTTCACGATGCATTTTCTGAGGTTGATCGTTCCTTTGTTTTTCTTTTACTTTATCACTAAACTTATCCGCAGCGTGTCGATGTTCACCGGCGGTTCGCGCTAAGAAATTCCTTAAAGTCTTAGATTTGAACCTACAATTTCGGCACTATAACTCAACCAGCGATAGCACCAAGCCACTGCGGTTCTTATATTTTAAATGTATTAAAATAAATTTAGATAAGGTGAACGCTTGCTTGTTTATCGGCAATTTCTTGAAATCCATTATAAGCAGATTACACTAGAAGTTATAAAAGAAAAATATATTAATTTGACGATATTTAAAAAATTAAGCTTTGAAGAACACGTCCAAGGAGACGGTCAAAAAGTAATTAAGTACGTTGACTACAAATGATGGTACTTGGTTCGACTCCGGACAAAGTAAGCACTTTATTCTGACCGTCAAAGAAGAAGAACATCAAAAGATAAATGGATAACGCCTTAACTAGAAGCTCAACAAGCTTATCAACATATCGATAATTGGCTTCTTCATCACTCAGACCAGTTTATCAATTATTTATGGAAGAATATCTTGGGTATATTTAAGTTCCAAATATTGTGTTATCTTTAAATTGGAAAACATACCTACTACAATTTGAGAAACCTAAATCATGATGAATTGGACGCTATTGAGATCTACTGAATTATTTAGAGCCAGGGATGAGCAACCCGCGGCCCGCCACACGTTCTCGTGCGGCCCTTCAAAGATTTTATATTTTAGATTTTTAAGGTTAGGTTTATAGATTTATTTGTTTATTTTGTTTGCTTACATGCGGCCCGCACAACATTTTTAAATTTGTAGGTGGCCCGTTGTAAAAAAGGTTGCTCATTCGTGATTTAGACCCAACTCGGTGCATTTCTTAGGCGCAGACTAAATTTTAATTAATTAACCATGGTCTTATCGTTATTTTTAGAATTATAAGATCATCTTAGACTATTTTTAAAAACATTTCGGAAATGTATAAATTTTATTAATCCAGATACATAGGTAACATTTTTGCCTTCTATTTATATTTTATGCAATTTTTATGGATTATTTAAAGTTGGTGCATGTCATTTACATAATTTTTGCATGTGCCTGGATTATAAATTTCAAAGGCATAAAACTGTCCTCATTGTCGCCACGCCATAATTACTGAATTATCCAAGATATCCATCCGTTGTTCAGATTTAGTCAAGTTACACTGTTTTATTTTTAATCCGTGAGAAATCTTGATAAAATACACCATCAATGCGTATGTACTTATTTGTGACGCACTTTTGATTGGCCAATTTTTTAGTTACCAACTTCCAGTGCGGCCTTTAGGCCGCACAACCATGTCAATTATGTACCAGACCTTTTTCGCCTTCAGATAACGAAAGCGAAAAATGGCTCGAACTTGCAAAAAAATTTGAGCAAGCTGAAATTTGGTATAATAATATCTGTATTTTAGCATCCGAATCAACCCTTGTCAGCTTCTCCCCTAACTGGGGATTTTACTCCTGAAAACGCGCGGTTTTCTGCATATTACTCGCTTAATTTCATTTTTACGGTAAATTCTCATGAGACTAAAATTAAGATCATAATGTTTACTTGTCCAATGTTTAGAAAAATGGAGATTTGGGAAAGCTGAAATTTTGCAGACACACATATTATGTGTTTAGGTGTCTATGAACTTCCCCAAATCGCAGAGAATAAAATTTTCTATAATATAGCAGTTTTAAAAATTTACCTAAGTCATATTCTTGAAATAAAAACCAATTCTAGTAAGGCAAAAACGGCAAAAATGTGTTTTATTTTGAAAAATTGAAATTGGGACGAAGTTTTTAAATACTTTGTATTTTTAATAAAATTTTCTTACATGTCATCTTCATTTGAAGTGATTTCTAAAGAATCTATTTTGTAGAGAATTTTATGCTCTTCAATCTCCGCCTGATGTTCATTTTCTCTCAAATGAAATTAAGCCTGTTATAAGCGAAAAACAACTTTGAAGGAACTGAAATCTCCAATTAGAAGAGAAACCGATAAAATTAATACTTTTAAGCATTTTTGTAAGTTTCTAAATTTTTATTCTTGTTTTGAAATTTCAGTAATAAAAAAATTTGGATTATTTTAGGGATTTTCTATACCTATAGTTTACAGATTCTAAAAATTTAAAAGTTTCAATTTACCCATTGTCATTTTTATTCTTTGAAGAATACAAAATGCAGAAAAAAGCATATATTCGTAAGTACATGTCGAAATATATGATTGATATGTAGATGATGACAGGGGCATTGAAATTAAATTGGAAAGTCATCAAAATTCAGCTTGGGTTGGGTCTGTAGTCATAAACTTAAAAGCATTGGGGTGATTCCCTAATTTTAAGATTCCATTCTTTTTCAACTTAGTTGAGTAACTTTTTCGCAATTAATTTTTTTTTAAATTTTGAATACTTTCCCATAGTAAATACTTTCTCATGTAAAAAACTATTACATGATTCTTGCGAAGTGGATTTTTGTGTAATTTTTTGACAAAGTATGAAGTTTGTCGTGAAAAAGCAGGAAGCCCCGAGCGTCGTGTACGGTAACTACGGTTTCTTTCCGGGATGAAGAGCAAGTTATGTTGAATGTATGATGTTGCATTCAAATTTTCGTAATGTTGCTCACTTAAAAGATTATATTTTATGAGCGTATAATAGCATTTATATGCGATAATAAGAGATTTATTATCAAAACGACGTGCCAGATTACGGAAAAAATACTGGTATATACAAAGTTATATTTAGAGGAATCTAAATTGCCACTGCATTTCTCCGAGAATTTTGTTTTCAATTTTCTTGCGAATAAAAATTCGGGAAAAATTTTGTTTTTATTTCGCTATAACTTTTTAATTTGTATTCTAAAATTCATAATGTAAGAAAAAATTAAGGCTAAACAATGGCGATCTGATCCCAATTTTTTCCCATTCCCATTCTTTGCCAAAAAAACTGATGTGGCTACTATGTATTTCAAAATTTTATTTTTAAAATCTGAAAGACATTTGAAAGTTGAAAAGTTATTTTGCAATATCGGCAATAAAACATTCTAAACACTATTTTGAATAGAGCTTCGAAATGCCAAATTGATATTTAAAACTTTTTATTGCAGAATTGGGAAGTTTTGAATACTGCCGTATTAACTGGACGTCAAGTTTCACAAGCTATGAAAGTGTTGATAGTTTCACAAGCGGGAAAAGCTGCAGATGTAACATTTCAAGCTTCTTGCCATTCGGAGGATGATAGCGTCTTAAAAGTAATTTTTGAATTTATGTTTTTGAAAATATAAATTGATTTAATAATTTAGGTATCATCATCGTGTAGTTCGGTATACGTAGACGGAAGTGAAGCTCGCGGATCTGTTAATGGGTCGGTGTTAGTTAAATACGGTACATACACAGGCTTAGCACAATTTACTGTATGGATGCCTGAATTTCCTTTAGATTTGCAAGTATTAGATACACGTTTATCACAAATTAAATCTTGGAAGGTACCTGATTATCACGCTAGGTAGGTAATTACTAAACTTTAAAGACTAATTTATTTTACCTCGTATATCTTACCTTGTTAATTCAATATGTTTCAAAAGTTTTCCAACTAATCAAAAACAACGTTTACAAGAGACGAATGTGCGTTTTGAAAACATTTCAAAACATATTAAAGATAATAGTTATAAATAGTTGAAACAGTGAATTGATCCACAATGAAAAGCGAGCGCATGTAATTCCCAAAAGCGTGTTGCTATTATCTGAAATATCTTGTGTTGACTTAACAATTTACTAAGTTTCAACTGTTGACAATTTTCACCACAACCACTTGAAATTTTTGATCAATTTATTATAACCTATATTACTGCAGGCCAAAAGTTTGGATACACCAGTGGAAAACTACAAAATAAATAAAAAAAACAGCTTTTCTAAAGTGATTTTTATTTACTAAATATCTAATAAACATTACAAAATAGTGAGAGAAACAAAATAAATAAAAATTAATCCAAATATAATACTGAAAAATAAAAAAAATAACTAAACTCTTTTTTCATCAAAAAATCCTCCTTTGGTTTTGATGACCATTTCTACAAGTCGTGGCATTCTTTCTACTAGTTTACTGATTGTAACTTGTTCTAAGGAAGCCTCTTGTAACTGTTGCCATAACTCTGTAGCCGACCATGGACAACTGATACGGACCCTTCTTTCAAGATCTTCCCATAGAAGCTCAATGGGATTAAGACCTGGCGATTGTGGCGGCCAGACCATGTTTATTACTATACCATCAGCTTCTTTTTCTTCTAAATACCTTCGGAAATGACGGGAAGTGTGCTTTCGATCATTATTATGTTGTAGCACAAAATCACGGCCGATTATTCTGGAACCAGAAGGTATAGCGTGTTTTACAAGTATTTTTCTATACCCTTCCTTTTTCATAATACCGTAGATTTTTATAAAATCTTCGGTACCGTGCGCAGAAAAACAACCCCACACCATAATAGAGCCACCTCCGTGTTTGATGGTAGACACTAAACACTGAGGAGCCATCTTTTCAGAGGTGTTTCTTTTTACGAAGATGCGTCGACGAGATCCAAAAACTTCATACTTGGATTCGTCAGTCTACAGTACATTTCTCCACTGTCCCAGTGTCCATTGTTGATGTTGTAAGGGCCACTGAATACGTTTCTTTTTATTTATTGGACGCAGCAATGGTTTTTTGACAGCAACACAATCTTTAGACCAGCACTTCTCAAACATCTCTTTACCGTAGCATACCGTAGTGAGTGACACTGGGTTTGATCGGCTTCTATTAACTCCAGCACGGATTTCTGATGCTGTTAATTTTCTATTTCTTTTGCTAGTAACTATACTATATTATGCTGGTTTTCCTGAAAAGTAGTTACTTTTGGTCGCCTTGAGCGAAGTAAATCACGATTAGTGCCAGTGTTCTCAAAACGATCAATAGTCGACTGGACACCTTTTTGCGACACTTTTACTTTTTTGGCAATTTTTCTATATGATAGGCCTTCCTTACGTAAAGTAATAATTGCACTACGTTTTTCAATATAAATTTCACTACCTTTTGCCATTGTTGGTTCATAAAGCACGTTAACTTGTTAAACCCTTGAATTCCAAGTTACGAATGATAGTGACACATTTCACCATAAGATTTTATGATTATAATTTTTAAAAACATAATTTTACGGCCCTAATCAATTATTAGAAGCTGCAAAGTGACATAGAAGTTTTGTATGCTATTGAGTAAATATTAACATTAACAATCTTTCGAAGTAATTTAATGAAATTTATGAGTTTGATTGTTATTTTTGTTTTGTTTCGAAATATTTTGAAATTTTTTCGACAATTATTATTAATTTTATGTTTATTAACCCGTAGTATTCATTATTTACAAGAAAATTCTTCTTTTAAACGTGCAATTTTTGTTGAATACATAAAAAAATATGCAAGTGTATCCAAACTTTTGGCCTGCAGTGTAGGTACATCCCACTTCTGATGAAACCCGGTAAATCCGGTGATTTCTATTGTCAACAATTTTGATTAAATTCACCTATCTTGTAAATATTTTAACAATCATCTAAAGCAGTGCTGATGTCTTCCAAATATTTGTAGTTCTTCAAAAACAAAACGTAAAAAACGTTCGTATGCTTCTTGGGGTATTGGTACTTTGATACCCGATGATATGGTGAATGTAATAGAAAGACCTACATGTAGATTACGCTACCAACAAAGTCCTGTCGATGTCTACGCACATTTTATGGCCAACGATCACGATTCTGGCCGAGTAACGTACTTGGTTAATCGACGGACTTGGCTCCGGGTTACTGACTTAGTTCTTCCATTATTACGAGTTAGTGATCCTCGAATCGCAAGTCTTCGAGGAAGAATATTACAAGGACGTAGTATGGGGCGCACCGAAGTTCAGGTAACAACTTCAAAATTATTGTCCAAAAAGGTACCTATATCATTTTTTTAAACTAGGTTCTCTCGCCTATTACGGGACGCGTGATCGGTGCAAAGGAGATAAGAGTAGGGAACGATAAAGTTGGTTTAAGCAGATTATCGGTTCAAGTTGTGTCAGGGTTACAACTAAACATATCACCCGATAGCGTTACCGAAAACGGTTACGTGGCCGAAACCAGCGTTACTCGTAAACTAACAGCGCAATATCAAGTAAGTTTTAATAGGTAATACGAACTGAGAAAGTGTTAACGTTTTGTCAATGATAGGAAGGTTTGCTGGATATAGAATTAGAGTTCTCGGATGGTAACAAAACTCCGTTACGAGATGTAGCCGATACTGATTATCATTTAGTGGTTGAAAGTTTGGATCCGGAAGTGGTAGCTTTTGCTCCAATGGTTGCTTCGCACCATCCACGAGTAATAGCCGTAGGTGAAGGTAGTGGAGATTTGTTGCAGATTACGCTACTGTTACCCGAAGATTGTCGAAGTAGCATAAGGCCAAAACTCAAAGGAACTGGGCCTTTAGCATCGTCTGCTGCTTCAGTAACGGTCGACTTCACTGCAAGCGATTTACCACATCGGCCAGACATTTTGCAAAATGACGGTGGTTCGTACAGCAGCTCCAAAGGAAACCGAGATTTTCAGGATCTCCAAGACATTTTAAAAGGTAATAAAATACATTCAGCAATGATTAGGTAAATAAATTATGTTTTACCCAAGGATCGTCGATGCGAGACGACGACGATGACGAACCAAACGTACAAGCCAGACAACACCAAGGAGGAAAAGGTATACTAAGACATCATGCTCCCATGAATATGACTCCTTTGGAAATCAGCATGTACGTGTTACTTGCTGCATTTTGTTTTGCAATTGTGGTGAGTAAATAATATTCTCATCGACGTCAATTTATTATTTTTTATTCCTAGGTCTTTGTGGTATCATGCATGGTTTACGCATCCAAATTTAAACCTGTGGAACCGGGTACGCACGGTTTAAGTGCCGCTCCAATCATAACCGGCAGTCAACGAGAACGAAAACCAAGGGAAACGACTACTAACGCTCACGATTGGGTTTGGCTTGGTAAATACAATTTGAACTATATTTTGGTCTCGTCTACTTATCAATTTATTTAGGCAGGGCAACGATAGAACATTCTTCCAATAGATCGTCAACTATCAACAATAATCCAATTGAGATGCGAATTACGACAAATCCGTTAAATATGAATTATTGCGAACCCGAAGATTGCGTTCCTTCCAGTTTTAGTAATCCATGTCATATTGAATTACCAAGTAGTTCGGTTACTGAAAAACCAAATTCTGAGATCGACAGCACTACTTATTGTAAGAGCAAACCTGGTGGAGGAGTTGTTATTTCTAACCATACTAATGACGATAAAGATATATGGTATGTTCATATATCGTCTAAATTATTTTCAATTTCAAGTAGATTTACAAAACTAATAAATTTATTACGTAATGTTTTTCCTTAAATTAGGGTTAAGATGTTGATTGGATAAAATATTTTTTCAGGAACAAACCAATACCTCCTCCACCTCTTCCGCCTCATGGAACACCTCCAATCCCACCGGAACGGCATAAGTCTCAACATGAGATAATCGTAAAAGACTACAAACCACCAATACCTCCTCATCGGAATATAGGCGTAACGGCGCGAAGTAGTTTGGTGGAATCGCCTCCACCACCACGCAAACATCATATTCGTAGTCAAAATCGTAGCAGTAAACATCAATTAGAAAATCCTAGGAGCGCTGCAGAAAACGACGAATATGAAGATAATCCACAGGAATGTTCAAACGAGAAACCTTTATTTAAATTTGACGATGAACCATGTCTCCTTAGTGACGGAACAGAGAATATTGTTAAACTGAGACCTAAAAAATTTATAAATAATAATGACGACAACATGCAATTTGTTCGTTTATCCAGCGATAGTGCAAATGGAAACGGTAAATTTTACATGCCAGATTTTGTTTTGCCCTTTAATTTACTTTAACATTCAGCAAATAGAAGTCCAGAAGTTAAGAGAGCAACAATTGTTGGAAATCCAATGTTCAGTGCAGAAGATAATTTAACAAGAGATGATATCGTTCCAGCGGAATTATCGGGTTTGGACGAATTGGGAATGGATTATGAACAAATTATGCATTATTTCGAAAATCTAAAGGTAAGTGAAATATGAACAAACAGTTAATAATTATTAAAATTAATATAATCATAAGCAGTGTTTCGGTACTTCCCCCGAATAAATACGAGTACATGAACCAAAGATTCAGTTGACAGTCACTTGCGTATCTCCCGAATTACTGGGTTAGATCAGCGCTGTCCAACTGGCGGCCTACTGACCGCTTCCAGCCCGCAACATAGTTTTTATGACCCCGCGTACGTAAGAACATACCACTTTTAATGAAAAAGGGCATATTTATTTTATTTTTGCATTTTAACAATAATTTAAGAGCAAAATAAAGTGTTGAATATCTTCAGATGCGGACTGATACAATTTTCATTTTTATTCGTTAAAATGGGTGAGTATCAGCTGACAGGTGCTTCAAACCAATGTGTGACATTTCAACTCTATTAGCCATAACGGTAGATGAAAAACCGGCATACACACATCCGGGCATCTTATTATAAAAAATGGTCTTAAACGATTCGTATGGGTTCATAAACCATAGAAATTTGCGTTTAAAGTTTATATTGCAACTCCAATAAAACGTTAAATTGATCATAATAATTTTAAAGGAATGCGTAGGATTTTAAAGAGAAAGGCACTATATAAGAGCACTTTAGATCTACTTATATTTATATAGTAGCGTAGCTGTTATAACACAAATGGTAGCAAAACGGTGGGGCCCTGAAGATCAAGACGCCCGGATCTTCTCACGATAAAAAGTAAAAAAGTAAATAAACGTGGGTAATCAATAGTTACGGACTTTTTTATTAGTGTGTGAAACAGTTCTACTTTTTGATGTTCAATGAGTAGAAAAAGTACGCTTTTCCGCACTAATGCGGGAAAGTCTCTTCCCCGCACTTTGATGCAATCAAGTGCACAATTTTACACAAAGCCTGTCTTTAACTAATAAAAGAGATTTAATTAAATTAAATAACAATTAAGTAATTAATTAATTCGACGTTTATGTTTGTAAAATTGTTATAGAGTGAATTGTCGGTTTCGCTATTGTAGCATCATCAGATCCAACAATTAAATTATTATAATTTATTAATACTTAAATAAATAATTTCTGTTTAAACAGAAAATTTTACAGGCATAAAAGTTAAATTAATTCATTATTTACAACAAAGTTTGTATTATGGCCAACTACCAAAATAAATAACAATTATATTAAGTTAATATACTCGTATTTATATAAATTTATAATTCAACATATTTTTTTAAATTTTAGTTAATAAATCGTTAAACCTTAAACGTTAAATAAAAAAAACGTTAAACCATTAAAAGTACGGATAAAATATATTAATTTAAAATAATTGTACTTATTTGTGCTTACTTTAATTAAACTAAACAAAATTGCTAAAAATTTATTGTTCTTCGCAATGTGAAAGTCGACGTTGAAATGAAAGGCACACGCGGGAACAGTTTAGTATTTTTCTTTTTATACATTTAATTGACTCAAATAGCAGAGAAGTCGAGGAGGCATCAACACATTGTTGTGTGTAAGCATTTTACAAAAAGGAAAAAATTTGTTTGAATGTTATGGAATCAAGGATATGATAAATTTGGCCCAGTCGGTTTAAACTATTACACATGTTTAATATAAAATTATGATTAAAAGGGCTGTCAGAGAGCCCTAAGTGCCTTGTATTAAATTAAAATTATGTTTAATGATCAAAAAATTAACGTTATTCTACAAAAAAATCATAATTGAGGGGGTCTGGAAGTAAAATAAGGGTTCAAGTGCACTTGAACCTGAAATGATCTAATAAGTGCAGAATATCATACCTAATGGGTATCCTAACTTATTAGAGGTAAAATGATTTTAATAAATTTTACGGCCCCTTGGGTCGAAAATTGTATTTCCTAAACTTATTCCTGGAATTTTGAATTTCCAGTTAACTTTAAAGCCATGTTTCTCAGAACTATTAAAAGTGCACTTGAACCCTTTTACTTCCAGACCCCTCAATTATAGACTGAGGTGGGGGGGGGGGGGCTTTTATGGTATTTTGTGGCAAAGCCAAAAATTTCTAGCTGCGCTATTGCCTATACATTAATTTATACTGTGTACCATGTGTACATATCGGTACACGACATTATACTAGATTTGGTTGGGATAATGCGGAAAATTCGAAGGTAAAAAAATCTGTACACGGTCCGTAAAAAAAATTCTTTCTATTTGTACCTGTTAACAACTTATTAGTGAAAGAAAAACTGCGCTGCGTAACTTCGCAATCAAGTCCGAAAATACATGCAAAAAAATTCTCCACGGCGGGGAATCGAACCCCGGTCTCCCGCGTGACAGGCGGGGATACTGACCACTATACTACCGAGGACTTGGTGTGAAACTTATAATATTAACTGAAAGCCTCTTAATACGATAATATTTGATTATTAAAATATGAATAAATATTTTAGCCCTTATACTTAGTCCAAACATTAGGTCCTTTTGTGTAGTGCTAAATCAGAAATAAAATTTTTTAGTTTTTAGCTTGGCATCGCAAAAAGAGCCTCTAAGTTTTCAACATCAGGACTCGAACCGGAACAGGGGTTAATTTTTTTTGTTCTTCCGGGCTTACCTCCACAAGGACTAAGGTTAGAACAATAGTTTTTTTTTTAGTTTCACTCAAATTTTTAATGACTTTAAATCTTAAGGGCCGTCCCAGTGGCGTAGCGAGCTTAACTCGCGCCCGGGGTACAATATCTTTTTAGCGCCCCCCCCCCATTCGAAAACCATATAATATTATATGTAAAATATACTCGCAAATTAATAAATAAATAAAGTCATAGGCTCAAGCTAGGCTTTAAATTTGAGACAAAAAATGTAGTCGAGAAAACAAGACTAGATTTTGAAATGTATATGATCATCTAGAATTAGTTCAAAATATACCTATTATTTATTTTAAATAACAAGCGTAAGCTACATTGCGTTTATAGAAATAAAAATAAATAGTGTTCTGAAAGAAAGAATGTTTGTACTTTGTACACTGCAAATATTTATTATAACATATTATTTTATCAGACAAATTAAGAAAAGAGATAATTTATGTAACCACACAGCGTAGATGCCATAAGGAAGTGCTGACAGACTCAGGTCGAGTCAGCCCTGCCAGTAGAAAAGACGTGCCATTTCTATTATAAATATATTATTACAGTTTGATTTAGACTATTAGTGTTCCTTTTTTTCCTTTTTATTAACGAATTAACATTTATTATATTACACTGGCACTAAATTTAAAATATATTTTCCAGAAATCAATTATAATAAAAATAAAAATTATCCAGCAATTTTTTGTTTTGCGGACCATTTGGCGCCCCTTTGTGAGTAGCGCCCGGGGCATGAAGCCCCATCTTGCCCTCCCCTCGCTACGCCACTGTGGGCCGTCCATTAATGATGTCACACAATTTAGGACCAAACTAAACCCCCCCTCCCACCTTGTCACACTTGGTCACAAAATATGAGAACCCGCCGAAATTATGTCACAAATTTTTAATTAATTAATTAAAAAATAATTTAATATAGCTTATACCTATTTTGGACATAGGATATATAGAAAACGGCCAATTCATGGCTTTGTGAATTTTGGGACCTTCTTCGGCAAATTTGCCTCTGTTCCGGTTCGAGTCTGATGTCGAATATTTAGCGGCTCGTTTCTGATGCAAAAATAATGGGCTTAAGCAACAAAAATCGCATTTCCGAGTTATTACCGCACAGATCCCTTTTTCGCAACGTAATGCCGCGAATTTAGAAGTTTTGGAATAAATAAAATTTCTTACATCTCCTTTCTAGATATCTCAAGAAGTTCTATAAGTGCTCACAACCTCAAAAATTGAATTATTAAAATGAAAAGGCGATACATTTACAAAAATATAGATGGATTTAACAAATTCGCATTCGTCAACTTCATTTGAGCTTCTATAGCGATATGTAATATTATACAGGGTGTATGGGCGCGGTGTAATTGGAGCTGTCTACTTTTGACATTGGCAAGAATTGAAAATCTGAAATACGAAACAGGGCGAAGTTCCTGGTAATAGCCAATCAAGAGGAAATTTTAAATTTTATTACACTTACGACTTATTGTAAATTAAATAAAATCAAAACACTTTAAATACCAACAATCAGCTTTTAATGTGGTGTAGATATTTTTTTCATTAATTAAAAAAACAAGAAAAACTCTCATAAAACATCAGTAATGAGTATAGGGGTTTTGTAAACTCCCCTAATTTCTACCCGGATTGTAAAACGGATTATTTATTATTTTGTTAATCCTAGTGTAAACTCCCCCGACGTCAAGGGATTTATTAGGTAATGAGATTATCAAGCTTCAATAGGCTTTAGGAACTTATACCTTAACCTTTATATCAATGTTAAAATATTACTTTTTTTAATATCTGATCATTAACTGTATGATAATTAGAAAAACCGATTGCTAACTACTTACCTACAATAAATTAATAAATGCGTCTATTGCATTGGTATTTGATCATAGTATATTGAATGTATATCATATTACATTGTTTACAAATTTGTCCTTCATAGCGCTTCAATTTTTCTGTTTGCGCAGTAGAATCGAGTATAAAATAATCGCACGCTCATGAACTTTGTACAGTACCAGTGCGAAATAAACAAGTATCAATTTTATATTATTCACATTATCAAGGAGACATTTGCACATTATTATGTAGGCATTAGTTATTTTAGCTTCCTTAAAAAATAAACCTTACTATTCAAAGTATGCCTTGCCTTCATGAAACTATGACGTGCCATACTTTTTATTTGGAATGCTGACGTTGGTAAATTCAGCACTGTGTCCTTTGTGATGTGTCCTTTATCGAGCTGAACTATTGGTCACGTAATAGACTTTAAAGTTTAACGTGGTCTCCGAACCACGGTACCGTATCCCGAGATAATCGCTTGCTGTCCTAATAATACATAGTCCAGAATAGCTGTTGTTACTATTTGACTGGGATGTTCTTTTCGCAAAGAACAGGGAATGTAGTTTTCGGTCCTGCCCGACCTTTGCTAGCATGCCTAGGGTGTAAATAGCACTGATTTAGAGTCATGCCAAAACTAAAGATCCTAATAGTCTTATGCCCGTTTTCACCAACAAATTCCTAACCTTAAGAGTTCCCTAACTTGGAGTTAAGAAACTCTTATGACACATTTGGTTTTCACTGGTGTAATTCACGTAGGACTTCAGATTTGGCAGGACCTCTACATATAAACAAGATTTGCTCGTCTTGTTATTGGACCCAAATTCAATCAAATTAACCTGCTGTATATTTTGCTAACGATACATTTCTTTTGCAGGAATCAAATGCCTGAGTAGAAGAGATCATTGCAAAAATCCAAAACATTCTATTATCGTTTAGCGAGCAATATCGGGCAAATGCGCTAAATGGTAATGTCATCGCTAATTCTCCATCTAACGTAACTAACATCAATCAAAGTTTCGAATACTTTTTCGATTATTTAAGCGAGTCATATGCTTAAAAATTCGTAAACTCTTCAATAGTTCGCCGTCGAGTCAATTAATCAAGCCTTGTCTACATCCATTAATTTGTAAAATTTACATGTAAATGTGTTGGCTCGACACATACAGGGTGTTGAAATTATTGAAATGATTGTATACGTGTTAAGTTAATTATTGACGTAAATTCGATGAATAAAAAATAATTCAAGACATATCGCCCTGTTTTCAATAATAATAAGAATGATACAGTGGGTATGTATAGAGGATGAGTGGATATTTGCAGTGATCAGTTCAGTCATCTAGTCATAAACGCTAAGGTTTGTTTATAAACGCCTTTGTTTTTTTTAACGAATTAACAACAATTGGACCCTAAATGTTTGTAGATGTTAATTTGTTTGTTTCAAAAACGAACAAATATATTCGTGTGCTCTATGATATTATTAAATACCACGGATATGGTTGTGCTAATTAATGAACGTTTTACACTGGAATATTAGGGATTTTATTGTTGGAATTATGTTAATGCCAATTTTTAACAACCTGCCATATCGGTGCAGATCTGACAATAACTGCTAACTGCAAAATCTCCTTTTTACAGGAGAACAAAAAAACTGAATAAATTTACTGGATGGGAGTTTTGGAACTTATAATTTGTTAGCATTAAATAAAATTTATTTAATGCTAATTATTCAATCAAAACAAATTATAAATTCCAAAATTCCCATCCAGTAAGTTTATTCTGTTTTTTTGTTCTCCTGGAAAAAGGGGATTTTGCAGTTAGCAGTTATTGTCAGATCACCGACGATATACTACTTTAATCAATTAAAAAACCTATCAAATAGATTGCACAAACGGTTCCTATCTTGCTTTTAAAACAATATTTATTATTATTATGTAGGTGTAAAAATTTTATGTTATTTTATTATTTTGTTGTTGTGAACAGTATTTTTTATTCTCGCTTGATTATGTAAATTTTTATGTAATTATGTAAATAACGTGATTGTATATTGATCTATTACGACTGATATTTGTGCACATATGCATAAGTACTACATAGTTTTAAATAACACAAAAAAGGCATAGACGCAACTGCTATAAATATAAAAAAATAATTATATTTGATGTACGCATAAATTATTATTAGCAATTAATTGTTTTATAAATAAATAAAATTAAATATATTTAATAATGTTGAATAATAATTGGTTTTATCAAATTTTTTATTTACTGAAATTAAATTAAATTCTGTTCAAAACGGTCTGAATTTCATATGCTTATTTACGTAATCGAAATGTTGTACAAATTGTAGATTTAGGGTTGTGGTAGGTACACAAATACAAAAAGATTCTTACCACTTAATAATAACAATCATTTCTAGTCTATATATGTATAATTATATAAATGTCAGCCTCTTAACTATGTTAATGGTGTTAATCAATAAATTTAAAAAGCTTGTAGCTTTTAAAATCGGCTTTTGTAGGTACACAAACTCTTTCTTCCTGATAACTCTCTCAACAAATATTTGTGTCAATTCGGCAAAAAATGTAATTTTTACTGTACTTAACTTTCCTTTCAAAGTTTTGACAAAAATGTTGGCTGAGAAAATGTCAACAAAATATAAAAACGCTTCGACATTAATTAATTGGTGTGCTAAAGTACTCGGACAAATTTGATAGCCGTTCAGAAAAAAATGTTATGGATTTCTCTATTACACCTTATCCAAAATTTAATGCTATCATGTATCTACTTTCTCGTGGTTCTACCTAGGTAATGTTATTTTATGCAAACTAAACTTGGTTTATGCACACTCCATGACGCAACGCCACAATCCACAATGCTGATTGGTTTAACACGAAACGCAAACACCGGTTATCCAATCAGAACTGTGAATGTGGCATTGCGTCACGTAACGGGATGTGCATAAAGTATTCTCAAAGCTCTTGTTAAGTTTTGGACAAAATTTGCATCATTAAAACTTTTCCACCACATCCTAAATTATGTAATACGGTCGTGTGATTTTTTATTAGTACAAATGATCAATAAGTATTATAGAAAGGTAATTTCCGCAATACCTCTTTAGCGTTTTAAAATTTGTACATGTGGAGGATAATTGTATCGTTTAACGTAACGAAAGCAAAATAAATTTAAACGCTTTCATTTATCCCTATAAACATACCGCATTTTCAATACTAACAAATTATAAATTTTGAATTGTTTTTACAATAACTTATTATGCAGTGTGTCGCAGTGAATAGATAGACCAAACTTATAGAACATTAATAACCTAAAGAGCAAAAATTTCTGCAAGTTCTACAAAGTTTGAGCTAGACTTACTGGGACACACTGTATAATGCAATGTATAACTGCGATATTATAAAAAAATGAATAAAATTTTTGTAACAAGGACAATGGCAAGGCTCAATTTTTTTATAAATATATTAACTTATAGATTTTAGAAACCCATAAATTTAATTTTATATTTAAATGTTATTTATTTACTTTACATTCCCTAAACGATCCGATATGTAATTTATAAATTCATTAATGCAATAGAAATTTATATTAAGTTGGTGTAAAGCATGCAAAAGTTGTTGTAGAAGCAAATATTGATAAAATGCATATCAATTGGGTTTGAAATAGTCGGTGTGGTTGCAGGAAAACCTTAGACTGATTTATTTATTTATCTACATTTAAAATAAATTATACCTATATCATTATTGTGTAGTTAATAATTACTATTATTATTTTTGTAACACCTTTTTTGCTACAATGCAATAATTAGGAATTGTATTATCTGTTGGTTTTGAATTTTCAACTCGTGTATTTATGTAAAATATGTAAGTTACCACTCAGTCAGTATGTAAAATAAATTATTTCTAATTGTCATTTGGTGTTTAATTATTACCCATAATAGTGGAAGCTAACTAATTCTACGACTGCTACAAAGGTTTTAACTCAAATTAACTGGTGACTCTGGATAGGGTGTAATCAACTTTGTAACTTGGTTTCGCATTACAGCAGCGACGAGGAACCGCAGATCATCAGAGGCTTGGTTGGTATGTAGGTGAATCTGACAACGTTTCATTGTTGTGGATAAATTGTATGTACAATTTTGTTTGCATTTCTGACTATTTTAATATTTTCTGTAACTACAAAATTTTGATGAGTTATTTAAGTACACAGTACTATTTTGTAGGGTGTGCTGCTTCAGAGCTCCTCAATTTTTAGTTGGTGTGTTTTGTTGAATTCCACCTCAATTTAATTTCAACTTTTAGTTGAGATTTTATTTTTCTTGGGGGGAGGAAGAAAACCATCAGCTCGGAATATGCCAGATTTTGAATTTAAAGTCACACAACAAAGTCCATCTTTTTTGCCAATTCTTTTATTGTTAACGATAAAGCAAGCCTCTTCATTCTTTCTATTGTTTAATTTATGTTCACCTGGCGCTCAGCAATACCAGCATTATTTTTCCTAGTTAGCTGCAAGACCAACACATAAATTAAAGATTTCCCGCTTTAGACGCTGGTAAAAGCTAATCGCCCTTTGCACAAAGGGCCTATGAGTATGGAGCAAGTGTAGTTGTAGAAGCTTTCGCTATAAGTGGATTAGCACCAGAGGGTAAGTTTTGCATAGCAAGAAATCAAGCTTTATTTGTATTTTATTGTACATTTTGTCGTATAGCAATACATTTTTATTTTATTCAACTTTTTCTTAGTAAATTATTTTCATGTACCTACATATTTTAATTCTCTTGTTCTGGGCCCATTCGGAATCTTAGATGTACCTGATCATATTTTAGGCTTAAAAATACATCATTAAAGAAGTAGGCCGGAAAAGTAACAGTGAAACGGAAATAGCTATTTACAAGTAAAAGAAACAGATACTTCTCAGAATGAGCAAGCAAATAGCAGAACGAGCTAGAACCATATCAAATCAACAAATGTATTTTCATGACCCTCTTTAAATTTATTCATTTTTGGTGTGATTCTAAGTTTTATCAAATAAACGTACACGTATTATTTTGTTTGCTTCTAATGTGCGCCGTTCGCGTTATACATCCCCCCAAAATAATTCAAATTTGCCTTCTAAGGCTTTGATAAATTATTTATACTATAGCTGCACCTTACCACATACACGATTTTTTTCTAATGTGAGCATTAAATACGCCTTTTCGGCGAGTATTATTACGTAAATAATTACGGCCTAATTTTGAGTGAACCCCGCCGAAAAAAAAATATAATTTAAAATTCTCAAAAATATCTTAATCATACTTTTGGCTATTTCCATTCCAAATTTCAGACTGGGCAAGCTTCTGGTTTAGGAGTGCCATAAAAATGAATGAACGTGCTAATGCAATTCTAAATATTTTTGTAAATATCCAAGTGTTTAAAATTACCTGGAAAGTGTTATTAAGTGGGAAGTGTTATCGCAGTATTTAGTTTTACGCCCATAGACCGAAATTTTGCAAAAATTACGAAAAAGCTTGACAAGATTAGCCACCGATCAGAAATCGTGAAGACATCTCGGTCGTTTTCAAAAATAGATGGGAAAAATAATGTACCAAACCCATTGAAGTTGTGTATGTCAAATACCCACTAACAACCAACCTTTAAGACAATGGGATCTAAGTCCTAGGTTAATGTCAAAGACCTACTAAACTATGTTACCCAGAATGAAGGCACAATGTTCTTTTTTACTCGTAAACAGTGCAGTAAATGCCATGGATGAAGATGAAGAACAGTACAAATAGGACTAGTTGATAGTTTTTACATGTATCCACAGCTAGTTTTTCTCCTATACCAATAAATAATCATTATTTTATTAATATCACAACTAATTACGGAGACTCAGTCGAAAAAGGCCTGTAAGTCGTTCAATTGCTTTTCCACTTTCCGACATTTCTTTTTATAAACATTTTTTTAATTTGAAATTTTATTCTACAAGTTCATATCTACCCATGTCTTGTATTGAATTCTGAATAAAAAGTATTAACCCATTTCCAAAACTTTAAAATTAATTTTTGAAGAATTTCCATAAGTTGACTTTTCTCACTATTTTCAAAATACTAATAGGCCAGCCGACAACGCATTCAAAAAGGGCTATTGCGTAAACAAATAGCGAAAAATAGAATAAATTTTATTATATTTTTATTAGGATCTCAAAAGACATACTAATTTTGCACCCTGCAGCGACCTCAGATTTCAAAAATATCTAGAGAAAAGAGAAAACCTTATATATTTTCTGGTCAATTGAGTGGTTACAGCCGTTATTTTAATCGATTTATATCAAACTTAATCCTCTCCAATGCATCTGGCAAAGTTAGAAAGTGAGCGACTATGATAAGAGCAGAAAGCATGACATGAAGGGACTAGCAACTTCCAACTGCCATGCACAGCATGTCTGCTTATTGTTACTGTATTTTTGAAAGTGGTGTGAATTGGGTTCCCCTTGAACCTGAAATGATCATGCGGATTTTTTATTGTCTATGTTATTGAAGAGATATTGAGTTTTTACAATTAAACATATTGTCGTGTCCCGCTTGTAAGATAGGGTGGTCTGGCGTAATTAGGTGTTTATCTGTGAAATGCTCATATCGTGATAGTATTTCAGATACCATGATGATAAGAATAAAACTTGCACCTACAATTTGCTTAACTCCGGAATAAACTGCTTGAATCACTTTATTTATAAAAGAATAACAAATGTAATTATTTTGTACCCACAAGGCTCAATAATGTTGAAAGACAAAAGAAGATTTAGTTGTTTTAATTTAGAAAAAGTTTGGAATTAAAACAAAGTAAGGTTTTATTTGTAAAAGCATAGGGCATTTAAATTTAAATAATTGTGTTTTTGAAAACGAGTGCGCAGTCAGAAAGACTATTTGGTGGGGGCCAGGAAAAAGAATGACGAGTAGGTTGGGTTCCGTCCACGAGATAGTAAGGACGTAATTTTGGACTCTCTTTGTATGTCCGTAGAGAGAAAACGTCAATTTGAGAAGTTGAATTTTGGAATTTGTTTTGAATGATCGATTGTTAAGTTGTGAATAAAATGTTTACCGATGATCCAAGAAGTTAGAAGAAGAAGTTTAAAGTTTTGATTGTTATTTTGAGATATTTGGAAAAATTTGGAGACCGCTGATAGAATTTTATGGTCACGTTTTTTGATGGTTCCGTTACTGCTTATTGGAATGTTATTGAAGATTAACGTTTTATGGACCTACCTGAGCGAGTATCCTGAGAGACGAGAAAATTCAATTTGTCAGTAATTCTGTTTGGATCTTCATTGTATGGAAATTGGTTTCAATCGCATATTCATCTTTTCCTGGTTATCGGCTGTTGGTTCTACGTCAGTTGTGCACGAAAAACTGAGCGGTAAGCATTGGTCGACAAAATTTTAATAACATTTAAAATAACCGAGCTCGCGCGTAAAAACAGTGGGAGATTTATAAAATTTTTATTGATTGTTTTTGTAAATTTGATTTAATTCCAATTATTGAATATCCATCTTTTGTTTTTCTTAAATAATTATGTTTATGAATAAATGCATTACTTGTGTACAATAATTACTTTTGATTGAATTTAATTAACAGCAGTGAGGAAAGGAAAAATAGGTGCAAGGCATAATAAGTTTGTTGTTCGGCATCTCTTAAAAGTTATTAATTTAAGATCGTTGCATATGAGCACTTCGACAGATACAGGAATCCACTTTTGACCCTGAGAGTTCTCTTTGCTGGCCGAGGCAATTCAAAAGAAAGAGCTGTTGTTTTTTTTATTTTTTTTTTGCTATATAAATTTCAAAATACAGTAGCTGAACACGGCAATATATATATCTATATATATGACACAAAATTGACAATTATTCACTTAAATTCAGTAGAAATGTATTTATGAGACATACATATTTGATATAAAATTTCATCCTAAGAGAAAGCCTATTGAACAGTTATTTTACTGCATTTTGGTGTTTACCGCCATTGTGTAAAAAATGGGGAGCATGCTGGGGGCAAAATTCATCACTTGAGGTGAGCTGGATTAACCCAATGCATTACTTTCGACAATGGTATCAAGTTTTAATTCTTTAGAAAACAAGAATTTAGGAAACACTCCAAAGAGATATTTAGATGTTGCATAGATTTGGGTTGAAAACATCGATTTTTTATTACTTACCCAAATTTGTGGGATCTTTGGTTTCAGAATTTCAATATACCAGGCTAATATGCTTCTAAAAAGTTTCATTTATTAACTACCTAAGTATATTTACAGAACCATTTATAATCAAATGAAGATATCCAGTTCTGACAACCCCCTATATTATTTTGAATGCAATATTTCATCGAATATTGATTCAAGTTTTGACGTGCATTCCTTTCTTCTCGCAATCTATCTTTCTCCATATCTTTAAATGAAACTGCTACTGCCTTAAACGGAAGCCTATCAGCTAGTTTATTCAAAAAGTCTTGTACTTCAGCAAATTCACATTTACCACCAACTTCTAAAACGATCCTACCTAAAAAGGTGCATTTACAAATATTACTTTGATTACCAATTAATTCCTAACAGCATACCAGCTTTGATAGGAGAAACGTAGTGATCAATTGCTCCTTTCCCACCTCCCATTCTTTGACCTTGCCCCTTTTTAGTTACCGGCTGCCAGGGGGGATCTACACGCCACACTGCAAACATCCTATTTTGATCCATCTTGCGACCCACGGTAAGACGCATTATATCAAAATGTTTCCATTTCAAACGACCCCCAGTTAAAGCCTTTAATTTAAAATATATAAAAATGTGCAAATTAAAAAAAATACAATCATACCATTATTCCGTATTGCTTGTGAATTAGAAAATTATGTACAAGTTCAGGTCCTCTCATATACCTTAAACGTTTTTGCATTTTTGGAGGTTTCAAACCTGGTGGATAAGTGGGAATTCTATCCACCGTAGTCAACTTCCTTCTTTCCGGTAGGACCATATCTAATAAAAACTTTACGATAACCATATTACAAATTTTACAACCTTACAAACCATCGTATGTCGGGGGTGGCGGAAAATGTTTCATTCCGCATACTTGGATCATCTCGGGAGTCCGAACCGCTGTAATATGTAGATGTAGCATTTAAAAAATAAACTAATATGTTCGTTAAAATATTCGTACCTTTAAAAGTTTGTGATATTAATTTAAATAGTGACATTATTGAGCTTTATCTATGAAAATATCGAAATGTAAACTAAATGCACTGCAACAATTTTAAGGTTATAAAACTTGGATGTGTTTAACACAACGCGCAGTGCGAAGCGATGCGGAAAGAAAATATAAATAAAACAGCATTTTTATTTGATACCTGGAATTCCTATACGTAATCATGTAATCGATTTTATCTTGTAAGTGGATTAAAAATTGTAGTTTTATTAAGAATGTGTCGTATGAAGTAAAAAGTGGTATAGTAGCCACATCTACAATTTTCAAAAATGACACTAGCCGCTTGACAAGACAACTCACAAAAAGTTCTACTAATACAAATTTAAATTTATTTAGTAAACAGTATGAGTTAAAAATGAACACCGACGATTTTAAGAATATTTTAGCCGTTACAGCTTCGATATCGACAATTTTACAATTCCTTGCTGGAACGTGAGTTTTATTGAATTTATTCAATTTTATTTCATAACGCATAAATTTTTCCAAAGGTTAATTTGCCAAAAAATTGTGCAAAAAAAATCGACAGCGGATATATCTGGTTTTCCGTTCGTCTGTGGATTTTTGTCCATAACACTATGGTTACGGTATGGTTTTTTAATTCAAGACCACTCTTTAATATTAGTTAACACGGTGGGATCAACTTTACATTTAGCGTACATTGTTACCTTTTATATTTATAGCATTAAAAAGGTATTTATCGAATCTGATTATTTCGTCTTTCTAAATTTAGTTATGTTTTAGTCTGTTATTTTACGGCAATTTCTTGGCTGTTTGCTAATATTAGCTGTAAGTATTACATATTCTATATACGAAAGAGACCGAGAGATATGTGCCAAGTATATTGGATTTTTGTGTTGCATAACGACTATAATGTTCTTCGCTGCGCCGTTAACGTCGCTAATGCATGTCATTAAAGTTAAATCGGCAGAGAGTTTACCTTTCCCGATTATTTTTATGACATTTGTGGTTTCCGTTCAATGGTTTGTTTATGGTCTTTTATTAAATGATAGCTACATACAGGTAAATATGTTGTACTTCAATTCCTACAATTTTGTATCACAATTTTATTGTAGATTCCTAATTTTTTGGGTTGTGTTTTATCGGGATTTCAGTTATCTTTCTTCTTCATTTATGCCAAGGATCCACAAAAACCTGCTGGATATAATCCGGTACATAATTTTTAATGAAAAATTTGTACCCCAATGCTACATTAAATCTTTATATTTATGGCTGTAAGTGTTAATATTTTTGTAAATTTTATAATGTAGGTAAATGGACTGATGACAATGGAATTTAAAAAATATATGATTGTATGTTTTAAATTCAAGTGTATAAATAAATGTCATATTGTAACTCTCGACTGCTTTTAATCGTAACGAATTAAGCCAGGAAGGTTTTGTATACTCGATAGGCAAATTTCGTTATTTTTTCAGGCTAGCTGAGTTGTTATTGAACTTTTGAAAATATTACAAACATATCCCGGGCCAAGTTATTTAATCTGGATAAGCTAGGCAAACAGATTTGCGTTATCACTTTTTGTTATTGAGTTCGAGGTTAACTTTTATTTGAACTTATATTTTTTCATAATTTAAAATTTTAATTCATTTTTAAAGAGTACAATGTAATTTTATTATTTTAAATAGAGCACTTTTTTATTTTTTAAATTTTACATAATTATTTGAATTCACCCATAAATTTCCTAAATGTTATTTTATTAAAATTTTTAATTTTCAGGTGCTTATTTAAAAATGTATCTACCTCTTCTTAAAATAAGGCTTCTTGCTATACTTTGTATAGAAGCCTAAAATGTGTAATTTAACAAAATTCGCAATATGCTAGACGAAAAGATTAGTTTATAATTATTATCTTTCCATGCCCATAAACATCTACTTTTGTGTTTATTAAAAGGTCGTAAACGCTATATTTTTATAAGCCGTTTTATACATTTTCTTCATTGAAATACTTCAAGCATTCCACAAGCAAACTTTACTTTTGCAGTTTATTTATTTGAAAATCAAATTATTGCAAATTTTTTGATAAAAGGCTGTGGATATGTGGGTGAAAACTACTATTTTATCATAACATGATAATGTGATTATTTTTGTTTAAATCGGTGGCAAATTTGTCAAAGAAGATCTCATAAAGTTGTGAATTAAATTCTGAAAGTTAATTAAAAATGGATATATTGTTCTAGCTTCTATAGATTCCGACAGATACAGCCTTCCACAGAACCCCAATTTTTGCCAAAAAACGTAGTTTATAGTTTTTGATATAGACTTTTTACTTCCCTATAAGGAAGTATTGTAATCATGAAAAAATTCGATGTCGATATTTTAACGGAAATATCCGTTTTGAGCATTTCTGAATCCGTTTTGACTACTTTCGCAATGATGTCTGTATGTATGTATGTCTGTATGGATGTATGTAACGCAAAATGTCTGTAAGTTCTGTATCTCTGGAACGAATTGTTATATAGTAACCAAATTTCATATTTAACACTTTAATCGGTATACAAAGGCACCATTTGATTTTGGAGGAAATCTTTAAACCGGAAGTAGCACTTCTCTTGAAGGACGAAATGGTTTTTCTTAAATATCTCAGGAACGAATTGTTGTCTAGTAACCAAATTTCATATTTAACACTTTAATCAGTATAGTAAAGCACCATGTGATTTTGGAGGAAATCCCTAAACCTGAAGTAGCACTTTACTTGAAGGACGAAATGGTTTTTCTTCAATATCTCAGGAACAAATTGTTATATAGTAACCAAATTTCATATTTAACACTTTAATCAATATACGAAAGAACCATTTGATTTTGGAGGAAATCCCTAAACCGGAAATGGCACTTTACTTGAAGGACGAAATAGTTTTTCTTCAATATCTCAGGAACGAATTGTTATATAGTAACCAAATTTCATATTTAACACTTTAATCGGTATACGAAAGCACCATTTGATTTTGGAGCAAATCCCTAAACCGGAAGTAGCACTTCACTTGAAGGACGAAATGGTTTTTATTAAATATCTCAGGAACGAATTGTTATCTAGTAACCAAATTTCATATTTAACACTTTAATCAGTATACTAAAGCACCATGTGATTTTGGAGGAAATCCCTAAACCGGAAGTAGCACTTCACTTGAAGGACGAAATGGTTTTTCTTCAATATCTCAGGAACAAATTGTTATATAGTAACCAAATTTCATATTTAACACTTTAATCAATATACGAAAGAACCATTTGATTTTTCAGGAAATCCCTAAACCGGAAATGGCACTTTACTTGAAGGACGAAATAGTTTTTCTTCAATAGTTTTTAATAATTTAAATAAATAATAAAGTAAAATTTAAATAATATTTCTGCTAATCTTTAGATGAACGATGAAGGAATGATTCCTTATAGGGAAGTCATGTGCTGGCCACATCAGATTTTTTGTATTCATCTGACGCAAAGATGAGTGAAAGTCTCTATAAATCTCCACATAGAATACCTTTGAACTTTTAAAGTTGATTCCTTTCTTGAAGGATGTTTTTTTCGAAATTCACCCAATTTTGATACATCTCGCTACAAAAGTGTATGCGAGTTAAGATTTAAAGTAAATAAAATTCTGCATAAATCTGAAGCAAATAATATTCTTAGTATTTAATAAATCTCTGAGAGAAGGGGTCAATGAAAGACTCGAAAAATGTCCAACGTTTTGGGTATTTATTTACCCATTTTCAAGGCTAAAATTAAAATTGCTACAAGAGCAGATGAAAACTTTTACAAAAAAAATGAGAACATTGCACGGAATTGAATTCCCTATGACTTTTGTTTATCACTTTTATGCATTTTTCATTTTACATAGTTTTATTCTCTATACTTGAAGTTACATATATCCCATTTCATTGCAATTCAGGTAAACTGAAATTGAACTATTCGCAAAAATGTAAAAAGTGCATAAATGATGTTCAAAAAAGATCAACTAGGAATCGGCACGCTGCTACTGGGCGATTTCAACTAGGTGACGGTCAAGTGAACGCCGATTATTTCGGCGACTGCCAACTAGGCTGTGTGAAGTGGGCAGACACTCTAGAAGCACCATCTTCGCAATACATTGCAATAGTTGGTGCTTCGGTAGTGCTTCATTCAGTTTTTTAGCAACAGCTATGGTTGCGGAGATATCGTGGTTTCACATGAAACATCGCGAAGGGATTAACGACATTCCTACTATAATATAAATATAATCGACTAGAAAATAGTTATGTATATGACTGTATAAAAAAGTCATCGTGTATAATGATCAAAATTCGGTTTATGCGATAAAATTTTGGTTAAAATGCTTCAAATGCAGGAAAGCGTTGGAAGTTTTGCGGCGCGGTGTTCCAATTTTCAGTCGTATTATAAATTGGAACTTCTTATAAACAATTTACCTCGCGAAAATTATAGACAAACTACACCAGATCACTTTTTTTAATCCCATTAAAGGAATGTTATTTCTGTTTTTCAATTTTTATGTTCAAATAATTCCAATAAAAAATAATTAATTAGATGATTTTTCGTTTATTCGAATCATCGGTTATTGTGATCAAAAACCCCGAGTCCCGATGTGATCACATTAAGTGGCGTCTACTGTACTTATAATATAAGTACATCATTATATTATAATGATTATAAATAAATTGTTTCTAAAATAACGTACATTTTCCTTTTTTCGTATAAAATTGGTCTAAAATGACAGATCTTTCTTTTTCTTTTCTTAAATCTTGGTTCTCTCTTTATCAGCTTTAACAGTCCACTCCTGGACTATAAGCCTCTCCCTCATGAAGGGGATATTCAGGCCGTACCCTGATAACATCTCAATATAAGAAGTGGTGAAAATATCGTTCTCATAGCAGGCGTAGCTACGCCTTCGTGGAATATTCAGTAGTCTAGTATAGGCCAGGGCCGATTAAAACCGGTGTCCAGTTGACTGGTGCCTAGTTGGCATCGTCCAGTTATCGTCGCTCAGTTGAGGTCTGCGACTAGGAATCTATTAGGAGTACAAAGTTGTTCTATACGAGAATTTATAAATAACTGTGGCTACTTCCACTCATTTGGAAAACACTTTGGTGTCAGATAAACAGGACAAATGTTTCATCAAAATTTATAAACTACATTATTTTGAGCAAAAACAAGGTTCTTTGCAGCGTTATATTTTGGAAACTATATAGATTGAAATATTTAGTTCTTGCAAAAAATTTTATTCACTTTTTTGTTTAATATGTATTTTGGGCATAATATGCAGAGGAAATTGCCAATCCAGGACTTTATTTTTGGGTCCTTATTCGCAAAATTTACTCCGGTTCCGGTTCGAGCCTGATCTCAAAACTAAGAGACTCTTCCGGTAATTGTACTAACTGAAGTATAAAGGCTGAGATTTCGAAACCCATTTAATCTTGAAGTTGAATTTAAAATCTTTCAAGAGAGATAGACATAGAACCTTCTAAATCCATTACTAGCATCACATTGTCTAGATATTTTCCAAGCGCAGAAACGATTTTTTCTTATTAAAAAAATTGAAATACAATAATTATTAAAATTATTGTATTTTAATCCTTACTTAATAAGAAAATTAAATACAATAATTAGTCAAAACATCAATTTCTCATAATAAACTAAGCAAGTTGCCTTACTGATTCAGAACTTGCAATTGCATCGACCCCAGGTGGAAGGAAGTTGGATGATGATTGGACCCTTATTTAACTCATATCGGTAAAATTATTATTACTTTAAACTTTGTAATATTCAGGATACTGACCTGCCCAGCATATAACAAGATCCTCCAATATTATAAGAGCGATGCTTAATTCACAAATTAATTTAAAAACTGATTCCATATCACTATCATCCTTGGCAGTATAACTATTGTCTTCCTAACCTGAGTACAACAAAAGAAACTTGCAACTACGAATTTAAAATTGGAGTTATGAATAAATAAAACGGTGCACAAACATTCATTAATTGAAGATTAAAACTTAACAATTTGACTATCTTACTACAACTGTTGGCCACGCTAACAGGGGGAATTGACCCATACAAGACAAAAGTCCAAAATCAACCCTTCATCTTCACAATTTACATTGTTCTTTGATGAAGACTCGACTAAAAATTTGTCCACCTTGTGCAACTAAAAACTGTACAATTTTAAAATAATTTATTAATTTTTATTTTATTACATAATGTAGAACGTGATTAAATCGTAATTCTTACACAAACCATTGCATATGTGCATATAAACCTATTTACAGAAAAAATGTACAATATATTCGACATATAAAAATTATACAATATCAGACTAGTTTTACATCATAAAATAATTTTATACAAAAATTTAATGTAGCTGGTAGAAAATGCAAATGATTTTTTAATTTACTACGTAAATTTGGCAATTTGAAACATTTTTGATGTTATTAAACATGATAAGTGAGAAAATTGTGCACAACTTCAATAAATTAAAATTTAAAAAAATTTAACATTTATTTAACAATAAAACAAATTAAAAATTTAAATTTTCAATATTCACCAATGGTTACTTACATCTTCTATTTTGTTGTTACATAAAGGATTAATGGTCACATCTAAACCATCGCTCATGATATCTTTCAGCTGCAGTACTTCAACGCCAGGTTCCTTCATACAATTTTTTATATTATAAACCGCTTGACTCAACAACCAACTTTGATTTTTCTCAACTCCGTTTGTAACAACAAGAAACAACTCCTTGTCTTTACATTCTAACTGTTCCTTTAGGTATTCCTTCAAGTCTTCGTTCTAAAAACATAACAATTTTAAAGTTACAACCAGATTACCACTAAAAGTCACATACATTTCCGATTAATGTTGGTGCATCAAGTTTAGAGTCTAAATTATAAAATAGGCCGTTTATTTGTTTCAATGTGATCCAATGCCGCCTCCTCAAGGGTAACATAACGAAACCAAATTTATAGTCGCTCGGTACGTTTAAAATGAAGCCTGTAATATTGTCGAGGTTTAAACAGCTAGGATCTCTAAAAATAAATCAAAGATTACTTCAAAGTAAATATAAGGTTATTTTCAAATTACTTTCGTTTATCGAACCAAATTGCTTCGTGTCCTTTTTCTTGTAACGCTTTCATAATAACGTTTATGTCGTAATTTCCCAAACCAAAGATCGATTTGTGCGGATTTATCCACACATCAGGTGAAAGTGAGTGGCATATCGTGTCTAGTTGGACTTTTGTAAAGCAGCCCCTTGTTTGAAATAAATTGTTCAATGCGTGCAACGCACACAACTCCCGGACTTGCTTTTCGTGGTATATTGAATTATTCGTATGCGAATTCATATTTTTTTATAATTTCTAATTTTTTTGCAAATTTGGTTGAAAAACATAACAAACGTCATAAACTTAGGTTATGGGATCGTAAAATCATAAACTTGAGAAAAAAAATTGGCTGTGTCTCTTGACACCTACTAAAATTCAAAGTATTGGAAACTTTTTTATGTAACGTTTATTCGTAAAAACTTGTGAAATAACTTGAAGAATAATTCAAATAAGCCGGTATTCGGGGTGGCGCGAAGCTAATAGGATTCCATCGAAATCTCCCTTCGAAATTAATATCCAAGTCGCGATTTTCTATGTCTTGGGAAGAAACTACATCGTCTTCGTTATTTTTACCTTTTTTGTTTAATTTTCTTAACGCTTTATATTTCCAAATTTTAAAAAATTTCAGAGAAACTGCATACTTTCGTTCGAGGCTTTTTACCGTCAAAAGTTGATTTACTTTTTGCTTTTCTGAAGCCATAATAAGAATCGATCGAATTCCATCGAGTAGCAAACTGTTCTTATGTAATTCTTGAGCTTTCTCTAATTGTTTCCTTAATTTCGTTTCTTCTTCAGCAGATTTCTTCAATTTCCGGAAGCAATGACACTTTTCAGTAAGTTCGAAACGAGCGGCAAGTATTACACATCGACGAGTCTTCAGTTTCCTCCTCTTGGTGAAAATTTTCCACTCTATCATAACTTTTGCGCAAAGACTATATTGATATTTTGTTTGGGCGAATGAAATTTTCAATAATTTTTCCTCGCGGTTTAACTTGTAAAGATTCCAACTAATGAAACTTTTTTGTAAAGTCGTAAATCTTCTTCGAGTCCCCATTATCGATAAAATTCGTTGCCTATTCAGCGCGTTTACCTTGCGAAGCATTGCGTACTTTTGCAATTTCTTAAAATACTTTCTAACTATTTGCTGTTTATAAAAATTTACAGCCTTCGAAATTTTCAAAATTTTAACTCGACTAAATGCGTAATATTTTTTAAATTTTATAAAATATTTCTGTTTCATTTTAAATATTACGTTTTTGTTGATTTCCAAAAGTTGCCTTTTCAAAAATAATTGGTGATTTTTATATTTTTGTAATCTTTGCAAATATTTTCGTTTTAACTTCATGTCGAAGTTATACTCCGCAATTAATAACAATTTTTTCATTCTAATTTCCTTATTTGCAAAATTAATCCATATATGCATCGACTTGAACAATAAAATTTTGCAATAAAATCCTATCGCTAATTCTTTGTTATCGGTTTTAATTATTCTCTGCTTTTTATAGTCGTTCAATTTTTTAAAATAACGGACAATCAGCTTATTGTTGTTATGTTTTTCTGCAATTTTGCATTTTAGTTTTTTTATTATGGAGATTTGAGTATAATTTTGCCACACTTCAAAATACTTCCGCAAATGTTCCGGTTTATACTTTAACTTGAGAAACAGTTTGCACACAGCCTTATTATTGTTTTTAACTATGGCCCTCTCTTTATACAACTGCAATCGTGTGAAGTACCCACCCAATACTCTTTTCTTAAAATTTTCGTGTCCCATTATCGTGGTATGATAGTCCACCATCAAAGTGTAGTATTTTGAAACCATGTTAGCTGAGTTTATGTGAAAAAACAAGCCTGCAATAATTTTATATTTAACGTCCATTAGTTTTTGATTTTCGGCATTAACCTGTCGACTATATTTCCATCGCATCCAATACACGCTTAGAACTTTTTTGCGATAATGCAAGTCCGTTATTTTATACGTTAACATCTTTTCCTTTTTCCTCATAACTTTACATTGCCATTCAAAAAATATGTTACGTTTCAACGCGTATTTGTAGTGGACGCTTGCTCTTAGCGATTGGCGCTGATAATGCTTTTTGTTCATCCATTTAAGTTTCAATTTCCGGAAAGACTTCTGCAGTAACTTTTTAAGGTAATGGTTTGCGGCAGTTTGGAACAAAATTTTCGATACTGTATCGCAATAATAAATATTTGCATATTCGGGTAACAAAACGGTATTTTTAATGTCGTACTTAATATTCGAATCAAAAATTTTACTTTGGAGTGACATTTTACATTAAGATTATAGGGATTTAATGTTCAGATTAATGTTAATATCCCAGCGACACTGCGGATAAAATTTGAACATAAGCGAAATGAACATTGACAGATCTCTGTGACAGATACGCTTTGCAGGTTATATGGTTATTGGCAACCACCAAATAATAAATCGCCACCACGCGGCATTTTATAGAACTATTAGAAATATATTAAAATTTATAAGCGCTGTTTACTTGTGTATGTTTTCGTCGTAGTTTCTAGTAATAAAAGTGATATTTAATGTGATTGTGGTTATTTGAACTCTTTCACAGCAACTTCTTCTTCTTATTATTCTTTTCTATAGGCTTTATGTTATGCCTGCATTTTTTTACGCCTTCCCTCTATCTTAATGTTTTGTTTCGTGGAGTGTCTATCGATGATGAGACCCAACTGATCATCCATTTTTTGGAAGATCTACCCGGGTGTCGTTTTCCCGATGGTCGGAGATCTCTTGCCACTTTTATTAGACGGTTGCGAGCGGCTCTGTCGACGTGATCGTTCCACTCCGTTTTTCTTCTCTTGACAAACTTAAAGACATCCGTTACATCACATTACTCTCTTATTTCGACATTTCTTACTCTATCCATCCTAGTCTTACCGAGTATTATTCTCAACGTGGACATTTCGGTTGTTTGCAGAAGCTGCTTGGTTCTACTCGTATCGCAGCGCGCGTTTCCGCTCCACAAGTCAACACTGGTCTGACTACACTTTTGTAAATCCTAAGAATATAATTTTACTCCCTAAGTGGTGATCTTATCGTATGATAAATTAGTTCCTGGGTCACACATCGACCTGGAGTCTAATTTTACCCGAAAAGGGTTCATAATTATTACTTGAATATTATGTTAAATGAGGAGAAAATAAAAGTGCTGAGGGAGTATAAATACCTTGGGACTCTTTTAGACGAAGACCTATCGATGCAGCCCCAAGTCTGCATCGAATGGCAAAGAGCGGATGAAACCTGGACACCTCTGCTTCTATGCGAAGGATCTACCAGGAGGCAGTAGTCCCCATCGTGGTTTACGGAAGCGAGATCTGGATACATAAGGCGTATTCTTTTTACAAGTTTCATTTCCATCTCAGTTACGCAACTGAGACGAAGTGAGCTGAGCCGAACAGAGATTAACTGAGTCAAAGTGAGAAAAACATAAGGTAAAAAGAACAACTGACATATTACAAAATACATAAAACAAATTACATAACCTCTAAAAATACAAAATAGAAATTTATTGCAACCGGCAATTAAAATTAAAGAAGTAAAATAAGTACAATAATTAAAACCAAGATGTACGGTTTCCATTTATTTCTACAAAAAGTTATACGTAAAAAAATAAATACATAATATTAAATTAAATAAATTACCAAATGTTTATTACGAGTTTATTTACGAGTTTATTACGATGTTTATTACAAATTAGTTCACAAATTACATAACCTCCAAAAAGACGAAATATGACGAAAGAGATGACGTTAACCTTTTTAAATCGACCAATCCGAGCTATTTCCAACTTTATCTCAGTTGTAACACTTCGAAATAGCAAGATCAGTTGGTATAGGGTGGGAGGTAATTTTCTCAGTTTAAACTCAATTCGGCACGGCACGGCACATTCGTTTGACGAATGTTCAACGGTAAAAAGAACACACTTTTAACTGAGTCAACTGAGTATCTCAGTACATCTCACTTAAAATAGGTAAAAAGAATACAGCTATAGAATCAAGGATAAACACACGTTGGCCTGGCTGATGGATGCTATGGATTTTGTTGCCGAGTGGTTGAAAAATGTTATAGGACTGTGTCGGCCCTAGCAGCAGGTGTTTTGGTGGGAATCCATCCATCCAAAGTTAAATTCAAAGTTTTGCTCTTACTGGGGTTGAAATGGAAATTTATATTTAGTTGTCCCGGTCGCATTCTTAACGTTAAAAATTTCCTGTGAAAAATAGGCAGAAGAGACACGCCCACATGTTTTTACTGCGAAGCGGATGACGACGCGGAGCACACCATCTTCTACTGCTGGAAATGGGAGCGAGAACACGTGACCGCCTCCCTCGCAATCGGGGAAAGCCTCACACCCGACAACCTGACTGCCATAATGCTTGAGGACGAATACGACTGGAGAGCCATACTAACGCCGGTTAAGAAACACGACCAGCAAACAAAAAACCGAAAGGCTCGAACAAGTCCAAGGTGAACTAGGAAGCCGTAACGAGGAGGCGTAAACTTAGCAGACTCAAAACAAACTATGCAGGACCTCCAAACAAACCGGAGGTCCAGAGCAATCCACACCGTCGAATGGAAGTAATGCCTAGAGCCGGATCTCCTTTCGGGAGTGGGGGGGTGAGGTTTCAATGAGTGAAATCGCACGCTACCGGCTTAGATTACGGAGGTGTCTCGTAAGAGATTTCCTCATCCCGCTCAGTCAAAAAAAATATTAAAAATTGCACAATATATTGTTCTATTCAGGAACAAAATTTACTGTCTTGTTGTTGCAATTAAATTAAAAGTTATGACCATAATAACGGGAAAGTTTCCCCGAAATTTCACTCGAAACTCTGCAAAAACCGTAACAAATAAGATTTTGCAAAAAATGCAAAAATTAAGGACAACTAAGCGTACAAATGACATGAAAATTTTAACATAAAAAAATAACTTGGCTGTACTTAACCACCCATTTAATTATGTATATCGCCGGCGTCATGTGAAAATTGCATAAGTCCATCCTATACAATTTAATTAACGATATAATAACTTTGTATAATAAAATCAAAAATTTCAAAACGTTTCGTTACTTTAAATAACTGAGTCTTTTTATCAATTTTTTACTTTAGTTTTACTTTATAAGTTCCGCTATACTGTAAATAAAGGTAAAAATTCTCACCACAGTGTTAAAGTCCACAGAAATCTGATCATCTCTTCGTGACTGCTCATCCAATTTTCGCCACGTGTAGTACGTTTGTCCACATGTGTCAACTTTCTATTTTTTCATGATGAATTTTCACTTCTATCACCAGTTTTCAATCTTCCACTAATTAACAAAATCCACTTTTATAAATTAACATCACTTAATGGTGGTAAAATTAAAATCATCAATTAGGCGTTTCCAAATACGTCACAGTGTTTACCGACAAGCTGACAAGCTGTCGGCGTACTTATACAAGTTTGTGATAAATCGTGTTTTTCTTGGTGAAAATTGAATTTTTTTACATTTTATAAACCGTAGAGAGTGTAGTGTAAAATTATTACTGCAAGTACCTTCCGTTTATTTTATTTGCCGAATTAATCGTAAACCTAACCTAAGAATTTTACATACATAAAAGTGTTCGTGACGTCACATGGAAATGCCTCATTGTAATTTCGTCTGTCTCAGAAAGATGGTCGATCTTAAAGATCGTGCCGGGTATTACAAGTGTAAATGGGCCAAAATTGTGGCTGCTTTATTGAAGACATTTTTTAACACAAATTCGGCGTACAAAAGTTCTCATTAGCGCGTAGCTGCAATTTAAAATTTAGGATGACCTTAGCTTGGATTTTAAATAATATTATGTAATAATTTGGACGCGAAAGAATATTCAAAGTCGGGTATTAAAATTAAAAAATCAAAATTTGTTAGTACTTGGAATGCCCCCAGCTTCAAAACTGCGCAATAAAGCAAACCGTTTTAAAAATATTACTTACTATTTATTTCCACGCCCATTTATAAAAAAGTTGGTACTAGAAAAATTTCTGCGGTCATGGTGAGTCATTACCATTGGCCCATGGTCAAGAATATTCTTGAACCGGGCCTGAGAAAATATTGTTAATGGAAGGCAGCTGTAAAGATCAAGCAACTTGCCCCCTAAACTTTTAATATTAGTTTGTGCGTTCAATACAAAATTGGTGCATAAATTTTGTTTCTTATAACCAATAATAATTGAAGATAAATTAGAAATCTTGATTTTTTAACAAAATTTATTTTCTACTAACTTTTCAATTTAATTTAACCCCCCTGACTCCTTAATTTTTCATTCATTCTAGATGTTGTTAATTTTGTGTGTAAGTATTTTGAAAATATTTTATTTACAAACGTGCTTACTAAAATACGTCATTGTTTTTCATAAAAGTTTTTTAATTCATATTTTCGATTTATGAGAATTGCTTTTATAATAATTATATCCACAACAGTATAATAGTGGCGAGAAACTTCTTTGATGAAAGGAAACTGATCTAATTCGTCTTAGCAATATTTTCCACACTATTTTCGATTATTTCAATCTTTTACTATGGAAGCTAAGGTGCTAATTTTACAAAAAGTTCTAAAGTCTATTCTGAAGCATGATTGTAGCTTTGATTATGTAGTATTAGATAGACAAACTCTATGGGAGCTTTGGAAACACCAAACAGGGAACTGCATGGTGGAGTTCAAAACGTTATCGTCAGATAGCGTTACTAAATTGGAAGGCGGAATAAATGGCTTGAGCACTAATGACGGAACAAATAAAGCACAAATGAAGAATTACAATAATAACCATGATAACGGATTTTATTAGGACTTCAAATTAAGAAGCGCCATCTATTTAATCTACTACCTTCTACAAAAGGTGTTCCAAAACTTCCATAAAGTTTGCCAATCTGATACTATATACCACTATATACTAATCAAAAATTACACTAAAAGAACTTTCTAGAAATTGACCGCAAAGATGTAAACCACTTTGCAATTGTATATTTTATTACCATAGTGCTATCCATAGTGCTATCTATAGTTTCCTGTTGAAGCTCAATAAAGCTGGTCAATGATCGTTCTTGAATAAAATCATGCAGTTTTAGGCTGCCTGCAGACTGATCAAGCAAAAACGTTGTGCGACAAAACGTTTTTGTTTGATCCAATCAAATTTGATTTTGTTTGATTTGAACTTGATTTTGTTTGATTTGAACCAATCACAAAAAACGTTTTGTCGCACAACGTTTTTGCTTGATCAGTCTGTAGGAAGCCTAAAACACATTTTATACCCCCCCCCCCTCCACGGCTCCAAACTTTTTATGGCCTCGCCCCAGTTAGATCTGCCCGTTACTACAACAACCGAAACTTGAACTTACGATTGATTACGATTATGAATGCGGACCTGGGAAAACGCGCAATTTGGTGACATTTAATATTTCATGCAAAATATTGGCATTAATTTTGACACTTCGTAATTAAATTTTCGTAACAAATATTGAAAAAAAAATTTTACAAATCATGCCATACGATCATGAATTATAATTCGTTTTTTATAAAATTTAACAAATAACCGCATTTTATTAGTTGATTGTCATAGAATGTGCTTTTGTGAACATTAATCGGTTTTAGATATGAATTTGGCTGGCAATATTGGCGTTGAACATGATGTTGTTGACGATGGTCAGTCTGGGGCTAGAATAAATCCGGTTCGCAGTAGAGAATCGTCCAAATATTGTTGGGTTTGTTTTGCAACCGATGAGGAAGATACCGAAGCGTCATGGGTGCAACCTTGCAACTGTCGTGGCACCACAAAATGGGTAAACTATTAATAACGAATCGCAAAAGTTATGTTGTCTATCATTTGTAATTTTGGTGTAGGTACACCAGTCGTGCTTGCAACGTTGGGTAGATGAAAAACAAAAAGGCAGCAATTTAACCAAAGTTTCTTGTCCGCAATGTCAAACGGAATATATTATCGTATTTCCCAATATGGGAATTTTAGTTCTTATTATGGATACAGTAGATAGTTTTATATATAAGGGATGTCCATTTTTAGCAGCCGGAATAGTAGTGGGAGCTATTTACTGGTGCGCTGTTACGTATGGTGCCATTACCGTTATGCAGGTGAATTTCTTCTTCAAGTAAGTAAATAATGGTGCATAAATGGGATTGTATGTTTAAGGTGGTAGGGCAAAAGGAAGGTTTGACTGTGATGGAGCAAGCAGACCCTTTGGTTTTGTTAATAGGTTTACCTGCAATTCCAATAGCTTTAGTCGTAGGAAAAATGGTTAGATGGGAAGATGCGGTTTTAACCTTCATGCGAAAATATTTAGTTAAAGTACCTCTTCTAAAATACGTCTTGCCTTTTAGGTAATGCTTGTTGTGCCACGAAAATTGTTTTATTTTAATGCATACCTTTACAGATTGGATGTAAATCCTAACTTAACTAGAACCGATAACGACATACCGCCGTTGTCTGACCCAATTTCGGCTACTAGAGTTCTTTGTGGAGCGTTGCTGATGCCAACAATATCGAACATGTTTGGTAAACTATTTTTCGATTCGATAAAATCAAATTTTCATCGAACCATCTTGGGCGGACTGACATTTATAGCTATTAAAGGATGTTTAAAAATATATCACAAGCAACAACAATACATTCGACAATGTCAGAGAAAAATTCTTGATTACACGGAAACAAATATTGCTGCTTATTTACATCGAAGAGACAACTAGTTATTTTATTTAAGGCGATAGCAATGTTGTATTTCTGTTAATATATGCTTCCAATTTTTCTTTAATAATTTGATTTGTAAATACAAAACGTTGAAATGTTATTTAAAGCCTTGAAGTGCTTTTTAATATTGTCTAGTTGATTTATGTAAATGGAATTATGGTGTTAAAATATCAAATAGAATAGGTATTTTGTTATAGTTTCTACACTTTTTTTCATTTAAAATAAATTACTTGATGCAACACTTTTATTAATTTTTACAAAATTTTACGCTTAACAGACTGCTTGTCTAAAAATTATTTTTTATTAATCATTCGTAAAATTAATGATGGTGGTTTATTCAAGTTCCATATAATTTTGTTATTTTTTGTTTAAACCAAGAATCTTTCAGTTTATTGCTATAAACAAAACTTGCATGAAAGCAGCTAATTTTTATAAAAAAAAGAAACTTTGACTTTAAGTGAGCTCAGCATTTGGCTGCTGCATAGTACTAGCTTTTAAGTAGGAAGTCGGGTAATTTGTTTTAAAATTTACTGAGAATTTTAGTTAATGGAACTTTTTTCAAATATTTACAATTCAAACTTAAATAATTTGATTTCATTTTAGGATTCTTTAAAAAATAGCTGGAGGTGCTTTTACAGGTAAGTAATATTCGCATTTTTCTTGAAGCATTAATTGGTATCATTTAGAGTTTTAGTTTGTTACTATTAAATAATATAAAAATGTGATCTGGCCATCGACATGATTTTCGAACCAAAATTAAATTTACTTAATTATATTTTTTAATAAGATTGTTACATAATTTCAACAGTAAATCGTTGAAAATTTTTATATATTTCATTTTTAATGTTTTACCAAAATAGGTAGGAAAAACCTGTTGCAAACGAAACATTTCATACACATGTTATTAGCAACTTTTCATCTTCCTTTTATTAGTGAATACGTTAGAAAATTTTATAAATACCTTGTATATTTTATTTCAGGATTATCTCGACCGTAAATTTGAGAGAAAAACTCATAGAACAAATAATGTAGGAAATTTTATAGCGATAATTTTTGGTCCTTAATATTTTTACATATTTAATTTCGTTTCAAAGTCTGATGCATTATGCCATAATAGATTCAAGTAAACCTCCCCTTACCTTTTGCCAATTTCATTTGCTTCTTGCCGCGGTAGAAAAATGCTTATATTCAAAATTTGGAGTGATTTGGTTGCTTCGTTTAGACGCTATCATGTTCAGTCTTACAGACATCCTTCCAAAATTTATCAAAATGGTCAGGGAATTTCAAAACATGAAAATCTGTTAAAAAATTGGGAGGGTCAAATTTTCCTTGATAACTATACTTTCCTTACCTAAGGGGTTCGAAAAGTAAATGTGCATATATTTGGGGAATTTTTCAAGATAAAACTGACGCGCATGAATAGATTAACGAGCTTCGCTGTGTAATGTTTTTTTTCTATAATAACAACATTATATAATGGCTGGTTCAAACATTTAATTACGTGAGTTAAAAATTTCCGTAAGCTTTCGCTAGAAACTCTTCTAAAACCATACTAGATATGAAAAAAATTACAGATAATATCGAATTTTGTAGAGAATTTTATTTCCTACAAAAAAATCTTTAAAGTGGTGAAGTCGAAAACATTAACAGTCACGGATAACAACTGAAAAGTCTAAAATAATATGCAACTTTAAATTGCTCTAGCATACAAGTTTTTTTAAAATAAAAATATGGTATCAGACTTTTTTATAGAAAATTAAATTCCCCACAAATAAATAAGTGGAACAAATATTGTGCAAATTTTGGGATTTTTAACGTTAAAAATCGTAGCATTTAAATATTCTTCACGCCATGTGGCTCCAATAACAGTGACATCACGCGCTGTTCAAATGGCTTTATTTAATATTTTGTTGTTTAATTAATACGTGGAAATGAGTTGCAAAGAAAAATTCTAGTCATGTCGCATGGCAAAGGAATTTTCTTAAAAAATACTTAAACATCTTTTTACGTCTGTATCTCAAAAATAAAATTGCTTTCCGTTAACCCAATAGTAATTTTCAACTTCTGGGATGTCAAACAGTGTAAATCCATTAAAATCTCAACTTTTTTTCTGCACAATTACAATATTTTCTATGGACAAGTAAAAATTTTTTAAAATAAAACTCCTGACTTCCAAATATGTCGTAATCACATTCATTTTGACTACACTAAATTTGGTATATTGATTTTATATTAAAGTATTTACAGTGGGATTCTCGTTTATCTATTTGCGCATCAGTTCATCTATTTGTGAGCGTCACTAGTGGGCAAATAATAGCAAAAAATAAATTATTATTATCATATTAGTTAACAAGATTTATTAAAGTCCATCTTTCGACAAAGAATTCCTCATGGGAGCTTTTACACATTTACCATGGAAACCAACTATTCCTGGATTTCCCATTTATTACACAGTACTCTGATGGACTGCTCACAGTGGCACTGCAGTAATGGTTAAAAAAATTATCACATTTCAACAAATTCACCTTCACATATTATTACTTCTACACATATGGTGGGAAATACAGTTACCTACAGAAAGAGAATTTAAAACTATCAATACTGTGGTTAATTGTTTGACAAAAAAAATTCCTGATAAGAATATCAGAAAATATTTAAATTAAAAACATTGAATTTTTACTAATTAGTTAATTTATTCAAATGGATCAAGAGATAAGTATAATACAAAATTTTTAAATTACAACTTTGATAGTTAAGCAGAATAAAACCCTTAAAAAGTAGCACAGCTCGAAAAATTTTGCTCTTTTAGAAAACATTTACAAAGCAATGCACACATAAAAATAATAACAAAAGAAAGAATTATTAAATGCAAAGAAGCAAAAATTCTGTTACGTATGAATGAATTGTCAGTTTGAACAATAAATATTATATTCTTACATTACAAACAAAAATACACCTAAATTTATTTGGCGTTTAGCCAACTATACACAAAAACAGCTGAACATTATGAACTAATGAACCAAACAAAATGTAGCTTAAAATTAAGGGAACAATGGTGAACCTGTATAGGTGGAAGTATCGTTCCAATACCACGGAGGTGGATTCATTTCACCTAATTTAAACACTTGAGGGGATAACTGTTTCAAAACTTTAAAATAAGTACACTTTCTTGGTCCGTTATCATCGATCAAACTATCGTAAGGTGGCGATAAAATATCTAGAAAAGCTGCAGGCCCTCCTATGCTTTGAATTTCATGTATATTAGCATTGTTGGGCTCCAAAACACAACATTCACTCGACGCATCAGCAATGATGTCGGGATTTTGTTCAGCCGTGCAAAGCACAGGATACGGTGAAGTTAAAGTATAAAAACTGGCCGCGTCTTCGTTCACAGTATTTTCTGTGTTAATTGAAAAGCTTGTAATTTTAACTTTTCCAGCAATAACTTTAATCAGACCGTGCATTTTTGGATGATCATGTAGGGGCAACTTCATGTCAGGTTTTAGTATAAACACACCCATCGAAAAGTTTTCACCGTCGTAAATATCAATGTACGTAACAGGTGCCTTGTTTTCTTCTAACCATAAGCTTTTTTCCATAAAGCGAGCTTGTAAGTCAACATCGGTAGCCGTAGTTTTATCCACAACGGCACGCAGCAATTCCAAATTTTGATAAAACAGTTCCTTCTTGCAGGTAAATGTTGTCATTGCTTGTTTAAAAACGGTGCTCATATGATTCGTAACCATCTTTGTTATTTTAGTTTGGTGTTCGTTAATACCGAAGTAAAACTACTTTAATTTACATTTAAAAGATAAACCTTTTTAAAAAAAGTTAGGTTATATGCTCAAGACAGCTCAAGATTGTTTTAGTGAGCGTTCAGTCTGTCATTTTTTCGTTTCGAAGCGTCGCCAAACGCTTTCGATCGTTCGGTTTGAGACTTATGCGAGTTCGCAAACGCTTTAGCTCTGCCCATTTCGTATTTTTTAGCTGATTATTCAACAACGTGCTGCATAAAATTAAAAAATCGGCTCGATTTGTAAAGTTAATAATTTATAGATAATAATAAAGATAATAATTAAATTACCAGGCAATTATTTTAAGCAGCTCTACTCTTGAAGAAATTTAACAAATTGCAAAATATAATTGGATTAACGAGATTCACACAAATTAATTTTAAAATACATACTTAATATATCTTTTAATGTGGTCGAAATATGATTTTTTATTTCAAAGTAAATGTATCCTTGCTCCATGCCAAAAAGCCTCACAATCTCAGCAAGGGGAAAAATATGTCATGCAAAAGAAGTCTGCAGAAGAATGCAAAAATATGTCATGACCTTACGAATTAGAGTTTCGGTTATCTTAAGAAAAACGAAGGCCGTTCGTTAACCGGTTAAAAATTTTAACCGTGTAATATTGGCCATGTTCGGTCTGGGACTTTTTTCGCCTTGATAGTTTGACGTTAAAAAGTGCCAACTTGGCGTTCGTTTTGGAGGAAAGCTCGGTCACGCACTTTCCAAACCGAACGGTGTTTGAGCGCTGTGGTGTTTGTATTTTGTTGATGTTATTGGTACTAACCTAACTTAATTTTGTGTCTATGTAAATAATGTCTTTTATTGGTATTTTATGGTCCTAGTTTATAGGGAAAGTGAAATAAATAGCGTAATCTTACGTTTGGATTGAAATAAGATAATTTACGATTCCATCCTACGTCTATATATTTTATACCAATAAATTAAGCCCTCCATAAATATTTTAGTTTTTAGTATAATTACTATCAAATTCATTGGAGTGTTTTTACATTAAATATTTCTTTAATGAAAATTTAATGTTAGTAAATCATTTTTAATATGAAATTATTGTTCTAACATAATATTTTATTATATTTTTGTTTCTTCAAATTTGAATTTAAATTAAATTCATTCGCAAATTTGCCACTACAGCGCCACGCTTTCTCTAACCCACGAAAATTGCAAAAGCGTTTTAAGCTTCGAAATGATGGGGATAGGGACGGAGCTAAAGCGTTTGAAAGCATGCAAAAGTCCCAGTGAGTCCCAGACCGAACGGTGAAAAAGTGTTCGACGGCGTTTGAAGCGAAAAAAGCGCCAGACCGAACACGGCCATTGCAGTTCAAAATTTTCTAAAATTAGCGCGGTTTTTTTAAGCGGGATTCAAAATTCGAATACAAACGAGGTAAAAACAGGCAACGTCGCTAGAAAGAGAAGGGAGACACTATCGGTTAGGGTAGAAAATTTACCACGAGGTGGTCGGTGACAGAATAAGTTAGGGTGTTGATGGCGGTACGCGACCGGCGATTCCAACTCGGCGACGTACAACTCGGCGATTCCAACTCGGCGACTGGACAACTCGGCGACGGTCAACTCGGCGACCGGACAACTCGGCGATGGACAACTCGGCGACAAACAACTCGGCGACCGTGCAACTCGGCGACGGACAACTCGGCGACCGGAAAACTCGGCGACGGACAACTCGGCGACACCGAGTGTATTTTAGTTATGTTTTTTTTAGAAAATTATAAAATTAATAGCATATTTTTATTTAATGAACATTGTTATATTATAAACTAGCTGACACGGAAAAAATGGAAAATTCAAATATTACAACTCAAAGAGCCAACGGAAAATTTCATTTGGACGGATATCTTTATACGAAGGATAAAGTTAGTAAAGACGGCTCGATTCAATTCTGGCGTTGTGAGAATAAACACCACGGATGTAACGGTCGGATATTGACGAATATAGCGGACGGTTCTTTTAATTCTATACGAAATGACCATACATGTAGTAATACTTGAAATGCAGCAAATGTTTTACTCCAAACTGTATCATCAAAAGTGAAGCACCTCGCAAGTACAACCATGGAAAGCCCAGCACAAATAAGAACACAAGCCGTTGAAGATGTTCCTGCTACGGTGCAAGGCATTCTTCCAAGTAGTGATGTGATGCGTAAAAACGTACAAAGGATAAGAAAAAGAAATTTGGATGCACCGCCAAATCCAGCTATTCGTGAAGAAATAATTATTCCCGAAGATTATTCCCGTTATGAGTACAGTCCAGGGAATTTTGAGCGGTTTCTTCTAGCAGATTCGGGAAGCAACGAACACGATCCACAGCGAATTTCAATATTTGGTCGTGAATACCATTCGACATGGACTGGACAGATGAAAGAACTCTATATGGATGGCACATTTTTACTGTCTCCTTCTCTCTTCTCTCAAATTTTTGTCATATTGTCCAGAAAAGATGAACGCGCAGTGTTTCCCATATTGTTTTGTTTGCTGCCGGATAAAAGCAGTGAAACGTATTCTAAATTATTTGTTATGATACGAAACCTTTGGCCTCAACTTATTCCAGAAAGTATAAGTGTGGATTACGAATTAGCGATCCATCAAGCTATTCGCACAGTATTTCCAGAAGTGAATATTCATGGTTGCTTATTTCACTTGGTTAAAAATCTTTGGAAACACTTGAGTTTAAACCATCTTCTGCAAAGTTATAATAGCGATGCCGAGTTTGCAGTAAGAGCTAAAATGATTACTTCTGTTTCATTTGTTCCCCAAGAAGACATTATTCACGCGATTACAAATCTGGAAAATTATTTGCCTGGAGAGTTTGAACCAATTTTAGAATGGTTTACCAACAATGGGCTAATCCCTCAAATTTTTTTTTTCATTAAAATCGAAAATTTAAGTGATTTTAAACCCCTCCTGCGTAAAAAAAATTTTTTTTTAGCAATCTTAACGATCGTATTGAAGTTCAAAAATTGAAATATTTTTAAATAATTAAAACGCGGTAAATAATGACGTATGAAAAGGTAAGCCAATAAGAACCCAATACACTCCCACTATTGAAGGTTAATTATTTTTAACCCTTTCAAGACGGTATTTGGAATCAAAGGTGAAAACTGGTACATATATGTACCAGCAGTATCGAAAGGGTTAAATGTCACTTTTGGTATACTATAACCTTAAAAGTTTAAATAATAATGTAATTTTCATAGTGAACGTAGATGGCGTATTATGTATGCATGGTTGCCAAGTTATAATAAGTATTTGAATTTACGGATTTTTAACAATTTTTAAACACATCACATGGGTAGACTCAAGGATGTCATTTTCGCATACATATAAACGTGGCATCGTGGTAAATGCAATTTTGATTCCGAATTGTGATTGGACTACCTTTTTGTACGTCACAGAATGGCGACTTTTCAAACGTATACATTTAAAAAAGGCACTTTATTTAATTAGTATAGCGTTTTAAAATTATATATTTGTAATTATATATAGTATTTTGCTATGGGCCATCGATTTTTATAGGTAAAAATTATATTTTTGACAACACGGGACAACCCCATTATATAGGACGCCTAAGAAATAATGGAACAAGAGCCGCAGCTTTATTTCCTTCTAATATTTGGTCAGTTTACGAACGAACCTTGCTTGGAAGCGATAGAACAAACAACTTCGCAGAAGCTTGCCATCGCAAACTACAGTTGGGTTTTGGTAGTGGTATTGCTCATCCTACTTTGTGGAATTTTATAGACAAGCTAAGGAAAATTCTCAAAATGTATGATGTCGATTATGAAAGAAATATTGCTGGCCACGAAGGTCCAGCGTAAAGAAGACGTTATCAAGAAGCCGATAACAGAATTCTAAATAAGGTTGTTGCGTATGATCGAGAAAATATTATTGAATATCTTCGTGGTATATCCCACAACTATGTTATGGATTAAAATATTTTAAATAATTTAGATTAATCTATCTATATTCGGTTATGAACGTCTTGCGACATTTTCCCGATACCTCCCTGTATCTGCTCGTTGCGTGTTGAAAATGTGTGACGAGCACAGAGGACCTACAGCTTAACGTGGATTCCGAACCACGGGAATAGACGATTTTTACACCGCCTACTCCATCAGAGAAGTTTTTTAGCCATAAATAATGTTATCTGGGGCTAGCAGATAGACATTTGGTGAGCGAAAATTTCTTCTATAGATAGTACCTCACAGAATTTGAACCCGTGAATATTGGCTTGAAAGCGAACACGCTAGCATTTCAGCCATTCGCTCACCTTTAGATTAATAATAACTTAATAATAAATGTGTCGTGGGAAACGACACGACCGACGAGATCCAAGTTAAGAGAGGAGTTAGACAGGGATGCGTGCTGTCGCCCCTACTTTTTAATATCTACTCGGAGGAGATCATGAGAAAAGCGCTGGAGGGCGAAGAGATAGGGATAAAAATCAACGGAAAACCTATCAACAATATTAGATACGCCGACGACACCGTCCTAATAGCGGAAACGATAGAAGACCTACAACACATTCTAAATAAGGTAGTAACAGCTAGCGAAGAGAACGGGCTGACACTAAACGACAAGAAGACGCAATTCATGATTATCTCGAAGACACATAGAGTGAACGGGAATATATACATTAATGGGTGCCCCATTGATCGTATGCATAAATATAAATATTTGGGAACATATGTCAACAACAACAACGACTTGACTCAAGAGATAAAAATAAGAATTGAAAAGGCCCGGGCAGCATTCATAAGCATGAGGAGCGTTTTCTGTAGCCACGACATAAACCTACAACTTAAAATTCGACTAGTTAGAAGCTATGTCTTCTCCATACTTCTCTATGGTGTGGAGACGTGGACTTTAAATAAGAACAGCATGAATAAAATGGAAGCCTTCGAGATGTGGGTATATCGAAGAATGCTTGGGGTGTCGTGGACGGATAAGGTGACGAATGTGGAGATCCTCCGAAGAATGAAGAAAGAGCGGGAAATTCTAACTACCATCAAGAGACGGAAGCTTGAATACCTAGGCCACGTGATGAGAGGACAGAAATATCAACTACTGCAGGTGATCATGCAGGGAAAAATCCAGGGAAAGAGAAGTACTGGCCGGAGGCGGACATCTTGGCTGCACAATCTGAGAGAATGGTATAAGTGTACATCTACCCGATTGTTCAGAACAGCCGTTTCAAAGATAGAAATAGCAATGATGATTGCCAAACTCCGTAGCGGGGACGGCACTTGAAGAAGAAGAATAATAAATTTAAAATAGAATAAAAATATGCAGAACATTAATTTTATGATTTTCTAAAAATAAAACATAAAATAACTAAGCCGAGTTATGATATGTTATATGCCTATTCACAATTGACATAAGAATTACATAAGATTTATATACGGCATAACTTTTGATGATTTCAACTTTATTTATTAAAATTATGACGTTTTTAAATCTTATGTCTTATGTATTATGAACAGGCAGTTATATGTTATAACTAAACTCGCCGAGTTGTCCGTCGCCGAGTTGACCGGTCGCCGAGTTGTTCGTCGCCGAGTTTTCCGGCGCCGAGTTTTCCGGTCGCCGAGTTGTCCGTCGCCGAGTTTTCCGGTCGCCGAGTTGTTCGTCGCCGAGTTGTCCGGTCGCCGAGTTGGAATCGCCGAGTTGTCCGTGGCCGTGTTGATGGTAACAGTCGGGCGTGCATTTTATCAAGTGAAATTTTATTTTAATTTTCATCAAGAAAAGATCCTAATAAAAGGTGAATATTCTACAAATTAACTAGTGTACGTGTGAGTAACAAATTTTAATTATTTATGGTATATTTTTTGTGAAATAAGTTACCACGAGGTTTCACTTTTTGGGATTTTCGGTGATTTTGCTAAAATGTTATAAATATTGCTTTATTCAATGAGATCTGTAAAATATCAAGTTAGATCTTTAATCAATAAATCATTATAATGCCGGATGGTTATTTATGATTTGACGCGATTTCTGATAATCCCAGATAGTGGTTTGCACGTGGTAAAATTATCTTGAATTTATACGCAGTACTTCAAAGAATTCAATTTGTTTATTCTATTAATAATCATATCTTGCATATTACATAAAAATATCGCCCATTATCGTTCAATTATATTCAATTACATAATATACAGGGTGTTTCCGAAAGGTTTGGCATTGCTTCATATTATAACGTAGTTTTAAGTTGTTCTATTTATTGGTGGTAAATTCAAAATTAATGATGATAAAGGACTGTGGTTATATGTGGTTATGATTTAACAAAGTAAATGTTGAGGTGGTTATTTGGTAACATGTGTTCTACACATATTTTATTATTTGGTAATTTTTATGTCTATATTAAAGGTTTGGTAATTTAAGCGAGACGAGTGTCGTCTCAGCTAGGTAAACACGGTATTGAAAGTATGTCGGTATAACAGGGTCCTTTCTTTGAGTTATGGTAATATTTACAAGCTCATTGTATGAGTGTAAATTAGTATAGTCTGTCAGCAAATCACAGTCGCGAAATAGTCCTCGACGAGCCAGAGGCCGGATTGTGATTTGTGTAACTTCCTGTCAGGAGATAGGAGCATAGAAATATGTAGAAATTGTATGATTGTTATAAAGTGGTCATATTTCACCGCCCCCCCCCCGAACATTGTGTGGAGCTTGGAGGTGTTGCTTTATTCGATAAGGGAGACCTTTGTTATACTGAGGTGTAATTTTACAGGTATTATAACCAAATATTATGGTTTATTTATAGGTATAAAAGTTGTAGACGTAATTAGTCTAACTTACTTGCATAGAAGTCGAAGGCGTAATTTTAGCCCGACTTGCAAGCCAGCTAAATCCAGTCGTAATTTTGACTGATGACAATAACAAACATTCTGAAAATGAGAATCTAAAACAACTAATATTTTACTGATCTCAAAAGTGGATCAAAGGTATGATTTTAGTTCACAGTCACAATTTAGGCTGTAGAATATTCTCTAAGAGAAGTTTATGTGTTTTATTATTAAGATGAGTTACCACTGACCTTATTGTCAGAAATGATGAATGAATTACCAATAAATATGAACAAATTATTACAAATATCAAAATCCACTCAATAATGAGTTGTATTCACTTGGTTTAATATCAATAAGAGATAACTTTCATTGCTATTTTGGCTTGTTGATCCATTCCCGTGATTTCTTTTTCTTTTTTTTTAAATAAATAATAAATAAAATCTGAGTGCAAAATTGGGTGTTTTAATGTTTTATTAGTGAATAGGGTTTTAGAATGTGAACTTCGTTCACATTCTGCATCGAACAACGGGACATCTTTCTTTGAATCACTGTGTATGATGTAGGTAGGCTAATAATTATGTTTTAGAGGTAATGCAATCTTCACGAACCGGGCTTTCCCGTTCAATGAAAGAACTGAGGTATACTACGGTAGGGCATTTACAACGTGTGGGTTGCTAGATAGATCACAGGCGTAGAACGATGGTATTTGAATTTCCGGATGTTGAGATTTTAGGATGACGGCGGGAGATTCAAATTCAAAGTTCAACATTACAGCCGAGATAATATTATTTAAAATAAAATGATAAATAGGTGCTACAAGTGCTTAAATAACTAATTGCACTTGCTTTGTTAATATTTAAACTAATAAACTATTATTTGACGTTCGAGGTTGCATCTCGGCAGTTTTTAAACAATGGACTACACTGTAGTGCTAAGCAAGAAGGCCGTATCTAATATTTAGAAAATCTTATCTGCAAATTTGGAGACGTAAAGAAGTTGTGAAATTTGTCATAACTAGAAAATAATCTGCAGTACCTACATCACATTTACTAATATAAAAAATCGTATTTGCAATAAAGTTCTCTATCAGATACCACACTTATTTGTAATGGTGTGCTGATTTTGAGGAGCAAAATAAAAAACCTTTTATCCAAAAACCAAAATTATCAGTTATGCAGTTATGACCTTCTTGCTTAGCACGGCAATTTATATTTCAATTATTTGGTCTGAATTTTTTCAAAAATCAATCGAAGGCTGCTACCTGCGGTTCCGAATGGTAGCTGCCTACTGGGCATTCTATGATCGGGTATTAATTAATCTTTTGAACTTTAATGAGCTTTCATATCTATCGTTTGAACCTCATAAGTAAACAAGTCGGAGCGGTGCGTTGTAAAGATTGCGAAATGTTAACAAATTTTACCAATGCTCCAAGGAAGTGCCGCTCAAAATTTTATTATTTTTGCCATATGCAAGAAACTATTAATTATATTAAATGCTTATGTTAGTAAAAAATTTGCGATGGGGGGGGGGGGGGAGCAAAATGTACTTAAAGTACAGAGGGTTTTATGGTCTCTGCAGTTATTAATTTATTGTAGGTGTAATTATTGCTCTAAAAATTAGTTTATGAGAATTATTATTATTACGAAGCATTACATTCATTAAGAATACAGCTATCCCTTTGCCGGGATTTACAAATCCGTTTGAAGGGGAGGATTAAGCCCCATATAATACATTTTGTTGTTACTGTTTTTTCCTTCCTACTTTTGTTTTTTTCATAACCTTGAATGTTTTGCGGCATCACTCACAATCGCTCTCCATTCTCGCCTATCGTGAACCCTAGACATCCAATCTCTCACGCCCATCTCCTCCAAGTCGCTGGTCACCTGGTCCCACCATCTCACCCTCGGCCGCCCCCTTGTTCTATCCTCCGTTGGCTTCCATAAAGTAATCTTCCCTACCAATGGCCCAACCATCTTATTCGCTGTGATTTCATGAACTTCACGACATCCTCCCCTCCACACTCCTGCAAAATTTTGTGATTCATTTTTGCCCTTTTTTCTCAATTTTCAGACAGTGGGCCCAAGATGGTTCGCAAAACTTTCCTCTCGAACACTCTCAACCTTTCGGCTTCACATTGTGACAAGCATAGTGTCTCCGATGCATACGTCATCGCTGGTCTTATTATGGTCTTGTATATCTTAAGCTTCGTCGATTTTGTTAGTTTCTTGTCTTTTAGCATTGCTTTGTTTGCGTAGTGCCTTGTTACCTATTTGCACTCTTCTTCTTATTTCTTCTCTTCTATCACCGTTTCTGTTAATCTGTAAGTTTATGAGAATGCTGCTGCATAAAAAGTTTGTCAACCCCCTCTCTTTACTCACCCATCTCCCGGTAGATGCAAACTCAGGATTTTAATAGTGCATCCCTTTCATTCCGCCACAAAAGGAGGTTCCAAATTATTCAAGCACTAGGAAGTCAGACCTCGATAATATTAAGATAAATTAATTTAAAAAAAACAATACTGCCCTATTTGCAAAGCTTATGTTTTCGAATGTCTTAATGATCCCCCCAAAATCCCATGTTGGCTTATCTCCCAATTGGAAATTTTAGTTCCTCCAACGCGGTTTTTTTGTCTATAACTCGCCTAATTTCATTTCAAAATTGTAGAGCAGAAAATAATGAACTGTTTAAAATTTTTAAAATATAACCATTTTCCCTATCTTGAATTGATTTTCTTCCAGTACGCAAATTTTGAAAATTTCATTTTATAGAGAATTTTATACTCTATAATTTTTTCTGGCGTGATTTTTCCGTAAAAATAAAATTAAACTATTTATAACTAAATTCTCATAGAACTAATTAAATAAATTAGTTAAGAATCTGGAAAGAACCTATACTAAGAAGAAGAAATTACCTTTTCGTATAAAAAAATATCAGAGGGTGGGGGGGTCCAAAACTTCCAAAATAATCCTTACACTAAGGTAGGACAGGGTTTAAAAAATCTTACGTATCCTCACATAGGGAAGAAAGGGGATCAAAAATTTCAACAATGGTGGTTTTGTTATTATTGCATTTTATTATTATTGAAATCCATTATTGAATTTCGCAGGGTGAATTTTTTTCAGTTTTCTCGATTTTTGCATTTGCCCCGGCTCGAATTTGATGTAACTTTTATGCTTCAAAGGTCGCGGAGTTATTTGTAAAAACTTTGGTGGGGATGGGGGACCTGTAGACAAGATTCGCCCAAGTTGAAATTTTTATTTAAAAATTTTCAAGACTAAAAATGATTGGTCAAAATTTTTTTCAGATTATTAGCCAGAATAAATTTACGCAACTGTTCTCTAAAACTTCGAACTTCGTATTTCTTATAACTGCCGATCTCGATACTTAAGATTGAACAATGGTTAGCCTGTATAAAAAACAAAAATTAATATTTAATTTAATCAATAACTTGTAAACCATTAATTCTAGACAATAAAAGAGTATATAATCTAATTTGTAGATAATTTCTAGCTCTTGAAAAATAAATTAATGATTAACCATCTAGCACAGGCGGCCTATCGGCCGTCTTGAATTAAAATAGAATTTTTTTAAACATGAATTTTAAAATTCTTACTCTTATACACATTTTCACAAGGAGCTGAGAATATACACCTTTTAAATTATAATTGGTTACGATAATGTAGAAAGAGTAACGTTTTAAAAAAATAAATATTTTTTTAAGTTAGAAACAAGGGAAACTGCTTTAAGAGGACTTCCTAGAAAGCCTTGTATATTATTTGTATTCATCATTTTATTGAAAAAGGATAGCATAAGGTCATATAATGGTGGGTTTATGCACAAAATTTAACGGAACGGAACGTAATGTAACATAATTTATAAAAGATGGGCTTAGGCACTTCCATAAAAGCGTTTATGCTACCCTTCACTTAATGTAACATAACGGAATGTAATGTAGTAGATAACCAACTTTTATCTTGTTAAATTACGTTACGTTAAATGGAGGTATCTGCGCAAACTCATGACATTTGACAAGTGTTGTACAACTTTACTTACAAAATTTCAACAGATACCGTTTTGTTTGGTATTTAATTAAAACAGGTATTACGTATAAACTTTAATCACACTAGCAAAAATAACCGCAATTTGACAACGACCGATTACTGACTAAATAAAACTGCAAGTAGCCATGTTTTATTCTCAAGTGCGCATGCCTTATACTTACATTACAAAAATGCATAAACTCCCATATTATTCTCTACGTTACATTGCGTCATTACATTACGTTCCGTTACGTTAAATTTTGTGCATAAAACCACCATAAGAAATTTGGGGACGGAGGCCTAAGTGTGGCCACCCCAAATAAATTGAAAATTTCCTATTGCAAAGAGGAAGGTTTATAGAGTATACTGTAAAATTTTCACTCGAGATGATATACATAAAATTTCGAGAAAAATCGATTTGAAAGTAGGTAAATTTAGCGAATTTTTCTTCGATTTTTGGGGTGTGCATTCGATATAGGGAGGTTTATCCATCGTCAAAACCTACCCTTTCGGGGCGCCGCTGCGCTTCGCTGCGCTTCGCTCCGCTCCGCTCCGCTCCGCTCTGCACCCCTCCAGGGCGGTTTTGACTCTGGTTACTATACTAAACATACGAGAAGGCGCCTCCCATAAAAAAAACCGGGATAAATGAAACCGGGAGCTTAGAGACCCTTGAAATAGCATTAAAAAGTATAGTTGCGGTATGGGGCAGTAAACTATTACGTTTCACCCCCAAAAAATCGCGTAAAAACAAAAAATAATCGATGTTACATGTACGAGAGACGAGCTGCATCTGCCGGTGCGAAATTTTTTTTTTTCGATTTTCTGGACTGACCAAAATGGAGCATCCCGGCGTAGCCGGCCTTCTCCTTCATCTGAAAGCATACATTAGTGACATTGGAAATTATGGAGGCCGGTGGGCCTCGCGAAGTAGCGCTGAGCTAGACTGGCTGGGAAAACCCTGGGCTGTGGCTGTGGTAAATGAATATGAAAAGAGAGAAGTTAAGTTACGTTATTGATATAGTAGAATCCCTAATTCGAAGATTGAAGATATCCTCGTAGAAAGTGGCTCCTACCTGAAAAAATTTGACGGGTGGTGCGAATTGCATCTACCGTCGTTGAATTGGTGTTGATGGGCTAAATGTATTAGAATCTGGGGCGTGGGAAATTAAGTCGATGTTACACAAATCTAGTGGATTAAATCCAGTTTCGAAGAGAATTTGTGTAATTATACCGGTGTACATGTGTTGGTCTGTGCAGATGAGGGTTATGGTCATGGATTGTCTACAGTCAGGATTGATTTAGGTCGGGGGATACAAAAGTCTTCAGGATTGTATTGACCTAGTTGTGCGATGAGCGGGTTATCGGAAAATCTGGATTTCTTATAGAGACTAGTGGCGTGTTTGTGAATAAGGGTGGAAATGGGTTCTAGTTTGGCGTCTGCGTGCAGTCGCCTGTTGGTGACATAGAAGGGGGCGTTGAAGATGGAGCGGAGGTTTTTGTTCTGAATAATTTGAACTTTGTTCATGTATGTGTGGCGGGCGTAGCCCCAGACGGGGGAGGCGTAGGTCATAGTTGGGCGGATGATGGATTTGTATAGCCTTAATTTGTTTTTGGGAGCCATGGGGCTGTCACGATTCATAAGGGCGAATAATTTTGAAAAGAGGGCTTTGGCTTTGCCGGTAATGGCGTTTACGTGGGGTCTCCATTTGAGGTGTTGATCCATGGTAATGCCAAGGTACTTGACCGTGGATTTCCAGGGGATCTGTTCCTCAAACATCCAGACGCTGGAATTGTGAGGCTTTTTTCGATTTCGAAACATGATCGCGGAACTTTTGCTCGAGTTTACCTCGATGCGCCAAGTTTCGTACCACCTTTCGAGATCGTTGATAGCCTCCTGGAGGCGGTTTGTGGCGAAATCGGGATGGATTGAGGACGAATAGATAGCGACGTCGTCGGCATAAAGTGATATTTTAGTGGTTGGGTCAGTGGGAATTGGGATGTCGCTCATGTAGATGTTGAAGAGGGAGGCTGAGAGGATTGAACCTTGAGGTACCCCGGAAGTGATGGGGCGTGTGGTGGATCTGGTGTTGGCAAATTTAATTTTGAATTTTCTGTTATGTAGATAAGAGGCTATTAGTCGGACTAGTGGGAGTTGGATGTTTGACTGAAGCATTTTAAATAAAAGGGCTTCGTGCCAGACCTTATCGAAAGCTTTCGATACGTCGAGTAGCACTAGACCGGTGAATTCTTTTTTATTGAGGGCTTGTGTGACATGTTCGACTAATCGGAGGGCTTGGTGGGTGGTGCTGTGACCAGCACGGAATCCAAATTGCTCATTTTGGATGATGTTGTTATCGGAAATGGCCTCGTGAAGTCGTGTGATAATGATTTTTTCGGCGAGTTTGCCGATGGTGGGGAGCAAACTGATTGGTCTGTAGTTCTGAGGGTATTTCAGATTTTGACCGGGTTTAGGGATCACCACTACGTCAGCGGTTTTCCAAATCTGTGGGTAACGGTGCGAAATACTCTAAGTGTTAGGGTCATTCATATTGCACGTACCGTCAACAGAATGAGCGACGCGCGGGAATCTCGTTAATTTTACATGTAAATTTGCAAACTTCAAATTCGATTTACTCAAAATTTTGATAATACTTTCTCAAGTTTAAATTATATCAGTAAACTATATAAACCTTCCTCTTTGCAATAGGAAATTTTCAATTTATTTGGAGCGGGCACACTTAGTCCTCCGTACCCAGAAATTTAAATGGAAGTCATTATAGTTGCAATAAATCTTAAGTTATTGCTTAAAAATTGTATGTGCACTTATATTATGATGAAAGTTCATTGTATAATCAATTCCAGGAAGGATTTTTAAAATAAATTTGTTGATAGTGTTCCACTTCATCATTTTATCATACTTGAAACTTCTTTTATAGATTTGATTTTTAATTATATTTATGAGCTTTAATGAATAATTTATTCAGGTAATTAAGGTGAAAAATGAATCTAAAATTTGGTAAACATGTGTTTTTGAGTATTCGAATGAAAATCCCCCCGGAAGTCCGCTAAAATCTTTGACCGACTTTTCCCCTAATTGAGGATTTTCGGTTTAGTTCTTCCAACATGGTTTTTTGTTTAGGGGGTTAAACTTGTTTCTCTTTTTGTATAGAGATTTGATTCTGTTGCAGATATCCATGAACTTCTCAAGTTTTCGTTTGAACCTCAACCGCCGCTGAGTTATTCGTGAAATCTTGGAGGGGGGAGGCTAAGATTTTTCAAGTTTGTTTACTATTTTGATTATTTGGGCAAAACCGATGGCAAGTGGTAAACCTTTAAAAAGCTCTATAATCGTCATTTTAATTTCAAGTTTTGCAAAGTTATGGGTATTTAAAATTTTCTATAACTCTGAGCAACACGCGTTAAGTTTAATTTTTCCATTGTTTTAGTTTGAGCTAAACTTGTGTACTATCTTTACCCGGGTTACTAACCCAAGCAAGGAAGCCCAAAAATTAGTTCGAGTTTGCAAAAATTTCGGGCAAGCTGAAATGTTGAAAAAATTGATATTGAAGCAAAGTTTTGGAATAATTCGTATTTCGGTCTAGCGATATATTTCCCTAAAAATGTAATTGAGTAAGTTATAGGCCAAAAACTACGTTGGTAGAACTAAAACTTCCGACAGGGTATTTCGGGAACTTTTGACGGGTACATACACACTCAAATGCACTTGTCTGCCAAATTGCAGACCAGTCGGATTTTTTACAAACTAAAAGTGTTCCTTTTGGACTATATTGTTTCCTCAATTATTCGAATTAGGAAATTCAAATGCAGTTTTTAAAAAGAAGTACAAATGATAAAAATACGAATGTTGATAATTATATAATTTGATTAATTAATAAAGATTAATTAATTTATTATTAGCATAATAAATATTATATCACGATATGTACTTTGGTATCGTGATTTCTTCATTCCCATTGATTAAAAACAACTGGAGACTAAACAACTGGGCCAAAATCGTACAACTGATGCATTTTTGATTTAAAATGACAAAACTTCTAGGAAAAACTAGGAACATTCATAATACATTATGATAAGATAAAATTTATTTAATTACTTATTTTAAAGTCATTTTATATGTTTTGATATTTGCTCTTTTTAGATTTTACTGACCTATTTAGAAATTTTCTATTTAATGACTGTTAACCAACCTAATTATTAATTACTCCAATTTATTTCAATTAGCGCTTCTTTATTGAAATTATCTACAGAAGTTATATTTTATGATGGATGTTATACCAATATTATTGATATAATGGTAAAAATCATAAGTAAGGAATTGAAATATAAATATTAGGTAAAATTGCCTTTTCAACCTTATTATGTTTCTTCTTCTTCGTCGTGTGCTTCTTGTCAGAAGCGTCGTGACCCTCTGAGACTAACTAGCTTGGACAGTTCTTCCTATGACTTTACGCCATCGGCTTCTGTTCCGGGCCTTTCTTGCAGCTTGCTCTAGTGTGCCACCAGTGATTTCTTTGATTTGGTCGGTCCATCTCTTTGGCGAACGACCTCGAGATCTCGTACCCTGAACCATTCCTTGCACAATCAATCTCTCCATATTGTCGGGCTCTCTGCGTTGTATATGTCCTTAGAACCTCGCTATTCTTTTCTGAATGAGGCTGGACAGTCTTTGCGGCTCTTGAATTTCTTCCACAATGGAAAGGTTCGTTCTTTTCTCCATCCAAGACACTCTTAGTAATCTTCGCCAGCACCACATTTCGAAGGCGTCCACTTTTTTTTCATCATTTTTCCTCATGATCCAGGTTTCCGAGGCATATAGGAGGATGGGGAACACGATTATGAGAAACATATTATGTTTAATCAATATAAAAGGAGCTGACTATGTGGATATTTGACGTTATAACAAAGTAATATTAAGTAATTAATGCCTTTGATTATGTCACTATTATCTTTTATAATCTATTATAGTATCGTATATCAACATACTAATTATGTATAAATATATGAGGGGACATCAATAAGTTCGGTAAAAACGCTATAAGGTAAGGAAAGGAGAAAGAAGAGAAAGAGTAACAAAATCAATAAAAAGGCCAGTTTTCAAAAATTAAATCGATCTAAGTAAACATTGGATTTTTATTCAATTTTTAATAACAGTCAGTTTTGACATTTGTATAGAAACAAATAGTAAATTACTTTTACTCTTAGTAAATTACAGTAAAACCAAGTATATGAAGTGCGACAAAATAAGATAACACATATTAGAAATAATCTGTTAATAGATAATGAGACCATAGAAGAAATAGAGAGTTGCAACTACTACCTAGGAATCCATGTTAATAGGAATAATAATCGAGACCACGAAATAAGAAAAAGGATACAGGCAGGAAACAAAGCCTACTACGCAAATAAAACCATGCTGAAGGACAGGAATTTTAAAAGAAAAACAAAGCTGACAATATACAGAACAGTAATAAGACCAGTTGTGATGTATGCAGCAGAAACATTGTACCTGTCCAGATCAGATGTGAGGCTAATGAAGGTATTTGAAAGAAAGGTGTTCCGAACCATCCTGGGAACAAGAAGATCCGAGAATGGAGAATGCAGACCATGGAAGAACTGTGAACTGGAGGAAGAATGTAGAAACGAGGACATAACAAAATTCGCTAAGTCGCAACGGATTAGATGGTTTGGCCATATTATGCGAGAAGACAGCAATTCGATTATTAAAAGATTAACGTTATGGACACCAAACGAAGATAGAACGAGAGGAAGACCCAAGATAAGATGGTGGGATCAGGTGACAGGCGACCTGAGACTTATGGGGGTTGACGACTGTATGACGAGGGTTCAAGACAGAAAAGCTTGGAGGAAAGTCGTTGCGGAGACAGCTGCGCATCCAAAAATGTAGAGATAGTGCATAATGTTTGTAGGAAATAGAACGTATTTGAAATAATTGAAACATGTTATATTGGGACTAATCCACCCCTTCAAAGGGATTTGTAAATCCTAGAACCAGGATAGCTATATTCGCTTAGAATGTAAAAGCTGTTAATAATAATAATAGAAACTAAGCAGAAAAATAAGTCTATCCAGTTAAAAAAGCTTTATATAGGTGAACTCAATAGGAGAAAATAATTTTTTCTTTTAAATTTCTTGCATCATAATTTTCTTATGAAGCTTAAAGCTTTGATGGCGTGAGGAAAAGATATGAAGGAAACTATAAGCCAGCAAAAGAAAATTATGATGCAAAAATTTAAAAGAAAAATTTATTTTCTATTTTTAAGTTCACCTATATAAAGCTTTTAACGGGAGAAACTTTGTTTTTGCTTAGTTTTTATTTTGTAGCTTTTAAGTTTTATAATAATTTTTTCCGCATTACTTTTAAATGGTGGACTAAACCCATTTATTTATTATTTTAAATTATATAATTCCAAATCGAAGTCTTGGAAGGGGCTTGCCTACACATCCTTCCTTTAGTTGGTGCACCACAGCACCTGAATTGAAATTGTGGGGTTGGGTTATGAGGAACCCTCCTGCAAACAAAGGCCGTCGGTAACCAGGGTTAGTTTTAATCTCCCCCCGCCCCTCTTTGGCTGGTGACGGTCAAAACTTTTCAGTTATTTTGAAGGGCATATAGTTACCGTTCCGTCGTGCTGGTTGTGTAGTTTTAATGTCACCTATCGATTTCACAACATAACCGGGTCTTTTTTGATGAAAATAAATGGTCGGAGGAAAAGTAGGCAAATTTCGGTAAATCGAGGAAAAATTTCATATTTTGCCAAAATAGGAAGAAAAAAACTTTTGAATGCCTATATCTTGCAAACGAAGCATTTTTGGACCCATGTTATTAGAAACTTTTCAACTTATTTTCATTAGTAGAATGCGTTTTACTATTTTATGTACAAATACAAAAAATACAAATTTTTTTGAAACACCCTGTATATTTTAGAGAAAAACTTGTAGGACAAAAAATGTAGGAAATTCCATAGCGCTAATTTTTTGTTATTAATATTTTTACATATTTAATTTCGTTTCGAAGTTATGACTTATGACGCATAATGTCATAATCGCTCCAGGTAAACCCCCCTTTTCCGTTACACGATTTAATTTATTTTCATCTGGCTTCGTCCTCGCCCACCATAAATTTGGTGTATTTTTCGATTTTTGAGGTGTGAATTCGATTCGAAGGTTGTTCCATTGTCAAAACCTACTCTCCGGGCCTTCCGCTCCATTAGGCCCTCCGAGCGGTTTTGACAATGGTTTACTGGGCTAAACATACTAGAAGGGCCTTCCATCAAGAAAACCGGGATCCTAGAAATCCTGGATATAGCTTTTAAAAGTATAGTTGCGGTATGCGGCAGTAAACTTTTAAAAAAACCCCACAGATAACTAACCCAATTTATAATCGCAACTTCTACTGAGCAAAATCCGCGATGTAATATTTACAATAATAAAAATATACACAAAATATAACGCCAATATAAATTAAAGGACCTAATAATTTATTCGTAATCTTATCTACTAAAAAAAAGTACTTATAGGCTTAGCAATTAAGAGATTATATTTTTGTACCCTCGACCCACCCGACAAGGCGGTGGAACTTACATATAGGATTATAGAAACCCTTGACCATCGCATCGGTGGAGATTACAATCGCCCTTAAATTCACTTTAAATCCCTTTGAGATTTAAAGTTGTACTTTAATCTTCAACAAAAGGGACTTAAAAACAGTTTAAGTCCCGGAATTGCATAAACAAATTAATCCCAGAAGTTGGTGTTCAGGTAATAAAATATTAAAAAACGTACTCATCAGATGGGCATTAATGATTGGCTTACAACGTCACCAATCAACGCACTCCATTCCCTAAATGAAAATTAAAGTTCCCTGGAAATGACGCACAAGAATTAGTGATTAACTGTATTCCTGGGTGGTTTTCCGGAAAGGACACGCATGAATGGGCTAACAAGATTCTTCGAGGTTCCTTTAATTGATGAGTATGATTGGATTAACTATATGCTCGGGTAGTTTCCTGAAAATGACGCGGCACAGGAATGGATTAACGAGATTCCTTTCTATTATTTGTCGATTATACCTAACAGTTTACCTGTCAAAAAGTACTTCATATTTCCAAAAGACTGTTATTTCTTTGTATAACGGATAGTATATTACACAACAAGGGACTTCAGTGCATTTTTAATTTATAGGTGAAGATTCGTCTCAGGTAAATAATCACATTAGAGATTAAAACACTTTAGTCCTGTGCTTTACACTTTTACTAGCAGGTCAGCTCACGGCCCCTTAATCCCGCGCCAAAAAAGTGTATCTAAATATTTCATACGTTAGAAGGTCAAGGAGGTCGATAGGTCTCCTGACCTGCTAGTAATAATATAAAATAAAGCTTTTTTGGAATCAAAATATTTAGCAAATTTCAATGTTTTCTTTTTATTTAAATTATGCGCCCTCCCATTGGAGGAAGTTACGAGCCGCCACTGATACCAAGGTACTTCTGGTACGTACTGGACTACCTTGTACTGCCAAGGTGGTACTTACTATTCAATTTATTATAATTCTGCTCTAAAATTTTAGTAATAATAATGTCATTATAGAGAAATAGAGAAATTTGTCGTAAAGTCCTAAATAAAAAAAACTTAGAATAAGTATAGTTTGTTTCAGAATAATTGGAATTAAAAAAAGTCATAGCATCAAATTACGTTGATATAAAAACGTACAAACTATAAACAAAACATAATAATAGAGATAAGGTTAATTATTTTAATCTCGCGCCAGCCTTTAGCAATGCATATTATGTTCTCTTGGTTGACCCGACAATCTTATCTCTGTATTATGCGTCGTCTTTATATCAACGTAATTTGATGCTATGACTTTTTTTAATTTCAATTATTCTGAAACAAACTATACTAATAATAATAATAGTTTCAGAATTTCTTATTACTCCATAAGTAACTATACATATTAATAATTTTTTACTATGAATTTAAAAAAAAATAAGCTAAACAGGTATTTTCTCATAGTATTAAAAAACATTAACATTGGCCTTGACCACGGATTTGTTAAATGAAATAAAATAAATTAAGTACCTACTTATACTACGACCAGTATCATATTTTATAAGTCTATCACAACACTTATTTGAATTGTGCGTATTTTAGTTCATAGTTAATATAATAATAAAGATTGCATAAAATAATAAAAAAAAATGATAATGATGGTAATTTTCGTACAAGTTCATTCCACTTGTAAAGATAACCAAGCAACGAAGTAGGTACGCTAACAACACAATTGCTTCAGTAAACGTGATTATCTCGAGTTGTGCATTGGTATTTAATTATGTTAAACGAAACGACGTGGTTTTCAAATGACGAAAGTAAAAAGTTTTCTGAAACAGTGTTAGGTGAAACGGACGATAAAAGGGAAAAACTCATCAGTGCAATTCGGATATGGATGAACGAAAATTCAAAACTTCACGCGAAAAGTGATGATCAAACAATTTTGGCATTTCTTAGGGGATGCAAATTTAATCTAGAAAAGACTCAGCAGAAAATAACTAATTATTATACGATGAAAAGTGAACGACCCGAATGGTTTCAAAATAGAGATCCATCTTTACCAAAAATTCGGGAATTAATGGACTTGGGAGTTTTCGTACCTTTGAAGAAGTACCACAATAATCAACTTATTTGTATTATCCGCGCTGGTGCTCATAATCCAAAAATTCATACACAAGATGACGTTTTCAAAACGGGAAAAATGGTACTAGATGTAGCAATAAAAGAAAATTTTGAAAATGCTACCATTTATGGGATTTCTGCTATTTTTGATATGAGTAATATTGGAGCAAGGCATGCTCAGCAATTACCACCCCATGTTATCAAAAAAGCTGTTTACGCTTGGCAAAATTATAGTTGTCGACCGAAGCAATTGGAATTTGTAAATGCACCGTTTTATATTAACGTTGTTTTAAATATATTTAAAAGTTTTATGTCCACAAAATTAAAAAATCGCGTGAGAGTTCATTTTTCTGGGGTCGAGTCTCTTCATCAAGCAATCGACAAAGATGTGTTACCTATTGAATACGGAGGGACCCAAGGTACCATGAAAGAACTTACCGACTATTGGAAACAGAAACTTGACGAAAACAAAGAATGGTTTAAAGAAGATGAAAATTATAAAATGGATTTAAGTGTTTAGTTTATTACTTCATTGTTATAATATTATTAGTGCTTCTTATAAATATATAAATATTTATTTAATGAATAAAAAAACCGTGATTCAGTTTTTGTTTAATTTATTTGTGTACTAAATAAAAAGTTTCTAAGTTCACTTCACCTTAAAAAACACCATATTATTCATGAATAACAAAATCTATATGTCCAAGTTTTGGTAGCTACTCTGATTTTGGCACAAAATTGTTTTGTATTTAATTATAATTTATGGAAATATATAGGGGGGGTCTTCGCTAGTTTTTTTTATTTCGTGGTGATTTTGCACACAGCCCTAATTACTAATGATTTGGTATGCATGCTATATTAGAAACACATCAACAAATAAAAATTATTCTTATGGAACTGGCTGATGATACCTACATTGCAACTAAAACTTGAATTTGAATAGCTCGGCAAATACTAGAAAAAGTAGGACAACCTTTATTCGATATTTCGACGTGTTTAAATTTGGAATCAAGTCGACGGTTGTTATTTTGAGCAGTTACCTACCAAAATTTTTTATTCAGTTAATTTACATTACCTATACATTTATTGCGGCAATTATTTAAATCACAATGCAATTTATTAATAATTACATTGTTTTTGTATATTATTATAGAAATTAATGTAATTAATTTAACTCTATAAAGAATAAATTTTTTTAAATTGTCAAGCTAATAAGCAAACATAATAAAATTTAAATTATATTATGCTTATCGCATATGACGGCGGTCATGGCCTGATAGCGCGATCAACTTCTAACGTAGGGTTTCCGGTTCGGTCCGGTTCGACTCCGGGTCTGACCGTAAAATTTTCTTGACCGGCCTCCGTACCTAGGAGAGCACGTAAAGCCATCGGTCCCCCTATGTTAATAATGATTTGCCTTCATAACAATAAAGACAGGGTAACAGGGTAAATAAACTAAAGAAGAAGTTATCAGTAATTTTTCTTCATATTATGTTTATAGATTTTTATAGAATAAAAATTGAATATTGAACAATCCCGACTTCGCTTGAACCATAGAAGGAGTGGCATAAATTTAAAACGGATTACTAAAAAGTGAAAAATGTAATTTCAGTCACCCTCCCTTTCTTGCAAACACGTATCTCCACTAACCTCAGTGGCGGTTGGCACATGGAGGGCGATGCCCCCCCCCCCAAAAAAAACAAAGTAGCAACTAGGAAAAAGGTTTTTTTAATTATTGTAATGGTGGGTTCATGGAAAATATTTAACGTAACGTAATTTAATATAATTTCTTTATTTCAATTTAAGAAACTGGCCCGGTTCATGCTATTTATTTAAGAATTTTTTAAGGTAAGAATGAGGGATGTGTAAAATACTAAAAATACAGATAGTCTTATTTAGCATAACCGGTATAATGTAAAGTTGACTAATATTTCCTAACGTTAAATTAAATTAAAGAAATTGTAGCATCGACGCCTATAGGAGGTTACGTACATGAACTTTTTTTTAAATTAAATTAATTTATGTTAAATATTTTGCATGAACCCACCGTGAGTGTAGTTACGCCGCTGAATATTGGGCAATCCGATGTCGCTTGAACCGTAAACGGTTGCACGGATTTAAAACACTTGACAAAAAAGGAAAATATTTAATTTTCAACCTCCCCCTCCCAATTTGGCAAACCACAAATCGCCGTTGATGAGTAGGTTACATTCTCATTATTTATATGTTAAAAGGATTAATAGTATTTGTGTAAAATTTGTTAACTTAATTATATAAACATTTTAATTTGTGAGGAAATTTCATGGGAAAAAAATAAGCAAATTATAAATGAAAGATCAATTGATATAAAGAGGCGTGAAAATAAATAGAGGTTAGTAATTCCAAACTATCACAAGCAAACTGCAATATTTATTCCAGATTCATATAGGCTTCTTAAATGACGACGATTTAAGCTTTTTACAAAACAGGTGCCGAGTGCGATTATGGGCCCATACAAATACCTAATTATTGAAAAATCAATATGTGTCTGACGAGTTGAGTCCCCTTATGTGCAGGGTGACAACGTAACTGCAGTCACACGATAAGACAAATGTGGTTCATTTTCTGATGAGCTACCGGTGGTGTGGCTCTACGTCTGAGACAAAAATTATTACGAGCTATAATCAGAAAGTTTGGTAGATTACTATAAGGTCGAGAAATCTAGCAAAATAAATAATAATCACTTGATATACTTTATGCAGTAATAATAAAGCAGAATATTCTACTGCATTAATATGTGCATACAAAAAAAAAAGATTTTTATATTTCAGGAAAAAGTCTATTTTTTAGGGAAAAAAAACATATTGACACCAAAATATTTATAAAATACTTTTATATTTCGCTTGCTGCAAACTTATATACAAAACAAAATTAATACTCGTATTAAGCGTTTTAAAGTTAATTATCGTAACTCAATTTGTCTTTGAAAAAATATACACTTTTTTATCCAGTCTTCACCCCAGTTTTTGTTCCTCCTTTTGAAACGGCACAAGCCTTGTTACAGTCACATACAGTTGGAATAGAAACTAGTTTCTTAAAACGATGCCCATCCTCACACTCTAATTGAACATTTATTGATGTAAACTCTTTAGGCTGACAACACTTGCATATTGATTCATGTAATCCATTTCCTAAAATCATAATTTGTTCACAAACCTGCATTTACTTACAAAACGAAATACTTACGAGCATTGTACAACGTCGATGATGGGCAGACTCCCTCGCATTCTGTAAATCCTATAATACTTTCTTTGTTGATACATTTTCCGTGAGGTGGACGCAAAAGAGACACTGCCCCAATTGTCTGGAGAGGTTCAAGTGTTTGGGCAACACAATTAACTAAAAAAAATAAATCCAAATTTGGCACACAAACTCAAAAATATATTTTTACCTTGCGATTGGCTTGTCGTATTACAATGTTTGCAACAACCAACTTCGTAAATATTTTCGATTGGACAATCATCCACATTTGGACATGATTCTTGATGGCTGGCCACTGTAAATTGATTTCGAACCTGAAGACACATATAAGTGGTACATCCATCTGAAGAAGTCCAATTTTCACCAGGTTTCTTTAATTGGTTATCAACAACACAAGCGACTTGGACACATTCACCGCAACATTTGGTCTTTGATTCTTTGTATTCCCATCCCTACGGGTGATAAAATAAAGTTTTGATATTTTTCTTAATTTAGTGCTTACCTTCGAGCAATTTTTGTTGCACGTTTCTATTGAATCTTGCTTCGAGATTTCTCCAAGCGCATTTTCTGCACACTTAATTTTTTTGCATTTATTGCCGTCTGGTGAAGGCCAAATGTTACCAACCTAAAATTAAGGATTAAATAAGTACTACGGAAAAAATCTTAAAAATACTTACGTCGTATTTTTTCCCTCCAACTTTGCACGCAGTAACTTTATGATTTGGACAACATTCGCCTTCTACGGGTATGGTTTCAATAACAAAATCATTCAACAATTCTTCCGATAATTCTGTACAAGTTACTACTACCGATTGAATTTGGATCTATAAACAAATTTAGTAAAACAGAAAAAGGGAAAGCTTCGGATATTACTCACTGATCCGTTCAAATTTAAACAGAAGAAATTGACACAATGGTCTTGTGATGACCATTCTTCACCAACATTATGTAGCATTCCATCTACTACACAAGCGACGGGTTTGCAAGAACCACAACATTGTTTTGATTCCGGAGTTGGCGGACTATATTCCCATCCCAGTTCACAATTATTTTCGCATTTCTCAATGTTAGTTAATTTTTGGATTCCAAGAACATTACTAACACATTCAATGGTGGTGCAATAATCTCCTGCAACTGGCCACTTTTCACCTACTTTATATATTTTTCCATTGTGTTTACAAGCATCTTTTTTGATATTTGGACAACATTGCCCAACAACAGGTTCAGGTGCTAAGTGGTAATCATTATGATCAACGGATTCAGTTAATAATGGACATTCTGCCACAGAACAAGAACTATAAAAATCACCAACTGGCGACTTGTTGCAAATACAATCTCTGCAAGGACCGTCTTTCCATGTATCGTTACTCTAAAAATGATAGTAATTTATATAAACAGGAAAAACCTCCAAGGGCTAAAATTTACCTCTTTTAAGATCTTCTTCTTCTCGAAATCATTTCTGGGCCTTTCACCACCGTTTTCACTTGCTGTATACTGCAATTCAACTATACACTGTCCTTCAGGTGGTAAACACAAATATTCTGGACAGCACTGTCCCGGTAATTGGAGTTTTTCTGGATTGTAAAACTGAGGACAAGCATCAGGTTTGGAACATAATTTTGTATCGCACGATTCGATAATTTTGGGGCAACATCCACTTGTATCTATCGTCTTTACAATACCAGGTGCCGGTGTTCCCATAGATGTTTCGTTAATTGATTCGCAATCTTCTATGGGTTTGCAAGAACAAACAAATTGTTGGCAACCATCATGGCCTGTTATTAGTTTCATTACTTGTCCGGAACCGCAGTTCATTTGTTGAGGAGGTTCGCAGGTGGTAGAAGAAGTTGGCATTGGAACTAAAGAAGAATATAACGTTAAAGTACATAAAAAACTTAAATGGGCAATAAAAGTTACCACACATATATTTTTCGCAACATTCTTGGGCGGAGATAACTTTCAATGCGTTGAAACCTTCTTGGCAAATTGTTTCTACTGAAGGACAGTTTTGGGTTTCACATTTAACATTGGTTCCGTCGCACGTGCAATTTGTACAAAGATCTTTCTTCCAAGAATCTCCTGAGTGATGACCTTCATCGTCGCATGCTTCACATCTATCTTTGACTACACAAGTGCCATTTAGCAGAACCTGTAATTGTAAAATGTTGGAGTCTAGATTTAGATTGCAATATTTAAGTGTACCTTTCCATCGGGACAGAAGCAGCCTTCCACTGGTGGATTATTACACTTCTGCACTTTTTCTTTGAGGGATGCACATGTTTCGGAACATTTGGGCCCACATGGTTTGTATACTTGATCAGCTGAACATGGTTTTGCCGGACACAAATTGGTTCTCCAATCGACACAGAAACCTAATTGGCCACATTCGCTAGAATATGATTCGATAGCTTGACACGATAATTGGGGATTTCCGTTGCAAGTGTCTTGCTTGCACCATTCGATAAATAATCCAGGATCCAAAACAGGGTGACACTAAAACAATTGATTTGTCAAACTATTATAACAAAATCGCAAAGGAACTTTTCACCCACCTGTCCGTATTTCATCACATCTTCTAATTGTATACAAGGATCTTGTTCCACAGGCACATCCCTACAAATTTGTTTGTCCTTGTTATTACATTGGGCTTTATCTTGACCTCCCGGTAAATTTTCATACAACCAACTAGTTGCAAAATCGTTAATATTTTGTGTGATCGCTCCATCAGATTTTTTAAGATCATCTTCATTAGTGCCGTCACAATTTCCACACAAACCTTCCAATTTACCTCCATATTTAAGTGATGGAGCTTTTACAGCAACGCCCAATGATGGATAATAAACAGATATTTTAACTTGAATGGCATCTAGGAAAATTTTGAAATGCTTCATTTCTTGTTTTACAGTTAACCAACTTTTTATTTCACTAAAATCTGATACGTGTTCAGAATCTACTATCAAGCGTAGTTTCTTTCTTAGGAAGTCTTTCAAGACGTGAATTTTATGACCATTGTACAGTATTGTAACTTTTCCAACACACATCTTGTTGTCCTTATCTGCACATGGAGCATTGGTTATTAAAACCTTAAACAAAAACATAATTTAGGGAACGAGATCTTTCGGAAAAATATCGTTGTTGGATTTCAATATTTACCTGAAATTTGTGATCTTGGTTTTTGTTATCGACCATATCTCGTGACATAACGTAGACGCAATTTCCATTTACGGTAAAATTATTAGCATCGTAAGTTTCGTATTTCAAATGGGGCAAAACGTTACATTCACAATCTCCACAGCTAGTAGGAAGAATGCAGCTTTCACCTTTCCGTACGTAACCTGGTGGGCAATAACAACCAGGGAAGCAAATGTTGTCCATTTTTGGACAAGCATCCGGATTTGATAACGAACCACAGCTTGGTTCGCAACGTCGTTTGTAACAATCATTGTGAACTAATGGAGCTTCACATAGAGCAGCTAAAAAATGTATATTTGCATAGAGGCATTGAAGATAACGTAAAAATTCAACTTACGGCAGTCGTGTATCATTCTCCAATCGACCAATTCCAAATTTGAATCTGTAACCAAACAATGGACGACAAAATTTTGTAAGGATTTACAACGGCACTTTTGTTGGGCAGATTTGTCATTTCCAGCAGCTTCCAAACAAGTGCATGTCGTTTCTAAACAACGTGAGATGAATGTGTCTATATCTAGTGCCTTTCCACATGGCGCAAATGTTTTTTCCCTGGAAGAAGCAATCATTATAACACTTTGTAGTTGGAATAATTTACCCTTACTTGACTAAATTACAAATATTCCATGCTTGGTGTTGAGTTTGAACCGGGCAAGTTTTAGTTTCGCAAACTACTTTACTATCAGGGATTGCCCAACTATCACCAAACTCGATGGTAGTTTTAGCTGGTGTTCCATCGGGTTTGCGTTTGTCGTCTCTTGCTTTACCGTTAAAATAACCACACAATCCATCAACTTCTCTCAATAATTTTTTCGAAACACCAACTTTAACATTTTGCTGATTATCCCATTCAACCCAAAATCCAAATTTATTGGAGTTAAATATAAGCTTTTCTCCAAGTATATCAATATCGAACAGATGAAAACGGTTTCCAATTAATTTAGTTTGCTCTACAGTATATTTGTAGCCGTCGTAGTCTATGAAGAAATCTGGATGAATTACAATGACATGGTCTTCGTGATGAATTATTAGATCACGTGAACAAATTTTGGAGCAATTCTTTCTTACTGAAACATTTCAAAGTTATAATGGGAATGGTATATAAATTTAAAACATTTACATAAAACTTCCCAGGTATCGTTGACAGCATCGCGAGCTATAACATGATTGCAAATATCATATTTATATTCCGTTGAGTCGAAAGTATTAAATGTACGTCCAGTAACATTACAAATTGAATCTGGTGGTTGTATGGGATCACAAGTATATCTAAATCAAAAATTAATTAATATTTTTTGTTTGCGTTCCAAAAATAATAAATTACCCCGGGCAACTCTCGTCTTTAGATTGGATTTTCGTGTAGTAAGCAACGTATCCAATAGGGCAGCTTTCAGCAGGACATCCTTCTTCAGATGGGAATGTCGGTATAGACGGAACGCACTGGTAAACAGCGCATTCTGGTTCCTTAGTTATCCTTTCAGATTGAACCACGACTTTTTGAACACTTCCGCCTCTTCGTCCTATAATACCAAAATATATTCCGTTGGGTACATAAAATTTCGGATTATGCGCGATTACCTCCCGAACCACTAGTTTTAACACCTCCTTTGGTTCCTCCTTTGGTGCCTCCTTTCACACCCGTTTTGGTTCCAGATTTTTTGGTTGGTTCTTTAGTATATTTAGAGAACATTGTTTTAATACCAGTTTTTTTTGACTTCACAGTTACAACATTATATCCTGGCGGACATTTAAATTCTGGGCATACTATAGGTTCTGGCGGTTCCGTTACTGTTGTAGCAGGTGGAAGAGTTAGAACAAATGGTGGTCTGGTAACTTCACAGCCTGCTTCATCGTCAGGACAATCTTTAACTCCATTACACCATGCTGTGGTATTGATGCAGATATTACTGGTTGGACAGAGTTTTGTTCCTTCGTCACATGGTTTACAGTTACAACCGCATGTAGAAGTAACAACACTTTGTAATCCCTAGCAAAAACAATTAATTAGAAACAACATTAAGTAATAATGATTAGAGGAACTTACTTCTTCGCATTTTTGGCAAACTTTTGGAGTACAGTGAGAGATACCACCTAGTTTACATATACATTGAGAGCAGTCGTCTTTTTCAAAAACGATTCCAATTGGGTACCTAAAAATGTATGAAATGGTAACTGAAAATGAAAACCAAATTAATTTTCTTTTTCTTGTACTTACGACATATCTCCAATAATACAAGGACATTGTGTTCGAGCAACACAAGTTTTACCATCCCACCATAAACTAGCATCACATTTGCAAGCACCTAATTCCATTTCAGCGGATGATGCTCCAGGGCAAGTACTACATGCAGTTGGATATTCAGTTGTAAATTGTATTTTAGCTAAAAATAAAATCAAATAGTTGAATTCCAAATTAATTTAAATTCTACTAACCGTAGGGTTCGAAGCAACCGTGTGGTTCAATTCTAAGTTGTATATTTTGATGCCAATTTACAGGAATAATTTTGATGTATCTAGTTTGAATGGGAACATCCAAAGATATAATTTCTGGTGTGTTTTCGTCATAATTTCCCAAAAATAAGTGTTCTTTCCAGTCGTCACCCATGATTGGATTCCATTCGCGACCGTTTGCGGAGTATTTGACGTTAAAAGCGGTAACCCATCCATCAGGTCCTCCTTTAGTTATAAATCCAGTTATGTTACGTGGTCCCAAGAAATCAAACTGTATGTTACAGAGAAAATTTAAAATATTGAACAGAAGAGAAAAGAGAATATTTTTACCTGAACCCATTCGGACGGAGAGTTGGTTATTGGTTGCCATCCAAATTTGCTATTAATTTTAAGTTGGCTTTTGGAATGGTGCGGTTTTAATTCTGAGCTTACGGAAATCTGTTGGTCAGCCATTATGCCATCTCCTACACCCATAGGGTCGATACAATAGGTCGAGGGAGTGGTGACTGTGGGTTCTATGGTGGTTGTGTATTTCTCACATCCAATCAGTTCCACGTTTAAAGCAATGCCTTTGCTCCATGTATCCGGTTTGATTTTAATAATCTGGGCTTCGATCGGTATGTCAAACATTCGTTTCACTGGTGTAGCTGAATCGACGGATCCTCTGAAAATTTGTGGTTTCTTCTGGAAGTCCGGAATGTAACTGAAGGAGTGCCCATCTGGAGTATAGAGAACTTTGAAGCTGGTTACGTATTTGCCTGTGGAAGGATTTCCTCTAAGAATTATTCCATATATAGGTTCTTGTTTGCCTAAATTAATTTGTAGGTACTGATTGTTGGTTGATAATTTTGGGGCCCAACTTTTTTCTGTAAAAATTAATTCCGTTTAACATAAATTAAAGATATACCCGATTTGATGAGTAGTACCGGAATCTGGTTCTTCATTTTTATGTAGACGTCCGTATTTTGGGGCAAAGTCTTTGCTCATTGTGCTACTAGCACTGAAAGCATCATCACTAAGTAGTACTTCCCCTTCGATGAGATTAATGTAACTGGAAATATATCAAAATTGCAAAAAAAAAACAAGAAAAAATATCAGAGGAAACATATTTTTTTCAAAAATTGGACAAGAAATATTTTTCGGTACACAATTGAATTTAATTTATTATCAAAAGTCTAATTTATTGCAACGGCTTACGCATAGCCAATTGAATTCAATAAATTGCTTCATGCAATCAATTAATAAAATTCAGTCTTAATGAAACAAATTAATTTTTTAATAATTAATGTACATATCAAATTTTCAATTAACTCAACTTCTTATTGTACAGTGTATTTCAAAATAAATTGGAAAAATTTTCTTGGGGATTCTTTTCCTACAATTCTCAAAAGAGCATTACAATACCGTGGTGCGGACTCCACGTTCAGCAATCTCTGTATGTTAAAATACTTAAAACGCACATCACAGGTATAGGAAGGAATGGGAATAGAAGAGAACGATTGCATATCAGTTTATAAGAGAGAAGAGAATAAGGAGAACCGCGATTTGATAACTTACTTATTCTCTGAACATATTCCAGGAGGTGTGTAGGTGTTAGTTACAACAATTTCTTCTGTGGGATATCCTACAGTTGCGTTACCCGAAACTTCGTATGTAACAGGTTTTTCAGTAGAGGCTAATCCATGAACGCAAGAAGATTCATCACAAGTATAATAATTATCAATACATTGACAAACTTTACAGTAAGATTCGTAAATTATTACACCAGGCTAAAAGTAATCATGAAGAAATATTAAATAAATAAAAAACCATCATATTAGATGAATACTTCTCTCACATACATAACCAAGGCTTAAGCACGAAGTAATATATAGGGTATACCAACGCAGACAGAGGTCGAGAAAAACATGGATCACATTAGGCTTATTTCATGACCAATTTTGGTGTTGCAACAAGAGATTCATCATCCTCAATTGCACATTTGCTTTGTAATTAAGCCTTAGTAAGAGAAGTATTCAACTAATTTATTAGTAAAATTTACCTTGACAGGTTTTCCTTTATTGGATATGCACATACAATCATGTTGGGAAACGCAAGTGTATTGGTTTGCCCAAAACATCCCCGGAGGACAACTTAATGACCTTTCAGCCGAATAACAACCTTCCATACATAACTGCTGATTTTTGCAATGGCCTTCGCGTTTTACCACATATGAATAATGCAGGCATAATTGTTGACATTTTATTAGACATGGATCGAACTCTTCATCATCTGGACACTGTGACGCTAAAGAGAGCAGGAAAATATAAACAATTTGAGGTAACAACATATTTCCAAGAAATACCTGGTGGTTCTATTATACTACCGCTGCTCTCTGTTGTTGAATGGTATGGAGTCCTGGTTATTGCTTCTTCTAACCCTTTACAGTCTGGTCTAATTTGCGCCACGTTATAAGGAAAATCGCAAACCAAATTAATGGGATGATACCACGTACCAGGTCCACACGATTGTATCACATACTCATTTCCATGTTCTCCCGGTAAACATTGATAAAACAATTGGCAATTATAAGGATGAGGCATGAAGGAATGGATCGTTTCGCACGGAACAACCGGGGGAGGTGTAGGTGCATCTATAATGAAAGAAAAATAATTTTAAAAATTAAAATTTTATCCATACGTTTGTAAACATACCGCATTTACATTTAACTCTGATTTCAAAATCTGGGCATAATTCGCCACCCATATCTGCTTTGCAAACAAGTCCATACTCTAAACTACACACAGCATCCAAACCTGTTGCCTTTGCAGAAATGTGTGTGGAAGTGGTGCGGCATTCAATATCAACAATGTTTTTCTCTTCACAATGGCTTCCACTTAACGCGTTCTAAAATATATAAATTTAGATAATCCGAGTTTCCACACTCGAGTACAAAAAAATTATACCATTATGAGAGGGCCAGGTAAACGTTCCAAGTCAATAAGTTTTCCCTTTTTGTTGGCTTTTGAAGGTGGTAGTTTATCCTGGTTAATCCACTCCGTCCATCCGTCAACGCATTTGAGTTTTTGTTCGTTTTGTTCCGTTGCAGGTTTCTGCAAAAGGTTCGTCATAAAATTTGAAGTATAAAATTTTGTTTATATTACAGATGTTGTGGTAACACAGGGCTGTCCTTTGCATGATTTTTTTCCTCTCGAGCAATAGCAAGTGTGACAGGCATCCTCTTCTATTAAATCACCTTCGTAGTACTGCTTTCCTTCAATTTCTAAGCAAAGTGGCTTACAAATATTTCTTGGCACGCATTCCACAAAGGACGAGTTGAGATATATAAAACCTGGTTTGCATTTCTTTACTTGACAGCCTTCCACACAACCTTCCTGACCGCACGATTGACTTAAACTGGATTTTACCAACATGTTATCACAAGTCTCAACTAAACATGTGCTAATGCATGGACTATAGTTGGAACAATGCTCGTCGCATTGCATTGCTAAAAACAAAGGGTTTATGAACGTATTTTATAATTAACTAACCTAATTACGGCATAAATCGGGTGTTCTCCATTTAATGTGAATTCCTTTGTTGGAACATTCTTGGGCATACGCAGCCAAAGCAGTGCACAGGCATTCACAATCTCCTCCTTGATCGCAAGCACATGTATCAAAAATACACTTTTCCAAATAAGTTTCAACGGGAATTTCTGAATGACAAACTGAGAAAACGGGAGATTTTAGTATTCCACATTTTTGCAACGCCCATACTTTTCGGTCGGGTCTTTGAGCGCAAGTGTCCTAAATAAACGGAAAAGGTTAATTTTTCATTAAAAATAAACTTGATCAAATTTACTGTGATTTCCACTGCTTCTGGACAATAATTTTGCAAACGCCAAGAATCTCCAAACAATTTAACCGAAACTTCCTTCACACCTCCAGATGGAGTTTGGAAATCATCTAATTGATCATCGTTATAGTTTCCGCATAAACCTTTCACCTGAAAAATTCGGCATATTATCAATAAACGTTGCTATCAAAATTGTGAGGTTACCTTATTTTTCCATTGCGTATTGAGTTTAACATATACTCGGGTACCTTTATCCCATTTTACTACAAATCCTGTTTCTGGTGCTTCCACAATTACATATTTACCAATTTGGCGCAATGTTAAGTGCTGTAATGTTACATGGGCTGGAATTTCTTTATCTTTTGTTAAAGTTATACTTTCATCATTTGGTGGGATTCCAACTTTTATTGTTATGGATTTGGAACAACTTACTCCGAGAGTACTACATGGAACGTTCTATAAATTTAATCATTTTAATGTATTCAAAAAGCAACAATTTTGGACGCACTTGAATTGAAATATCAAAAGAGAGGTAATCGTATGCGCCTTTGGCCAAGATATAATCACATTCTCCTTGATAGTCGTACAACTTGCCATCAAAGGTCTTATAATGAGAATCACCCCAAGCACTGCATTCAGATTTACACGGTTCGTCAGTGCAACTCCATTTACCATGCTCACAGGTACTAAAAATATCAACTTTAGTAATGTTTCTGAATTTTGTTAAACAAATCCGATTTTACCAATTATTACAATCACTATGGATTACAGAATTTTCGGTATAACTTCGTCCACCGTGATGACAAGGACATTCCGTTGGTTTTACACAAACTTTGTTCAACGAATCCAGTACATATCCATCTTTACATTGACAACCGGCGTGGCATATTGAAGCAGAGACTAAATAATCATCAGAATGCATGTTCTGGAATGCAAGAAATTAATATGGATTTAAAAAAATTGATTAACGTACTCGGCATGTAACAGGTTCAACCGGTTCACATGTAGTGAATTCTTTATTTTCTGTTGCTTTACAAGCAGCTTTGATATCCCTAGTTTCTGAAAATTTGGAAAGTTCGGCTGGTGTCGCAGGTTTACAGCTCCATTGGGCATTAAGGCAAGTACTGAAAAAAGGAAATCGTCAGTGATTAATTTTAATTACATTTCATGGTTATAATTCACCATAATTCTGGTGCTTTGCTGGCAGGTCTAATTTCTTGATATCCGGCTTTGAAAGTTAATCCTTCATATTGACATCCACATTGTCCAATAGGTATACATTCTCCATGTTCATCAATGGCTTCTCCGTCTGGGCAATTACATCCTTCTACACATTGTGGTACGCAATCAAGATTATTAGCTATATCGTTACAAGTTCTGGTGCAAGAATTTCCACAAACTTGATACTTTTGGCCTCCAGAACAATGAATTCCGCACTCTCTAACATCATTTCGCCAATCGACCTTAATGCCTTTTGCTGCACATTCCGAAGCGTATGAAGCTATAATTGGACACAAACATTTTGGAATCTAAAAAAAAACAGTTTTGGAATGGAAGATTACTTTGTCTAATTTTTGAATTTACCTTAGCCTCGCACGAGCACATATCATATAAGCAATCTTTATAAAATGGAACAGGATCAACTTCACTATGGCAATCTAAATTCAAAAAATAGAATGAGTTTTAATCGAGTTTTTGTACGAAACGGACAAACCAGAAAATAATATTGAATTAATAACATCGCAATGCTCTTCAGCAGTTTCTTTATTTTGGACGTTGACTTGGCATGGATCTGATGAAGGTTTATCAGGAATGTCGTTGCATTTATCGGTTGTTTTCCATTTATTAGCAAACGCAATGGTCGAATGTTCTACATCACCAAAAGGTGTTAGAAAATCATCTTTTTGATTCGCATTAAATGTTCCGCAAAGACCCTAAAAAATATTACAATTGACATCATTTAATTATATAAAATTTGGATAAATACTTTTGTGTGTCCCATGAATGATGCTGGCACGTCAACGTAAGCTCTAGTAAGACCATCCCACCATACTTCTACACCATTTGGCAATTGGGCTAAAAATTATAATTGTCAGAAGAATACTTAAAATTGGATGTTATCGAACCTACCTATCAAAAATATGGATGAAATGGCCCTCACTTTAACTCCAGCAATATTGATGGGTATTTTTGTGACTTCTTGGCCATTGACGACTATTTCATGGTTTTGCTTCAATTTAATGGTTTGTCCGGAAATTTTTATGGTTACTGTTTTGGTACAAGACGGTAGACCAGAACTCACGCTAATTGGAAAATTCATAGCCTGAAAATGTTTGTTTTTAGTTGTAAAAGAAATTATGAAGCTAATTCAATTACTTGAGAAATCGATCCAGCACAAGCAACGTTTTCGGCTTCAATTGTAAAATTGTCATGTTTAACCAACACATAATTACATTGTCCCATAAAGTTGTAACGTTTTCCATCAAATGTTATGTAATGAGGATCACCAAGGGCCGAACATCTTGCCCCACATGTTACCTAAAAAATGAAGATCTTACTGAAATATAAATACAAAAAAATTAATTTTTACTTGTGTGCAAATCCACTTTCCGTCAATACAATTGCAAGTATTGCAATCACTGGGAATACTGGATTGAGGTGGATAATATTTTCCACGATATAAGCATGGACATTGATCACGTGTTACACATTTTGAATCGTGTAGTATTGTTCCTTCTGGGCAATAACAACCTTCTTCACAGGGTACATTATCATCATTTCTTTCAGATGCCGCCCCACAAATTTGTTGCCCACCAACTGGACCACAAGGCATATAAACTCTTCCCCCAGAACATGTCATAGCTGAAATGATAATATTTAGAAAATTGCTCTGTAAAGCTGAACCAATACATACGACAAGTATCTTCGTCCCTCCAATTTGTTAATTTTTTAATTCCATCGACGGAACATTCACGTACATAAACATTCAAAGTTTGACATGCAAATTCTCGGCGATTTGATGAAGTGCTGCTACAATAATCCCACCGACAAGCATCCATTAGCAGTTTTATATCCAAGAACTGAAATAGCAACATATAAATGGTAATTTCTTAATGTAAAGTAAAATTTACCGCAGCGCATTGAGAAAACCGTTTGTCGTTTAGCAATTTGGTACAAAATGCCATGGCTTGTTGGCCATTGCTGCCTTTAACAAGGGTATCTTGGCATACATGTTCTTCTGTTGGAGAATCTTCGCAAGCATCTCCTACTACGTCCACTTGCCAACTTGAAGCTAAGGTAACAACGCTTCTAGGCTTAACACCTTCCTTCGTAACCATATCATTTTCGGGATTGCCATCAAGTTTTCCGCATAAGCCGGATGTTTTGTTCCATAAGGTTTCTGATGCTTCCACTTGTAAAAATTGCTACAAAAACAATATATTTATACCAAAAAGAATAATCAAACAGGCGCAGTACCTTTCCATCCCATTTCAGTTTTGCACCTACGTAGTCGAGCATAACGATAAAATAATGTGCGGACATTTCGACACGAATGCCCGGAACTCGACCTGGGACAGGCAAAATTTTTTTGCCCAATGAAAATACTGGAACTCCTTGCCCTAAATAATATTATTCAAGTCAGTCATAATTTTGGGTGTACAATAAGTCAAAGAAAAACCTGAATGCTTTAATGTGTATTCCTTGTCTTGATGATAAATCTTGATAGTTTTGTGGCAGTTGTCTGGATGGTGAGCACACACCTTACTATTTTTAATGACAATACTGAACGAGTTAAAGACATCATCTCGAATTAATGTATACGAGCATAACGAATTAAAGCTAAAAATGTTAATTGTTAGCACCTTTTGCAAAGTCGACAGCAAGATGGGTTTTTATTTCTAAAATTAACAAACTACTTGCCTAAATACTTTTCCATCGAAGGTTTTGTAATGAGATCCACCCCATGTGAAGCAGTTTCCAGTTTTATTTTTTTGACTAATCATTACGTCCCCATCTTCGGTGCTTCCATATACGCCTCTTCCTGGTATTACGGTATGATTTTTATCGTTCATGAATGGGTCCTTAAGTTGGGAAAATAATAAAACTTTAATTTGCAAATAGAAAGTAATTAAAGCAATTGGACTTTTCCCAATTCTTGGGAAAAGTTTTTGAGTAAAAAATTTGGATTTTAAACAAAGATGTGTTATTAAGTTTTCATAGAACTTCTAAAACTCTGGTGGTGTACAAATGGGCAATGTGAATGTGCGAGCACTATTATGTGAAGACGATGTCGCACTAATGACCGACAATGAAAAACAAAAATAAAAAGTTTTAAAAACAAAAGAACATGTATGGCTCGGTGTATGGCTCGGTGTATGGATACTGTCGAAGCGAAAAAAGTATTTAGGTATATGTACATACACTACCGGTCAATAAATTAAGCCCACCCTGTTTATTATTAATTATTTAAAATTTACAATTAAAACAATTGTGTAATATATTTATATTAATTCAAAATTGTAATAGTATAATTACAATTAAGGCAAGTATGATAATTTTTACTGATTAAAACTGGTGAAAAAATATCATTCAATAAGAATCATGATGAATTCAATATTTTAAGGATATATTACTAAAAATGGGGAAGTACCGGGATATATCACCCACAAAATGAAGTGTTATAGTATATTTTCATCAATCAGGAGTATCATCGAGAAATATTGCCAAAGAAGTTCAAGTTTCAAGAGTAGCAGTTAGAAGTGCTATATGAATTTTCACGGATTCGAATGATTTTCAGAGCAGCAAGTCCACCGAAAGACCCCGAGTGACCACTAAACGTGAAAATAAGATCCTTACCAAGCATATCATGAGAAATCAAGGGCTTACAGCACCTGAACTTGCTCATAATCTTAATTGCAGTCGAGTCAATCCAGTAAGCATTTCAACGGTAGGGAGACGATTGAGAGCTGCTGGATTACATGGTAGAATTGTTATGCGAAAGCCACTTTTAAAAGCTTCAAACAAAGTGAAAAGATTAACCTGGGCAAAAAATCATCGAAACTTGACTATAAGCCAATGGAAAAAAATACTTTGGGGAGCTGAATCAAAGTTTGAGATTTTCGGTTTTCACTGGCATGTTTTTGTACGGCGACGAGCAGGAGAAAGGGCTTTAAATGATTGCACAGTGCCAACCATCAAACATGGTGGAGGCTCTGTAATGATTTAGGGATGTTTTGGTAATAATCGGACCGGAGACTTAGTTAGAATTGAAGGAATTATAAAAAAAGAGGGATATCTCAAAATATTTGAGAACAATGTTTTACCATCAGGCCAGCGTTTAATGGGAAGAGGTTTTATTTTCCAAGAAGATGATGATCCTAAACATTCCTCTAAATTATTTAGGGGGTATCTGATGGAAAAGGATAGTCACAGAGCTCTAAATTACATGGAGTGGCCTCAGCGGTCTCCAGACTTGCACCTTATGGAGTTGCTCTGGGAAGAATTTCATCGCCGGGTTCGTCTCAAAGGTCCTTCATCAAAAAACCACTTTGGGATGTTTTACTACAAGTCTGGAATGAAATTGAGCAAGACATATCAAATAAGTTACCAGCTAGAACGCGTCGTTTGTGCGAAGCTGTAATGCGAGCAAAAGGAGAATACTTCGAAGAAAGTTAAATATAATATTCTTTTATGTAATATATAAACAATTCCGCATTAAAAGTATTTCTCTAACATTACAGCTTCATAAAAAAAATATTTTGTGTAAAAACGCGCTAAAGAATTTGATGAATTTAACAAACACTCAAAAATTGAGGGTGGGCTTAATTTATTGACCGTAAGTGTATGTGTACTATGTTAAAATAATATGTTACTTTGGTTCCGGTATGGTGTGTACGATTAATATGAATTTCGACATCACCATCAATTCCATGTTGATTACTTCCATGCATTCCAGAAGAAGAAGAATCTTCACCGGTTATATAATGATAGTTGTTCTGAGAATGTCCACCCATAGGAATAACTTCCATGCCAGAATCTATTAATAATTAAAAATATTATAACATTTCATATTAAAATTTGCCAAACCAATTCTTACTGTAAACGCACTGAGGCATAGGTTCTGGTAAAAACTTTCCAACTGCATAATCGCAAGTATATTTTTGGGCTGGAGTAAATTGAAAACTAATACCAGCAGGACAATTTAACGTACATGAAAATGAATCGCCGGTTCCAGAACATTTGTAACCTCCATTAAATTTTAATTTACGAGCACTGCAAGCACTGGTACCTATAAAATTTAGGAATAGTATATTACTATAATCCACTGGTAAGGGGATTCTTGTTGAGCACAAATTGCAACTCGAGATGCGTAGCACCGTGATATGCAATCATGCGAGATGAGTGAAACCGCGACAAGTAAGCTATTTTGTTCACTACCAATCAAGTAATTTGATATAAAGTTCTCTAGGCAAAACAAGAAGTCATTACTTCCCTAATGTCTAGACAAATATAAAACGCGAGTGGGAATATCGGTTTACACTTTTTGTAAACAGATATGTTATGCGTCACTTACTTGATCGGTAGTTAGTAAAATATGAAGCAAAAGCGTTGTGGTTTTACAAGAAAAACTTACTATATTGACATTGAGGGCCTCTAAAGTCTTGAGGACACTGACAAACGTTGAAAGATAAACAATTTCCTCCATTTTGGCAAGGTGGTGTGCACGTTGCTAAAAAATATTAGGGAAAAAATGAATATTACGCGTTTCATGAAAATTTTTATACTTGGAATTATAAATTAAAATCAAAATACCTTTACAATCGGGAATTTGGGCCCATTCCGCTTTAGTTGGTACCCAAAATCCATTACTGCATACCATATTAGCTATTGTTGAACCATCAGAAAATTGGTGTCCTCTCATACATGTTACGGTGCATGATCTATGGATAAGTAAGGCAAGTTTTTATAAAGAACAAAATAATAAAAATTTTGTAATCTTACGTGTGGCTACATTTTCGAGCTGAATTTATGGGAATTGGTGGAAAACTGACGCATTTCTTAGTTTCAGTTTGGCATTGTGCGCCAAAATAGTTTTCTGGGCAATTACAAATATTTGGAGCAATACAAATCCCATTATTGGCGCAAGGAGGATTACAAATAGCTGCAATTTGTATAAAGTTAATTTAACAATTTCTCGGAAAAATAAATTTATACTATTATTGGCAACCCCAGTTTAAATTTTTTGTTCATCGGCTATTGCGGTTTATTATTTGAACGAAAATCGGTGATTCCCTAAAGCTTTAGTTTGCTCGAAAGCGGTACCTCACCATTGCGGCCGCAATAATGCAGTGCCGTCATTTTTATTTTGGTTATGAACATTATTAGAAGTCTGTTATTGACTATTTACAGTGCCATTCTAATTTAATAATTATGAGCTAATTGATAGTATAATTATTAAGTTAGGACGACGCTGTTAATTATTTTTTCACTTATGTTAGTAATCAATGCCAGCCAAAAATTGTTCATAACCAAACAATAAATAACGGCACCTCAATGATGCGGTACCGCTTTGGAGCAAACCGAAGCTTTAGTATTTTGGGAACCAAACTTTTGGAAGCCATTACATCGTTCTTCAAGAACATTTCTCGGTTGTTTACAATAAGGTAATGTAACTTGACAACTTTTTCCTGCCACTCAAATTTCTTTGCTCATTAATTTGATTTTTTAATTTAGTGATGAATAATTTTTGTTTTGCTTTTTATGTACACTTGAGTGCCTTTATAGTAATAAATCTATTAAATTAAAAAATTAGAAACATTACGTTCACATGATGGAATGGTTTCCCATTCAGTTCCTTCCACTTCCCATTTTCCGTCCACACAAGTAATAAACAATGCGGTTTGTCCATTTGGAAATTTAAAATCTGCTACGCAATTTGAACGACATCCACTGTAGAGGGAACATTTAGTTTGAGCATTGTGAATTGTTGGAGGGCTGGTACATCCTAGTTCATATAAATTTTTTAATATAAGTAATTCAGACGAATAAATGTGTACACGTACAGAAAGGGTCGTTAAAATTCTAATACTTTCAAAATATCATTGCACTTAAAAATTAATTGAAATCAATATTACATTTTTTTTAGCATATCACTATTTCCTGATGCTCGCAAACTTCCTGAGTGTGGCCGAATTTCAAACAACTATGGCAATTACGCACAAATTAAATTTTTTTTCGTAAATGATAGCTTTGAATGAAGCAAATGTAACATTTTTTCCCGTATCCTTATTAGTCCCATAATATTTTTAAAACCATTTCAGGTTCTCAAACCGTCCTTGGATTTATGGAAATAAAAAATAATCTTCAAATGATATAGTAATTTATTATTTCCTAAATGAGATAGAATAATTTGCTACTGTTACTAATTTATCTTCTAATTTTTTTTTCTAATAATCTGCATATTATTATCGGAAATTTTTGTTATTTAATTTCATAATTAATTGTGAATTTTTACAACTTAATGTTATATTACAATAATTTATATTAATTTCATTTTAGAAAAATATTTCATTGTATTATAATTTTATTTTAGAAACTACATAATTAAACATACCTCCTTTATATGTGGAACTTCCTCCTGTTTTAATTCCCGGTGGTCCTTGTTGACTTTGACTATTAGTCTTGGTTTTCACTCCAGAAGTTTTCACACCAGAAGTTTTCACACCAGAAGTCTTCACGCCAGAAGTTTTCACACCAGCTCCAACATTTTGACTATTTCTAATCCCACCAATACAAAATTAATTTTTAAATTTTTTTAACCTTATTTCTGTTTAAGGGGCGGAGTGCTTTGAAACAAACTTTTTTACTAAAAAGTACCGATAATTTGCCTCATGGATCTGCCATTTGACTATTTTTTATCGCACATCTACTTTAATTAACGGATGAATTTTAATTTATTATAAGGTATAAAACCTTCACACCAAATTTGAATTTTTTGAGGTGCAGGCAGACGGACATACTAACAAAACGTAGTAGTGTAAAATAAAAAATTTCGTAAATTATTCTTAAATTATCATATTCAAAAAACTATAGTAAAAAATATTAAAAATTAAAAAAAATAATTATACTAAATATTTTAAAATAGAAATGCAACAAATTTCAAAATGGGTAATAAATGTTTTTCCACTTTTGAACATGCTAAATATTTTTTTGCAAAAGTTTTAACATACCCATCTCCAAATCCAAACGAAAAATCTGCATTTACAGAAGGAACATGAGAATTTGCCCAATCATAACTGTCTTTCAAATATTTTGGAACATACTGAGATTCCGGATCTGGCTCTGGTTCACTGGAATTTTGTTTTAATAAAAAAAAATTAAATTAAAATTAAAAGTAGGTACCCATTAATATAAAATAAATTAAAAGGAATTATTATTAAAATAATAACTAAATTGCACTTCATTTCTATTAACCCTAAGTTGACATTGCTACTATAATAAATTTATTAGATTGATTCGACCAACACACAAGTTCAACTGCATAAAAATTCAAATTGCAGTTCTACATTACATGTTAAATTAAGAGGGTAAAAATCAGTAGGTGTAAAGAGAGAGAATATCAGGAAATATGTATCACGTAAATTGATGTATTTAATCACAACACAGGAATTGAAACAAACCTATGTGTGTTATCTATACTCTAATTATTACTCCCATTGGGGGAGGGGAATAACTTAATACATAATAGTAAATAAATCAATTATTATTGTTATTATAAACAATGTTAAATTTTTTTCTTGGATTTAAATGCGAATTATTCAACAATTCAAATTTAAAAAAAAATGCCTATATTTATATAGGTAGGTAAGGGGCCGTTCATGTATTACGTAAGACGTTTAGGGGGAGGGGGGGGTAGCTGACATCTTATTTTCCATTGATTAACATTAACATTTACTTATACATTTTCTTACTAGGGGGTGGGAGGGGAGTCTAAAAGTAGGAAAAAACGTCTTACGTAATACATGAACGGCCCCTAAGTACATTATGTGAATAAATCGGTTTATAACATCTTTAGGTGTTGTCCAATGCTTTGTTCCAATATTCGATCCATTGATCTTCTGTTGAATTTCTTAAGCTCAATGTTTTTCTAACTTCCCCTGTCCATCTGTACTGTACCTACATATCCATACCAAACCCCTTTTTTAAAAAATCCTTTCGAAGATGAATTTGATACGCCTATGTATTTGTTAAAAATGTAATGTTGACATACAAAAAATAACAACATAACCTTAAAATTTAAAATGTTCAAGTGCGACTACGAACGACATGAAATTAATTTAGGCCAATATGTTTAATTTTTTTATTAGAATTATATTTGTTTGTGGTTTCTTAATCGGAATTTTTTTAGCCTTAGCTTTCTCATTTTTCAATCACAAAAAGGCCAAAAGTAGCATGCAAAATTACTCTCCCCAAAATTCATCATCTCTTCTGGATTTATACGAAATTTGGTTTAAGAAAGTTAATGTCAAACGTAAAAGTATTTCTATGGACTCATTAAGATACGGCGTCGATCAGTATTTAACAGAATCTGAGTATTTATTTAAGAATGTGAAAGTTTTGTGTGCCATATTAGTTCGTAATGTAAAGAATTCCCATTCTGCAAATAGGACGTGGACTAAGCAATGTAACGATGTTGTATATATAAATTTAGAATTAGGAAAAAAACGAATACCGATAGTTAAAAAGAATAAGAATAATGCATCGTGGCCATTATTGTGCAAAGCATTACATAATTTTTCTAATGTGTTCAATTGGATTTTAATAGTAAACGATAATACATTTGCTGTTGTTGAAAATGTACGTCATTTGGTAGCCGCTTTAAAATCTACTAAAAGCTATTACTTGGGCCATGCTATGACATTTTGGGGTACATCGTACAATTCGGGACAAGCTGGATATTTATTAAGCAATGGAACTTTGGCAGCTTTAAAAAAGAAACTGTTTAATGATAGTTTGTGCACTATCGATTCTACGTTTTGGAATATGGAGGACTATTACTTGGGTAAATATATATTACTTAATTAAGAAAAACCTTGATTATTCGTTCAATTTACCCAAATTATCTGTATTTTGCAGTCGAATAAAAATTATTTATGCTAATCATAATATGATGCGGAATAATTGTGATTACTTCTTACCAATTAATAGACAAATCAGTTACCCATGCTGATTATCATATTTTTCTTTGAATCACCTTTTCAAAAATATTTTGTGGAAAATTTATCATGTTGAATAATTAAAGAAACCACTTTATTTCAAAACTGAAAATAGTTTTGTTTTAGCACTCACACAAGTTGTTGTGATAAAATAATCTGTAAATGATAAAGAGAGTGTGAATTTCTAGTTATTGTGGTTATCTTAAAATTAGTATCCGTACAGAAAAAAAGTGAAATACAACCACATATTAAAAGTTTTTTGCGCCTATTTTATTTTTGTTAATTTTTGATTTAAATTTTTAATTGAATTGATTTTTTAGCACTTTCACTCTAAGGATTGTATCTTTTGGGTCTCTAAGGATAGAATAGTTTGATGGGGTTATAACTGGTAGTAGTGCACCCATTCCATACATATGGGGACCTTTTGTGTAAATGTTTCGATTTTTGTTCTTCCGAATACCGAATCTATGTCTGCAAAGTTTCAAATGTATAGTAATGCTATACCAACTGATAACACGTAAAATTTTATTTCCTCAAAGGTAGATATTTGCACCTATGCATGTTACGATGCAATTGAAATTTTGCACAGACGTAGGTTCGATGTTCAATAGAAGGATAAAAATTGTAGCACTTAAAATAGGGCCCCATACATACCTGATGGGTGCCACGATATTTGACCAAAGTTCTCATACAACTTCATTATTTACAACCGGATTTTTGATTTTGATACACCGAATATCCCTGGATTAACTCTGACTCGAGGATGATTTTCTGTTATAGTGGTGGCCCTAATAGTTTAGATCTAATTGCAATTTTTATTTTTTAAATTGTGTCAATATAAACACTGAAAAATATGACGGATTTTAAAATCTGGCTGTTGCATCCGGCCAGTGCAGCAAGTTCGTCTAAGTGAACGGATACCTTAAGAGAAACCAGAGTTTTTCATAAAATCAAATTGTTCATATCTATATAGGTACTCAAAAGTGCAATAAAAAATTTTTTCCCCAATGCCTTTTCTCTCCATTTTCTTAATACCACTAATATTGAAATTATTTATTTATTTTCAAAGTCCTTAACATATCACATCATCTTAGATTTTTTAAACTGTATGTGCAATAAATAAAATGCTTACTATGTGTTCAGGGGAAAATCCCATTCTCGCTGCTGTAAATCGAAGTTTACATTGTTCACTCTATACTCTATAGAACCTTCTGTGTTAAATTTTGACTATTCACTATAGTGTATAGTTTATTTAATCACGTAGTTAGAAAGAACTATTATATTTTTAAGATAGGTATCTATTTCTTATTAAATAATAAATAAAAATTATTTTTGTATGAGCTTAAGATGTTTTTTTTAATAAACAAGTACATGGAAATAGATGAAAATAATACGTAATAATCATAAGCTGCATGTGTGTTGGACTTGTTGTCGGTTACGTCACTCTTGGTCTCCCCATCTTTTTCTTGCTCAACCCACATTTTTCGTGCGTTTGGGTTTATAATTATACATTTACACGTAATAATAATACGTTTTATCTGTATATCCGTTTACATGTATTTATTAAATAACGTCTGAAGATAGCAATAAACATTACTGAAAGTTCATGCAAAAATAATTTTGATTTATTGTTTAACTAAGTTCATTTTTAAAGTTCATTTTAATACAAAAAAATGTACTGTTTAGTTTTTATTCATTATTTTTTTTAGAGAATTTGGTCTGGTTTATTTTCAATTACTTAACATTTTGCTCTTGTGAACCATACCTGAAATATTCGTGAATATTAGGTATAGAAATCCTATACTATCAATATATTGAATTACAGTTAAAATGAAATCTATTATTTTAAACTTTCTCTTATAATGTACTAAAATCTTTTATTATAGTCCATTATAAGCGGAGTCCGCTCTGTACTTCCAGAAATTCACCTAAATACGTGCATTGCAAAATTTAAAACACCGACAGTTTCCAATATCTAGAAATTTAAGGCACTGCGTCCACTAAGGCACTACTGTCACTGCACCAGTGACGTTATTAAAAGAAGTTATAAATAACAATACAAGCACAATTCCTTGTATGCAAATAAAAATAACAGACTCCTTTAACTTAATTTTTTTGTTATCTACCAATATTGTTAAGAAAAAATGAATTTGGGAGGATTTGATTAATTATTGTTAGTGCACTTATTTACTTATCTAATTAACAAGTTCTGCAATGCACAATAATAACTATGGTCGCCCTTTTGGAAAAAAACTAATTCATTTTGGATAATATAGACATCCTCTTAGAATAATATAATACTTTGATCACTTGAAGTCCATTATATGCGGATATTATATTCTAAAAATTGTATACCACTTATCACAACAATTAGACAAAATACACATTGAACTTGACCTTACTGTCATAAATATGTCCTACATTGCGATTCAATTGTATCAAAATTAGATAAAATTTATAATATTTTTCAAAAGTTTGTTAGATAAAGAAGGCTTAGTGAAAGTAGAAAATTTTTTTTTAAAGATTGAGACCCTATTAAATCATATTTGTATAGAGCAGGGGTGGCCAACCTGCGGCTCGCGAGCCACATGCGGCTCTTTGAAGGATTATTTGTGGCTCTCGATAAATGTACCCGAGTTCCCTTTTCATTTTTGTGCTATTATATTTTAAAAAATTATTATCGTTCCGTATATGTGTTTCAAAATGTCTTTTAAATTACTGACAACAAATATGAAAGAGTAAGTGCAACGTTGTAACAAATTTCATTTCCGTCCAAGTTAAGAATGATATGACTCATCGAAAACTGCGCGAACGAACATAAACAGTGGCGTAATCGACCGACTCCAGACCGATTTATCAAGAATTATCAAGAGAAGTAAAATAAATGTGTTTAATTCTTAATATTTAAATTCAATACACATATTTTGTACTTTTATTTATGTTTTCAATAAATATAATTTCTGTAAACAAAATTTTTTTAATACCTTTTTTGCATACCTTTTAAATACGTATTTAATTGCGGCTCGCGAAAAATTTCAAATTTTGAAAAATGGCTCGACTATCAAGGAGCTTGGCCACCCCTGATATAGAGCATTATAATCAACTTTCTCATTTTTTTGCCTTGGTTCCTTTCTGCAAAAAGTCGTCCAATTCAACATTGACAAATTCATCATTTTATAGTTAAATTGTCTGTTTTGTAGATTTTTGAAAAATGAATTTGAAATTAATTTTGGTAATTGATTTTTTTAGGTAAAACTTTAGCCACTCTAAAAATTTACCCATCAGACACTAGAGATAATTTTGGATTATCAACTTTTCATGGTTTTAATCTACAAAAAATGTTCTTCCCTGGTAGCACCATACTTTCGAATTATTATAAATACAATTTATACCCCACACTATGTTGTAGTTCACAATCGGTTACCTTTCAGGTGAGTAACTGTTAAGAATCGTTTTTATCGATTTTAAAATTGAACTCAATTTTTAGATTGAAGATGGAGATAAAATGTTTACATTTTATTATTTGTTGTATCAGCTACAAATTTTTCGAGGAGGTGTTTTGGGAAATATTGTACCTACCACACCTAAATCGGAGCAAAATGTAAGCTTTTTGATTTTTCTTATATTCGTTTTTATTTTTGAATCTAATAGGTATGGAAGTCGTTTTTGAAACAACAAGGTATACGTGATACTAACGTAAGTGCTCAGCAATATTATGATATATGGAAAGACTATGTTAGTGATCAAACGCCACTGTTTCCTCACTAAAATACTAAGGCTGATTTATCTAGTTTGAATAGGTTTTTTGTAAATGAAATAGTTTTTGTTGGGAAAGTGTGGATTTAAATAAGGTGGTTAAGAATTTTGAAAAAAATTTAGAAATATTGTATAGCATGTAAGTGTACTTGATATAAAGGCTTGCACTCTCCATGAAAATTTATCAGAATAACTTGTAAATATTAAATATATTGATCTATTGCGCGAGTTGAGTAGCTCTCCTGTAAATTTAGAACTAGTCTAGCTGGCTTATTCGCCGACTCTGGTCATTTGTTTATCTCTTCAAGGTCTTTAAACTTTAAAGAAAGGCAGAGCTAAAATAAAATCACAGATTTTCATTGACTAGTTTAGTCAAACTTGAAGCTTAAAGGCATTTAAGATTTAAATAAAAAGACCAGAATTGTCACATTAGTCTGCAACTGTTTCTTCATGATGTGCCAAAATGCTTCAATAGGGAAGATAACGGGACTGCTTGACATCAATCCAAGTTAGCAATTTAATATCACGGTTTAATACGGCTTAACCATTCTTTGATTTTTTGCTGTATCGAAAACAGCACCATCTTGTTGGATAATTTATTTATTTTCTTCCGGATTACGAATCTCAATAGACTTCAAAATCATTGAAAAGTTGAATAAAAGATTAAAATCAGCTTGTCTTCCTTACATGGGACCCCAACTAAAGTTATATGCAAGGCCTTTTGTACCTTACATCTGCAATTCTCAATAAAACTTCCAAGTTTTAATATTTTTTATTTTATACCATTTTATTACTATGGCTGTGAGAAAGACCAGTAATGTAAGATTAATATTAAATATTAAGAACTACCATATTTATTCCACACTTACATACACTACCGTGCAAAAGTTTGAATACACCTAATATTTTTTTATATTTAAAACAAATTTTATTTTTTATTATTTAAAAAAAAATTGTTTTTAAAACAAAACAAGTTATTGTCGAAAAATGTGCTGCTGTGTGTGCATGGAGGTCGAATGGCCGTTCTATTCGTTATACAGTACAGTCTCGGTAATCCGAACACACGCTAATCCGACCATCCAGTAATCTGAACAAAGGAAGAAAAATCCAGTAGTCCGAACATATACTTATAATCCGAACACAACTAATAAAATGTTCGGATTATAGAGAAATGTTCGGATTGCAGAAAAAATAAGGATAGAATGAAAAATATGTAAGTTATGCAATAGTGCATAAATACTATTGCAAACATTCATATCATGTGTGTAGGTGTATTTTTTTGCAAGTATGCTTACTTGTCATACAAGTGCATGCACTTTTAATTTTATTTGAATCCAAGCACGTAACGTACATACATTTTCTTTACAAGTCACAAGATCGTGGTCACAAGTCAGTATTCTGTGCTGTTTGTAGTAACACTTACATTAAAACCGTAAATACATCTTGTATCTTGTTAAAAATTTAAAATGTCCGGAAGACGAAAACACACCACGTTAACTTTAATTCAAAAAATGGAAATCATAAATAAGCTAAATGAAAACCAAACTATTACAAGCTTAGCGAAATTATATAATGTTGGAAAGGCGACAGTGTGCGATATTAAAAAAAATAAAACAAAAATTATGGATTTTGTAGCTACCACGGATAAAGGTTCAGGTAAAAGAAAGACTATTAAATCTAGTGACAATCCTGCTATGGAGAACGCCTTGTTTACATGGTTCCTTCAGGAACGTGCCAAAGGAACGCCAATATCTGGCGAAATAATTTGTGAAAAAGCTAAATTTTTTTATGAAAAAATAACACACAAAAATGATTTTAATGCCAGAGTTAATTTCACTTAACAAAATTATTTTTAAAAAAATCAAAATTACTTAAATAAATTTATTGAAAATTACGACTGACATCGATTTTAGACATACAGCATAATAATAATCTATAATTACAATTGTGACTATTTATAATAAAAATATTGCTTATTGCTAATTTTACAGTTATTGAACTTTAAAAGGAATGCGATAGACTGCTGAATCGAATGTGAGTCAGGCTATCGTAACATATTTGAAATTTTTAATTATTATATTAATGCATGGTTTTACTTTAACATAACACCTCCCCTCTAGGACCAAAATTAGGGTATCCTTAAATTTTGAAGTCCGATCTGTTCGATTGGTTTCTCTTTGATTGTTCCGGATGGTGTTTTCTTCTTAAAAACTCTAACTAAAACATATGTGATTAAAATAATGAAAATTAACATATATAACATGATGGTCCATCCACTTGCTTGATGGAAGTACACAGGAGCTTGGGATGTTTCTTCAATGTTTTCCTCGATTTGATGCAATTTGATTTCTGTTGCTTTAATTTCGTCCAAATTTATCGGTTCCAATTCGATTGGCCTGAAGGTAATGTTGACATTATTGTGTCTGTTGCTAGTGTATTCGAATTTTAACTTCGGGATTTCCACTAAGTTATTTTTAAGTCGTTTCTCTTGTGTCGTTAGTAATTTTGTTTGTATTTTGATCCTGCATTTACCATTTAGTGATATTAAGTATGTTCCATTTAACGAAATAGTTTCTGTTGTTGCATCGTTCGTCGTTTATGTTGGAATGAATAGTTCCATCATCTTGGCCTTTCGCTGCCGGTTCATTTGAATTGTTCAGTAACCCGTTGATTTCGCTTATGGTAGGCATGGGTGCTCCTGCCCATTCTTTCTCTGTATCCAAATCGATTATTCTGAGGTCGTTTTCGGATTCGTCTAGATTGACTGCCATCGAGATGTCGTCATCGTCGTCGTCTCCTAAATAGATCGGTATCGTTTTGTTTTTCGTTTTTAGTACCTTATCCTTGAAATTAATTTTGGCTTCTAAAAATTTTAATAAATCTACACCTATTGAACCGTCGTATTTATTGTTAAAATTAAAAAGGTAGAACTTGTGCTTGATTGTAGAATCGATTGAATCGGGTAACCTTATGTATGCTACTTCATCATGTTGACTTACTTGATGAGCTGTCAGAATTTTGAACGATTCGTAATTAATTTGGTTAGGGAAATATTTATGTGCGATTTCTTGATTTATTAAAGATTTTGTTGATCCTGTATCTATTAAAAATTTTAACTTTAATTCTGGAATTTTAATATATGGCAATTTGGAAAGAGTCGTTATATTAAGGTTTATTGTATTATTTGTCGTGCTGGTACTGTAGGCTTCCATGTGGAAATTTTCGACGTACTCATGTTCGTTGGAATTTTCCAATGGTTGGCTAACTTTTGTTTCATAAACTTCATCACAATTTTCTGCTAGTTCATATGTGGGTGTATCTTCATAATCTCCTTGTTCTATATCTTGATAATACAATACTTGTGTTTCTTGTTGTGGGATTCCTGATCGACGGGTATTTCCAGATGAAATGTCCATTGGTTCTGGTTCGTAGCGTTGTTGTGGAGGTTTAAATGTGTTCCATTGTGGTCCATTATAATTAGGTTGTTGATAGTTTCTCTTGTAACTGTAATTATTTGTTTGCTGTGGGACCATTCTTGATTGCGTTGATGGGCCTGAAAATCTTCCGAAAGTTCGAGGTTGTGAGGCAAATGGATTTGGTGTCCTTGTTGTACTAGCTTGTTTGAATACGGGTGGTCGAAGTATATTTTGGGTTTGTAGTGGCTGCTGTCCAAAATTGGTTAACATAGGTGGGTTGACACTCGGCATTGGAGTTGGATGAAATGGTTGTTTCTTTTCTATCGGTTGATATTGCCGTTGGAAATTTAAGATGTTTGTTTTATTTTGGGCGTACATGAAATTTTCTTCTTCTGTTACGTACGCCATTGCCGCTTCTAGATTGGGTGGCTGTTTTAATCTTACAACTAGGCCAATTTGACCGTTCAAACCCTGAAGGAATGTTTGGAGTGATAAATCATCGTAAATTTTCGTTTTTACCAACTTGACGTTTGGGTCCGCTTCATGTAATTGTAGATGGGTTAAAAGTAAGCTTCGTACATCCTGACATCTCATTCCGAATTGATATGAGGATTCGTTTTTGTATGGTTTGAGGCTCATCAGATCACGTAGTAGACAATTTTCGTCGCGTTGATCTCCAAAATGTTGTAATAATAATTTTTTTATGTTACCCCAGGTATTTGAATTTTCTCGACTAGCAATTAATGTGAGTGCTCGTCCTTCGAATTTGCCCAGTATAACTTGTATAAGTTGTCCGTTGACAACATCATCTGAATTTGTTGTACCAAATCTTCTCAATAAATGTTCACATGCATTAATAAATATCGATAAAGTCGCTGGATTGCCATCATATTTTGGTACTAATTCGCAGTTAAATCTATCTAGTTGTGCCATTTCGTAATTATTACTAGGAGGATCGTTTGATAGAATATTTGGAATACTTTGTAAAATTGATTCCGATGATAGGGTTAAATTATTGAATAATTCGGTTATTTCTGCTTCTGACATTCAGGAAGGAATAAAGGAAATATAATAATGAGCAAAAACTTACGCTAAGCAAATGAAGAACGTTGTGAATTTCTTCATCCCTTGGTTATAAATCTTTCGAAACTTCTTCCCTCTTATTGGATTGATTGATTGTCTTCTATTTGTTTCTTCTTGTTGCACTTTTTATTTGTTTCTTCTTATCACTTAAAATTTAATGTTGGTTCTCAGTTGATTGTTAACACAAAAAGGGTTATTTTAGAGAATTTGATCTAAAGCCCTTCTGAGTATCCTACCGACTGCGCCAGTTAATTTCACTTAACAAAATTATTTTTAAAAAAATCAAAATTACTTAAATAAATTTATTGAAAATTACGACTGACATCGATTTTAGACATACAGCATAATAATAATCTATAATTACAATTGTGACTATTTATAATAAAAATATTGCTTATTGCTAATTTTACAGTTATTGAACTTTAAAAGGAATGCGATAGACTGCTGAATCGAATGTGAGTCAGGCTATCGTAACATATTTGAAATTTTTAATTATTATATTAATGCATGGTTTTACTTTAACATAACACCAGCATAGGTTGGTTACAAAAATTTAAAAAACGTCATGGAATTCGTCAGTTGACTGTCAGCGGAGAAAAGTTATCCAGTGATGTAAGTGCAGTGGAGCCCTTTAAAGAAAAGTTTCTAAGAAAAATAAAAAATTTGAATTTGACACGCGATCAAGTTTACAATGCAGACGAAAGTGGATTGTTTTGGAGACTTTTACCTAATAAAACTTTAGCACACAGCGCTGAAGATTCCGCTCCAGGCAGAAAATTAAGTAAAGAGAGAATAACTTTTATGCCTTGTGCAAATGCTTCAGGCAACCACAAATTAAGATTGATGGTGTTAGGAAAAGCATCAAAGCCGCGTGCATTTAAAAACTGTAAACTGCCTGTTTCCTACAATGGGCAAAAGAAAGCATGGGTAACAAAGGATATTTTTATAAAATGGTTTCATAATGAGTTTGTGGTATCGGTGAGAGAACATATGGATAAATTAGGTTTGCCCAGAAAAGCTGTTATACGCAAAATAAAACCGAAATTAAATATGAAAGTTATTATGAAATAGTACTTGAAGAGTAAGGATGTGCCATCAGGTCTTGAGTAATTGCTGAAAATTTTGTTTTGCAACAAGACAATGACCCGAAACACGCCTCAAAATTGTGTTGCAACCTGGTACAACCGAAATAGGAGGAGGAAATATTAGAAAATATGACAAGGCCGCCGCAGTCCCAGATTTATCACCAATTGAGTTATTGTGGCACGAATTGGATCGCCCAATACGCTCCCAGAACCCCAAGAAGTGTCCAGCATATTATGGACGATCATTCAGGAAGAATAGAAAGCTATTCCTAAAGCTGCCATCAAAAAATTAATTAACAGAATGCCGCGTATTTGTGCGATATTAATTAAATCTGAGGTGGATATTTTGATGAAGCATAGGTTTAAGCCTGTTTTATTAATTATTTTAGCATTTTCATTATAATTTTGAAATAGACGTTTAATTTTGATATACTAGTAATAATTATTTACTTCTTTATAACACAAAACAATAATACAAAATATGAAACATTATTAGGTGTATCAAAACATTTGCACGGTAGTGTAAATATGTAGTACTACAATGTAGGTAGTACTTTTTTGAAATTTTAAAATTGTTGTTTATTGTTAAAGTTTTATAAAATTTATTGTGTGTTTTATTAATAATATAACTGTATAATATTTATATGGGCATTCATTTTTCTATTTTTGTAACAAATTTTTATATTATAGTACTAAAACAATTTTTTATATTAAATTTTTTTGAAAATAATCTCGATTTATTGAAGTTATTTCTTGTTAAGCTTTTCCGTTCTTGTTTATCAATTTTGATTACTTCATTAATGTGGTCAAGTTAACTTTTAATCGATGGTCCTCAAATTTTTTTGGTAGTTTCATCTATTACCTACTTGGAATCACTTTGAATTTGAACTTGGTCTCAATTATTTGGCTTGCTTTTAAAGTACATAATAATTGTAAGTGCAAGTGTATTCATGTTTGTTGTAAAACAACATAAAACTACAAAAATAATTGAAGGTATTATATTTTACTGTTATACAGGGCGTCCCAGTAAGTATGGGTTTGTTGACAGAATTTCATTTTTAAGAGTTTGTTTTGTTCATTTTAGAAAAAATATCTTTCCAAAGTTTAAAATGTTTCTATCGATAAAATTTTTATTTTCTCTAAAATTTCACCTGATATTCGGATTTTCGAGTAATCAATATTTGAAACAAGTTGTAATTTATTTTTGTGTGTCCTTAAAAAATGTCCTTAAAAACGATTACCATAACAGACGATAAAAAATTAGGCCGACAAAACTTTTAATTTCTATTTAGAATTTTCTATACATTTTTGCAGTCTTTTATCATGCAGTAAACAATTAAAAAAGTTAAAATTATCTTTGCATTATTTGATACGGGGTACAAGAATAGATAAATAATTAGCGAATGTGGCCATTTGATAATTACTGACACATAAATTTGACACAGTTTAAATTTTTATCAAATAATAATACTGCCAGGATATGAGAATGCACTGCGTGTGTACCTATCTACAAAAATTTAAACTGCGCCTTAATTTAAATTAGTGTAAAAATAATGTATTGAACGTAAAATTAAAAAAAAAGAAAGGAAGTTGGTTATAGATCTAATTGTATTATTTAGTAATTATTTTAATGTATTAAACCACAATCATTATTGTGGTAAGCAATTTCACCATACACAGATTAAGCAATTGTGAGAAACCATAATCAGTATTAATTTTAGTTTAATTAGTTAATTGATAACACGAAACTGATAAAGGTGTGCAATAAAAGCCCACATTTATTTATTTTTGTTTTATCTCTTCCTGCTTCTCATAATTTAAACAACAAAATTAAAAGTATTCTTAAAACTGTTAGCAGACTATCTAACGTATATTACTAGCAAATAATAATTGTATCTTGGTATGAAATAATATTTTGTGGTAAAATAAATTTTACAGGGGATGCAGATTTTTTCAATCTCCTTTTCATATTATTATAGTTTTCTTAGGTACCCAAAATAAGTAAGTTTCGGTTCTAAAAAATCTTATTTATTTTACAAAATGTACATAGACAAGAATTTAAAATTAGAAAACTTTAAACAGATTATTGCAGAATCACTTAATATTTTTGGTGGCTTTTTTGATTTGAAGTTCAAGAAGTAACCCAAACATTTAAATTGAATTTTTTCTTCAATTAAGAACTTGGTTTTCGTATTTGAATAAAAATTTCAACAACCGCACTAAAAAAGACAAAATTTCATTATTAAACATGTAATGTGAAAATAAAGGTTGAATCGACTTACGGGTGGTGGACATGATGGTATACACGGACATGGACATGCTGGACAAACTGGGCTACAAACTGGAATGAATGAGATAGGTGTTGGGCAACATGGAACTACTAGTGGAGCACAAGGGGCTGGTGTTTCAGGACCACACGGACACACTGGTACAGGTAAACAACAACTAGGTGCGCAACAGGGGCCGCAACATGGACCACAGGGGCCACAACATGGTGGACAACAAGCCATTTTAAGGATATTTTAAAATAATTATTGTTAAATTACACTTGAAATTTTGATTATTTTCGAAAAATTGTTATAAGCAAACTTTTTAACGTTTACTTGTAATGGAGATTACTGCAACAATGATTTGTTTGGGTTGCCATATTTTCCATTAAGAAATTTAATTTTTGTTTTTCGGTATTTTGATTTTGTAAAATTGTTTCTATAATTTATTAATTTTTATAGCTTGCTAAAATAATATTTTTATCTTGCAAAAAAATCAGGACTAGCTGAAATTTAGCAGACATGTACATACTCGTACATTTGAGAGTCCGAATGAAGCCCCCAAAAGTAGTCTCCTAAAATTCCATATTGGTTTCTCCTCCAATTGAGGATTTTAGTTCCTTCAGCGCGGTTTTTCAATCTATAACTCGCCTAATTTCATTTTTATGAAAAGTACTATTATTATTATAGCACAAAATAGATTTTTCAGAATACACTTTAGATTCTGAAGGTGACATCTAAGAATATTTTATTTGAAACACGTATTATTAAAAAATTTAGTTTCATATCGATGCTTTAAATTAAAACGTATTTCGCCTTTCTGGAATTGGTTTTTATATAGGGAATAGTACCATGTAGATAATTTTAAAAAACTGTTTTGCAGAAAATGCTATGATCTTCAATTTTGGTCTGATGAAGCCGTGAGCAGAGTATTGTGTGTAAGTGGAAAAGTACATGGCACATTTTTGAAGTTAGTGTTATGAAACTAAACCGAAGAAGCTGAACAATTGCGTAAATATACAAAGTATGTATGTATGTTAGGCGTTCTGATCGACTGTAACGGCAACGGCCTACATTCAATATAATAATCTCCCAGTGTGGCTTTTACGCCACACAACCTTGGAAACCATATACTAGATTCCTAAAGGTGACCAAACACCTTCCTTAGCTTTTTCTTTATCAGTGTTTTTGCGTGATTGCAATTTTTTTCCCAAAAGTTTTAATAAAGCATTTTTAAATACTGCAAAGTTAGAACATCAGAAAAAGAGACACAAGATGGATGGAAAACTAAATCTTGCTATTCCAAAAATGTGTTAATTACATAATTTTACTTCGGACTAGGATGTTATATTAAAAATCCTCAAACATCATAGAATTAAAAAAATTTTTGTTGAAGAGTAAATTAGAAATACGCAGGTTGCCTGAACCGCAATTGTTTGGACTTCTTTGCTAACTCCTTTACCATTTGTAATATTATTAAAAACACTGTAAAATGAAAACTTGCGTTTCGCCTTTTAGCTAAATTAATCTTTTCTGTGCTGAAGTGATGAGCTTTTAGTATGAACTTAAAATTTAAATTACAATAAATTAAATGCACTCTTATATAATATAAAATTATATATTTTGTAATTTTTTTAGAGCATGAAATAATCAAAGTCCCTAAAAGCACATATCTGAGATAAGTAATTTAGGCGTAAGCTCCTTTCAAAGTTGTTCTCTCGATATGCCAACTTTTGAATGAATAAAAATTATATTACGGTGTTCTAATAAGCCATGAACTTTTTCAGATTTTTAATTTCATATTTAGGTGGTTTCTATTAATTGATACACTTGCAAAAATCACCATTTCATCTCAAAGTTGGCGTATCTTTCTCTATTTTATTCTCAATAAAATTTCCCTTTTGCTTTTTTTCATCTCGCCTAGTTTTTACGGCATAAGCGATAACAATTTAACAAAATTGACGAATATTTGGCCTATAAATTACATCTGGTAAATTTATTACACGACATAATATATTCAAAAATAAATCCGTATTTGTTGACATTATAGGAGTTGAACTACTTACCCAAAGATCAAATAACATGCACACAACTTGAATGGGATAAATTGGTTTTAGAATGCTTTGCATTGAAAATGACTTGGTGTACATTCTGCTTGTAAACTTACTATTTGAATGCAATGCGAGGAAAAATATTCATCTGATTCATACAAATCAGGTAGTGATATTTGGATCTAAGCTCAAATGCTAGCAGCTCCAAAAAACATTGTCGCAGATTCAACATAAAGCTGGATCAAACAAAACATGTGAAAAATTGGCATATCTGGGATAATCCCGGGAAACTGGTTGAGATGAAAAACAGCAATTTCCCATTAGAACTGTTCTAAAGATTTGATTTAAAATAAAATTACAAATGAGTCAATTATGGGGTATAAAACTTGAGTTGAAACAATAATTGATTGTGTTTCAATTTTATATTTGTACTTCAAAGTACACTTATATATTTATTAAAAAAAAATTATACATTATTATAAGTTTCCTACTTATATAACTACTTCCAAAGTTTCTTGATCGACATGTTCTTCTCTGAATCCTTTTGCATAACTTTAGCAACGGCCATTTCGAAATCCTCTTGAGTCACATGAACTCGACGTTCTCTCAATGCGTACATTCCAGCTTCGGTACAAACACCCTAAAATCATTCAATTTTGCAATTTAAAATTGTAACAACTTTTTAATTTTACTTACTTTCACTTCAGCACCGCTTGCACCAGGCATCAATTCTGCAATTTTTCTTAAATTAATTCCTCGTGTCAAGTTCATTTTTCGTGAGTGAATTTTAAGGATATCTAAACGAGCTTCTTCATTTGGTGGTGGAAATTCAATTTTACGATCAATACGGCCTGGACGTAACAAAGCTGGATCCAATATATCAATTCGATTTGTTGCCATAATGACCTACAAATTATAATTTTATTACTCACCATATCTTGACAAAAATTCATTTTACCTTGATATTTTTTGTTGCTTCAAATCCATCCAACTGGTTCAACAATTCCAACATAGTTCTTTGTACTTCGGAATCACCACCGGAACCCGATTCGATACGAGAAGAACCAATTGAATCAATTTCATCCATAAAAATAATAGAAGGAGCATGCTCGCGAGCCATAACGAACAATTCCCTCACCATTCGGGAACCTTCACCGATAAACTTTTGTACCAATTCAGATCCAGATACTCGAATAAATGTACATTCCGTATGATGAGCAACAGCACGTGCCAATAAAGTTTTTCCAGTTCCTAAACAGAAAGTTTAACATTAAATTAATTTCAAAATTTACCAACTAAAATTACCTGGAGGTCCGTACAACAAAACTCCCTTAGGTTGAGCAATTCCAAGAGCATCAAATAATTCGGGATGTTTAACTGGAAGTTCGATGACTTCTTTAATTTCTTTTATTTGTTTATCTAATCCACCAACCATCTCGTATGTGGAATCGGGTACTTTTTCAACCATCATAAGTGAAACTAAAGGATCAACTTTGTTTGGTAAAATTTTATGTAAAGTATAGCTTTCATTTCTTAATGCAACACGGCAATTGGGTGTCACATCGTTGATGTCAATATTTTTATCAATATCCACCACAAATTTTCCTTCTGGATGTACTTTAACCAAAACCTTCTTTTTGTCCATTGGCTTAACGACTTCTCCTACATAACTACCCTGTTCTTGTAACAACATGAGTTCTTCACGTAACATACGAACTAAAATATTTTAATATATAAAGAATTGTAAACATTTTGTAAGATTGTATAATACCTTTCGCATTAAGTTCGTTACGTTGTGCTTGAAGACGACGCAAATTTTGACTTTTTTCAGCTACTATGAGCTGAAGTTCCTCGATCTTTTGTATGTAATACGAACGGAAACCTTCGCCTTTGAGGGAAGGCCCATCGATATCCATCTGCAAACCCGAAAAAGAATGAGATTAATAATAAATAATTTCAAATACTCGAGATTTAGCAGCTGCATGTTTAACTGGTTTAGCATGTACATCAACCAGGATGGAGTCTTTAGTTAATCTGCTGGTAGAAATGGAAGTTTCGCCCGTAGTGGGTAAAGACACTTCGGAACCCATTTATTTTTATAACTTTTTCAAATTCACAATAGAAAATGAGCGTTAAAATTTTGACGTGACAATAATCACAAGTGAAATAAACAATAGAATAAACGCAATTACTACAAATAAATAATACAAATAGCTGCGTACCTTATTTATTACGGTCATCTTAATTAATGTCCGCTATAATTCTAATTATTTCACTTTGAAAACCTTCTTATAGAAAATTCACGGCTTGATACAACAAAAACGTAAAAGTGACTATTCATATATTTTGACAGCTCGAAGTTCGGCAAATCAGATTTTAGATCAGTGGTTCCCAAACCTTCATTGATTAATTCAACATCAACACACTGCAGGTTTTAAACCTTCACGTCCGAAACAGGTCTGCAAAAATACAAATTTAACAGGCGAACATAAGGAAATAACAGGATAAGTCAATTTTTTTAAGATTCCTGCTTCCATTGCAAGGAATAAGAATAAAAGTAGTATCAGTCAAAAGAGATGTTTTTTGCTTCTAAAGTACGCAATATTTATTACTTCACACCATGAACTCTTCACACCAGGCCCGTAGCCAGGAGGGGGCACCTGGGGCACGTGCCCCCCCCCCCCCGAAATGTTCAAAAGAAACAAAAATTTTAAAAGTAAAACATTTGAATTTCAAAAATAAAATAGGTATATTTTGAAAAAAGTTTTTTCCAAATTTCCTCATTTCCAAAAAAATCCTCATTTGGGGGAACGCCGGCTTGGGATTTTTATGAGACATTTTGGGGGTTTATTAGAACACTTCAATATACATCTTTGCCAAATTTCAGCTTTCCCGGATCTTCTGTAAGCTCAAACCAAAATTTCGGTTTAGTTACTTGGAAGATACTATAACTTGGGCAAATTTTGAAAAAATTTATTTTTCTCTTCATTTTCCAACCTTGGCCACAATTTCAATTAATTTATTATTAAAAGCATTTCCCGTGCCCGAAAACATTTCTCCCCCTGCAACGAATCAATATTGTGCCATTTTAAGGGTGGGTCGTGTTTTCGGTTAATAATTTAAGTACTATTAGTGTGCCATGGAAAAATATGAAAAAAAACTATCTTATAGAGAATTTAATGCTCTTCAATTATGGTCTCATCATAATTTTTAATAAAAGCATAAATAAGCGAGTTATCGGCAAAAAATCGCGTTGGGAGAGCTAAAACCCCCCGATTGTGGGGGACGCCGGCGCGGCGTGTGATTTTATGGGCCTTTTGGGGGGTTCATTAGAACACTCCAATGTACATCTCTGCCAAAATTCAGCTTGCCCGGATTTTTGCAAACTAAAAACCTTCCTTGCCTGGACTATAACGTTTGTTTTAAATAAAAATAAATTAAGAAAAATAAAATATTGAAAAAATTTGTTTGTAATAAAAATTCCCGGAAGGGGAACCCCCGAAAATTTTACTTTTAAAATATTTGTAAAAAAGTAGTTTAATATATAAATAAATAAAACTTAAAAAAAAATTGTAATAAAAAGAGGAACCCCCTTTACAAGTGCCCCCTCCCAAATGAAATCCTGGCTACGGGCCTGCTTCACACAGATAAATTTCATAATAAAACTATCACGATGGCATACTCGAGCTCTCGTGGTGTTTACTATATCTACATAATGTAATTTTTACAATATCTGTGTAGAAAAATAACTTCTATTTATTCTTTTTGGTCTCGAGACTATAGTCCATCTGGTTTTGGATTGCAGTAGAGGTCGCCTTGAACGGCAAGTCAGATTTACACTGGGAAACGTCAAATAATTAAAGTGTATGAGTGACAAAAACCAAATGTCACTTATTTGATACTTGAAATAATCGAGTTCAAAGTATTTTTTTATCAAATAGCAATTTATCGTGTACAAATTATTTAAATTTGCCAGAAACTTTTAGAAAAAAATATTCGTGAGTCATCAATCGCAAATAAAATTTTGGCAGTGTAAACCTGTAAAAATTTTAACCAATCACGTTCCGAGTTCTCAATTTTAGTACAATCTAGTTCTGCATTCTTAAAACGGATGGACTATTGGCGATTAACATTACCGTTGGTGGCGCCACCAGCAACAACAAAATGGCTGTGTTTAGACATTAGACGTATATTTCGAAATTCAAAGTCGTAGTCTGGTGAAAATTTGCATACATTTCAATATGGTTTTAAATTTATTGTAATATGATTTGTTAATTAGTTGAATTTGTTATGTTTTGAGCCTGAAGAACGAAGTTTTATTTTCATTTAATACGTCATTTACTAATTAATTTTCCCACATGGTGGCGTTTGCTTAATGTAAATTACGAATAGCTAATTTCATAAATCTGCTCAATCTGATTGTCAAACCTACTGGTCCTATACATGTCTGCCCCCCCCCCTCCTACTTATATATTATGATCAAAATCTAATTATGCTGCTTTATTTAATCTATATTTTATTATTTATTGTGGAAGAAGAATTCCAGACTGTCCAATCCCCAGCTATTTTTGGGTTCATATTTCCTTGATATGTGGAAAAATGTTGAGGGTCGCCGTTTTCAGTTGTCAAAAATTTGTTTTGAATGTCACTTCAGATGGAGCAGTGTTAGTTTGTAACCTAATAAATCGAATTAATTATATAATTTTTAAGGATCGTTGTATTAAAACATTGAATAAAAATGAAGAGTTCAGAAACTGGGGGTGTAAAGCCCATGCAAATTGCTGGGCGTATGGTTACAGAAAGAGAACGATGTATTGGTATGACAGAAGAAGAACGATGTTGGAGACAGCAGTGGCTAAAAGATCAAATTTTATCTCACAACGAACCCAGACACGTACCAGAACTGCATAGAGAATTTACTAATCCTATTCGCCGCTTATACAAAGCACCGTTGGATCTAGTAGCTAATATGTTGGTACCAGTTTTCGGAAAAGGAGTGTACCCTTACCGCTTATTTGCTGGTCGATTTATAATGTTACTGGGTTTTACTGTCGGTACTGTATATTACTTTAAATATAACGCCAACGATTGGAGTCGACTTAAAGGCTGGAGGGTTTTACAATCCAGAAGCAGAGTTGTCCCAGGAGATCCACAATACCCCATAGTATCAGATCGATCCCTACCAACCGATTATAATCAAAGAGGATTTGATAAAGTAACTCTGAATTTGTAAAATATGATTCAATTTTGTAGTATAAATGTAATTACAATAAATAACCTGATTTAAGTTTTATTTTAATCACCACAATTTATTGTTTCGTATTTTCTAAGTTTATATTTTATTAATTTTTGTTTTAGAAGTTCGTTTTCATATTGCAATTGAATCACTTTCATTTGTTGATTATGTTCAGCTAATAGAAGTTTTCGTTTTAAAACTTCATTTTCTCTTTGCATCTCGGAATAATTTGTTGTTCTATTTTCAAATTCTTGCTCTGCAAAAGTTGTATTTTGCAATGGAAATTCTTCGATCTAAAATTTCAACATAACCATTTTTTCAAAACAAAAAAGATTAATACAAACTTCTACTCTTAATTCTTTATTAAAATTTTCGTTTTCCAATGGTTTGACATCATACGATGTAATGGAATCATTTGATCCGAAACCCATCTAAAATAACAAAGCCAGTGATTGAATTAATACAGCAATATGAAATTACCATGGTTTTTTCGAATATCCTCGGTATCACCACTCTGGTTGGTTTATTTCTAATGCAAGTTTCGCACATATTTAAATAGATCATTATCGACTCTTTCGTTATATTTCTGTACTTGATTTTGAGTTCTTGTGTCATTTTGTTTCTTCCTCCATGACCGACAGCTAAATGTGTCTCGTGTAAAATATCAAACATTTCTTCTACGTAAACAAAGAATTTAACATCCGGATTGTCTTCCGACACTGGTGCAATAAGTTTGTCACAATTTCCCACTTGAATGACATCGTAACGTTTAAGTCGTTGGTAGTCACTTGGAGTTTTACGAGATGACTTGGTTTTTAGTTCCCGTACAGTATTTATTAAATCAAAATATTTTTCTTTCGTTATAAAAACACAATTATCGGCTTTGTTTTTGAGTATTTTAAAAACACTTTCGTTAAAACGTTCCCTAAATGTGACTAACAAGGGATCCATTATTACGGTTTTATGTAGTCTCGAAGTGATTTCGACAACAATGTGAGCCCTGAAATATTTTTTTGAAAAGTAAACGAGCAATTAGGATGTTTTAATAAGTACGTCTATTCCGTAAGTGGTGTTAGTAAATAATGAAAATATCGGCAACCACATCACGGTCATTATACATAACCTTCGGCCATTATAATATACGCACCCAAAAATTTTGGCGAGCTAACGAAATCATAATAATGAATCCATATTTAACGCACCTATAGAATATTCTTCTACAAAATGCATCATAAAAATATAAAATTAAACCATTTCAACTCGGTAAATGCTATAAACACCACTCCAACTTCCTTTTTTAAAATTTACAAGTGCCATCTAGTAGAACATATTTTTTTTAATAATATACCGTCACAGATATGTCATCTGAAAATGTGCTAAAATTTTCAAATTGGTTAAAATTTGAGGTTAAACCAGTTATGATCGCATATTTTTCAAACTAGCCTTATTATTTAAAAACGTCATGTCAGGTTCAGAGGAAACAATTACTATAAAGCATAAATTAGAGTCGGAATGCGAAGAAAGTGTGAACAAAAAACCCCATTTGGAGGAAGCCGATGAAACCACCGAAAGTGAAGAATTGTTTAACGGTGTTAAAGTTTCCGAGTTGACTAAATCACAAATGAAAAAATACAATCGCATGTTGAAATGGCAGGCCGTTAAGAAAGAAAAAAGGGCGAGAGAGAAGTTGAAGACTAAAAATAAAAAAATCGAAGCCAAGTTAAACAATATCGATCTAGGACCTTCCCGAAAGCAGTTGAAAAATAGCAAAATGAAAGATAGTACGTGCAAAGTCGGCATTATTATCGATTTAAGTTTTGATCATCTCATGATTGACAAGGTTCGAAACGTTTAAAATAATCTTGCTCAAGATAAGTTTATTTTTTTAGGACATAGGGAAAGTTATTAAACAAATTTTGAGAATTTATACAATAAATAGGCGTTCAAAGTCACCCATGCAATTAAATCTCACTAGTTTTGATGGAAAAAGTAAAGAAGAAATGACGAAGCATGTGGGATACGAAAATTGGGACGTGAATTTTCACGACCAAGATTACTTACAAGTTTTCCCTAAAGATAAATTAGTGTATCTTACTAGTGAAAGTGATAATGTTGTCAAAGAATTAGAGGATAACAAAATTTATATTATCGGTGGTTTGGTTGATCACAACTCACACAAAGTAAGTAAAGTAATTTTCAGAGAAGTCTTTTATTCAGCATCATAATTTCTCGAACAGGGTATTTGTTACAAAAAAGCAGTGGAACAAGGAATAGAACATGCTCAGTTACCAATCACAGAATTTTTTAACATGAAAACTAGAAAAGTGTTTACAATTAATCAAGGTAAGATTTTTTTTTTATTACAGGGTTGCCACACATTCACTTTTTCGAAATTAATCTATTTTTTAACACTTTCTGGGTTAATTTGCCGCAAAAAATATTTTTCTTAAATTTTTCTTCAGAGTTTTATTTTATTTATTTAATAATAAAAATTATTCGCGATTTACATTACCATTGGTGGCGCCACACGCAACAATAACATGGCTGTGTTTGGACGTATATATCAAAATTCGAAGTCATTTATGTTGAAAGTTTGCAAAAGTTTTTATGTATTGTTAAATTTATTGTAATATATTACCTATATTTATAATATATTTTTATTTTCATTTAATACGTCCCTTATGGAGAGTTTACACATGCACGTATATACTGTTGCCAGTTCGTATCCGATATCACTGTTGGACAGACAGGCGCCAAGATATAATATATAACTTCAGTAGAATTCAAAAAAATTTTGAACATTTTATTACAATGACAACAAAAACAACTCGCAAAAACAAATAAATATAACTAAAATTCCAATACAATTCTAAACTAGACAATATTAAATGCGATTTATAACTGGCGTATGAATGAGTTTACACGGATAAATTGAATTATCAAATACCGTAAAAGAGGCCTTCTACAACGAAATAGAATCACTATGTGACACAGTCCCCAAACACGACCTACTAATTATACTAGGTGATTTCAACGCGAAGATAGGCAAGGAGGAAAGTATAGCACATGTGGCAGGCAAACACACGATACATGAAAGAACAAACAAAAACGGAGACAAAATGTGTAACCTGGCAGAGGCAACAAACACAATGATAGTTAGCACAATGTTTAAACATCGAAAACTACACAAAATCACTTGGAAATGGCCAGGAGGGGAATTGGAAGACGGTAATCAGATAGATCACGTTATGATAACAAAAAAACATAAAACCAAGATAACAGACGTAAGAACACACAGAGGCGCCAATGCCGAATCGGACCATTTCCTGGTAATCACAAGTATAAAGAACGAACCAACAAAATATGTCCCAAATAGACCCAAAAAAAATGTATTAGCTACGGAAAAATTGAATGACCCAGCAATAAGAAAACGATACACAGAAAGAATTGAGTCAGAGCCGACACAAATGACCGAACACACAAATGTAGACCAAAAACTAGAAAACATCATAACTAGTATACATACAAGCGCAGTAGAAACGGTCGGATATAGAAAACTAGTAAAAAACAATGAGTGGTATGATGATGCATGCAGAATAAAATCCAGTCAAAAACGAGAAAACAGACTACAATGGTTAAAAACCAGTGAACAACATGACCTAAACGTGTATAAAGAAAGCATAAGAGAAGCAAACAAACTATTCAAACAAAAGAAAAACGACTGGTATTCAGAAAGAATGGATGAGATTGAAAAAAGTAATAGACCAAACAACGCGAAAACATTCTATCAACTACTAAAAAGACAAAAAAAGAAATACAATTCAAAGCCAAGGAGTATAACTAACGAAGAGGGAGAACTAGAATACGACACAGAAAAGATAAAACAAATATGGAGAAGCTACTTCCAGAAGTTATTAAACACGGAACAAGACCAGGAGGAGGAAAGTAACGACGAGAGTGCCTACGACGACCAAGATATAGAGCCGCCCTCGAGTGAAGAAATAAAAACAACAATACAAAAAATGAAAAACGGCAAAGCTCCAGGAAGAGATGACATATGTACAGAATTTATAAAATACGGAGGCAGTGAAGTACACAACAAACTGAGTCAGCTGATAACACAGGTGTGGAATGAAGAGAAAATGCCCAGAGGATGGTGTGAAGGCGTAATAATTCCTCTAAAAAAGAAAGGCTCCGATGTAATTTGCAAAAACTATCATGGTATAACGCTTCTGAATTCAACATACAAGATACTCTCTACGCTGATACTTAAAAGATTAAAAAAATATATGGAAAAAATAATAGGCCCTTATCAGTTTGGGTTTATAGAGGGAAAGTCTACTGTAGATGCGATACACATTGTGAAACAAACCATGGAAAAAATGAAAGAACATAATATGGAACTGCACATGATATTTGTAGACTTTCAACAGGCATTCGATAAGGTGATAAGAAAAGAACTATATAAGGCGATGAGAAGGAAGAAAATACCCCACAAGCTGATCAGACTGATAGAGATGACGATGGAATTTGCAGAGGCTTATGTCAGAACGGAAGAAGGAGAAACTGAAAGTTTCAGTATGAACAGTGGCGTAAGACAAGGAGACGCCCTGTCAGCGGCACTCTTCAACATAGTACTGTAGGAAGCCCTGAACGATATGGAGACTGAGGAATTAATAATAACAAAAGATGTCCAAATGATCGCAAAATTAGCTGAAGCATTCAAAAAACTAAGAGAAGCCGCAAGAAGGATGGGTCTACTGATTAACAAAGAAAAAACCAAGTACATGAGAACCAATAACAACGGAAACAAACACAAAAAGAATACGGTGTCCATGGATGGCCTAACTTTGGAGGAGGTACACAATTTCAACTACTTGGGGATGAATTTAGACAGCAACTGCAGTAGAGAGGAAGAAATGAGGATAAGGCTACAGAATGGCAATAGAGCTTTCCACCTAAACAAAAAAATGCTCAGAGATAAAAAACTAAAAAAGGAGACAAAAATGAAAATATACAGGTCCCTGATCAGACCAGTGGTGACCTATGCGGCGGAAACAGTGTGTTTTTCGCAACGCGAGGAGGAATCCCTGAGAGTTTTTGAAAGGAAGGTGTTACGCGTAATACTAGGACCCAAAAGAGATGCAAATGATGAACCTAGGCCCCTAATGAACCACGAAATCATAAGAGAAAACAAGGGTGAGGATGTGGTAAAATACATGAAGTCTATGAGAATTAGATGGTTGGGGCACATCATGAGGAAGAGCGAAAAAGACATATTGAAAAGGATAACAATGTGGAAGGCTGCGGAAGAGAGGAAGGCCTAGAATTAGATGGAAGGATCAGGTGATGAATGACTTAACATTGATGGGAATAAACGGATGGAAAGAGAAGTCGGAGGACAGACAGAAATGGAGGGATATTGCCAGGACAGCTGTGACCCACGCAAAATTGTGATAAACAAAACTTGAAATGTAGATAATTAACATAATATGTAATAATGAGGACTGATCCACCTCAAAATATTGGATCTGTAAATCCGGAAGGATAGCGATATTCTTTTGAATGTAGAGCTAATAATAAATAAACTGGCGTATGAATGAGTTTACACGGATAAATTGAATTATCACGTCAGCATAAAAAATATAAATATGCATTTCCATGCATGGAAAAATTGTTAGCAACATACTAACTTTTTGATGCACGGATATGATGAATACGTTATAATGTTGAATAGTTTAAAATTGATTTGTAATTTTAAAATTTTAGTTGTATTTATTTTGTTTTTGTGTCATTGTACTAAAATGTCCAAATTTTTTTTGGAAGCTTTCGAAGAATGTTTCCTGCTTTGTAGGATGTTTATTCTAAATACTAAAAATAGAGATGCCAAAGAAGAATGTTTGTTGTTTCCAAATTGCAAGAAAAATTAATATTTAAGGATGTAATTCTACTGAAGTTATATGTTATATCTTGGCGCCTGTCTGTCCAAAGGTGATATTGGATACGAACACTGTTATCGTTTGCTTAATGTAAATTGCGAATTCTGATAGGCGCTACAGTTGTGTTCAAATATTTGCTTGAATTATTGTTTTTACAACTTTTGCGGGTCGCAAAGCCTATAAAATTAACTTTGAAAAGGGCGAAGATTACCTACCACTACCCAAAGAATTTTTGAGACGTAATAGATCGTAGTAATTATTTGTAATATACACGGACAACTTTAAACTTGCATTTGTCATTTATTTAATTGTGATTGGGGCATTTATAAGCATTTTGCTTGGCTCCTCCAACGAAGTAAGACCTAAAAAAAATTCTTTCAAAATCAAAAACGACACTGGAACAAAGATTTAATCTGATAACAAAAAAAATCACATTGCATATAATATTGTGAATTCCATTCAACCTGGTACAGACTCAGCTTAATCTGCATTAAATAAAGAGGTCAAAGAACATCTCGAATACGTAACGTAAACAAATGTTAGAAAGATTATAATTAAATATCAACTGACCTTCCCTAGCGTTTTAGCCCTCAATTAGCTTACGCAATCTAATTTTACAGGAGTTACTTGCAACTTTTTAAGAACTGTGTCTACCGCTAATGGGAAATATACGGTTCGAATCCGGGCAGAGTAAATATTTTCTTCTGCCTGTCTCTCCTCGGAAAGCAATGGAAAACCACCGAGATAATCTGGTACGGGTGCCCTTTTTACCTCCCCACGTTAAACAAGTAGGTCCTCTTTATATGGGAAAATAATTCGGACTCGCATGCATAGAAGGGATGGGTCAGGGATGCTTCTGCCAAAAAAAGCATAACGACTTCAGAAGAAGCAACTGCAAGAGAAGTTGAGATACGACACACTTGGTAATCTTGAGATCAGACGTTTTCTTCAAATTCCCAAAAAACACTTCCCGATTGCACTGGTAAAGGTGACTTTGACAGATAATTATTAACGTACCAAAGATACAGTGTTCTCCACATATAATTTAAAAATTAACCATTTTGACAACTTGGTGTTTGATTCATTGTTGTTTTTGAATTATATTGTTTTGTGATAAAAAAAATTTTATTTGAATGAGATGGATACCCGCTTATAATGGACTGATTTCTTTGATCTCTTGAAGTCTTCAGTGCAGCAACCGTCAATTACCTCATCATCTATTAACATTCAATTAATGGAAATAGCTGATTTATGCATGGATGAACCCTTTTTATAAGCCTTGTAAACGGATTCCACTATATACAGTCAACTCTCTCTTTGCGGACACCCCTATTAAACGGACACTTTTTAGGGAGCCAACAAAATGTATGGGGATTTGCTAATAAAACTTCCCTTTTTGTGTTCCCTTTAGTGGACATGGACACTAAATTTTGCCGTTTAAGAGCGTTAAACCTCTCTTATGCGGACAGTTTTTGTGGTGTAGTGTTTCAAATTTTACTGCTCAATAGATTTATTTGTTTATTAACACATATTATACCAAGTTCTAAAAATAATTAGTAATTCATACTTTTATACCTGTGACTGAAAGATTACATATTGATTACTTGCACTTACTAATTAATTCTAGGCTGAGCAACAATTCAATTTCTTCACAAAACATTAAGAAATTATTACTGTTTAGTTCAATTAAAATTTAAATATGACTTCTTTTATTTTTTAATTGCAGTGTACCAAAGGTACTTGGCGTAATCGTGAATACTACAGAGATAATATAAATTATTTAACAAATTTCTCTTGAGCGGACACATTTTTTTAAGACACATTAAGAGTACATAAATATAAGAGTAAAAGTTTTCCTTTTCAAAAGTACTGTTGATGGAGATAAACTATAAAAATGATGGCATTTGATTGATAAAATCACAAATTCAAATGTTTCAGAATTTAGTAATTTTGATTAGGTCTTTGCTAATAGCGTTAACAATTGTGTGGCTGGTTTGTGCACACGTCTTCCAGATTAATCAAAATTTGCCACACAACTAATTCAGTTTGGGCGAAAGATCACCGTTTTGATAAATGCGATACTAACGTTAGAAATCGCCATACACACGTATTTTAATCAAAAAACTAATTTGTTGCTATTGGGGGAGGTCTAAAAATTTGGTAAGGAATTCTTTTACAAAAATTCTTTACAACTTCTCGAAACAGGTAATGGTTGTTAATTTCCCAATTTTCAAGTCTGCAATCCGCAAAAGAAATAATTCAAGAGTATATCCATCAATATTTTCATATTTTAATAAAAAAGCACATTTAAATTTGTACTTTATTTGTTACCTGTGGCAACCCGGATTAGTATACTTTTTCTCATCTAAGTTTATTTTTAGTGTTTGAAATTATATTGAAGGTATGCGAAGGGGAATCTTTCAAAGAGGCGTTTGAAAGTGTTCTACCAAAACGAATAAACATGGAGCCAAATGAGGAAATGTCAGATTAAACAAAAAATCAAATAGTTTCACTATTTTTTATTGGATATTGTAAAATATTGATATTTTTATTCAATGACAAATGCAGATTGTTACATGTAAATACTTACATTAATTTAAATACAACACATTATGTACATGCAAATATTGGACAATAATGTACAAAATGTTAAAATGTGACAGAGTTTTTGTATTTATTAGTTTAATTATAAAAACGGTTTAAAACTAGGCACAAGCAAGTCCTTAAAATTAAAAATTGTATGCCCACATGGTCTCCAAGTGAAACGATTTCCCCAACAGAAAAATCAATTTTCTCTTAAACACCCAAGTGATACATTAAAAAGGTGCACCTACGTCTAACACATATGCTAATTTTTACTATTATACTGCATCTATAAATCACAATTTTGAAATTTTTCACTTGGGCGACCCAAAGCTTTTTGGTTATCAATCATTAGGAACTCTACACATTTTCTATAATTCAAACAAATTCAATTGTCGACGATTTCATTAATTGACAAACGTTAAATTGATTAATTTCACTTACTGCAATTCAATTCAACCAATTGAGCTTTTATTTGATAAACTGATGATTAAATAATTAAAAATACTGTTCAGGTGCGTCTCCAGGATTTTTTAACCATTCCTTACAATCAGTTGAGTTAATCCCAAAAATTATTTTTTATTTGCATGGACTGATATGACCAAGTAGGTAGGTAAGGGAAAACCACTCAAAAGTATTTCTAGTCTTGAGCTTAATACTTTTGAGTGATCTATTTTTGATATAATTTAAATATTTCTTCCCTTACCATTTCCTTCCCTTTTCTTTTCAAATTGAAACTTTACAAGTCGCTTGTTTCACACATACTTTACAATATTTTAATAATGTCAACATTTCAAGTGTGTAACATTTTTACAATGGAAAAAATAATATTCAATCATGATCTCACCCTTTATGTACATAAAACAGAAAAATATAATTTTATACCCCTTTTTTTAATTATATACTGAGCGCGAGGGCTGTAACTGTTAAAAAAATAATAGCAAAACAGTTATAAAAATTAATTAGTCATTCTTGATAATTACAAAAATATTATATGATTGTTAATTTACACCCAAAAACGTCATTAACCAATATTATTGAATATAAAACAATCGAGCAATCCAACGCAAATATGAAAAATCAACTTAAAATGGTAAATCTAATTAATAAAATAAATACCTTGTTTAGGTAACATAAAAAAATATCACAAAACTAAGCACTCATTTAAAATATGTATAAATTAATTTACTTCTGAGTTGGTGTACCACCCAACTCATTGTAATCTATAATTTCGAATTCGCTGTCACTATTTGTTTCTTTTGATTTGATTGTGTTGGTGGGAATTTGTGGAATTTGCGGCAAATAATTGTCTTCATCTGATGAACTCTCGTTTTCGAAATGAGAGGGTATAAAATTGATATTTTTGTGTTCAAAATCGGAGCTCGAGTCTGTAGAAGAGTCGCTCTTAGGTATAAGTTCCAACAGTTTAGATTCTGTAAGTTCTTCTGTATTACCATCAACTTCTGAATAAGATGGCATTACTATTAATTCGTTTTCAAGTATACTGCTAATTGAATCTGAAATTTTATTAACTGAAATTATTAGGAAATTTCAAAACACGGTATTATTTTCTTATACAAGAATCACAATATTTAAACCAATTTTAATTTTTTGACTGATTAAACACTGAGCTTTTATTATTTGTTTGAGGTTTAAACAGTTTCTTCAATACATGAGCATATTTTTACTATTACAAATTGTCTGAAGATGTCACAATGTGACGAAAACGTTTGGGGAATTATATTTACAGTGTAATTTACTTACGAAAATTTGGGCTTTTTAGTTCTGAAAAGTGTGTTGTGAATTTTTTAAGTTATTCTAAAAATACAGATATGGTCAATATAAATTTTCAATACATTAACCACGAATCCATCGATTTTAAGAAAATGTAAATTTTTTAGTTTAGATATTGAGGGAAAGTGTAAAAACAATATTGATTTAATTTTAGGTTTCACCCTCTCGCCACTAGCTACCCCTACTTTGAAATTTCAAATAGCACCCCTATACATCACTTTCATCTGCATGTGTTGGACTTGCTGTCCTTTACTTCACTCTTGGTCTCTCCATCTGTTTCTAGGTTGACCCACATTTCTCCTGTCTCTAGGATTATACTTGGGAGTTAAAAAAATATTTATGACCGTAACTCATAAACAAATATACTGTTATGATAGATGAAGATTTTTTCACCTTTAAAATGATCATTGTATCACAAGGCTCTCTGAAATTTCGAAGTAGGTGCAGCAGATGGTGAGGAGTGAAACCTAAAATTTAATCAATGCTGTTTTTAAATATGATTATCTAAATTGACTAGTATTTTTAAAAATCAAGTTTACTTAAAATTGATAATTATTGAAACTGGTTAGTTTTTCAATGAATCCACTGTATAATATTATTATAGCCTAGAATGACTTAGCCTTTATACAATAAATAAAATTATGAAAATGCGTCAAAATTGTGCATTCGTAGAAATTCTAAAATTATCAACATTTATTATAATAATTATGGTTCGCCGTAAACTGATAATTTCAGAATAATATTATAGTTAGTATGAGATGCACACTGTGTAGAAACATATCTACTTTGTAGATTACAATGACCTATTTCTCTATAATTCTGAAATTAGAATAATTATATTTATTTCTTTGGTTATATTTAATTTTAAAGTTATACATACACAGTGGCGAAGTCAGGGTTTTTTTGACCTGGAATGATGAAATCCTCATAAAATACAGAGAAGGCCGTTCACTCAAAAAGAAAATGGGCCACTCAAATTATGAATTAGATAATGATAGAAATTCTCTTTCTATCAAATCGTCGCTATCAAAACGTAAAGGCGTATCTCATTTTTTATCAAAAATGAGTTATATATGCCATTACTTGCTGGACAATGATCTCCGTGATGTGACAAAAAGGCACATCTCGATTATGCACCGTTTGCATTTTATAGCCAAAATAAGTTCCAGGCCGATCTCAAATAAACGCTAAAAAGCCAATCACAGTTTGAAATATTAGAAATGATTATCAATATTGTTAGCAATAACTGTGTAAAAAGAAATACGATATATTCAATAGTATTTTAGTTATGAAGAAAATAAGAACGGTAATACTTTTCTTTATTTCGCTCTCCTGTAAAGTGAGGAAAATCGAGATACGCCTTTACGTTTTGATAGCGACGAAATAATCATGAGGGAATTCCCGATTAATTAACAAGCTTCAACCTTAAGTCTTAAATGCTTTTAAGCTTAAATTTTACTAAACCAGTCAATGAAAACATTTTCAAGGCGAGGATAAAATAAAATCGTTGATTTCTTTGTTTAGTTTAGTCAAACTTCAAGTTTAAAAGCTTTTAAAAGATAAAGGAATGATCAGAATCGACGTATTAATTTGTAATTAAAACATTATCATTTATCAGTGCAAAAATTCTATATTGAAAAATTAGTTGTTATTGTGCACAACTCGTTTTAGGCGGGATCTTGCCGAATTATTTCGTTAATCACCCTGGAGTTCATTGTACAATTTCTTAGACATAATATTGAATCTCTCACATTTTTAAAATAAAAAAGATGTGAATAATATAAAAGATTTTTTACAATGGTGTAAAAAATCCTATTTCCACTAATTAATGCATAGTTTACCATTTATTCATAAATTTTTATTTTTTCTCTTTTGACCTTGACGTGTTATTAGGTAATTGGCCGGACGTATGTAAATATGAAACCAATATTCTCAAATCTACAGGATTTTGATGTTCATGAGAGGGCCCAGCTAAGAAATTTCTTGAAGTCCGTGATTTTAACCCAGACTGTTCTTTTGTAACTTAACAAGCTATCACATCAAGTCAATGCTGTGATTAATTGAAACAATGAACTGGTAAAGATACTTGCAGAAATGTCATCAACTTTTCCTTATTTGCAGGAAGTAAAATACTCATCACTTATTCCAAAATGTTGTGTTGTTAACCTTTAAATGTCCAAACATCAATTTTTTAAACAATTATTTGCTACCGTATAATAATCTAATCATAATCATAGTTCATCATCATATTATAAGAAAACCTTGACTTTTTTCACTGAGGTACCATAAAAATTTATGAAATCATCATCTCTTTCACAGGTACAAAAAAATGTCCAATGTTATAATCTGATTAAAGTAAGCCAATATTAATTAATACCAAAGTAGAAATCTGCTTGTTAATTGTAGAGCAAGATTTAAAAAACTAATTTGCAATTGAAATTAAAAAAAAAAAGAAATCTTTTAAGTTTCCTTCAGAGGGGTCAGTGGTCTTAAAGGTGATTCATATTATTTAAAAAATATATAAATAAGTTACTATTTTGAGTATTTCTTCCAAGTTATTGCCACTACAAAATTGAACTTATTTTTTACAGAACCACAGCACATCAAAGAAGAGTCATGGTACTTTAGTTTTTTTTGTTATGAAAATAATGGGATTATTCGTACTATCAGTTCAATAAGAAAATAAACAGCATCATAATATAGATCATCAAAATTGTGATATTTTTGAGTTGCGTTTTTAAATAATTCTGTAACAATAATTTAAGTGTAATGATATAATTTTAGTTCAATTACCATAACTATCTGGACACAATATAAAATCATCTAAATTTATGTTGATAATTTGCCAATTTCAACGTCACATTTATATAGATTAATTAATTTAAAAAAATGTATGTCAGAAAATGTGCTCAAGCATTCAGTTTTGAATTTATTCATCATGTGACCATAATATGATAATTTTTTACTTTGTTTACTTATTGCTTAAAATTGCATGGTAAGATCAAGGTCAATCGTTAAGCGGAACCTTTGTAGGATAAGTTATAGAAGAAAAAATGGTGACAGATATTTTTTATCATATATTATAAACTCATTAAAATTTTGTCGTCACGAATAAGCAAATATTTAGAAAAATGTTTCAGCTTATCTTGTAGGATTGTGGGCTATCACATAAAAACAAATTATTTTGTAGCAATACCTGTGGTAGGATCGGCATCTATGGTTTCGATATCATAATGGTCACATTCTTCAAAATCATCAAATAGCAAATCAGATTCGTCGAGTACGCCTAAAATAAAAGGGGTAATTTCGCTGGTACTACTTGCAAATGAGACAATTTACCTTCATACATCATATTTTCAAAAATCTTGTCGAGAAATTTAGGACTTTTTAACGATATTAAAGGTCCAGCAAACATCGACATGATTACCAAATATAGTAATTGTAGTCCTGTTAGATAGCGAGATATGAAGGATAAAAAAATGAATAATCCAGACATCATAATACAAAACTAAAAGAGATTCAATTTAGTGTTTACAAAAGGTACAACCAAGAATAGCAAGCCTACCGCTGCTGGATTTTCTCGTCTCAACTTCTGTAAATATAAAATTCGCGATTTAATAAAAACGGATATCTTCTCTCCAGAATTAGAATAGGGTCCCGGTGCACTTTTAACATTACCATTTTCAACATAAAGGTGACACAGTATAAAACACAGCATGGAAGAGCAAAATAAGGTGTAGAGCTGTATTTCGAGAACGGAGATTGCCCTAAAAGATGAAAAAAATGAAATTACGCCACAATTAAAAATAATAATTGAAATGCAAACCAGAAAAGAAACTGCACGACGAGAAGAACAGTAAGGGTCAAATCGACGTCTTGCCATGTTACAATTCTATGAATTGAATTAAAATACGAATCTAATTTAGTTACAGGAGATTCCTCCTCATGATTCGATATGAAACGACGAATGCATCTGTTAAATGTATTTTTCATTAACTCCATTTTAAAAAAATGTAATTCTATTGTTTACAAAATACGCATTACACTATTATAGTCGTTTTACACTCCCCCACACGCACAAACACGGATAAATATAAAAGCACCTATTATTATTGTTATTTATTATTCAGGTCGTACTGAAAATTTCACGTTTCTATTAAAAACAATTTATCAAAATCACTAACCAAAATTTATCTATGTGCAAAAACGTTTAACCGTTTAACTACAACGAAATGGCGAAATAAGAACCCATTTTCGATTTCGAACCATACCAAGTTTAAATCCGCACTCGGTTATTTTCGGATGTCACATGGCACTTCGGACGTAATTTCATAATTTTTGCGTATTATCAAAATATTTTAATTTCTAATTTATTTATCAATGAAATGTTATTAAATTAATAATAAACATAACCTCATATTGAAACGTCACTGAATATTGTTATTGTTTGTTAATCAAGGCTATCAAGGGCAAATTTAATGTCATTCGTCGTTGCAGTATCACTGTTTTTTATGAATCATGGTCATTTCCATGTTTTATTTTAAAATTTAATTAACAATTGATTGTAATATCTTTTTTTAATTAACGGGTAAAATTGAACGAAGAGCAAATTAATATTTTCATGTGTTAGGTAAGTTTGGCGAGTACAACATTTATACTGTTGTATAATAATTATTAATTAGCAAGTCTTAATTAGTTAATGGTCGCAAATATTTTTTGCACATCAGAGCAATCAGAGGCGCAGCATAGATTTTTACATTTCTTATCATAGGCGGAGCTAGGGGGCGGTTGAGGGTGCTCAGGGCTCAGCACCCCCATAAATGTATGTTTTATGTGTATACTCGAAGTGAGATTTTGAGCACTTCAAAATATGAGATAACTCTGCCTATTCAGGTAATAAAGGGTGACGTAAAATTTCAATGTGCGGTAGGTGATCGTTTTAGCGTGAAGTTTTGAATAAAGGAGTAGGCGGGCAGACTGAGAAAAAAAATGAAAATCATTGTTTTGAATGTGACCGTTTCTAATACAACATGTCCGGTTCTGCTGCAGCCACAGGATGCGGCCGCACCATGTTGCAACCGAGCGGAAAGGTCGTAAAATCAGATTGCCAACAAAAAATACCTATATTTAAATCTGTGGTCTCATGCACAGTGCAGTGGCGCGGTAGCGTTGCATTTCGTATTTAAGTGGAATTAATACGTACTTATACCTGATAAAATGTGTCTGATAATAATTGAGGCAATGAGAACAAAAACGGACTAACCCACATTTTTCTATTTTCTCGTTTATGGTATTGGATTATCGTACATTTTGGCAATATAAATATATACAGTAGAACCTCGATTATCCGGACCAGCCGGGACCGAGCCTTCGCCGGATAATCGAAAACACGGATAATCCAAAGACCTCATTTTTATTTTTTTAATAATTTATCAGACAAATACATGTGTAAACATTACGTTTACGCTTTTCATTAGCACCGGTACGCAGCATTTTGTGCGTCTGTTTACGTTTAACTAACGAGTAACGAGTCGGTCGGCAATTGGCGAAAATAATAAGTAAACACATAAACGGGGGATTTCCCGAGCCGAACTTGGGTATTCCCCGAGACGAACGCCTGCACGGTGCATTCAGCGTTCATGCGCCAACCTCTGGCCGTCAGCCACGGATAATCCGCGCACGGATGAAATTTTAAAATGCCGCACGGAAAATCCGCCGCCCGGATAATGCGTGCACGGATAATCGGGGTTCTACTGTATAGACAAAGTGTTATCTTCCTCAATGGTAACGAGTGACTATCCCACATTTATAATTATAGTTCACGTTCACCTATCGCGTTCATATCAACAATAGTGCGATGGGAACCATTGATTATAAGAAGAAACATCAGTGAGATTTTTTATCAAGCCTCATAATTGTGTTAATTAAGCATTTCCAACTACGTCACAGTGGGCGTGACAGTGACGCCATTCGAACAGCTGATTCTTGGCAACCATTCTCGACTAGTTCATTAGCGTGCTAATCAAGTTTGTGATAACTGTGTTTTCAGTTATCAGTCAATGGTAATGATAGTATTGTTGAAAACAAGGTTAATTTTAATTTTTGAAATGAAAATTGTGTTGTAAAAATGCTAACGTCAAAAGCCGCCAAGAATCAGCTGTTCGCCGCTGTCAAATATGGCTGTTCGTGACGTCACATGGAAATACCTAATTGTAAGGAAGATGCTATAGTGCTTCTTGTACTCCTGAGTGCGGTTCCAGACCATCCTGTATAATATCATCCTTTCCTCTGTTGGTCTATGTACGGATATTTTTCTAAATTCTGAAGAAGAAGAAAATATAATATATACCCTTGTCTCTTTTATAGTATGTCCTGAAGATGGATTTGTAATAAAATCCGAAAGTAGTCGATCCTAAGATTTATTTTATTTAATGCAAGAAGATATCCACCTCCAAATTTCTTTCTAAGGAAATATATTATCTTCTAAACGTCGATCGATAAAAAAGTTGTTTTTAATTGGTCCATAATTCCCCACTGATTTATTGAACACATTATATATAGTTTTGCTGGATAGTGCCTACTTACTAATCAGTGCTTGTGTTCAATACTTCCACTCTAAACTGAACGCAACAGTGAATTAAAAAGTTTAGTCCGCTGTAGTTAATTAATTATACATAATTGTTTAATTCTGTTTGACGTATGTACATCAATTATTTATCTAATGCAAATCATGTATTTAACATTTTGAATTATCGTAGCTATTACTTTATTATTTATTCCGTGATGGAAGCACTGCAGTCGATATTAAGTAAATATACACTTTTGTAATTAAACTTGCATCGTTAAATCATTATGAATTACAAAAAATTAATATCTTTATCAAGTTCATAAATATATGTTTTGAAATACAACTTAAAAATTTTCTTTATTTTCAAATGTAAAAGCTTCTGATGAATTCTTTCCGTTTAGCGGGATGTGTCTGATATTAACACTTTCCTGCCTAAAGGGTTCAAAACGTTCTTGCAAAAACGCATATATTATGTCTCATGTGTATGGATCATTTTTAAATATATGATTTTTAACTATTGAGAATTAAATTATACTAAATTAAACTTCAAAAATAAATAGTTTAGGAACTACTATTTTATTTTTAAGTCTAATTTATTATATTATTAAGAAACATTAAATCGTATATGAATAATATGAATCATGTAGTTATACTCAAAATTTTGAAGTAAATACTCTCGAGTTGTGTATGTTATTTTTATATAAAAAATAACTAATAAAATAAGACTATGTGCCATGATAAATTGTACATTGAGTACATACTCACACTGAGCATCCATTCTTATAGAACTTGATAGTATTTACTTCAAAATTTTGAGTGTAAACTACGTACATGCTCCGTATCCTGCCTTCCTCCTCGGCCCTTTTACCCTAATAAGGGCTTTTTGACCCATCTCTTTCTATGCATATGATGTGCGTTAGATTTGTTTTCACATAACCACGGAAAGTGTATAATACATTTCATTTCGAGATGGACTTTGTTGGCAGATTCTTCGGTGTTTGTCATTGCTTGCCGAGGAGAGACGAGACGGTCAGAATAGAATAAAGTTCTTACCCTACGCGCATTTAAACCGAGCGTTTTGCATTAGTAGTACATGCATTTAACTGCCAAAGCTATTGGCAGTTAAAAAAACACACGTGTATTTTTTCGCAGTTAAAAATTATTTTAATAAGAAAACTTATTTTTTCAAAATCACAAAACTACCCCTACCCATTCTCTACACAATACGATTTTTGTACGACTGTCCAATCAAATGGTAATTTTGTAGGATCTGTTCATTTGTCTTATAAATAAATAGTCCGGTCAAATTAGACCAAAAAATAGGAGTGAGGTTGCAATAATTCGCAGCCAGCTGAAAATTGGTAGGATTGTTCAAAACACCATCATAAATGAAATCTAAAAAGTCCTCATCGATCCGACACCTGGAAAAAAATTTATTCGGGGTCAAAGGTCACTAAAACGGGTTTTTCGCGATTTTCAGCAAAACGGTAAGTTTTATCATAAAATTATCTCATTCAAAAATTGTAGATCAGATAATTATCTATAAAAAATGTCTAAATACTTTTTTTCCTAAGAGCCACCGTTTTTGAGATATAACGATTCGAAAAGTTGAAAGAGTTGTAATCGTCATAATATGGGGTCCGTTACTTTGGCGCCCCCCGGATAATATTTTTACACCAAAAGCAAGCACTGGGATCCTTAGAGCTAGCACCCAAATATGAAAGCTAGCACCATTACAGTATTTTCACAAATCGACTTTGAAACCGGGGGGGCCAAAGTAACGCTAGCCCGCCCCCCCGGTTAATATTTTAACCCATAAACCTAGCACTGGGATACTTAGAGCTAGCACCAGCTAGCACCCAAATATGAAAGCTGGCACCATTATAGTTTTTCCACAAATTCATTTTATTTATTTGCACCTAAATGACGATTATAACTCTTAGTCCGGTCAATTTAAACATCCGAGGTTGCAATAATTCGCAGCCAGCTGAAAATTGGTAGGATTGTTCAAAACACCATCATAAATGAAATCTAAAAAGTCCTCATCGATCCGACACCTGGAAAAAAATTTATTCGGGGTCAAAGGTCACTAAAACGGGGTTTTCGCGATATTCAGCAAAACGGTAAGTTTTATCATAAAATTATCCCATTCAAAAATTGTAGATCAGATAATTATCTATAAAAAATGTCTAAATACTTTTTTTCCTAAGAGCCACCGTTTTTGAGATATAACGATTCGAAAAGTTGAAATCGCCATTTAGGTGCAAATAAATAAAATGAATTTGTGGAAAAACTATAATGGTGCCAACTTTCATATTTGGGTGCTAGCTCTAAGGATCCGAGTGCTAGGTTTATGGGTAAAAATATTAACCGGGGGGGCTAGCGTTACTTTGGCCCCCCCGGTTTTAAAGTCGATTTGTGAAAAAACTGTAATGGTGCTAGCTTTCATATTTGGGTGCTAGCTCTAAGGATCCCAGTGCTTGCTTTTGGTGTAAAAATATTAACCGGGGGGGGCCAAAGTAACGGACCCCATATTATGACGATTACAACTCTTTCAACTTTTCGAATCGTTATATCTCAAAAACGGTGGCTCTTAGGAAAAAAAGTATTTAGACATTTTTTGTAGATAATTATCTGATCTACAATTTTTGAATGAGATAATTTTATGATAAAATTTACCGTTTTGCTGAAAATCGCGAAAAACCCGTTTTAGTGACCTTTGACCCCGAATAAATTTTTTTCCAGGTGTCGGATCGATGAGGACTTTTTAGATTTCATTTATGATGGTGTTTTGAACAATCCTACCAATTTTCAGCTGGCTGCGAATTATTGCAACCTCGAATGTTTAAATTGACCGGACTAAAATAAAATAAATTGAAACACAGCCTTGATAGAAATTGTATCAGGTTAGGTTAGATGTAATCGTTTCAAAATACCTAGCTTTGTTTTAAAAACTAACTGTTTGTTAAAAAAACATTTCTTGCAAATTTAGAAGTGACTGAGAGATCATGATGCTTTTAGAAATTTTAGATTCATTTCTCCATGATAAGCAGCCGATACCTTGGTAGTGAAGAAAACAAAAAACTAGTTATATAAAAATTTTATTACAAGCCTGTTATCTCAAAAACAAATTGGCAGTATTTAATTATATTATTAAAAAAATTTGGTTTATTCGATGTTCTTATAAAACTAAATATACCTACATAAATATTTTAAAAACTATATATTTACTTACATATTATATTTATATAAAGGCACCGATCTACTAAGTAGTTAAGACACTTTTTAAGTACATATCTATCAAAATTATTCAAAAATTATTATTAGCAAATATAAACCTCTATAGTAATTTCTTTTTTTAAATTAAAAACCAACTTTTATTAGTGATACTGTTATAATATGTGCGATAAAATTTAACAATTTCAGTTACAGGTAACCATCGCACAACACGATTAATTGGGGACGGTGACCTAACCCTGGTCACCCCAAAAAAATTTAATATTTTCCTATAGCAAAGAGGAAGGTTTATAGAGTATACTGTAAAAATTTCACTTGCGAATGTATACATAAAATTTCGAGAAAAATCAATTTGAAACTACGTAAATTTAGCGAATTTTTCTTCGATTTTTGGGGTGTGCATTCGATAGGGAGGTTTATCCATCGCCAAAACCTACCCTTTCGGGGCGCCGCTGCGCTCCGCTCCGCTCTGCACCCCTCCAGGGCGGTTTTGACTCTGGTTACTATGCTAAACATACGAGAAGGCGCCTCCCATAAAAAAAAACCGGGATAAATGAAACCGGGAGCTTAGAGACCCTTGAAATAGTAGTAAAAACTATAGTTCCGGTATGGGGCAGTAAACTATTACGTTTCACCCCCAAAAAATCGCGTAAAAACAAAAAATAATCGATGTTACATGTACGAGAGACGAGCTGCATCTGCCGGTGCGAAATACTCTAAGTGTTAGGGTCATTATAACTGCACGGACTGTCAACAGAATGAGCGACGCGCGGGAATCTCGTTAATTTTACATGTAAATTTGCAAACTTCAAATTCGATTTACTCAAAATTTTGATAATACATTCGCAGGTTTAAATTATATTAGTAAACTATATAAACCTTCCTCTTTGCAATAGGAAATTTTCAATTTATTTGGAGTCACCAGGGTTAGGGGACCGTACCCGATTAATTTATAGCATGCAATATCGAAACTGTGTTAAGCAAAATCTAGAAGTAATACAAATCAAGAGGCATCCGTTCCGTGTTTTATTGAAACTACGTTCTAAGAGTACTCGTGCTCTATCAAAATTGCATTAAGCTTAACGTAGAAGTAATGGCAAATGTATTTTGTGTAGTATGGAAGGGGGCTTTTAATGATTAACATAATAATGAAGACCAAGTTTGTATCGTTGTTGAAGATTTTTTTGAAAATCACTGCTCCGATTTTGATGGAACTTTCACTGTTATTTTACTTAACATTTCAGGACTAATATGGGCCTATAATTAAATAAAACGATTAAGTTTTTTGGCCCTTTTGCAGACATCAGCTACACTTAATTTTTGAATTCGAGACATGTATGATACAAGATAACGCTCGGTTTGTCTATTATAATAATTATTATGATGCCGATACCGTGGCGCTAAGATAATGTGAGATTTATACAAGTCAAATAATAGTGCAATATCGAAACAATGTAATAAACAAAGAAAATTGTCGCAATATTTACTACTTATTCTATTGACACCGAATACACTTAGTACCGTGTTATACGAGGGTTACCTGTACCTATAGTTGAAGTAATAAATGAAAATGTCGAATGCAAAAAATTCAAATTACAAACGTAAAATAGAAGAAAAAAATAAATAAATAAAATATTTAAATAAGCGACAGTATCAGTAAGTCTAAATGAACAGCTGCCCGAATAACAATGCAAAAAAATGTTATAACACTTACAGAACTATCAAACTAACAAATCATTTCAACTTAATAATAATATGGCATATTAGAATTTAAGTAATTAGTCATAATTACTAAGATTTTTTACATTATAATACACTTTAATTAAGGTACAAGATTCAAACCTTGTCGTGAGGTTAAAATAAACTGCGTAAGTAGGGGAGAGAAGAGAATCTGTATTTACATTATTTATGGAAGGCTAAATTAGGAAGGGTGTGAAGTAGAAAAGTCGTTAAATTCCAGACCTACTTTAACCTTTTCCTGCATAAGTAGGATTTTTGAACGTGGATGTTGCTTGCTTATAAATTGGATTTTCACCCTACATAATAATTTTATTAATTTCTAGAACATGGTGCAACATTCAAATACTTACAGTGTCCCATTTGGCCATCATTCTTTCTTTTTCAAATTTGGCAAACTCCCTTCTGTCATGAATTGTGGTTAATAATTTCCACAGCAGTAGAATTGCTAGACCCATAAGAACTACCGCCGCTATTACCCCTAACACTATCCCTAAAAGGAAGACCTAAAAGATTGAATTTAATGGGGTTTTCATAAATTAAAAAAAGATGAATGAAAAACCTTAGCGGGACATTCTCGTTCCTTTTGTGTTTTAACATCATAATGCGTTTCATTTATTTCTTTATAGGTGAAGACATATCTACAATCTTCAGAGTCATAACCGGCACAAGGAAATATACCATTTTGTTCATCAGCTTGAACGGTATCTTCTTCTACCGGAGTAAAGTTGCTACACTTTTCAAAACATTCCTGTTTATTATAAGGACCCAATTTGTAAACTTGGCAAAGAACACAAGGTTTAAGTTTATCACAAGTTTCAGTACAATTCTAAAATTTTACGTTATAGAAATCTCGTGGTGTAATAATACAAACGCAACTTACAGGGCATCTTTCACAATATCGGCCGGTGTATTTGCCTTCTGCGGTATCATCACAATCGCAAGCACCACATTTACATGTACCGTGACCTTCACACAATTTAGCATTGTCTTTATACGGATGATAACAAGTATTTGTAGCATTAAAACATTCACAAGCTTGCCCTGTCCATGGTTCATCACACACACATTTGCCACAATCACATTTGCCATGGGAACCGCAAATTTCTCCAGCATGACGATAACAAGCAAAGCTGTCACACTGACACCATAAACCTGATATTACCTACAAATTACGCTATAATATTTGAATACCCCCAAATTTAAGCAAATTTTACTTGGTTAACATGTTCTGGTTGATTGCACACACATTGATCACACTGACAAACGCCCTTTCCAGAACATTCAACAACATCATCAGGTCTAGGTTTACAACCAGTCGTGTTTTTCTTTTCTTGGAATGCCCCTTGCTTGCATTTGCAATCTTTTCCGGTGTGAAACTCATCACATTCACATATTCCACATTTTAATTCGCCAGCAGAATTACAATATTTGATTGAATCATGTAGCTTTTCCTATGAATTAAAATAATTGTAAATCAGTAAATTGCTTTATGTTGACTAAATTCCATATTACCTCTGGCGTGCCTTCAGTTTCACAGGGACAAGAACAAAGCATACCTAAATCAATGAATAAGCTCTCAGATAAACCAACAGGATACACTTGTATCGTTTGGTTCCACTTCTTAGGGTCTTTTGGACATTCTTTAAGAAAAACTTCCAGCTTAAAATCTATCACTTGTCCAACCTTAAAAAATCATTGTTGATGAAATAAATCAAGTAAAATATATAAATTAAATTTATAAGTTTCAGCAGTAATGTTTCTGCCTTTGTTAGATGTTTTCATGTGATAAAGAAAGCTTATTAAATTAATTTTAATAAATTAAATTTACTTTAAAATCTGAACAGGTGTTGGTTTGATTTTCGATTGATGATGTGTTCAAACACTTGGAGTAATATTTAATAATTACTCCGCCAGTTGCATTATCTTTCATTTCGACTGTCGAAGATATTTCCTGAAAAAAAAAGTAAAGATAAAACGGCGCATGAAATTAACTTGGAAGACGTACGGAATATTGTTTCTCAACCAACTCGACAATGTTCGAAGAATCACTAGTCAGAGTTCCTCTTGAAGAACCTTCAATGTGTTCTTTTAGTTGGTCATAAACATCGGTTTGTTTGTTCGTAACAGCAAATATAACGTTGATTGCATTTTGTTTAACTTTTAAATTGAGTTGAGATATGCTGGGGTAGTCTTGAATTTTAGAATAGGAATATATATCGTCTTTTAAATGACATAAACCATCATTTGGTCTAATAATTCCTCCAAGCTAAAATATAATTTTTAGAAACGAATTTACTTTGAAATGAAATGTCTGTACTTTTCCATCACCAGCATAATGAAAACCGTCGTCAGTTGAGAAGACTAAAAGCTTTCTAGCTTGAGGTCTCCATCCAATCTGTTCTTTACAAACAATGGCTTGCATTATTGCATCAAATCCTCCTTCCGGGGCATCTAAATTTCCTGACACATTGGCACTTCTAACCATGTCCTGGCAATGCAATACAAAATATATTTTTATAAAATACTTGGCTTCCAGACTTAAAAAATGGACTCACTTTTAAAGAAATTGAAAATAAGTGCGAAAGCGTAAATGCACAAACCAGAGTAAAAAAATTGAATTTTAATATTTTAAGTATGGAAGCAATAATTTAAAAAATCTGTAAAAAATTAATATTACATTATTAATTGGGATAAGAAAAGTGGGATAATATAAAAGGTAGTGTTGTAAGTACATGCAAAACTTCATTAGAAAATTTGTTATGAACCACCACTTTTGGATGAGCAGCTGAAATTAATAATAAAAAAAGAGTCAAATTCACCACAACCCATTAAAAGCTGTATTAACACGCAGAACTTACTGAAAATGCAATCCAATTCTTTGATAACTTCATTGAATGGCTGAAACCGTAGGGTGAAGAACAATGCGTGCAGGGATGATCTATACTATAATAACAAACTTAACTAACACCTACATGCAGTAAATTAAATTAATTTTTTTAAAGATGAAAGTCATCATTTCTAAATGAAAAGTCTTTTCATTTTGTAGTTTAGCAATGACTTACAACCTTAATAATTACAATATCATTTATTACACGAAATTTTCAAGTCTAGGTTGGTCCACTTATTGCGAATTTCTTTATAGCGTCTTTAATAGTAAAATTTAAAAAAAAAGTGTTTACAAAAATATTTCATTGTAGACTGCGTGCAAAAGCTCAAAAGTTATACAATGCGCGAAGGGCGAAATACATACATATAAATGTTACGTGAAAACATTAGCTTGGCGCGAAAATTTAAAAAATGTGAATAAAAAAAGACGTAATTCTCGTTCTTGAAAATTAATATGAAAAAAATATCACTAGGCATGTAATTTAATAAAAAAGTTATTGTTATTTATTTTATTTTGAAAGTAAACGAAAGTAAACATGCAACGAATGTTTTCTAGTTGGGCTTTTTAGTGTTTGGACGTGTTTTCGTTAATGCGCCGATGACAGTATAACTTTTGACCTTTCGCATCTACTCTACTTGTAAGAGCCGATTGCACCAACGTCATTTAAAGATTTAACACAGATATTAATGTTACCAGGTTTTACCAAACCTCTGCAACGAAAATATTTGTCTGTTCTAGTAATTTTACAATAATGCACAAGATAGATATTTTTAAAATTTAAATTTTACCTATTAATGACGGTATGAACCCAGTGCAATTTGCACTGTACATATATGAACGAAAAGTTCTTGTAGAAACGTAGACAACTATGTTGACCAAAAACAAACTATTTTTTTACAAATACGAGTATTAACATGCCACATGCGGCTTTTGAGTAATCCTGAAAAAAATATTAGATACATGTCCAAATGTGCTGAAATTGCAACCAACAAGCAAATCTATTGATGCAGAAGGTACAACTGAGTTTTGACATTTTGGAGGGAGGTTTTTAAAATTTACACTCTGATAACTAAAAATAGCAAATTCCAACTTTGAGCTCATTTTTTAAATTTATTATAAGACCGATGATAAAGACTGATTTATGACCGAAATGCGTCACCATCAGAATCTTGCAATGACATTGTTTGGTTTTATTTAAAAATGTCAAAACTTGTTGTTTCATATTTGAATTCACCATCAATTTCCCATTCAATTTTAAATACTGTGCTAACAAGACTAACAAAACATATCATGCTATAAATTTACACGGAAACAATAGAAGAAAAGAAAAGCAACCACTAATAATTTTACCAGAATCAAAACTATTGATGACAAGCAAAAAATCCTGATTTGAGAAACAACAAAATTTAAACATATTTGCGAAAAATGGAACAAAAGTGTACAAATATGATTTGGAACGGAATAACTGATTTAGGTAGGATAGGCTGGAATATTAATAATGTGACAATATTAATAACTTACTGAAAAACGAGTGGTATCGGTATTGAGTGTCAAATGATTTCTATATCCGTATGGTGCAGTACAATTGGTACATGGCTTCACTATCCTGTCATCAATAAGTAACAAAAAATTGCATAAAAAAAATTAGGTCAACACAAAAACAACGTTACAAAGAGCCAAACATAAAGAAATGTTACTTACTTTGATGGCACAGTGCTGACGTAAGGCATAACTACTTTATCGACAAAGCTTCCAAATCCAAGTTGGAAATCTTTGGTTATATTTTGCATCGTTAATGCAAGACGGTTTCCTAACAAAGACAATTTATCTTTGTCGTCTTCCATAGATTTACTCAAGTCCATAAGAAAGTATAAATCGACAGGATAATCCTTAGCTTGTACGTATTGAACTGTGAAGCTGTATGATTCTCCTAAATAAGATGAATGAGTAACTCAAACATTATTGTTTTAAAAAACCTACGTGCTCTCAGTTCCATTCTGACTCTTTGTGGACTAACTTGTACTATATCAGATGTCGTAGTGGTTGTTGTTGATGAAGAAGAAGATGATGACGAAGAAGAGGATGATGAAGAAGACGACGACGACGATGATGATGAAGAAGAAGATGCATCTCCTGTATAAGTGGTTTGAGTATATTCTGTTTTTGAATACGTGGTGTAACCATCATCATAAGTGGTACCAACTTCGTTTTGGGCTGCTCGAGTAACTCTGTCATGATTACCTTTACTTAATGGCTTTCTTTCCACAATATTAAAAGAGTTGTGTGGGAAATATTTATAATCAGGATTACATGTTTTATGCGCTAGTTGCCCAGCAGGTTGATAACATCTTGGATGATCACCAAATGTATCAGCCTATAAAAATCGAGAATTACAAATATTTTACAACATTTTAGAACAAAAACTTACAGGTTCAGAACACCACGCACAAGAAGGCGTTTGAATACATTCAGCACATTTTGTTTTCGTTATACATATATTTGTCCCAAAAGTTTCAGACTTTATTTGATTTATACTTATAAGGACTAGTAACACATTTACAACACAAAGTATAATTGCAGAAGACATCCTGTAAAAAATAACACTTTAAAGCACAAAACGAAATACAAATGAACAACTATTATGTGGTGCATAGGAAAATAAAAGTAGCATTGAAAGTAATTAAAATGCGCCCAATTGTTGACAATATAATGTGTAATTAAGCTCGACCAATTTGAATACGTTCAAAAGTTTGCTTTGCTTAATTTAGGTTTTATGCATCGAGTTTTTATCATAATATTTATTTATTATGACAGCAATTAAAAACTTTTGCATTTAATAAATATTAAAAAGATAAATAATATTACATTCCAAAGTTAAATTAATTTATACTAATTTAAATTTATAAATAAGTTTGGATGGTAATCGTATAAAGGAAGCAAAAACATGTCTGGATTTTGTCAGTGTATCAAAATTAAACTTTTTAACTGAAGTGGATGATAAGATGTGTACTTTAAAGCAGCCCTCGACTTCTTAAGATTTTTATTTTAATTATACTTATATCGATCCCAGATTTTCTTTAGTTGAGCAATTATTTAAGATAGTCACAGCTTAAAACATTAAAAAAATTTAATTATTCTAGAAAACAAATACATATAATTTATTGTAATAGCTCCCATGAAAGTCTTCACCCCAATTTCTAGTTTTAAGTTGCAAAAGTGTACAAAAAACAGCAATTCACTGCTCTACAAAAGAAAAACGCTTTCAACATTTTCCCGCACTTAAAGCTAATAGTTAGTAGGTAGTAGCAATCGATGATCTCGTATTTTACTAAAAATAATTTCTAATTAGGAGTAACTGAACTCGAATTTATTTTTGGATTGGTAAAGCTATGCCGATTTTGTTATCAATGTTTCAAAAATATGTAATACTTAGTTGAAATATAAATTTCCTTCCCTTCGATATGTAAATTATTGGACGAATAATAATCTATCAATAATATTTATGTTTAATCATATTTTTCTGACAACTCCATAAAGATTTTTTGAGTTTAAAGTTGTAACGAAAGTAAAATATTTATTGTGTACATTTGATAAGATATTAAACGTACTCGACCTCAAGTGACCTAACAGGACAATAAACGTTTCTCACATCAGAAATCTTGAACGACAACTTTTTTGTTCATAAAACACTGACAACATTTGCTGCAAGTACTTATATCACCAATTAGCAGAAAGATCTTGTATTTGAGATGTTGTAGTAACAAGTTTTCTTCCAATAAATAAAAATTAGATTGATAATAACCGATTATTAGCAAATTATGTACATTGATTTATTCATTAAATCATATTAAGTAATTTCTTTAAAAAAAAGAACGAAAGAAGAAAAGAACCACTAAATAAAAAATTAAAAAATAAAAGCTTATTTTCTTAAAATAATCAATAAAATAAACACGATAATAATAGTTCAGAAAACCTAATGAACAAGGTTACAGCAAAGAACTGCGTCTGAGTATCAACGCAAAGACTATTTTAGTCGAGAAGCTCCCAGCCGTCTTCGCATTCGAATTGTTTGCAATTTATTGGTATTGCTGCGTGCTAACAGCTCCCAGATTAAAATAGTAATTACATTCGTTGTCTCATTCGTCTTTAAAAATAATTAACAATTTTATTTTAACCTTAGCAGTTATGTGCGTTGAATGTCAAGTACTCGCGGTTCGACTCCGGACGATGTAAGAGCTTTATTTGACCGTCTCCTATCGGAATGCAATGGCAAACCATTGAGGTATAATCTGCTTAGAAAGCATTCTAAAATGAAGTGTATTACAGTTCCCGTGGTTTCGAGACCACGTTAAACAGTAGGTTTGCATTTCCACGCACAATACATACAAGAGAAAAGGTTACCAACGTCAGAGAACGATTCGTAATGTGACATGAATTTGAATAACCAACCCGTTCACTATAATATCTTGACCGAAAAATTGGGTATGCGGAAAATTTGTATAAAGCTGGCTCCAAAAAATCTTACGAACGAACAAATGAGGTACGCAAGTCGAGAATCTGAGGCAAATAAATTTGTTAGGCAAACGGTAGTATTGGGGGCTCTTTTTATATCAGGATAATATGCGGAAACGTTATTTTTATCACCTTAATTTAGGACTACAACCCATCCGTTTAAAGTATGCAGAGGTGCGGCACCGAACGACAAATGAAATTTGCTACATTTAAATGTTAACCAATCACCGATGCTGTTCACGGCCGCACCTCTGCATACTTAAAACGGATGAACTTATGGAACCTGTATTTACTAATTTATTACAATTAGTTCTGTGAGAATAATTAGTTTTTACATCTGAGGTAGCTTGCTAGATTGATTTTCGATATTCCTGACCATGTCTTTTATTATTAGGGTTATTAGAAACTATCAAGAGAACTCACAAAACTGTTCCAAATATATCATCTGGAAATATACCCGAAGAATGGCGTATAAGCGTTACTGTACCTATATTCAAGAAGGGACCACAGAACGCCCCAAAAAACTATAGGGACATAACCCTACTGAGTAATTTAGCTAAATTATTCACAAAGATCCTCTCTCAGAAAGTGATTGATGCGACCGAAATAAATTATGAACAAGGTTTCCGTCAAAATAGATCTACCATCGACGGAATAGTTATTCATAATACGGCAACTTGTAGAGAGATCTATTGAATATGACAAGCCATTATACCTTTGTTTTGTTGATTTTACACCAGCCTTCGACAGAGTAAGACTCAACGATGTACTAATAACCCTTGGTAATAACAACACCAATAGAAAAATTGGGTACGGTCCCCTAACCCTGGTGACTCCAAATAAATTGAAAATTTCCTATTGCAAAGAGGAAGGTTTATATAGTTTACTAATATAATTTAAACATGCGAATGTATTATCAAAATTTTGAGTAAATCGAATTTGAAGTTTGCAAATTTACATGTAAAATTAAGGAGATTCCCGCGCGTCGCTCATTCTGTTGACAGTCCGTGCAGTTATAATGACCCTAACACTTAGAGTATTTCGCACCGGCAGATGCAGCTCGTCTCTCGTACATGTAACATCGATTACTTTTTTGTTTTTACGCGATTTTTTGGGGGTGAAACGTAATAGTTTACTGCCCCATACCGCAACTATACTTTTTAATGCTATTTCAAGGGTCTCTAAGCTCCCGGTTTCATTTATCCCGGTTTTTTTTGATGGGAGGCGCCTTCTCGTATGTTTAGCACAGTAACCAGAGTCAAAACCGCCCTGGAGGGGTGCAGAGCGGAACGGATTTCCGTTAAATTTACGTACTTTCAATTTGATTTTTCTTGAAATTTTATGTATACTTTCGCAAGTGAAATTTTTACAGTATACTCTATAAACCTTCCTCTTTGCTATAGGAAATTTTCAATTTTTTTGGGGTGACCAGGGTTAGGTCACCGTCCCCGAAAAATTATTAACATAATCAAAGAATTGAACATGAATACTAGAACCAGAATAAAAATCGCAGGCTCCCTTACAGAAGAGGTCCCAATTACAAATGGAATCAGACAGGGTGATAGCTTGAATCCCACACTATTCAATTTGATTATGGAACAAATAATTCGGGGTATCAGAGACACTGACATTGGCTATGAAGTAGAATCTAGATCAATGGTTCCCAAACTTTTTTTCTCGTGGACCCCCTGCTGGCACATTTCTACTGTATTCCCAAAACTCCTAAAAAATATCACCCTAAATTGGGGGTGGGGCTAAATTGGGGCTAAATTTCACAACTACGTGGACCCCCGTGTGGTCTCCTATGGACCCCTGGGGGTCCACCTGGACCACTTTGGGAACCACTGATCTAGATGGTGTGCTATGCAGATGACGTGGTCCTAACCGCCGAAAATTAACACGACCTACAGCGACTCCTGTTTCGACTCAATAATCTATCAAAAGCGTTTAATATGAAGATATCAACCCAAAAAACAAAATCTATGGTGATCGCGAAATATCCCATACGCTGCAAACTTATAAAACTGCATATTATGGTCGACGAGGAACTCATTCAGCAGGTTAGCAAATTCACCTGTGATATGCGATAGGTCGGAATTTTCTGGTTCCTCAGTGTCTTGCGCCCTGCTCTTCATTTCGTAGTCACTCGCTACCTATCCTTTGCAGATACATTGAGGAGGATCATGGTTGATATAAATATTAATCGGTTAAAATGGTTTAAAGACATACGTTAGACATATTATTGGATCTGCGGAATATTCATTAATGACATTAACAAATAAAGAATTTTGAAGACATACCAGAAGTTCTGATGGTTGTAAAGAATTACGAGAAAAAAGTATAAGAGTTTCTCTAGAAAATTTAGTGTAGTCTACTTTCAGTAACTTCACATTTTGCTCTAAAGTGCACTGAAATCGAGATATATACGAATATTCGTAAAAATATCATTCTTTACGTGGTTTTTCTTCTGTGGCGGAGAAAACCGGCGTCACTAGAGGGTGCATAATTATTACGTCGTTTTAGAGGTCCTATAATAAAGAGAATAAAATTTATTCCAGCTTGCCCCAATTTTTTTAAGCAATAAAACACTTGTCGACTGGTCTAATGTACATACTTTTATTTACAGTTAGTGCCGCTTTTCCGTACCCAGTTTCTATTTCTCTCTATTGTTTTTTTCTATCCAAATTCCGAAGAATTTGCTATTGTATGAATTTGTACGGTTGCTGGCCTTACGATCTAACCCCCATCCGGAAGGGCCTGATATCTCTCTTGATGTGACACTTCAGCTTTGATCTGTTCGACAAGGGTACCCCAGCCGACAGCTACGCTGCCGTCGACATAGACTCCGGATCATTAGAGTGCTCAAATTTATAATTAAATAGGCCAAAAAAAAATCCAAAAAAAAATTTTAAATTTCTATTACTAATTATAAAATACTAATTTATGATTTATTATATTGAATCAATATAATAAAAATTCAATGTTTTTCTCCAAGTCCTTTATTTCTTCAACAATTTGAGACGCGTTTAGAGAATTTTAAATATTCTTATCTTTGGTCGAAAAGAGGCTGTACAATAAACAGAAATAATCCAATGAAAACATCAAAATATAACATTATTATACTTATACAAATGTAATAGTACATAAATTAATCATCAAAGCATTATAATAAAATAAACTGGCATAGTGTAAATTACGAATCATCTTAGCGTTGAATCGGATTTGCGGTTAAATGGCTGCACCAAATCGGGTTTGCGCCGAAAAGGCCCAATCCCTATTATATATGGACAAAAACTATCCTAGTCAGAGTGGAGAGTATAAAAATCATTTACATATTTCCGTGGTTAGGAATCCACGTTAAGCTTTATGTCCCCTGTACTCTTCACACATTTCAATTTGGAACGAGTGCATGCAAGGGAATCGAACAATGTCGCACGACGTTAAAAAACAGAATATATTATTACCTACACATAATATTATTATATGCCTAATAATAAACTCCTATAATAACTATTATCCTATGATAATCGTTTATAAACTTGTTCCATTATTTACTTTTATTGATTAAGACTACACTGCAGCTTAGGTAGCGCACCCTCTATAATAAAAAAAGAAGGCAAAACACAACATTTCTATTGCATGTTATGCAGATCGTTAGGTGGTTAGTTATTCCTTATACCTTGGTCTCTAAATAAATATGAAGGTGACCAACCTAAATTATTAAGTAATAAAATTTAATGAACTGTACAGGCATGATGAATCAGACGTCAGATCCATTAATTAAAATCCATTTCCGGCTAGGTTGGATTCTTTTATATCGTGGGCAAGATTCCACGTTAAGCTAGAAATTTTCAAGTCAAAAATACGCATTAATACTGCTGTTTTTCACACTTTCTTTACGAAAATTTTTATTTGTAAAAAAGTATTGAATTTGTCCAGGAAGTAACTCATTGACGAGACCTCGTATAAAACGGAAATTTTTAAGAATAATTTTTAATTTAGGGCAAGAAAGGTGAAAAATCTTTAAATTAACAAATTTTATAATTATTGTTAGGTACAAAAGACATAAAAATTAGCAGATGGTGAACAGTATGAATGCGATTTTTATTGGCTTTTAAGTACGGTATTCAATAAAATAAGAAATAAAAGTACACATAAAAAAATGTACAGCTCTTATTAAGCGGAAGTGGATGGTTCCATAATATTTTTGGATCTAAATGTTATCATCCCTCTATTTTTAGATTGTGTTCTAATAATTCTCGGCACCTATTTTATTAGTCACTATCGATTGAAGAGCATTCTTATAAATAAAACGCTGCTGCTCCTACCAATATTTAATAAAAACTATTTGCAAAATTCAAGCTAATTCATCAAATAATTAATTATTTATATTTAGAAATAAATATTGGCCTATTTTTTAAATTAAATTATGGTGCGCACGCACAATTAAAAGAAACACCCACACTTTTGGGGTAATATGGTATTTTATATTAAATTTGAAAAGAAATTTAAATATTTATGGATATTTTAAAATGTCAAGTATGAAAAGTGCATTAAAAACTACCATGTTGTGTGTATAATTTATAGATATTTATCATATCTCAAATTACATCGAGAAGAATTGATAATTTTTGAAGTTTATGAAGGACTTGCAAATATAGATAAGAATATTGTTATCAGTACTAACCTTATGATTATCTATTGGCAGTTTTTTACATATAAATTAAAGCATCACTTAACAAAAACGTTCACATACACACAGGCACACCTCTCTTTTTCATAATAACCAAATAGGGTTCACCATTATACGTTTAGACATCTAGCGTATATTACGTCAACTCCATGTGGGAAGAATGTTTTCTATACTTTCGACAGATGGCAAATTTGAATTGAACGCTAAAATAACGCAAGGTAAAATCAGATTTTTGCATAATAATTGAAGAGGTGAGTAATCAGAATTAAGTTTAAATAAGAAAATGTAGCGGCTAAATCTTGAGGTAATTTTAGATAATAAGTTACAGTCAATTTATAACAGGCTAATGCTAGTAGGATTAAACCACGAAAGAGTTCGCAAATGGACCAAACTTGGTAATTAAGTGTATTATAATTAATAAATATAGAAAAGTAGGAATTAAATTTTCTGGATCTCTAAAGATCCGAAAATTTTGTTAAAAAATTAAAAATTGAGAAATTAATGAAAACATTGTACTACTTGTTTATTTGTTATCACTTACGCTGCATAAATTAAGCAAGATAACAAAAATCAAAAGGGGGTTTTTATAGAGCATGAAATTATTTTAAAAAAAGTTCCCCAGAGCACATATCTGAGATAAGTACTTTAGGTGTGGGAGCCTCTCGAAATTGTCCTCTCAATATGCGTCAACTTTGAGATGAATGCGTCAATTTTACTTAAGATTGATGGAAACAACGTAAACATGATATTAAAAATCTGAAAAAATTCATGACTTAATGGAAGACCGTAATGTAATATTTTACATATTCAAAAAATGATTTTCACCTCCAAATTAGGTTTTTATTAACACGGTAAAACTTAACACTATTATCAACATCACATTTTTTATTTCAATTATTATCAATCTCTCGAGATTGGTGGAAGAATAGTGTTGATTTTTATACTTATAGGTAGTAAAATTTCCTCAAATTTTGTTCCCTTGACATTTCTTCGTAAATTCAACCTTTCGTCAATTATGGTTAAAATGTGTTCATAATGAAAATCATTAATTAATTAATATTTATTTACAACAAATGTTATTGTTTTGCAATGCAATGTTTCAAGATTTACCTACTCCGGCAAATTTACTAATTTTGGACTGTTTGGTTGCTCAAAATAAAATATATAATAGTGAAAAGTACTTCTGGTTGACCGGAGAGCGTTCAATAAGTTCGCGGAATGGAAATGAAAAACCGGATTTTTGGTTGAAAAAATGACTTTATATTTCAGTATAATCTCCCTTAACTTCAATACACTTATTCATATACGATCTTCCAATCTATGGATCCCATCTCTGTAGTGGTTTCCGGAAGGTCTGCAAAATAGCCCTCTACGGCAGTTATTACCTCTTTGTTTGATGAAAATCGTTTTCCAAGAAAGAATTTTTTGAGATGTGAGAAGAGCCAGAAGTCAGCGGGAGCTAAATCTGGCGAATAGGCTGCTTGTTGCAACAATTCGTATTTAATTCACTGATTTTAGCGATAGTTTTTTGAGCTGTGTGAGCAGGTGCATTATTTTGATGGAATATGATTGTTTTCTTCTGTAAACCGGGTCGTTTTTCACGAATTTTTTCATTCAATTGGTCTAAAAGGTGAAAATAATAATCTGAGTTTATTGTTTTACCAGTTTGGAGGTAATCCACGAACAAAATACCATTTGCATCCCAAAAAACCGTTATAACACCTTCTTGGCCATTTTCTGGACACGAACTCGCTTCGGAGCCGAAGATCCGGGTTCACACCACTCCTTAGCCTCTTGTTTTGATTCAGTATCATGGTGGTAGACTCAAGTCTCATATATAGTGATGAAACGACGTACAAATTCCTTTTTATCTTTTCTGAAACGCTCCAGATGTTGCTGACAAAGTCCCATTCGAATGTGTTTTTGTTGAATTGTTAGCGAATGTGGCACCCATTGTGCACACAGCTTTTTGAAACTACTGTACCTAATGAAATGCCTAGAGCGTCTACAAAATGTCTCTCGGTCAATCGACGATCTTCCAAAACCATATCTTGTATTTCTGCAACGATTTCTGGTGTTGATGCAGTTTTTGGACGTCCTTCCACATGAAGGACGTGGACGGTCTTCCAACATCTGTGGATGGTCTTCATCAAGGCTTGTACGACCACTTTTAAACAAAGCAGCCCACTTACAAACCATTGTTTTTAAAGGAGCAGATTCAACTAACACATTTACCATTTCGGTATGAATTTCCATTGCCTTTTAACGGGATTATACGAACCCAGTGGACTCCAATTAAAACTCATTAATTTAAATTTTATTTTTAAATACATTTAAATATATAACATGCCCTTAGGTTTATTATAAAAATAGCAAAGCAAATATTCACTTTTAATAAACTATACGAATTACAATCTATTCTGCACAAATTGACTAGAAAAAATTACCTACTTTTTACAAAATTTATTAAAAAAATATATTAATATTAATATAGGTACTTCATATTTAAGATATTTCATATTTTTCTTAATTAAACATTAACTATGACAAACAAACTAAAATAGTACCCAATTAAATTTCAATAATAAATTTAACTTCACTTTATTTTATTTTCTTTATAGAACCGATTATTAAAATTGTAATAAATTATACTAAATTATCCTGAAAGAAAACAGTTAATAAATATACTTATTTATTTATTTAATAAAACAAAAAAATAATAATTTATAGTAATTTTTAGTCCAGGTAAATTAGAAAAAAAAGTTGCGTTGTAGTAGAACGAAAAGCTAGAAATCTGGATTTTCTTCTAACGTCTCACAACATTCAAAAGTTTAGCTTTTTAGTGGAAAATTTTCCTAATTTTCCTGAACAATAAATAAGTAGCATTGACATAATACCTAATATTATAATTACTTATTATTAACAATTACCAAAACGTTTAAAAAGTACATTTTTAAAAATACATTTTATATTATGATACAAGTAACAATTTAGATATTTATTCCACTCATTTGCTTACATAATTACATATAAATATTGTACCTTCTAGCTTCTATACTTCCATAAAAATATAATATTATTTATTTATCTTACCCAGTCGAAATCAAAACAAATTTATTATTTGAGGCGTAAATGAAGAATTTTTGAGAAATCGAGGTCTATGCCCTAATTTAAACAAAATCGAACAGAAGTAGACAAATCAAATCGAAATAACAAGCTTTCATCGCGTTACCAGTTTACTTTATTCGGTATCCCTAACAGGGCTAGAAATTCCATAGCTTTAGTTGACATGATCGATAATTATTGTATCTATTAGAATATCAGTTCCGAACAACTTCTATTCGATCGCGTGATTTCTATTCGATTTGCTTCATCTCTATTCGCTTTGAAGTTAGGGAAAATCCTGATTAAGAAGCAAAATCTTTTGGCATTTGTCGAAAATGATGTTTATTCAATTTTAACTCATCGGTGCCGACGTCTGATTATTAAAAATGTTCTTTGTGTTACTGCGTCCAGAAAGATTACGCTATAATTTGCTTTGCATTCTCTAATCGAGTTCAATTCGATATATTTTATCGGAAATGTAATATACGTTTTCGATATAATAAAATATTCATAATTTGCAATGTACAGATTCTGGTATAGGTTCAGATGTATCTATACTTAAAAAGCAGTCTTATATTATGTAACAATGTAATTATTTATTCTAATACAATCAATAAATAATAACACATTACACTGTGATTTCAAAATCACAAGAGTCAATTTTAAATACATAATATATTCCAGAGAAATTATTATTAATTTGAACAATAATTAAAACTTATAAATTATTATGCCAGTCATATTAGACTAATTTAAAGAGTTAACTCACCGATTAGTCTTCCCAGGTTGAAAAAACTGTATCGCTTTGGTTTGAGTTTCTAAATTTTCAATTAAAAATTCCCAAAAATATAGAGAATTGAGAATTACAAAGAATACTTTTCGCGATAAACCAATTTTCTGACTTTTCTTTGCGTATTTTATGAAGATTTTATATTTTAAAGCAGTTTGGTTTTTTGCTGTTTTCCGGCATTGGAATTTATTTGATAGGAATTTTATTATATTCATACTTTTGAATTTTTTTCGGACGACGAACGTAGAATTGACGTTTATTGACGCGTAAAATTATCCGCTATTCGATTAGTGCGCGATATTGGATAACTTCACGCGTCAATAAAAATTCTAAAGCCCAGTTTTTCAATCTCGGGTTATCTTTAATCAAAGGGTTATTTCCATAGAAATAAATGTTTCAAGAATGGGATCCATGGAAACAACCCTTTGGTTAAAGATAACCATAGATTGAAAAACTGGGCCTAAACTTGTCAAACGAAAATAAAAACCACAAGGACCTGTTTTGATTAGAATTTTGTCCCCTATAGTATGATATTTTTGTTTAGATAGCTGCAAAAAAGACAAAGGAAGGGCGAAATATTGGTTGCATCGCCATCGTGGTGAAAAGTATTTTTTGAAGTTTTCAGATGCTGTGTGATTTTTTTAGATTTTAAGCCAAAAAAATTTCTGGCACAACATAAAAAAAAGGCAAAATCGACAATTTTTCTGATTCGGCTATCGGAGTTTGACAGCGCATGTAAGCTAAACTATTGACTTGACGATAAATGTTAATCAAATCATTAGTACCTATAGATAATTTTATGGTTTACAAAAATGTTTATACAGTTTGTTATTCTTTCTTGCTTACTTTTCGAGATATTTCAGAAAAATCAAACTTCTTTGTATATAAGAGCGTTTTTAGTAATTTTTCAAAGCAAACCAAACCAAACTCAAACCAAAGCGATTTATGGTTTTTAAAACTTCAATTTGACCTAGGAATGGGTTGACTGGCCTATAAGTTCCGAACTTCTAACTTTTGTTTTATTCAAGAAAATTCGTTAGTGGAAAGCTTATAGTATAATTTAAGAGCCAATAGTAATGTCATAATATTTATTTTCGGGCCCCTTTAGTTAAATTGATCTTCTAGTTCCATCAGATTAATCTTAAAGCCGACTTTAAAACTGAAGTGACTTTAAATGAGTATTATGAAATTGGCTGTTAAACTATTAGGTACAGCTTGTTAATACAGTAAAATATAGGTAATTTGATCAAATTAATATATTTTAAAATTTCAGGGCACTATTTTTACTATTAAAATGTTAAGTAATTATTCTTACCGCAAGTGGCGCAGTATGATTTGAAAATTCGGGGAAGCACCACTACCAGGTGTATTATTTAGAATCGGCTATTTAAAATTTATTGTAACGATTCGAGTACTATTTAGGGATATAATGGGTAACTTTTTTAAAATAGTTAAAAAATGTCACATTTTTGAATGTATAATTTTTCACCGTGCTTGAAAACAAAATGTGCAAATGTTAATTCCTAATCAGATTAAAGACGTACTTATACATACATCTGACATTTATTCCATGACATTTATTATGTATATAGATTGTAGTTTTTTTAGTTCCCTTTTATAAGTTGTTTATTATTTATGTAACAAATACTGAAAATGTACCTATTCACAAAACTCGCACATTTCCACGCTTGTCCCTGAAGTCTTCTCGTCCTGGAAAAACTCATTTTCAGTATTTGTTACGTAAACACCTTATAAATAAAAGTAATTATTTTATATTGTCTTTTTGTACTAAACTTTTTACTTTAAATATTTAAAAAGGCAATTTTCAAGCACAAATTGGGTGGTAATTTTTAATTCATATATATATATCACAAATGGTACAACATATATTATGTACAAATAAAGTACATAAAAAGCATCTTTTATGTAAAATCTCTACAGAAGTTCATCAAATTTACATTTAAAATGAGAGTAGGTATTTCAGTATTTTTTAAATTTTTTTATAGAAGTTTCCAAAAAATTACTAATATTTTAGTAATGTTTAGTAGGTAATTTAAATTGTTGAGGGTGGTGGTGAGGGTGTGAGATTTAAAAATCCGAAAATTATGTATTGGGTACTAGGTTTTCCTCTCCGTAAATCAGTTTATATACTGCCTGGTTTAGGAAATATTTCAAGCGGAAACTTTTGAAATAGGCACCCGGTATAATAATTAAATAATACCTTGCGTCATATTTAAAATATATAAATTATTATTAACTTGTGTAATTAATAATAAATTAAAAATTACCAAACTATGTCAACAAAAAAAAAGATAAAATTTATTAACTAATTTAAATATTTTCCCATGTTTTATACCCTTTGTATCGTATACAAAGTTCAATGATATAATTATTGCTTATCCCTCATGAAAAAATGTACTTGACTTTTACTTTTCGTTTATTTAGCTTCATAATTTTTAAATTATAATTTAATAACGAAATTATTATCTCATTATAATTATAATAAATATTTTAATAAAGTAACAAGATAAGTAAATAAAAGTGTAGAAGCTTACAGTGCTTCTACAATATTATTCATTTTATTTAACTTGTTAATTTGCTACAATATTGCTTGGTTTTTCGCAACGATAGTTACCTAGGTAATAACTACCTAAGTAGTTAGTCAACTAATAAGTTAGATTTCAATATTAAATTAAATTTTAAAAATTAACTAGTTAATTAAACAATAAATTAAAATTATTCTTACAGAAGATTTCAACAATTTTATCTTAACAATCTTAATCAATCTTAACAAACATCTTTAGATGTTTATTAATAAAAATTAAATATTATGAATAAATGAATGTTAATTTTTAAAGTTTAATTTAATATTCCTTTTTAGTAGTTGAATAATCGCACATTTTAAATAAATTAAATAACAGTTAAGCGTAATTTAAGAATTTTCATGGTGAATTAAGTAAAATATCTGAGTATCGCATAGCGGAATTGATATTTACATAAAGTGCTTACTGAGATTATTGGTTTTCCGCAAGATTACACAAGCAACTTCGAAAAGGAATTGATTTAAAATTGGTTTAATTGAATTCCATTTCATGAAAACATTCACAAATTTAAATTCACGTGTTAATTTAGAAAATTATTTATTAGAATAATAATAAAAACTGAAATAAATATTAGAATAAATTATATGACTAAATTGTCTTAAACTTAAATAGACTTATAAAAGTGAATTTATTAATAATCAGCTATATCAATAAATTATATTGGGTTAAAATAAAATGTTTGGTACAGCCGAGCAGCCTATTTAGAGCTGACTATACGCCACTGTGTAAGCATATTTACTTTACATTATTTTTTATTCTCAAAACAATATCGTGTTTTTATTGCATCATGAAAATAACTGTTATTTAAATAAATGTTTTTTTTATTTTATAGAAGAATTAAATCGTGACAAAAGAATAAAGGGGAGACTAGGGCTAGTTTGCTATATAGATAAGTTGTCACAGTCCAATTATTATGAACATGGAACGTTTCATTCTAGTTTCAGTTCGCTAGTAATTTTTTGAAGTTGAGTTATTCGAATTTATATTTCGCTTTCTAATTGTTTTTTTTTAGATCAATAATAAATTATAGATTTGTTTTAAAAAACTTAATTGATAAAAATTTAAAGAAAAATGATGTAATAGGTTCATGTACTTTGATTCTTTTATCTGCCGGATAAAATCACTTTATTATATTTAAATTGAATAGTTCTAAGTAATAGCTTTTTTAGATTTATCACGTATGACACCAACCGACGTATACTAACAAAAAAAAGGAGATATTTTTAATATTAACCCTTTTTTCATCATTAATCTATGGGAACTTGGATTAACATTAATTTGAGTATAACAACATTTCATAATATAGAAAATTTAAAAACCTTACTCTTAAAATTAATTATGTTATATTATACAAGTTGATGTTATTGTAATCATGGTTGATTAAAGAAACCAATAAATCAATATACTATAAATAATCGTCTTTAATCTACAAATTGTTTAATAGATCTTCTTTAATGGATCATCTGATTGAGAAAAATAGTGTAACCAAACGTGATTACAATTTAGTAGCATCTACTGTATTATTAAAACGGCAACGGTTTTTTTTAGAAAACATTAATATTTTTCTCTCAAGTCGGTATCTTTATATTATCTTGTTCTTATTTAAACGTGACAATAGCTGTAGAAAAATATTAATTTTACCATTTTTTTAGGGCTTGCATTTTTACTGCTTTTACTTTGCAGATCCCGCAGTCATGTCAGTATAACCATATTGTGGAAATTCATTTCCTGGAGTTTTCACTTCTTCTGATTTATTTGGAATTTTGATAGGCGTTTCATAACCAATGTTATTTTCTACATTAGTATTTGGTGCTACAAGTAGCTGATCAGTTTCTTCATTTGGAATTTGAATTTTGACCAAATTTCCACATTTTTCGTAGTCTAAAGTTTTGTTTAGGTAGTTTGTAGCTTCTGCTTTCGTATTTTCATCGTTATCGTCAAACTCTTCATCATCTGCAAAAAGATTGATTGTGATTTCATTACTACTCCAAAAATTAATTTTACCTTCAGAATCATGTAAGTTATCACAAAAATATCCTCTATTATTTACTGCATTTCCAGTAAGATCTAGATATTGCACTTGATTGCTTAGCATTTGTTCAAATTTTAAAGACACATTTGAAAATGTAGGACGTTTTTCTGGTTCTAAATTCCAACAACTTCTCATGACTTTGTAACTGAAAAAAATATTATTTATTTCACGGTTTCAATTGAAATTTTTTACTTACAGAGCTACAGAACAATTTTCGGGCCGTTCCATTCTGTAACCAGTTTTCAAAAGGTGAAACAATGATTGAACCATAATGCCTGGATAAGGAGACGCTCCAAGGGTTATGAGTTCCCATAATAAAATTCCAAAACTCCATACGTCTGATTTATTCGTATAAATGTGATCTGAAAGTGATTCAGGTGCCATCCACTTTACGGGAACTAAAAAAATTAAAATTAATATTACGATAAAAAAAGTGGAAGATAAGTTTTACGACGTACCTCTACCCTTGCTCTTTTTAAAGTATGCGTCATCTTCGTAAATATCTCGAGTAAGTCCAAAATCTGATATTTTGCAAATTTTTTCGGAGGCCACCAATACGTTTCGGGCTGCCAAATCTCGATGGACCAGCTAAAACAACGAATGTTAAGACCTCATAAAGATATCATTCTGATAGTTTACTTTTATGTCACTGAGATATGACATTCCATTTGCAATTTGCCAAGCAAATGAGAGAATATCTTTAGGTGTAATTTGGCATATTTTAGGTTCGTCGTAACTGTCGCTCGAAAATCGAAATTGATTCGGTTTGTCAGTTGACATTACAGGTTCAGTTGGAATGTGACGACTTCTTCTTAAATAGTTTCTACGGTGTATAAATAAATGTGTCAATCGAAATGAAATGATTTGATTTTAAAATTAATGTCTTTTAATAAAAAGTAGGATTTAGTTCCAGTAACTTTTAATAATTGATTTTTAAAATAATTTCTTGTCTAGTAAAGTAGTGAAGTTGATGACAATTAATTTCTTCGAAACTATGTGATAATAGTCGTTATATAATATAGTAAACCCTACTGAGTAGTTCAGTGAATACCAGAAGGTATCCTTTCATGTGTTTAATAGACACATGGTAAAGTTGTCGGAACTAAATACCCCTTTGTTATAAGTTCTAAAGTGTTTATGGATCGCTCCACTGTTACTTCTGTCGAACAAATTTATTTGTCTACTTTTGTAATATTTATATAAATAATATAGGTTACCTCAACGATCCATATTCGGCAAATTCAATAATCAAGTAAAATGGGCCACCGGGTGAAGTTGATGCTCCAAGAAGTCGAATTACATTTGGATGTGAAACTTCCTTTAGAAGTTGGTACTCAGAAAGTAAGTCCGACAGTTCGCGTTCGCCAGCATCCTTTTTCAAAGTTTTAACTGCTACAGTTGTATGACCTGACAAATAAAATAAAACTTTACAACATTACAAAACTTACAATTGTGCCAATCGACCCATAAGTAGCAAAAAACTATGAAACAATTGGGATTCAATTTGCACGAAACAAAACCTCAACTTTAACCCAAGGCTCAGTTTGGATGCAGTTATTTCGAAATTTAGAGGATATTAAATTCTCATTTTCAACGTCTCATACACAAGATAAATGGTTTATATAGTAATTTAGTATTATTTAAATATTCCAGAGAAAATGTCACCATTTCAATATGGAAGCTCTAAATAATTACTCGAAATGGAAATATATTTTGAAGATCATGCCAGTCTTTCATTATTCGGTAATAAATTTTGCTTATGTGCACAATACGACAGTTAACATGATTTTTCTTTGTATCATTAATAACACGAGAGAGGGAAAGTAAGGGTTGCTAGTATTGTTGTGTTGTAGAATAAAGTGTTCCATTGTATAATCTCAAATTTCTTCTGTTGATAACACTTAATCAAAACATTTTTAGCGCAAAATATAACTTTCTAAGTTTTATATAAAAAGTCAACTGCTTACCTGATTGTCCTCCAATTGCAAAAGCTCGTGCTCTAAGGACACGTCCAAATTCTCCTTCCCCTAGGGTTTGCTCAATGATAAGTTGACTTCGAGGAAACTCCCATTTAGAATCGGGCTAAAGGATAAACTTACATTATAATTAAGCGCTTAATGAGTTAAACGGATTAACACAATTACATGTTTGTAACAGCCTGTTAATTTATTCGTGTGTACATTGCACGTATTTACAAGAAAAAATTAGTCAAGATGTTCTTTTTAAAAATTTTGAATTTGTTCAGCGAACTAAAACTTTCAACAGATAATTTAAAATTGTTTCAACCTGTTAAGCGAAATTTAATTTAAACTAACGCCAACTAACTGCAGTTGAATTACTAAATCGATAAACCGTAATATGGAAATTTTTCTCTGAAGAGCTGATGCTATAATGGATATAGTTATTATATTTGTTAGATTAACAAAACTGATATTAAAACATATCTATTTATTTTCCCCTAAGAATGACCTGTCAAAAATGTTATTAAAATGTATCAATCCGGAAGAATACCTGTGCTGTATTAGATTTCCTAATGACATGATGCTTTAGTGCAGTATTGAATTCTTTTTATTAGGTATATCGATCATTTTAGTAGAAAATTCGCTAATGTAACAACAAATAGAAATGTCAATCTTGAGAGTTAAGAGCCTCGTGTACCCCTTTTTTCAGTGTTTTCACTGTTCAATTCTTTTATCCTACTTTTCAAAAGAAAATATGCGTTTAATATGATGTCGATATTTTTTGGGTTGGGTGTGTGGTTTCAACTTTGGATATCAATGCCCGAAAAATAATTTTTAGGTCAAAAAAATAACAACATTGGAACGACATAATAATTAACATTGTAATTAATTTAAAACCACATATTTGCAAAGAATCCAATTATATTGTCAAAATGTGATGATTATAATTATATTCATCAACAATTTTTATTTTGGGAGCAGTTACTTGCGCAATTAACAACGTTGAACGTATTTATGTAGTATAATTAAGCTTTAAAAGTTTTCTAAGCTAGGACTTGGAGGCGTACGTTAAAAACTAGAAATGTATGTTTGGAAGAATTCATCGAAATAAAAGTAAAATAGAAACAATAAAATAAAAATTTATTGCTTCCGAAACAAGATAGCAAGTCTTAATAATGTTAGATTTTCTACGTACACCCACGTGCTATTTCTACACCTGAATCATGGTTTAATCTTTTAAAGCTTCTTCAAGTGTTTTTAAATTAAGAAGAATGGTTCACCCTTAAAATTTAAACTTTGCAAGAATTGCGCTGCGCGTAAAACTTTATGCTAACTTAACAGCATAAAACTTTAGGTAGTACTTACTACTTGGCAAGTAGGTAGTTGACTTTCCGCAGAGGAACTTGTAAACTTCGATTAAATTTTAGGCATACGATTTTCAAACAAAATTTTCATTAATAAAATTAACAAATTATGAATTAATTACCAGCAAACATGAAATTACGGTGTAGGGTAATATTAACGACGTTGCCCATAAAATGAGTATTTGCTTACAGCTATTTTCTTACCTCTATTCCATTTATTTGGTTAGTTAGCGTTGTTGTGGCATCAAAATTAAATTGTAACGTGTCAGGTGGCCCTCCACGATCAATGTAATCTGATAAAGGAACTTGAAGTTCTGTTGTATTGTTTAGAAATTTCTCGCGAACTGTTTTATGGACACGTTCGATTTGCCATCGAAATACAATTCCTCCGATGATAAACAATAAAAATATAGTAGAACCTGCTATCCCCAGAATACAAGCTGTTCCACATTTTGCTAAATCTGTACCTATAAAAATAAATGTATGTTTGTCATAATTTTTTTTTAAATACCAGATATTTACTAATTTGCCGACCAACATTCGGTTGCTCAAAGGTGATATTACGTCCCGTTGCAGAACTATTGTATAAAATTGAACCGGGAGTTAAAAATAATGGAGATATAGTTGTTGTAATAATCTTTGGTTTGGACTTCGGTTTTTTTGCATATTCACAGTTACAAGCAAATTGTTCGCAAAAACATATTCCAGTACCAACATCAAATCCCCGTTGAGTTTTTTTGTTTATTGCCATTGGAAATATAATCATATCTAAAAATGTGGGATATATTCACGATCAATATAATAAAACAATTTCTAACCATGTCCTGCACAATCTTGAGGACATATAAGACCATTTAAATCTTCCAACGCATCGCAAACTCCATCAGGACATGTTGAAATATCTGGTGTGCACGTAGCATATAAATGAGTAGTATTATTGCCCGGATATTCTTCCCCTCTCCACATACATCTCTCGATTTCGTTAATCATTTTTCTTATTTAAAAAATAACAAAATGTAAGATTTTCCTCAAGAAATGATAAATGCTTTTCACGATAAATGACGATGACAGTTTATTACACTATGCAGAATTAAATAAGGTGAAATATTTACCGTCGTTCTACACCAGGTGATCCTCCAGTCGATAGACCGCAACCTTTAATACAACTTTTTTTACTTTTAAAACCAGAACAAAATCCCCATTTTTTTCCTTGTGGACCATACTCGGTACACGTATGGGTAGGTTCTGCTGTAATTTTTATAATAATTTTGTCCATTTCTATTGAATTTCCATTTTTCCATTGGATAGTTAGCCTTACAATGTAAAACTATTAGAATTATGCATTATTTAATAAACTAACTTACAAGGAAATTGATGAATTTCTTAAACGTGTGACATTATTTACATATACAATTCCTTCTGTAAATGTTACATTAAAAGCTCCATGTGTAGAATCATGATTAATTTCGAATGCTTTTATGTTATCTCCTAAATTGCTTCTACTGGGTTGTGTAACTCTTGCGAATAGAGATGCGGTTCTGAAATATTTAATTTGTGTTCAAGATTTAAAATTACATTTACAATGGGCAAGTAATTACAATGAGCTATAATAGTAGAAATTCCAGAGAATCCATGATTCTATATAGAAAGTATTTATTTAAAGTGGCACAACATTCCAGCATTCAGCATTAATAAAAGCTTTTGTTGTGATTTTGATGATTTAAATCGATCACTCCCATAATTAAAAAAAAACCTGAAGAATTCTTAACAAATCTTAAATAATAATAAAAATAACAGTAAATATTATGTTTCTATAATAAAATAGGTACTCTGAAAAAAATTAATGTTTTACGAGTACAAAAATGTTCTTCGTATTTTATTGGTAGAATATTTAGGGAGGGTATAGATTGAAATACCCCAACCACAAATTTCTGTAGCTTTCCGCCTTAAGAAAGTAATTTTAAAGTTATTGAAATAATTTGGTATATTTTTTCTTTACTAAATTTTAATAAGTTTGGTGATTATTAACTACCTAACTTTCCAACGGGTTAGTTAGAGAAGTGGTCACCTCCGAACCCTCTTTAAGTCAGTAATTAATCACTTTCTGACCAGTGATTACTTCCAACTTCTAGAAGGTTTGGAAAGTGATCACTTCTCAAACTAACAATTTAATGTTAGATTATGTTATTTAAATTAATAGTCACAACATTATTGATTGTACGCAATAAATATTATATATTTGCTAATCGTTCTTTAAAATTAAATGATTTTGAATAAAGTAGTATACAGTGAAAAGCTTTATTACTGCCATGAGCTACAGCTGACCTCGGCGCTTCACACCTCGGTCTATCTTATCCTACGACTGTAATGAAGCATTTTCTACCTCAGTAAGAAATATACGATTATTTTGAAACCGCGCGGATCAAAGTAGTGTACAAATATTTTTCCTCTGCCACAAACTGTGTCCGAAGTATTTTGAGTTACAGCTCATTAATTTTAGTGGAACTATAGTTGAAACTTTACAAAAATGAGTTTTAATGTGAATTTTGATGTTAAGCCCGTCTTACATCAGGACATTTCTGGCGTCATTTCTTGAGCCATTTCTGCGCACAACGGTATACGCACGCGCAAATACTATGAACTCGTCTCTGCGCAGAAATGGCTCAAGAAATGACGCCAGAAATGTCCTGATGTAAGACGGGCTTTACAGTAAAATATTTAGCCATTAGAAATAAATATCTACATAAAGGTTTAGAGATATTGAAGTATCTCTATTTGTATATCTTATATTTATTGGTCCTACAATTAAAATAATAATACGTATAATACAAAATAAAGTTTATAAAATCTTTTATAAAAAAAAACAAGCTAACAATCTTCTTTAGCAGCGTTATCACATAAAATGGCACAGAATGGCGCACTTTATTACTACGTTATCCTTTTTAGGCAGCGGAGGATCTACGTAGAAGTTAAGAAAGCTTAAGCTTCAAGTTGCCGTGTAACAGGAACCCTCTAAGCTCTAAGCTAACAGGTGCTCAATTTTTTTCTACCAATATATTATTTTTTATCTTAATCCCCACAAATCCTGTTGACAATATTGTTCTTTACATAACGCAACTATAGAAAAGATCCCATAACGGATTTATCTTAACGTTCCCAAAAATCTGGATCTGACTACATCTACGCAAACAATAGTTGAATTGTTGGTGTTTGGGTTTTCCGATTATTGAATTTGTTCTAATGGTGGATGGATAACCCGATTCTTTTAAGTGCGTCGTTGGCCGAAGTGTTTTTACATCTTGTTGGTATTTGCAAATCTTTCTGGATATCGCAAAGCTTGGAGTTCGAGTTGGGAAAACCATATTTTGTTTGACATCGATAAGGTGTCCGTGCTGTGTTAACACCATATCAGTTGATATTTCTTTTGTGAGGGTAGTTAAAATCTACTCTAATTGGTGCAAGTACAAAATTAATTAACAAGCGGCCTTTGCTACACGCGAGTTAGTCATAATCTTTGTGGGATACCAGGTTATCACATAATTGTGTTACGATTAAACTATCACCAACGTTTATTGCTGATTGTAATAATTTACAATGCCACTGTATAAGGTAGATTGTATAAGCCCATTCGATTCAGATCTCTTGGATTAGGTTAATCATTTTGATTGCGTGTTTTATCATTGATCTGTAATTTGTGTCATTGTGAGAAGCCGATTGTTGGCTGTATTTGTCTTATGTAAACTTGGCTCGGACCATTTTATACTTTTCAATTAAGGATCACCTGTTTGTTTAAAGCCGGTAAGTGCTAGATTACGATGTTGTTTTGGATTATCTTTTTTTGATAATTTCATTAAATTATATTTGTTTTATCAATAAAGTGCTTTATTTTGAATCGAGTATTTAAGTATTCCTTATTATAACTAATCTATTACTCTCGCATACTTACTCGGACTAGCAGAAGATTTCGTTACTTTTTTAAACAGATTCTTCGGGATGCTGTTCACGAGTTCTTCTTCCACGACTTCTTTTTTATCCTACCCGTTTTGGTATTAATTTTGTTTATGTGACACCCTTAGAGTGCGAGTGGTGTTACATCTTTTGTATTGTTTGAAGATTTGAAAAGAAGTTATCTACATACATTTGAATACGTCGTACAACATATTTTGGTATTTGATGTAAGATTTCTACAGTGTGGGTAATTAATTAATTCCTGAATTCATGTTCAGCACCATTTTATGTGTAAATAGGTATTTTGTAATATAATGTTAAACTATAAACGTGAGCCTTCATTATTAATTTTATGTTTTATGATTAAAATAATTTAAAACCAGTTAATAGCTGGGAGTGAGCAGCTGCGCTTTCAGAATTCCTTAAGAGTGGAGACCTAGTAGTCTTAAGAGAAAAATCGAAGGCAGAGATGGAACACCATCAGAACAGCGGAGATACAGCGATGTGGAAGGCAACGGAAAACCACCGCAGGACCATTCCCGGGATAATCAACATGGCTTAAGGCCCCGAATGCGGGCGCCCCTTGAATGGGGTAGGGGTATGAATCTCCCGATCGACCAAGATTACTGAAGACATATGCAAGAGAATTGACGCATATGAAATGTGAACATACTGAAGAATGAGTATCTCATGGATAGATCGAATCACAAACCAAGAGGTACGTAGAATAGGAACGATATTAGAAATAATGCATACAGCAAAGAAAAAAAAAGAAATATCTGGGACATGTGATGCGAAACGAAAAATATAGACTCATTTAGGTGATAATCCAAGGCAAAATTAATGGAAGAAAAGGTGAAAAGAAAAGGTCGTGGTTGAAATACTTCAGTAAATGGTATGGGAAGAGAATAGGATCCCTATTTCGCGCTTCTGCATCGAAAGTCCAGTTAGCTATGTTGATCACCAACCTTCGATAGGAGAAGGCACTTGAAGAAGAATGTAATATGCTTTGAATTTTTTTCTATTTAGTTCATCTTACATTAGGTGTGGGAACAGTGTTTTACTAAATTTTTCAAATGAGTTCTGTGAGCATCGGTGAGCATGTAACAAATTTTTGAAGAATTAAAAATTTTTCCCAATTTCTTTGAATTTTAAAATTCCCTCACTTTTTCTAAATTTTAAAAACAAGGCTATTTCGATTTTAATTTGCGTCACCTGCGAAACGGAAAAGTTTTATAAACAAAATTAAGAATCCGCATAGAGTAGCTGCTTTATCAATTAACATAATTTGGATTTGGAAAAAAATATTTAAAGATTCGTTACACAGCCAAACTAATTGATTAATAGAAAATTTATTTGCGACGATAATGGGAGTTGCACATACATAACTAATTGGGTAAAACCTTAATGTCTTCTATTTCAGGATTAGGATTCCTGAAACTTGAGGATTGGGCCAGAGTTTTCGTGACTTTAGTAGTAAATAGACGTTCTGGCGATGGAACTAAGGGGTAAGCCTAATTGTGTTATTTGAATTCCCAAAATTGATATTTTTAATAATCATTAAGTTGTTATGTTCTCTAAATTTATTGTAGTAAAATTCCATTTATTATACTCTGTCCAAAATTCGCTGTTAATATAAATTATTGTGTCGCCGTTGTTTTATTATGTATTACATTGTCACTTGAGTGCCAGTGGCGTTGCAAGCATTATTGATAATTACATCTTAGGCAGACGACGATCATAGCCTGAACGTTGGCGAGGCCAACTCCTAATGCAAGGCTCCCCGGTTCGACTGCGGGTACAGTCTAAAAATTTCTTGACTGTCTTTCGTGCTTTCGGTGGGTACGTAAAGAATTATGTTGTTCCAAAATTAATTGTTTATGTTTTTATTATTAAAATTTATAAATAATACTAATAAGATTTGAAATTATACTTTATTTCACAAATACACAAAATACGATGTGCACCTCAGTGATGTAACTTATAATATGAGAATAAAAATACATTTTGGTACTTATATAAACTTCTTTAAAGTGTTTACGTCTGGGGTTGATATTTCTCACGTTTGAATATAAACACTTGAAGCCACTTCGGCTTAATTGCCATGAGAATCTTCTACCTCGATATCTTAATTTTAATGTTTATGTTAAATGAATAAATTATAACTTCTTATAATTTAAGTGAAACTAATAAGCAATAATGATTAATATAAAAATAATAATAATAAATTTAGTTTAATATAACTCTTCCCTCTTTAAGTCAGAAAATGAAGGTTCTGTAATTTTCTGTAGTTCTAAAGTCTCTACTTTTTTTGTTTTATTGTTTGGCAAATATTTTAGAATGCACTTGAAATAGACTGTCACTATAATTACCGCTAAAACACAAAAACACACTATCACACTGTTGATCCAGGAGTGATGTCCATTTGATGTAGTCAAAGTATTCGGTTGTAGATTTTCTGCGATGGTTTTTACGTGTTTTAATTCGGATATGTCCAAAGTTTGAAGCCGAATCGGTTTTGATCGAAAATTTTGGTTTTCGTGCTCGTCCAAAGTTATCTTTAGTTTGGGCAGCTCGAAAATCGATTCTTCGTGTAAACTTTCTTCTGGTTGGAATGTTCTATTTAAGGCTTTGATTTTGCAACCTTCTAAGAAGATAACACTTGGGTGAATTATTTCGTAGAGTCCATCGTCGGTATTACATCGTGTTTGTACGTTAACTGATTTTTGTGGAATTATCAAAACTTGGTTGGAATTGATTTGAATGATATTGTCTTCGATGAAATTGATTAAAGTTTCTTCGCAGTAATTTTTTCCAGTTCTTATTAGAGTAGCTAGACAGGGTTGGTTTTTCTGTAAATTTTCTTTATGGCAATAGTAGAAATTCTCGATTTCTGAACATTCTTCTGATGAGGTCCAATAGTCATCGTCGTTGAGCAGTAGGAATGGTTGTTTGGGTATTATTGTTATATTAGAAATAGGAATAGGATATAATTGTAAATATTTTAATGAGGAAGTAGTAATGGGTACATGAATTTTGAACAGTAATATCATCTCTTTTATAATTATTTGTGTTGAAAATAACGAATAGTAATTCATAATATTTTTTAGATAAGGAACTTGTTCAGTTTTATATAATGAATTTAGTTTCGCGATAATTAGTTGAATATCTTTAGGTTGTATGATCGAACTATGTAAAATGTTTAAGCGAGCAAAAGAAATTGCGGTTTCAATATTGTTAATTAAATTTTGAAATATCTGCAATTGTAATATTAAATTATCTATAGTATTTGAAAGAGAGAAAGCTTTTTCAACGTCAGAAATCTTTTCAATTTTTTTTGTTAACAGAGTTACTTGGTTTTGCAAAGCGTTTTGATTATTTAATAGTTTGTAGAAGTTGTCGTTGTATACTTTCGTAATTTCTTTTATCGCGCTTCTTTGTTTTCCTAAATCATCTTGTATTAATTGTTGATTTGTTTGTAAAGTTTCAAGGTAAGAATTGATGTGATCACCATCATCTGAGTCTAAAGTACCGAATAGCCATTTTGATATTTTTCCGATGCCATTAATCATGCCTCTCTTAGAGCGAGTACCGTGTGTGAAAGTATTTAGTTTTTCTATTAGATGTTTCGTAATGATAAACGCATTTTCAATTTTATTGAGTAAAAATATGGAAAAACGATTTACGCCTGAATTTGTAATGTACTTGTGTAGGTATTCTAATTGATTGTTTATTTCTATAGTGGTGGTTGTTGGAATAGTTAAATTTATATGATAAAGGAAAGTGTGTTTTGATTCTATTATTTTAGTCTGTCCTATTTGAACTGCAAGGATCGGGTTGTTTAATTCTTTTATTTTGAGACCTGGTAAAAGGTTTGGAATGAGTAGGAATATCCAGAGTTTGATCGGAGTCATTTCTGGTATCTGAAACAAAACGTTGTGGTTTCAATAAGGCTTGATGATAAATTTTGTTGTTAGATTTTATTTTATTGTCTTCAATAATTTCGGGGTCTGTTACCGTTACAAAAGGTTGTGTGGTTTTTTTCGAGTTCGTGAAGCGGGTTTCTTTTCTATAAATGGGTAATTCTAAGTTAATTTCAGGATTTCGTCTGTTTTGGTTTATTTTTTCTAAATTAGAGTGTTGTTTATTAATTAATTTGTTGCGAATTAGAGTATTGATTGTCTTAAGATTTTCTGAATGTTCTTGAACGTATTGTGCTACTTTATCTTGTTCGTTTAATTCAAATGGATTTTTGTAATTTAATTTCCCGCGAGTAACTTGGAAGGGCGTGTAACCGGTGGAACTATGAACACTATTGTTATAAGTAGAGAGCGGATTAAAAAGCCTAAACATTTCCAGAAAAGGCGCCTAAAAAGGCACAAAAAATAGTCTGAAAAGGCATTAAATAAGGAAAAAAGATTTCAAAAAGGCATAAAAACTTCATTTTAAAATAATTTTCTTAAGATTAAAATATTATGTTATAATACAACATATTAACTACTTTTCTTAAAAACAAAAAAAACAATAAATTAGTTGTGAAAACAGTTAACTACTAATAGACTAGTGCTGAAGCCTTTGAAAATGGTAAAAAGTGAAAAAAAATAATAGTAGGATGAAACCCATTGGAAAAGGAAGAGAATATAACAAAAATGAAAGGAAAAATAATTTACGGGCGATCTGAGGTCGGGAAGTGGAAGGGGGTGAGTTTTTAAGGGTAGAAAACTGTTTATCTCGATTTCCGGCAAAACTACAAGTCCTATGGAAAAAAGTTAAATGGCAAAGTTGTAGATAATAAAAAGATCTACAACTTTTGTATTTACACTTTTTTCACATAACCTCAAAATTTATGTGAAAAATTAAAATAACCAAGTTTTTTGTTTTTTATTTTTATCTTTTACAAAAAAATTTTTTTTTTAACGAAATTTGGTGAAAACTTACATTTTTATGTCCCAAACACACTGTAATTTTTTTGATTTAAAATATTTATTTTTTCACCTTATTTTGACGTAATATCGAAAAAGCACCCTAATTTTCAATCGAAAATTCTCGCGTCAAAATATCTGCTTTTTAAAAAAAACTCGGTGGGCTTTTTGTTCGTTGAAATCTCTACTTTTTGAATGTTTATGAATAGTATATTTTATTTTACGGCCGTAAAAATTAAACGCCCGATTTCATAATCCTCCGTTATAAAATTCTTTGTGAATACGGGCATAAGTGTTCTACTGTAAAGTTTTGCCTTTTATTGCTTAAAATATTTTTGAAAACAGAGAAACTTCTTTCTACACATACACTTGTTATAGGTGCATTTTTATACTTGGCTATTATAGTTGGGTCCATTTCGAAATCGGTGACATTGCCTCCACTTAAAATAATGCTAATTTTATTTAAAATTGCAAATCCCTCGTTTTTTGAAAATACTTCATTTAATTTTAATTTTACATCTTGACCGATTTGTCCTGGTGCTTTGGAAATAGAATTTTTAAAATCATTAATTATTTTTACGGACTCGACCAACGACATTCCTTCCTTTTCTAAGGAAGTTATTGAAGTACTCACAAAATTAAAATTTGCTTTTATACGAGTATAAGCTAAATTATTTCGCAGTTCCTGTTTTTGAAGAACAGTTTTTATTATTTGTATCTAATGAATTGGTATAAAATCATTTATTTTAGTATTTTTTAAATAAAAACTTTGATAATTAGAGGGAAAAGGCATAAAATAGGCATAAAAATTGAAAATAAGCACAAAAATTAAAAAAGGCAAAAAAGGCACAAAAAATGTGGTGCCAAATTGTCACATTTTTCATATATCGTGTAGATTTAAAGAAAACTTTGCGATACCTTAGTTATTAAGGTTAGGCAAAATAGCCTAAAATCCGCTCTCTAGTTATAAGACAAAATCGCGTAGTTCATTATGTTCGCGATACATTCGTGTGGTTTCTCCCTTTGGAGGATTCTTAAGCTTTCTGCAAGGGTTGAATGAAGTCTTTCAACTGGACTGTTGCTATTAGGGTTGTAAATTGTCACGTAATGCATTTCTATTTCATGTGTCCTACAGAATCCTTGCATTACCTCGTTTTTCCATTCTATGCCATTGTCGCAAGTTATTTTCCTAGGAATTCCAAAATTTGAAGTGGGTATGCTTGTCCAAATTTGGAAAAGCTATCTATTATTGTGACAAAACATTGACCTGAAAATTTGTATGTATCCGCGTACAAGTGATCGAAAGGTTCGAAACCTATAGGTGTCGGTTTAAAGATTAGTTTATTAGGATGGCGTTCGTATTTGGTTTTCTGGCAAGTTCCGCAGGTGTTAATATAGTTTTGCACGTCTTTATCGATATTGGGCCAATAAAATGAACGTTTTATCGCGTTTAGATTTTCTTGGATGCCTTTATGGCATGTTTTCGTTTCATGGTACAATTTTAGTTTTAAATTTCTTTCATCTTGTTCGAAAACGTCCGTTACAAAATAATTTGAAATTGTTAATTTGAGGCCTTTATTTTTGAAGAATTTCTGTACGACTTGTATGAAGGGAATTTCAAAATCTTTATATGTGAAATGCAAGCAGTAATGTTTTTTTGGTTCTAAATAGTCTGTTATAATTTTTAAAAAATGATCTTTCTTTTTTGATCTTGGGATTTTAAAATGAATGCGGTTGTTATGAAAAACTTTTTGATCTGTCATTTTGATTTCGTCGTCGTTTTTATTATCGTATAATGATATCATTATTTGGTTTTTGAAAGTGTTAATGGCTCTTTCTGTATACGGAATTGTAAAGATTGGATCTTCTTGACTTGTGTGTACGGTTTCGTTGTCGGAGGTAATTTCGTTTATATCTTCTAGTTCTGGAGAGCTATCTTCGAGGTTGTCGATGTTAACAATCATTGATACGCTATCGTTTATTTCGAGAGGATTTATTTCGACGCGTGATAAAGCATCAGCATTAGTGTTTAATTTTCCTTTTTTGTAAGTAATTTGGTAATCAAATTCTTCAAGTTTGAGTCGCCATCTTACTAATTTTGAGTTTGGTTCTTTCAAGGAAAATAGCCATTGTAATGGTTTATGGTCGCTAATTATATTGAATTTTACTCCAAATAGGTAGGGTCGAAAATGTTTTACTCCCCAAACTATGGCAAGAAGTTCTTTCTCGATAGTGCTGTAATTTATTTCAGCTGGGTTAAGAGTTCGGGACGCATAGGCGATAGGGAGGTCTTTTCCTATAGGGCCTTGAGAGAGAATCGCACCAATTGCAAAATTCGAAGCATCTGTCGTAAGGTTAAAAGTTTTTGAAAAGTCAGGGTGTTGAAGGATGGGATCATTCATTAAAATGTTTTTACACGTTTCGAAGCTGCTGATGAATTCTTGTGTATGAACAATTTTTATACCCTTTTTTAAACATTGAGTCAAAGGTTTGGTTAATTTAGCAAAGTTTTTGATGAATTTTCTATAATAACCTACTAGTCCTAGAAAACTTTTAATTTCTTTAGCTGTTTTAGGAATAGGGAATTTTTTTATCGATTCTATTTTCTTTTCGTTTGGTTTGATACCTTCAGGGGTGATAACGTGACCTAAAAATTCTACAGATTTACAAAGGAATTCCGACTTATCAAGTTGAATTTTTAGTCCTGCTTGTTTTAGTTTGCAAAGTAGTTGTCTTAAGTTGTTAATATGTTCTTGCAAAGACGTGGAAAACACAATGATGTCATCCATGTAAACTAGACATATTTTGTTTTGCAAATCTTTTAGGACATTGTCCATTACGCGCTGGAACGTGGACGGTGCGTTTTTCAAACCGAAGGGCATTCTGACAAATTCGTAGTGTCCATTTTCAACATTAAAAGCTGTTTTTTGAGTTGAATTTGGGTGCATTTCAATTTGGTGGAAACCTGATGCTAAGTCTATTGTGGTGAAATATTGGCATCTGCCGAGTTTATCTAGAATATCTGAAATATTTGGAATGGGGTAACGGTCGTCAATTGTTTTTTCGTTGATCTTTCTATAATCGATCACAATTCTCCACTTCTGTTTACCGCTGGCGTCTAACTTCTTCGGGACTACCCAAATTGGTGAGGCCCATGGAGATTGTGAGGGTTTTATGACTCCATCTTGTAACATTTTAGAAATTTGATTTTTTACTTCTTGTTTATGAACATACGGGTATCTATAGGATTTGGTGTGGACTGGAATTTCATCTGTTGTTAATATTTCATGTTTAACTGTATTAGTAAAGGTTAATTTATCTTTGGGGTTGTGAAAGATGGTTTTATATTCGCGTATCAAATTTTGTAGAACTTGGTTTTCTTCGTCGTTTAGGTGGTCAGTTCGTAATTCGGGTAGATCCGTATCTTGATATTCGTAATTAGGAGAAAACATTTCTTCGCATTGAAAACATTCGAAATGCTGTTCGGAAAAATTTGAAATGAAAGGTTTTAAAAATTCCTCAGTTATTTCAAAAATTTCATTGTTAGGGGATGAGTTTATTACTTCAATAGTTGTTAGTCCATTTTCTATTTTTAGTAAACTTTCTGGAATTGTTATTGTTTTCGCATCGTTAATTATTTCTGGAATGAACACTTCTCGATTTGAAATGTTAGTTTTTATACGTTTTAGAACGGAGGACATCGGTGGAATTTCTATTTTCTGAGTGTCAAAATCTGTTCTAAAATATAAAGGAACTGATATTTGATCATTGTATAATAATTTATTTTGCAAATCAATATTAAGGCTAAGTGTTCTCAAATCTCTAGTGCCTAAAATTCCGTCAAAGTAGTCATGAAAATTGAATAACACAAATTCTAGATTTTTATTTAACGGTTGAAATTCTTGAAAGAGGGGTATATGCGCCTTGAATTGTGCTTGGCGAGAACCTGCACAGGTAATAATGGGTGTGTTTGATTTAAATACTGTGTCCGGAAAGTATTTCTCTGCAATGTATGGTCTAATTAATGAAGGGTGACAGCCCGTATCAATTAGGAGTTTTAAAGGTGGGTTTGAAATTTTAATGTATGGTAAAGAATTTGGCGTTAAGTTATTTAAATCTAAGTGACGTTTCGAGGAGACTGAGTTTCTTGAAAATTTTGAGAATAATTTTTCTTGGAAATCGTCCGTGTTTTCAATTTCTGAATCTGCGTTATTAATATTGGTTTCATTTTGTTGTTCTACGATTTCTTGTTGGTGAGAAGCATTATAAGAATCTTCTTCGGAATAATACTGATTGTTATCAACGTATTCGTGATTTTCCATCTCCATATTAGTGAGTTCTTCAGAAATAAAATTTTGAGAACCTCTGTTTTGGAAGTAATTCCTGTTTGGTCTAGAATAAAAGGAGGGGTTTCTGGATGTCGTAGACATGGGTTCCGGTTTATTAGCTGGTTTATGTGAGTTTTGCGGACTGAAAACGTTTTTTGGTTTTCCGAAAACTTGGCTATTTGTAGGAAATCTTTGTTGGATCAAACGAGTTTGTATGTTAACCGGTTCACTAGGGAAAGGTGTACGATAATGTTGGAAATTTCGTGAAAACCGATTATCGTTAGTTTGATTATTATCAAATGGTATTTGATGAGAATAGTTATTTTTCGGATTATTAAAATGAGAATTATTATGAAAATTTTTATTTGTAGTTGGTTGAAACTTTTGATGTGCTGGTTGCGAGTTAAAGTTCCGTTTGATCGGAAAAGCATTGTTATTTTTACCGACATCTTGTAAACTTCTGATTCGTTGTTGATTATAAAAATGACGAGTAACAATGTCACTTGCTTCTATCATATTTCGGGGTTCTTTTAAATCAAGTTTTATACGAAGGTTATCGTCAACATTAGAAAACAATACGTCTAATGCATTTGCTTCGTTTTGTTCTATCAACAAAGGTTTTCTTGGAGGGGGTACAGTTGAATCTGAGCTTATTTTGACTTCTAGTCGCGATTTCATTTGTTTAATGCGCTCTAGAAAATCTATAATGTTTTCCGTTTTTGTTTTTGTCATGTATAAAAATTCGCGTGTTAGGGTTTGTCTATCAATTCTATCACCGAAATTTTCGCGCAAGGCAGATTTGATTAGCGGCCAGGTATTGAGATCTGGTCTACACATAAGGTAATTTGATACGTCGTCTCTTAATTTCGATCTAATGGCTGTTAACGCGAAATGATTTAAATTGTTGTCGGTTGTTATACCGTACAAATTGAAAAAATTATCACAAGCATTGATAAAACTTTCTAATTGCATGTAGTTACCGTCAAAAGTTGGCAAAAAATCCGCAATAGCTTTTGCCGCTTGAATCGTTGGTGTATTTGCGATCGACATGTTGTTTAATGCGTTGGATAAATCGTTTATGTTATTTCTAACGTTATTCATTAAAAGACAAATATTAAAAATATGTTTGCTCTTATTTTTGAAAGGCAAAGATTGAAAATAAATTTATTTTATTACACAATTTCTAATCACTCGTGGCACGAATATGAATAAAATTTGTAAAATTTGTTGAAATTACTTTAGTTACGATTATTTTTGAAAACGATGTAAATAGAATCGTTCGTTATTCGCTTACTTCGAGAGTAAGATTATTAAATCGATTTTATTTTTGGTATTATTAATTTTAAATATTTTGAATTATATTTTGAAAATGATTTACAGTGAAAATCACTCGTTAATAATTATTTTAAAATTTAAAATTGTTCAAAATTCATATTATAGGGAAACACAATAATAAAGGAATGGAAGAAATGCTCAACGACTTACCAAATAAGTTTGTTAGGAGATTTCTTCTTCCGATGTTGTAAGTTCTGGATCGTGAATTAATGGTTGAAACCAAAGGTAGATACTGGATGTCCAAAATTCTTCCTTTCGCGATCCTACCGACTGCGCCAATTATGTTGTTCCAAAATTAATTGTTTATGTTTTTATTATTAAAATTTATAAATAATACTAATAAGATTTGAAATTATACTTTATTTCACAAATACACAAAATACGATGTGCACCTCAGTGATGTAACTTATAATATGAGAATAAAAATACATTTTGGTACTTATATAAACTTCTTTAAAGTGTTTACGTCTGGGGTTGATATTTCTCACGTTTGAATATAAACACTTGAAGCCACTTCGGCTTAATTGCCATGAGAATCTTCTACCTCGATATCTTAATTTTAATGTTTATGTTAAATGAATAAATTATAACTTCTTATAATTTAAGTGAAACTAATAAGCAATAATGATTAATATAAAAATAATAATAATAAATTTAGTTTAATATAACTAAAGCCGTTCGTCCCCCTGTTTTAATGATTTGCCATCATAACAATAAAGAACAGGGTGCAGGCACATCGAAGGCAAGCCTAGCATCTACCTAAGATGTAAAAACCAAATGCTCAAAGAAATAGATGACCTCGGAACAGGAATGAATCGAAAGCCAGGCATACAGGGTTGTCCCTAGCCAAACGAAGAAGAAGACATCTTAGGTAGTTTGCTAACCTTGTCCTTGATGCGCCTGTACTCTCTCTTTTTATTGATATTTTGGAGAATCGAGAAAAAATTGGTGAATATGCAAATTTGAGTATGCTAATTATGAATATGTAGTAAATAACGAAAAGAGATGTATGTATATTGTTGCGCGAAGATATATTTTGTGAGAAGGTAAATATTTGTTTGAATTTTATGGAATGTGATTAATTTTGTCAAGTCAGGAAAATGAAAAAACTAGGTGTGATGTACTGTGTACATCATCAGGTGTATAATATCATGTCGATATTTCAAACAGGCAGGCCTTAGACGCGAGGCACGAAATTAATTAAATTAATGGATTTACCATAACAAAGCTGATCTGTCCGGGTTGTTTATTTTTGTTTTCTTTGCGGTTAGAATTCGAACATTTATTTATATTTGTGTCTGAAAATTTGTGGCTGCTGAAAGTTTTATACATCAGATATAAAAATGTTGTAGCATTTATAAAATTTTAACAAAAATTTGTTATGAACATTATATTATATTTCATGTGAAAAGCATAATATTATTAAATTATTTTAACCATTAAGCTACCAATATGAAAATATATTTTAAGATTGAACTTCGAATTAATTCACGCTTCGAATTACCTGGTATATAAAATAAACAATTATTGTGTGCATAATTTGCATACTTTTACATTTTTATTTAATTGTTTTATATTAATTTACCAACAGCTCTTGTGTTCATTCATCTGCACGAGAGATTTTTAACGAACTGTGTCGTAATATTGCACAATTAGAGGTTAGGTTATCTGTCGAGTGTTATACAATGTGAAGTTTTCGATTTGGTTGGATCTATTTGCATTTAGAAAATTATTACATTAGATGTAGAAATGTAGAACGGGAAATTAAAAAGTTAGTTTCGATATTACAGATTTTAAACAGGAAACGCTATAGTTTACCCATTGTTATTCGTTAACTCACGTTGCTGGCCGCTAGCGTGAGTTATAATATAATAACCTACTGGTTGCTCCCCAAAGCATAAGTAAACCTCGTGAGTAAACCATATTATGACAGTGACATTTTAATTCACGTCGTTGTTATGAATGTTATTTTTACATACGTTTAAATATATTCTACATCTATGCATTATTAAAACATGTTGGATAAAGTTTTATACAGCACTCGTATATTCAGAGGTATTGCCCACTAGAGAAAGAACTCGGCTTGTAGCCTCGTGGGACAAATTAACACACTAGTACTGTAAATTATATTTATTATTTTGTATTTCAGCTTTTTTAGTTTTAGAACCAATTAATACGAAGATATTTACAAAAAGACTAAAATGTTTCGAAACTTCGATTTGATAATATTATTTCTAAGGTAGAAATTATTTTTTGAGATTAAAAATTTAAAAATAAATGGCAATTAAAAATATAATTTTTCTTCAATCTGGTAGGTACTATATTATAAAAATGTTTTTATTTACCCTTAAACATTCTATCTCGATATATTTAATCAAATGTTTGTTTTCAGCACAACTTTTACATTTACTTGATTGGTTGCTTATCCTCAATACTTCACCCATTTAATAAATTAATATAAAAACATCGTTTTTCCAAATCATTTTATATTGTTTTTAAACCCCCTTTTTTTAATAGCAAAAATAGTCTTACCTAAAAATATGTATTTCTCTCGAAGGATATAATAGAAGTGGTATGGGTGCTTCTGTTGTAGGCATAGATTTTGCAAGAGAGTTAGGGAAATTTTTGAAATGTGCAAAGTAAATATTTATGGGTATCTTGATCTGAAAAGTAATAAAAGTCGAATTAATATAAAGTTTATTAATAGTACCGAGCTTATTGTCACGAATAATGGCTGCTTAGAGGAATACCGTTCTAGTTAATCTAAGATAAATGACATTGTTATTAATTACTTTATAAAGAAATGAGATTAAAAGGGTTGTGTAACTGAAGCGCACTCCTGTAAGCAAACTCAACCCGTATTTATTTTAAACGAAGGACAATGGTAATTGTAACCCTTAGACGTTACTGTGTAGCGATCTGAGATGTAACTAAATATATTTAGCAAAGTACACCGAGGTTATGTTATGTTCAGTAAACCGGAGTGAAAGCGACTACCCTGGGTTTCAAATTTACCAATATGAATTTAATAAGGAAATTGCAAACAATATCAATCTAGCATATTTGTTTAAGTGGAACCAAACGCTTGAACGAAACAAAAATAGTAAAAATTCTAAAAGCAATAAAACTATGTAAATTAGAAAAAATTGAAGGGGGAGGGTTAAATTATTGAAAAATGACAGCATTCGACAATCTTCTGGCAAGCACAATCAATAAATGCAGAGCAATGAAAATTAAAACAAATTTGGAAAAGTAAAAATTAAAAAATTAATGAAAAATCGAAAAAGTAATAAATGTAAAAATAATTGCAATACAACGTTGATAAATTAAATGAAAAATAAAGATGTTAATTCGTTTTTGATACTTGACCGAAAACAGAACTTGAGAGTAAATATCTATTAGGAACTTAAGAAGACAGTTCTTGAAAGATATTAAATAATATTTGGCCACTAATATCCTTTTTTTTTAAACTTATAAGTCACTCCTTTCAACAAGACGGCATCCCCTATTTTTACATTATGGAAATTCTGCTGCTGATGGATCAATTTTCTTTCACACAGGTGGTAGTTAATTTCACCCCGTCTTCGGCGCATTTGCACTGAAAGCACGTAAAAGATTTCTTAAAGTTTTGTAAACTTTTTAAAGATCTGTAGGTACATTTGATTGATTGATGACCGCATATGTGGCAAGAATCTCTAGGCGAACGAAACATTCTTGTAAAAAGCACTTCTAGTCAAACGCTTTATTTTGACATTAAACTTTTGATGTAATCAGAAGGGTTAAATAGTAACTTTTCCAAGAAAACACAATAATTACTATCGGAAATTTCACAAAATCACATTTAATGCAATTATCTAGCACTTACCAATTTATCTCCAAAGCCAGTACGAAGAGTTGAATCGCTTATTCCAAGAACAACTGAATAGGGTGATGTAGGGACGTTAACATCTTTGGTGAAAAATAATTCTGAAAAATATAGCAATTTAGAAATACGAAATTCTAGCAGTTATGATAATTTAACAAGTTTTAGGGTGCAGCTATTTCTGGCAATGTTTAATATAAATAGAAAAAAATGAGAAAATGATTATTTTGAGAATTGAATAGGTGCGTACTCAGGAAAACATTATTTAAAATTAATTCAATTACCCATGCGGGTCTATACTTGGGAGTTCGACCTTTTGTTTAAAAAACCTATAAATTAGGCTAGTTGAAATAAATTTAGGATGACACGCAAATTTTCTGACAATTAATTTCTACCATCAATTTGCGTTTAAATTTATTTATTGAAGCAATTAATCCAATGCATTATCTAATTGTTAATATTGTATAATGAATAAGTAAAACCATTAATTGAATATAATAACTACTGCATAGGTTACTATGCAATTATTTATCGATTTTATCTTTACAAGTTTTATTAAAATTCCAAATAGTGATGACGCTGCGTTAAAATATTATCTACATATTTTAAAACTTTTTAGGTATAGATTTTTACAAAATTCATACGTAAAGTAGGTTTTGACGTCGTGGTTGATTAAAACGGCATGTTAACTGAATACACATCTTTTGTAAGTACATCCAAAGCTTAAGCTGACAAGTTGAGTCCTTTTTTACGGAGTGACAACGAAACCCCGGTCACGCGATAAAGCAAAGTGGTCTATATTTTAATTTGCCACCTCTGTTTACAACTTACACAGATGACGCTATTAATCTTCGCTTATGCTTAAGCTTTAGATATATAGGTACTTGAAATAGATCTTTGCTTTTTCAAATCCAACATGAAAATTATTAGAACTTTGTTTATTGCTATTTAAATTAAATAAATAGCTATAAGCGTTGCTTAAAAAGAGCTAAATAAATCGAAGCGGTTTTAATTTTATAGATTTATGTTATAACGTAAATGTAAAATTATAGGTATGAACGTGAAAGCTCAGAAGTTATATAAAAATGGTACAAATCGGTTGGAAATTACGGAAATGGTAACGGAAATAAGAATAATAAGACCACCGATATTTATTATTTTTATTATTTTATTTCTTTTAAACATGCATGTTTCGTGCCCGTGGTTCCGTTTCATTGCGATGAAAGTTAATACGATTGACGTTTATGAATTAATTTGCCAGGTTATTTGCCCAATTACATGAATTTAATCGAATTTTGATAAATTAAGTTTCAGCTGAGGTAACTTGTTGTAATATGTTTCTAAATTGGTCGCAAATTCGAAATCCTTCGCAATATTTATTTTTACAACGTACTTTATTCTAATTTGTAACATAAATACTCAGGAAAGAAATTTTTCAACTTAGAATTAATTTATAGTATTCCTGTTGTAAAAACGAAATGAACCTATAAATTAACTTTTATGGAGCGTCGATGTACCCTTTATTTGTCCTTCGAAAATTAACAATCGCTCCATAAATAAGGACACTACGACCGTTCACACTATTTTAACTTACATCTAAATGTGCCTCCTCCGAAGGAACTACAACAAAATTTAATTTTACTTCCAAGTTTAGCTATAGAGTGGAAATCGCACTCTTCTTCCTGGTTGCACTGGTTACACCGTTGTGATGTCTGATATAAAGTTCCAAATAACAGCTGGAAACCACCTCATTAATTATATTGCTGTAGTAAGTCATCATGGCTCGACCAAATTAATCATCAACATCGCAGAGACTCGACAAAGCATTTTAAAGAAAAAGGGCACAGTTTGCCTGCTTTCGTTCTATATGATGGTTTTAAATCGATCAATCGTCATGTGATTTAAAAAAAAACTATTTCTTTCAGGAATTTAAAAATATTAGAATTTTTTCTACTATCCCCAAAAAAATCTAATATTTGCTCTAAAGATTTTTCTTTTCATGGTAAATACAATTTTTCTTTGTAATAAAGGTATAATAAGCTACAGATAGTTAATATTTTCTAATTAAAGCTTTATTAAATTAACTAATGATGCTTTTATCGTAAGAAAAAAAAATCAGTTTATAGTGTAAATTGTTATACGAAGTTCATATTTTGTTAAAACAGAATATTTCAATAAGGATACATTTTTGATGTACAAAATTCTATATAAAACATTTAAATAAAAAATAATTTATTAAAAAAGTGTAGGTAATACAATAAAATCAAATAATTTCATAAATTTATTTATGAAATAATTTGATTCTATTGTATTTATACGTAATACTTTTTTAATATGCCGGTTTGGCCGATAAATTGAAAAAACTACACAAAAAAAATATTTTTTATGCATATTCGTAAATATTTCTGAATACATCGATTAAATGACTTAAACAGTTTTATTAAAAATATATTGGGATACACATAGCATACCAAATAATAAAATAAAAAACAGCAAATTTATACCGTGCACTCTGATGGCTTTAACTCTGAAACCGATCGACTAACAAGAACAAGAAGTATAGAATTCAATGTACTTAATTTTTAGTTACTTATTATTTTGCCCGAAAGTGAACCCAAACCGAGATATTTGCGAGAAATTGTGTTCTTTCGTGTGTTTTTTCCAATACGGCGCGCGGCGGGTTAAATCCGGAGTCTGTAGACCGTGCAAAATTATTATATCTTTTTAAAGGTCCAAATAAACAGAATGAAATTTATTCAAGCTTTCTTCCAATTATTTCGACAATTAAACCTTCATTGTCTGGTCTAAACTCTGTTTTTTATGTTTTACTCTTTGGTAGTGATGGTGGTGGCAGCATTTTGAGTGAATAGTCTCAGCGTACTTTTTTATATGATTTTTTTTGCTTATTTACATATCGTCAGAGCTCAATTTTCAAACATAATATAATAAGTACATAGCGTTATGCCGACAATTGAGGGGGATTAAGCATGAATACTTGTTTGCGACAGGGGAGCTTATCCCATCTTAATTTTCTTAACACAACGCTGCGCTACGTGTTATGCTTTTGCGTGACTATATTCTAAAAGTAAATTTACTAAAACTTCAATCGAGTCTAATAATGTTTAGCAGAGTTTTTTAAATAATTTACTTTTTTGTTCAATTTATTACATAGTCTCATCATTGACCACTTAAAGTGTGAATAATGTACTCGTTTAGCAGCGCAATTAACAAATGTTTAAATTAACAAATTTTATAAAATTTTGATTGGATGACGTACTATCGATAATTTTGTTTTATTTTGTATTATTAATTCATTTGAAAATGTATTTTTTGTGCGTTCGTCCGGCAACACTGGTTTAGGCTATGTCTACAGCGTCATAGAAACACCACCAGGAAAGAAACTAAGAAACCAATAGGTAATTTTCTATGATTACCAGTTAGTATCATTGTGTGTCAAGCTATCGACTTAATTCAACAATATATCATAAATTTACCAAATTTTGATATAAAACGTCCATTTATAATGACTATATTATAAAGTGTTTTTTTAAGCTGCATGAGAACTTCAAATTGAAATAAAAATAAAACATTAAAACATTGATGGAACGTTTATTTAAATTTTATTTTATGAAAGTAAATTTAATGCCATTTATGATTTGAAAACTACTTCCGGCATGTGACCACCACGACTAATCGTTACGAAGCGCATCCGTTCAGTCCAATTTTTGACCACTCTTTCCAATATTTCTGGTCTTATTTCATAAATGCCTTCAATGCTTCCAGAGTTGTTGGTTTGTTAGCATAAACCATGGATTTAACATACCCCCAAAGAAAATAATCTGGAGGCGTCAAATCACACGATCTTGGAGACTAATTGACAGGACCATTTCTTGAAATAATGTTGTCACCAAATTGTCCTTTCAATAAATCGATGGTTTTATTGGCTGTGTGGCAAGTAGCATCATCCTGTTGGAACCATAAGTTATCGGTGTTTAATTGTTGAAGAAGTGGTACGAAATTTATCTATCACCGCATAAATAGCCTATTCAGAGGGTTGATTATATCGACCATAAAATGGGTGAAGAGCTCTATAAGTTTCACGAACGGAACTCTGACTTTGAAAATAAATTTCCACCATTTTTCAGCGTTGTTCAAGTGTTAATCTATTCATGACTAAGGCCCAGTTGTTCAGTTTCGGGTTATCTTTTAACCTGGGTTATTTTCCATAGAAATGATTGTTTCAAGAATTGTTTCCATGGAAAATAATTCAGATTAAAAGATAACCTAATACTGAACAACTGGGCCTAAATGGCAAACCTTTCTAAACACAAATGTCAAAGAATTGTCACTTTGACAAACTTCATTCATAAGTTATCCCTATCAAATACTATTGATAGGTTAATACGTACAGCTCGCGGCACTTTCAATGCATTGTTAGGTAAGGCTTGTTTCAACGCCATCTGGGATCTGAGTTATCGAGAATAATTTTGACATAACAACGTATTGTTTACGCAAATTAAGTGATTTTAAACCGCGCGAAATACTTCGAAAACTTAAATATTTAAATTTGAGCAGACTTTAACTTGCTTTAACTTTAAAGTAAAAATTTTTAATAAAATAATATCATGTCAATTGCTGTCAAACAACCACCATTCAACTCGACTCGTTAGATGCCGCTAGTGCGCTGCTTTACCACTTTTGATCGAAACTGGACGTATTAACTTGTCAGTAGTATTTGTCCCTATTGAATAATCTCATGCAGTTAAAAAAACACCCTTAAAAACACACTTTATTTAACAAATTAAAAAAGTCGGTACATTGCAGGTCTCGGTGTTTGCTTCGGCTTGTCAAAATTATTCATACTCTCAAAAGATCAGTTTCTGGGTTAGCGATACACATAACTATTTTATTGAACGGTTTAGGTTTGATCGAGTTCGGAATTACTTAGTTCAATTTCACAGCTAAATATCATAGACGCAACTAGGGAGAAGCTGGGGAAGGCTTAGCCGCTCCAAAATTATTTGTTTTCAGAAAAAAAAACAGTTCTTGCAATTATGAAGCTAAACATTTTTGCAATTTTCTAAAATTTATGTATTGTTTCGAAAATAACCTCCTTAAACCTTTTAAGTTCAGCATTACAAAATAGCTCCCGAGGTCATAAGGGTAAAATTTGTCGAAGAAAGTAGTAATAACCACAAAGTGGCGAATTGACTGTTTCTTGTGCATCCTATGACCCAAAATAGTTCTTATCAAATTTAAACTAGATATAATTCTGAGAAACACTAAAAATGAATAATTATTATCTAGCCCGCATCGTTTCTGAGATACAGCTCGTTAAGAAGAATCTGGGGGGGGGGGGAGGTCTACGTAGGGCTCTACCTTGACAACCCATTGGGGATCATGCTGTTATCCCAGGAAGGGAAGAGCACGTAATGTCCAACCGCGAATTGCAATTTTACCTATACAGATTCGGATAGTTTAAGATTTATATAAGGCAATGAAAATACAAAATGTGGCGGTAAAATGAGAAACTTTTAGAGAAAATCGACTTTGAAGTTCACAAAAATTCAACTTTCAGTGACGCGCGAGGCTAATAATTGCGGAATCTCACCTCATTTTGTTGACGGTCCGTGTGATTCTACATATATACTCTAAAACTTAGCGGTTTACGCACCGGCAGATGCAACACGTCTCCCGTACGAGTACCATCGATGAAAGGTTACTATTTTGTCATTATTTTTTTAAGCGATTTTTTGGGGGTGATACGTAAAAGTGAACTGCCTCATACCGCAACTATATTTTTAAATGCTATATCCAGGTTTTCTATGATCCCGATTTTTTGGATCCCGGTTTTCTTGATGGAAGGCCCTTCAAGTATGTTTAGCCCTAGTGAGCGTTTAAAAAAACCGCCCGTTAGGGCGGTTTTTAAAACGCCCTAATCCTCTGTATCGAACCCAAGCAAATAATAGATACCCAATTCGAAATAATTTGTGGTTCTGAAAAGAACCGATTTAATATGTTCCAACATGTTCAAGAGCACGATTAGCACGTGTTATCGTGTCGACTGCGTGTGGTGTACTGCCGCACCTCCCGCCGATCACCAATATTTATATCCTCCGTTATGGGCGCGGCCTTACTTTTACGCGGTTAGCCAATGGGTTTTACAGGATCGTTAATTTCGAAAAAAAAGTACTTGTAGGGCCCTTAGCCGCCAATTCTAATTTTTTGGTATAGTTTTTAAACCTAAATCTTTCATCATATCAATAGGAAAATTTCAATTTACCGGTTGGACGTTACATGCCGGCACCCCCAGGAATGCGATTGATGTTTTCATCAATAAGGTGACAACAAAGCAAAGTTGAAAGCTGAAAAAAACTTGGAAAGGTGAAAAAGAAAAGAAGTGGAAATACAAGAAAAGGTGAAAATCGCAGAAGAAGATACCATAGGGAAAGGATACCGCGGTAAGCCAAGCTCTGAAGCCTATCTTGAGCTTGATAGGCCCACAAACGTAGGGTCCCGTAGAAGGGGGTAGGTAGAGAGTGGAAGGTGGTTTTAGTGAGAGAAAATCCCACACTATCACCCAGTACATGCTGGTGGTGTCTTGCAAGGATTTTTTCCTCCCTTCGAAAAAAAAGAATGCAAGAACAGTGTTACATTTTTAGAATATCTCGCAAAACAACATAGTCTTTTTTATCAAATCCACCGAATAATAATATTTTTGCAATGAAAATAGTGTAAATTTGTTATGTAACGAATTTTGAGAAACTATGGAAGTTGGTTTCCTATCGCTGAATAATCATATAAACAGCAACTCGTGCTCGAAATATACTCGAAGATTCATCTCCTACAGGTTTTAGTTTCGGACATTGTGCTCACTTCCCTCGAGCAATATCTTTACTAAAACCTGTACTCGACAAATCTTCGAGTATTTTTAACACCTCGTTCTGTTACATACGAATGTAGTTTAATTTCCCACAACTATGAACCACTTGTCTGTCAGACGTATAGGAAAAGAATTTTGTACATAAAAAACAAAAAACTACGTTTAATTGGAAAAATCGGTAAAAAAATTATAAACTACAATATTAGCTGAAATTTTTAAATCTCTTATATTTCTGCTCCAATTAATTTAAAATCTAAATGTGGATTACTTCGTGTACAAGGCAATAAACTAATTGTGGATAGGGTATATGGTTGTAAACAAACGGATATATCTCAAGGATACCTTATCTTTTAAAATATAAAGGTGTATAATTTTTTCTACGTTGTTGTATTTTGTAGGTAGTCTGAGTGGGCCAATGCGGTAGATCCGATTATACATAGTATTATGTTCAATGGTTTCACATACCATATTATCGTCTACATAATAATATTAGGTATGTATGTCATATTTAATCAATTTCTTTAAAGTATGTTTTTGTTTATAATTTTTAGTAGCAATCACTTTAGATGTACAGATGTAATTATATTAGTTATTTTGTTTGTGCTAATAACAATATAGTTTTATACGATTCTCTCTTGAATTATTGCCATCATAAAGCACATCATACTTTTCCTATATTAATTGTTTATTTTGAGCCAAATACTTATTTTTTCTTTATCGATGTTTTGTTGATTTAATAAATTAGGAAAAGTTCCGTGTAAAGTCTTTTGTCTCCGTTTTGTTATTATTAAATACAGTTCATTGATTTGGTTAGAATTGTAGTTCGTTGTTCATACAATTGGATGGTGTTACGCAATAAGGATCCAACTCTACCCAACTTCAAACTTTTAACACATTTAGCATTAAATAAGGCAGATCTACAGTTTCTAAATTTTTGAAACACAAATTCACACTAGGAATTAAAAAAAATGTTGGTTGGATCCTTATTGAGTAATATACCAAAGCTAATTTAAAATTTTTATATGGAACCAAACCGCTTTAAATAAAAGAAAACTGTATTATTTATGAAGTAAATTTTATTATTTGATTAAAAATAAAATAATACTAAATGAAATTTAAGGAAATTCTTCAAAATCAAAATCTAAAGGCCCATCAAAATCATCTAAATCGTCCTCTAAATTAATTTGTCTTAGACTCCATCATGTTTATCTTGCAAGTTTTGCATCATCATGGTGCTCTTCAAGTTGTTACTTTAAATTATCTAACTCGTCCTTGTTGCTATTAACAACGACCACATGCACATAACAAGATGATACCAGGCGGCCTGGATCCTTATTGAGTTTCAAAAATGGCAATTAAAAATAGGTTATATTTGTCATTATTTTTTATATTTACTCAGGGTTAATTACGTACTACATATTATCATACATAATAGTATATTAAGTATCAAGAACAGTAAGGACATTTTACCGATCGAAGACAATTGTTTGTTTATTGTCAATTATTGTCTTGTCTTATTGTCTTTATTATTATTGTCTGAGATAGGTAGTCCTTAATGTTCGAGATGCTTATAACGTTTTTTGCGCGACTAAATTTATTAAAAAACATTTAAATGTGTATTTAATAAATAAAAATATGTTATTCTCTTTATATCAAGTTGCCTTAATGTCGTGGAAACAGACGCGGTAAACAACCAAATAGAGCATAGTCACGCAAAAATACAATAATGAATGCTCATAAAAAGGGTAAAATTACTTAAAAGTGAAACAATTTTAAGTCTAACAGATGGAGCTACTACCGATAGACCCAAAACCAGGGCTAACTCATTTTGTTTAGTTTTTAGCAGTGCCGTCTTTAAGCAATAGGCAGACTAGGCACGTGCCTAGGGCCCCAGGCCTGAGAGGGGCCCCCAAATTCGAATAACATTTTTTTACACTTAAAAAACTATTTGACGACTGAATATTGCGTGAGAAAATCACATATATATGTCATGCATCAGTTTATTGCATTGACTAAAAACGCCGTATGTATCGATATGCGAACATCCATTTTTGCGCGCATGCAAAAATGCAAGAGTAAATAAATATTAAATAACATGAATGAAATGCGAATGCGAAGGGTATTAGATTTCTTTATCGACCTTTATGCTTCTTATTTTTATTTTAGATGCTGGTGTTGGAAGTTTTATCACGACTGCTAACTTTAAATTTGCGTACTTATGCATTTGCAATTTTGCATTGCTACCTATTTATTTAGTTACCTATTGATAACTTTTTATTGTAATTTTTAATTCGTTCGGGCTCTGCGTTGCTGTTTATTTATACTGAAGTTTAGTGTTAAAGCTTAACGCAACTCGTAACGTAAGCATATTATATAATATTATTACCGGCGAATACTGTTCCTTCTGTTATTCTGTAATTTCGCCGAGTCACCTGACTCGAGTAAAAACTCGAGTTGAAAATATTCCGAATACGAGTTACTCGAGTACAAAAAGTATTCGACTCGTCACATCGCTAGCTATCGAAATCACTCAGCACAGAACGACGTAATAAAAACACCGAAAAGCTTCGCCCGAGCTCGACTTGTTCTCGGTAGCGGAAGTCAACAGTGCGCCTGGCGAGCTTCGCAGAAGTTTCGCGCCAGCGTCGAGTTGCTCCGCGAATTGACTTGATGCCCTCTATTCATTTCGGAGCATTCCGTCGTGCTTCGAAAGACGCAATCGGTTATCGCTAAAATAAGACTCAAACGCTTGAAATTGAAAATGTCATAAGATTCCATGATACTATAACTTTAGAGATATGATCACTTGGTGAACGAATTTAGAACGCGGCCACGTATCGCGTCATAGTGTGCCCCATACGCGAATTTCGCCCTAAAAGACGCCGTATGATTCATGCCGATGTGCGCGTGAGAATATCTCTAAAGTTATAGTATCATGATAAGATTCAGTGTAAATTTGGAGTTATTGCATGTAAAAACTTTTAATTTTGTTTTACATGATAAAAAAATAAAATATAATGGTTACGTTATACAAAGTAATTAAAAGGGCCCCCAAAACTCGGTAGCCTAGGGCCCCATGCTCGTGAAAGACGGCTCTGGTTTTGAGGGTTGGATCCTTATTGCGTAACACCATCCAATTTATACAGTTACAGATCTTGTATTAAGGCAGTATCTAATTCTTAATGTACATAGTACATAAATGGGTTGTTATAATTTGATTCGTTCCATTGCAGCTTTGGATGATGCATGCGATATTTCGTTAAAATTATTCATGCAAGTTTTGAGATATATTATAAATTCGTATTGCTTCATTGTATTATTACAAATGAATAATATGCTAAAATTATAATTAAAAATAATTACATTAATAGCAAAAGTGCTATTTCAGTAGTATAAATCAGATTTAAAAATATTCTTAACACGCTGCTAAAATTGATTAAATTTTTTTTTTGGTTATTTGTTACAAATAGTCGAGATATTTTTTGTAACTTTCTTTTACATATAACTTTTAAATTCTGAATTCAATATACGAGTGAGGAACAAAACCAAAGTTTGTTTATAATCAATAATATAACCCAGGCATAAATTTCTTTGCATCTTAATTGCTTGTTTGTTAATTACTTTGTCTATAATGTTGTGATCTTTACAACCTCCAAAATTTTTATAGCATCCCTTTTGTTCTTCGGCTATTATATTATTTTGATATTTAAATGTTGGTATATTTATAATTAATTGATGTTAATATTTTATAAATTGTTGATCAGCATGTTATAGGTCGATATTTTGATGGGTCATTAGCATTGTTACATGCAGAAATTATTTATCATTTTGAAGAAGAATTTTGGAATAAATTTCAGTTTATTTATAAATTTTTAAAAATATGTTAGTAATGTTTTGTGAACGAATGTACAATTTTTTATAATGAAAGCTTTCTCATTGATCTGTTTCTGCGGTTTCCGGTTATTAGAATTGTAAATTAATAACTTAATAATAAAATCAAAATATTCTCATATTAGCATTACCTTCATTATTTTTTTGTATTTAGCTTTAGCAATCATTAATTATTAGAGATTAAATAAGTAATCCATTTTTGCCAGCATGGATAATCAGTTTCGGTAATATATATTAGGTAGTATCGTTAGATCCATCCTGGAAAATTTTTACAAAAATGTCTCATAATATTGTATTTTAAATATTAATGATAACACACGTGCCCTACATTCAAAATTACACATTCAACAATACACATTCAACATGAGAAATGACAAAATTGTCATTTCAACTGAACGGCAGTCTTTTTAAATGCAATATTGTGAGACATCTTTGTAAAAATTTTTCAGATGCTATGCTTTTAAAATATATACTGATACCAACAAAAATAATATATATAGTATTTACTCTAAACTCTTTAAATTATAATTTAATATAACTTCTAAAGTTAAATTTTGTATATTCTAAATTTTAGTACTTTTGTTGTTCCCACGACCGATATAGTAAATATCGATAGAAGAGAGTTTTCTAAGAAAAATTATTATCAAAATTTTAATCGTTGGGTAGCCCTCTTTAAAACAATTTCTAAAATTTCTACCTTCCAATGGCCATAGGACCCAAACTATTCATTTTTTAATGTTAACAGTTCAGAGATTTTTTAAAGAGTGTGAAATTATCGAAAAACTAGATTATAACCATTTATTGTATAAAAGCAACGGTTCTACAGTTATTGATTAAATTAGGTAAAGGAAGAAATGTTAAAAAATCGAAGTTTTATTTTGATTTATTTTTTTAGGGGGAGTTACCTAATGTTGACCACCCCAAACAAAATTAAAAATTTCCTATAGCAAAGAGGAAGGTTTATTGTCACTGTAAAAATTTTATGTGTGAAAGTATAATCAAAATTTTGCAAAAAACCAATTTGAAATTTCGGGGTTTGGATTCGAGACTCATCCGGCTGTGCGCATCGTTTTTCATCGCCGGAGCCGCTACGCGGCAAAAGCTAAACATACTTGAAGGAGCCATATCCTTCAAGAAAACCGGGATTCGAGTCATGTTCCCTTTAGGACGTGCGAGCAGCATCTGACGAAATTTTCTAAGTGTTAGGGTATACCATCCAACACGTACCGTCAACAGAATGACGACGCGCGGAATCTCATATGAGATTCCCGCGTGTCGGTCGGCTTTTACATGTTAAATTTGCTAACTTCAAAATCGATTTATTCAAAATTTTGATAATAGTACTTTCACACATAAAATTTTTACAGTATACTTTATAAACCTTCCTCTTTGCAATAGGAAATTTTAAATTTTATTTGGGGTGGTCAACATTAGGTTACTCGACCCATTTTTTCTTTTAACCCTTGCATTTCTTAAACTAACGTTTTACAAAAAAATTGATCACCCCTTTCTGATGGAAAATTTAACGAGCTTCAACTTGAGTTTAGTAAACGTTTTTGAAAAACCAAAGACAAAAATGAAATTAGATGTGGACAAATATAGTTTTTTTGTAAATTTTTATTGTTTTTAATAAATTTTTTTATATCAATTTTGTATACGGTATTGTAGCAATAATTTTATCACATCGAATGTAGTCGACTAAATATAGATTTTGTTGAGTAAGAACTCCGAATTCGGTGGTAAATTGCATATATTCATTATTAAAAATTTTCTCCTAACCCCAATATTTACATGATGGTGACATAACCTCGTTTAACGCTTTTTCCTATAACGCTCTACTTTGCTGGAACGTATCCCCCGCGTTAAACGGGGTATTACTGTACCTTATCAGCAAGCAATTTCAGTTTTTCTATGAAATGGATTGATTTTTGAAAAAAGGTTAACTAGACAAAAGTTTTAGCTTGTTAAGTATGTTATCTGGAAAGAGGCGTCTATTTTAGTTTTAAATTGTTTAAATTGTTGTAAAAACTTTGTATAACATTTCTTTACTTAATTTGTTTCATAACTGGAAAACTGTTGATTTTAGACAATAAAGGGTTAGAATAAAGTTTGTAGCTAACTTTCGGTATTTAAATTAAACCCGTTTACACTAAAAAAATCAATATTTTCGGTGCTGTGGCGATTTAAAGGTAGGAATTATTTAAAAATGGTTTAAATTTAGATAACAATTTTTCTTAGGAAAGTATCGTGGGTATTCTGCGAAAATGCATTAAATCAAAATTTTGCTGTTTTGACTTAATGACTAGGTGATATTGATTGGTGAACGCCATATAGACTACGAAAACGTACTAAGTCATATCTATACAAATAACAAAAATAATTTCTGTTATAAATCAAAAGCACTTAAATATGTTCAGAGAAAAAGCACTAAGGGACTTAAGGGGAAAAAAGTGACTAATGGACAATTATTTTTAAATAACTAATGAGGGAATATTGTTGCTGATAAAGCAATGTATCGTTCGAAACTATTAATTCCATGCCTTCTTAATAAATATAAAACTAATTTCAACACAAACTTTCAAACTCAATTATCTCAAAACTATGATTATTGACTTAATGCATATTCGCAGAATACCCACGGTATCTTCTATCAAGCGACAGGTACAGGTAGCTGGTACAGTAACCGTGGGGTTAAAATTATGTGTGCCGTGGTTTGAAATCCACGTTAAGCTGTAGGTTCTTGTTGATGTTTGTTGGTAAGTGACAACTACCAACTTGTAATAATTATTCTTGATGGTTTATTCCGGTATAGTTTGTTTCAGAATAATTGAAATTAGAAAAAGTCATAGAATCAAATTACGTTGATATAAAAGCGTACGAACTATGTGATAAGATATGCTGTCCACCAAGAATATTATGCATTGCTAAAGGCTGGCGCAAGATTAAAATAATTAACCTTATCTCTATATATTATGTTTCGTTTATAGTTTGTACGTTTTTATATCAACGTAATTTGATGCTATGACTTTTTTTAATTTTAATTATTCTGAAACAAACTATAAATTCAATTCAATTATCTTAGGCCAGTCATATTAGACATCGAACCTTCGAATTAGTCTTCCTAGGTTGAAAACACCATGAATCGCATTGCTAGTTTCTGATTTTGTCCTTTTTCTGATGTTGCGTGCCTGTAATTTTATCTTGAACAATAGAATTAAAAATTCAAAAAAGAATCACACATCTCCCGAGAACTTCAAATAATATTGTTCATGGTACATCCAATGAAAGAACGGAAGGGTATCTGGATCTGGATTGTTTGGGGAGGGCAGATTTACACTGCTAGCACTCAGGCCACACATCGGGCCCATTATGCTACCTCCAGGTAGCCCATCGCTCCTCTAAGTCTCAAGCCATTCCACATTTAGGATGTACTCAAGTATCTTCGAGGGCAATGTGCCACCAATACTGGCCATGCTAGGCCAGCAGTCCCCCAGCATGGATCCTCTTTTCGAAGCGAGGGCAGGGCAGCTGCAAAGCAGGTGCTCCGCCGTTTCATCTGCTAAGTTACATCCCCGACAGGTTGGACTGTCCACCAGTCCCATCGTGTGAAGATGTTTATTTAGTTTGCAGTGTCCCGTTAGGACTCCTGCAATACTTCTTAGTTTTTCTCGCGATAGCTGCAAGTAATATTTGTGGTGCTTACGCAAGGGTCCACGTATAGCTGCCCTTGCTTGTCGGCAGCCTTTGGTATTTTTCCATCTACTGGTATGCAGTTTGAGGGTCTCTTCTGTAAGAAGGGTGTTGAAGAGCTCAATGGTCGGCGTTATGAATGGCTCAGGTCCACAGGGTAGTTTAGCAGAGCCAATTCCCGCCAGAGCATCTGCCCTTTCATTGCCTTCGTTTCCTTGGTGCCCTTTGACCCATCTGAGTGTTAGGACATTGTTGTTTGTCGATACTTCATTTAGCGTCCGTATACATTTAAGTACCAGATTTGAGGTGATCCTATGACAGTTGAGTGCCATAAGGACCGCCTTGCTGTCAGTCAGTATCTGTATTCTTTTGTACCGGATGTTCTTTTCCCGGACTGTATTTGCGCAGTGAAGTACGCCCATGAGTTCCGCTTGAAATACAGTGGCATATCTTCCCAGCGATAAGCTTTCGTTTATTTTCAGTTCAGGAGAGAATACTCCCGCACCCGATCCAACTTTATTTTTGGAGCCATCTGTAAACATAGTTATGTCTGACTCGAAGGTTTCTATTTTGTTTAATAGGATGTCAAATTTCCTATTAAAAATATATTTTGGAGGGGTACTATCGGTCTCAAGGTCCAGCAGAGGCATCCTCTTAGAACAGTCCTCTAGGATCCTCGAGTGTCCTCTTTCACCCTGCCTATGCGTCCACGTGCCCCAAGTTCGCAGCCTAATGGAGGCCCGTACTGCACATTCCTCCACATAGATATCCAGTGGATGTAGGCAGAGGAGAGCCTCCAGAGCCGCAGTTGGAGCCGTTCGCATCACACCCGTCACCGCTAAACAGACCGTTCTCTGAATTCGGTTAAAGGGATGACGCCGCTGTCATTATCTTGACTCTAGGCCACCACACAAGGGCGCCATAACATAGCATTGGTCTAATTATTGCAGTGTAGAGCCAGAGAGCAATCCTCGGGGAAAAGCCCCAGGACTTTCCCATCGCCCTCCTACACTGCCAAAAAGCCACGCTTGCTTTCTCAGTTTTAAGGCTGACATGTTTTCCCCAGTTCAGTTTTGCATCCAGCACCACTCCCAGATACTTAACCTCTGGAGCCAACTTTAGGGGAATTCCCTTTAGAATAGGCATTCTCATGCTTTGTAGTTTTCTTTTTCTGGTGAACAGGACGAGCCCAGTCTTAGTCGGATTGACCGAAAGGGCATGTGTCGTGCACCATAACGGAAGGGTATTTTTCGATTAAAATGTTATCTCTAATAAGATGGCCATAATAAGATTTCGGTAAAAAACGGTGAAAAGACTACTCCAAAAAGTTTTATCCATAATAAATCTTTTTATTTACACAACTTCAACTCAATGATTTTTAGGCCCCGTGTTGCGACAGCAACAACATTTTAGAATTATAGGATTAGATTAAGTCATAAACTTAAAAGCACCATTGTCAATTTGTGTGACCAAGTTTGTAAAATCTTAGCCGACAAACAAACATAAGGTACTTTTGTACAAATGTAAGCTCCCTTCTTAGAAGAGGTAGATAGTTGTACGTGACGATGACAATGGTGATTTCAAGACAATTTTGTTCCCACGAATTGGGAAATTTTCCTAAACATTGTACCGTTGTAAATTTTCAATCTGTAAATTTTTATTAGTTGTAAGTTGTTCATAAAAGGGCCGTCTTGTCGGACGGACTTTAGTATTCATCCAGCTTCTGGCAAGTGACATCTAAGGAAACACTACGCTTTTCTTGTTACTTGACAAAAAGAACAAAAGGGTTTACTCATTAGTGTAATTGAGTTGTGCAGTTGTACTAATTATTAATTTAGTGTAAATAAAGACTTTTATAATAATCACGTTATTTGAATTCGTCTTTGACATCAAATCACGACTGGTCCTTCGTTATTATACAATCAAGAAGTTTTTCGGCAGCCGTACACTTTTACAGTGAAAAAATCAAAAGGCCCGATCAATTGGTCCATTCGACCCGGATTAATCAGTATCAGTCCATCGAAGTGGAAAACTACAGCATTCTATATTTGGAAAAAATTGGCTCTACAACTCAAGATAGTGTGCCCAACTTCAAATATTAAAAAGAATCATCAACAATCATCGAAAGAGGTTTAGAAGTTGATAAGTAAGTGATCAATACCGCATCATTTCTTATCAAATCCAGCTCATCAAGGAAAATTCGCGCAAAGAAGTGAAATTGTATCACAGTGCAAGTGAAAATAAACTACAAATTAATTATTGGAAGAGTCCAGGGTACAAGGAAGTCAGCATCATCTATTCACCGTGGATCAGCGATCGTCAGTGAAATTGATTTAGTGGTTTTGTTTAATATTGTGATAAGTGAATCAAAGACAAGTGCATCAACATTGTAACATAAAGGTCAGAAAACTTAAGGTTAATTAATTTTAGGTTAATTTTGTAATTAGTATTTTTTAATTTCTATACCTGAAAGTTCATTAGCGTATCACTATGGATAATTTAATTAAATCTAGATCAATTGCGAAAGGAAAAATCACTAGAATCGAATCTGCAATTGTCAAGTATGAAACATCTAATGATTTTAACATTCACGAACTTTCATGTAGGGAAAATTATTTAATGTCAGCATTTGATGATTATTCAACTGCTCAAAATGCGCTAGAAGCTGCTGATACGGATGAGGAAGTAATATATGCTCCTGATCGCCCAGTAATTGAGGAGAAATTCTTCTCCTTATTGGGACGATTAAAGAGCTTGATTCAATCTAAGAGCACTTCGGCTACAATCAGATCAGCTTCGCAAAATAGCGATATAGGTGTATTAACCGAGCCCCCCGTTGTTAACAATAATTTTAGTTCTAGCATTAAATTACCGCATGTTAATATTAAGACTTTTACGGGAGAACAAACGGAGTGGACATCATTTAAAGATTTGTTTGATGCGGTTATTCATACTAATTCGAATTTATCTAATATTCAAAAATTCCTTCACTTGAAATCGGTTTTAAGAGGCGAGCCGTTAGAAATTATAGATAGGTTGCCATTATCAAATGACAATTATGTAGGTGCCATTGATTTGTTAAACAAAAGATACGACAACAAAATTTTCATGATCAACGCGGTTGTTAAAACATTGCTAGAAATTCCGATGATTGCTAAAGGCAATGGGCCGCAATTACGTAAATTTATAACGAAAGCAAACCAATGCTTGACCACCCTTGAATCAAGTACCTTAACTCCAGAACAAAAACTGGATCTTATTTTGTTGTATCTTTTGTCAAACAAATTAGATGTAAATACTCTAGAAGCTTACCATCTAAATACGAATAAAACTACTATCCCAACTCTAAAAGACTTCCTAAATTTTGTAGAAGAAAGGTGCAAATCCTTTGAAAATATAGTACAAAAGCCAACAGTTGCAACGAACCATAAAAGTGCTGTTAAGCAGGTAAACTATTTCATACGGTCAGAAACAAACTTTCATTGTGAACTTTGCACAGAAAATCACGTAGTCCGACAATGTCCCAAATTTGCCGAACTACCGATTCCTGAAAAATTAAAATTCGTGCAGAATCGAAAGCTATGCCATAATTGCCTCAGCTCACGGCACATGTCGCGTCAATGCGCTTCAAAGTATCGATGTAAAACATGCAAAGGTAAACACCACTCGTCAATTCATACTGACGCAGTTCAAAATGCGGGTTTTCAAGAACATTCTAAAAAGGTTGGATATAATCAAAATCCGCATCCTTTCCGCGATACAGATAACAATGTTGTCGTTAATCCTACTATAGTTGCAAATACGGCAACTACGGAACAAAATGTTTTTATATCGCGTGGTCACAAAACGCAAATTTTACTAGCCACCGCGCAAGTTGAAATATTATCTGGCAAAGGCGAACGCATTGTAGCACGAGCTCTATTGGACTCGGGGTCACAAATGAGCATCATTACGAGCCATCTTGTTAAAAAACTTGGGTTACAACCATACAAAACAATGCAGACAATCACCGGGGTGACAGGACATGCAACTTGCTCAACCAATTTGATAGATTTGACAATAAAGTCAAGAATAAATGAGTCTCAGTTCAAAACGTCATATGTCGTCTTAGATAAAATTACAGATCCCTTACCGAGCGCATTTGTCAATAGGCAATTGTTAAACATTAATCCGGTGTATATATTGGCTGACCCAGAGTTCTATAAGCCAGGTACAATCGATTTATTGCTGGGCGTAGATTTATACTACGAAATTCTATCCCCAGGATTAGTAAAATTAGGCAAATCGTTACCGACTTTACAAAACAGTAATTTAGGTTGGCTCGTGGGAGGTCACGCCCCTACGGAAACTGGAGCAAATGTTGCAGTTTCGTTAATAGTCAACGTTAATGACATGATCCCAAAATTTTGGCAACTCGAAGAGTTGTCAACCAAACAAATAATGTCTCCAGAGGACAAAGTGTCAGAAGGCATTTTTAAAAATCAATAAAAAGGCTAGACAATGGACGGTTTGAAGTAGAGGTACCATTCAAACCTGGTCAAGAGTCTATGTTAGGCGATTCGTATGCTCAGGCGAAAAGAAGATTCCTTTGGCTAGAAAAACGTCTTAATAAGAACAAAGAGCTTTTCAACGCATATAAAAAATTTATTGAGGAATACATAGCTTTAGGGCATGGTAAATACGTTAACAGTAATCAATTTTTAGACAGGTACATAATGGGTCATCGAGAGGTCATTAAAAATGAAAGTACCAGCACTAAAATACGTGTTGTTTTCGATGCTAGTATGAAAACTAGCAATGGGCTTTCATTAAATGATATAACGCTGAAGGGTTTTACAGTACAGCCTGATCTTTTTGAAATTCTTTGTAGATTTAGAACTTACAAATACGTCTTCAGCGTAGATATAGAGAAAATGTACAGACAGATATTAATTTCTGAAAAACATCGTCATTTACAAAACATTTTATGGCGGGATGATTCTAATAAACCACTAAGGTGTATTGAACTGCAAACCATAACGTATGGTACGAAAAGTGCTCCATTTTTGGCAACAAGATGTCTCAATCACTTGGCAGAAGTGGAGAGCTTTAATTATCCGCTAGCCTCTAAAGCTATAATGAATAATTGCTACGTTGACGACATATTATCTGGAGCAAATACAATCGAACAAACGTTAACACTACGTAATGAGTTGATAAATATGCTAAATTCAGCAGGGCTCAATCTACATAAATGGTGTTCTAATAACTCGGAAATAATAAATGATATTCCTGTTAACAAACGCGAACCTTACGACGTAAATTTAGATTCTGACGATGCCACAAACAAGGTTTTAGGTGTGGCTTGGAATCCAAAGTTCGATGTCTTTAAAATAAAGGTTCCCCAGTACGACAATGAAATGCCGCCAACAAAGAGGAATATTCTATCCTTCATTGCACAAATGTTTGATCCGCTTGGTTTAATTAGTCCAGTAGTAATAATTGCAAAAATCATTATGCAACAAATTTGGCTGAGCAAGGTGGACTGGGACGATATCGTGCCGGACAACTTAGTGGAGAGGTGGAAAACTTTCACAAGTCAGATAATAAAACTTAATGGAAACTCAATTCCAAGATGGGTTTTCTCATCTAATAATGAACACAAAATTGAACTTCATGGCTTTGCAGATGCATCTATGAGCGCGTACGGTGCATGCATCTACTTAAAGGCAATTTACCATGAGGGCACTATATCAACTGCGCTATTGTGCTCGAAATCACGGGTAGCACCATTAAAGATAATTTCATTACCAAGACTTGAACTTTGCACCGCGTTGTTGCTAAGTAGGCTTGTCCATAAGGTAATACCGATGCTGCAATTAAAAATCTCCAACGTAACGCTGTGGTCAGATTCACAGATAGTCCTGTGTTGGTTGAATTCAACACCATCACGATGGACAACATTTGTGGCAAATCGAGTATCTGAAATCCAAGAAACAACTGGAGGCTATAAGTGGCACCATGTCAGGTCGCAGGATAATGTGGCAGACCACATTTCGCGCGGCATTTGTCCCTCTAAAATTAACGCCTTAAAATCCTGGTGGGTGGGTCCAGATTTATTATTAAACAGTACCCCAGTGAATGATAAAATAGTATCTGAAGCGTTGGAACGAATTCCAGAGCAAAAGACTACATTAGCTATAACTGGTGTCACGGAATCGTTCGAAAATCAATTCACGAGGTTTTCAACTTTGAACAGACTGCAGCGGGTAATTGCATATTGCTTTCGATTTGTACACAATACTAGGTGTAAAGAAGAAAGGTGGATAGGGCCGCTTAGTGTTAAAGAGTTGAGGTCCTCTTTAAATAATGTGATTAGAGGCGTACAAAATTCCTATTTTCACCGTGATATTTCTGAGCTAACCGCTGGTAATGAATGCAAGAATAGCGTTTTGATCTCACTTCACCCTTTTTTAGATGATAATCAAATACTTCGAGTAGGAGGACGGTTATCTCGCGCAAAGTTACAATTTGATCAAAAATTCCCAATAATATTACCTTCTAAATGTCATATTACAAAATTAATTTTGCATAATGAACATCAGCGATTACTCCATGCTGGAGCACAGTTGACATTATCACATACTAGGTTACGGTATTGGCCTATAAATGGTTTGCGCGAGATCAAGTTTATCATAAAAAATTGCATACGTTGTCACAGATTTAAAGCTCAAGCCGCACAGCAATTAATGAGCAGCTTACCCCCAGAAAGGGTTAACATGACACATCCATTCTATAATGTGGGTGTTGACTTTGGCGGTCCAGTAATGGTTCGCGAATCTAGACTACGCCGTTCTGTTGTATCTAAAACATACATTGCTCTATTTGTGTGCATGGTTACTAAAGCCATACATTTAGAGTTAGTCTCTAAATTGAGCACTGATGCCTTTATACTAACTTTGAATCGATTCATAGCGCGACGGGGTTGCCCCGGAATTATATTCAGTGATAACGGTACTAACTTTAAAGGTGCACATAATAAATTAAGGGAAGTTCACAATTTTTTAAGCAGCAAAGAAACTCTCGCTAGGATAAAAACCTCATTGTCTTTAAAAGAAATCACATGGAAATTCATTCCGCCTCACAGTCCTCACTGGGGTGGTCTATGGGAAGCGGGAATAAAGTCAACCAAACATCATCTTAGACGAGCGTTAGGAACACAAGTGTTGAGTTTTGAGGAGGTAACAACACTTCTAGCTCAAATAGAATCTATTCTAAACTCGCGACCATTATGCCCACTGTCAAATGATCCATCAGATCTGTCATGCTTAACGCCTGGTCATTTCTTGATCGGTAGATCATTAACTGCGATTCCCGAAAGAGATTATTCAACAGTTCACACGAATAGGTTATCCTACTACCAAATGTGTTATCAAATTCGCAATCACTTTTGGAAACGGTGGTCCGTTGAATATTTAAATAATTTGCAAAATCGTCCGAAATGGCTTAGATCATTTAAAAACTTAGAACCAAATATGTTGGTACTAATAAAGGAAGACAACGTACCTCCCCTTAAGTGGTCTCTCGCACGCATATTAGAAGTACTACCCGGTCACGACGGGAAAGTTAGGGCGGCAAGGGTAAAAACTGCTGAAGGTGAGGCTACGCGAGCAATCGTTAAGTTATGTCCACTCCCGATCGAACCCGTTTAATCCACATTTGCATCTCGCGGGGGGAGAATGTTGCGACAGCAACAACATTTTAGAATTATAGGATTAGATTAAGTCATAAACTTAAAAGCACCATTGTCAATTTGTGTGACCAAGTTTGTAAAATCTTAGCCGACAAACAAACATAAGGTACTTTTGTACAAATGTAAGCTCCCTTCTTAGAAGAGGTAGATAGTTGTACGTGACGATGACAATGGTGATTTCAAGACAATTTTGTTCCCACGAATTGGGAAATTTTCCTAAACATTGTACCGTTGTAAATTTTCAATCTGTAAATTTTTATTAGTTGTAAGTTGTTCATAAAAGGGCCGTCTTGTCGGACGGACTTTAGTATTCATCCAGCTTCTGGCAAGTGACATCTAAGGAAACACTACGCTTTTCTTGTTACTTGACAAAAAGAACAAAAGGGTTTACTCATTAGTGTAATTGAGTTGTGCAGTTGTACTAATTATTAATTTAGTGTAAATAAAGACTTTTATAATAATCACGTTATTTGAATTCGTCTTTGTAATCAAATCACGACTGGTCCTTTGTTATTATACAATCAAGAAGTTTTTCGGCAGCCGTACACTTTTACAGTGAAAAAATCAAAAGGCCCGATCACCCCGAGTTTCAGAGTGACGGCGCGTGCTAGCTAAACTACTGTCTTGACTATAAATGTTGTTGCAAACATTGTTATTAATAACAGTCAGATGACGCCGAATCTCATTCTATATGCAAATGATACCGTAATGCTACAAAAAAAATGAAAACGATCTGCAAAAAGCTATCTTTCAGTTGGGCATAATATGTAAGAAATACGATGTCAAGATCTGAGTACACAAAACTAAAACTTAAAGGAGGGCACCCAGTAAGAACAAAAATTGTAATAGACAAACATAAAATAGAATAAGTGCTACATTTCAAGTATCTGGGATGCGATGTGTCTGTGGATAAAGACCATGACATCGACGAAAAACTAACCAAGTTTGGACATATTTGTGGAACAATACACAGATATCTGAAAAATAAGACAAAAACAGAAACACGCATAAGGCTTTATAAAACGACAGCCATCCCAACACTGACATACGGTAGCGAGACCTGGGCTCTAATAACTAGAGATAAAAGCAAAATACAAGCACATTAAATGATATTCCTACGAGCAACCAAGGGATCTAAAGCAAAATCTCAGAAAACACCAGGAGATGGAGTGAACACCTCGAAAGAATGAGTGAAGAGAGAATACCACTAGCAACAAAACGATATAAACCACCGGGAAAAAGAAGCGTGGGAAGACCGAGAAAGAGATGGGTACCGGAACAGGCAATAAGGCCTACACCGTGAAGCGAAGAAGAAGAAAAATTTTACGCTCTACAAAATATATAAGTATAGAATATGTATGAACCTATCTTTCTTAATTTTCGAGATATTTGAGAAGGAACAACCAGCATCGCGTTTTTTGTTCCTAAGATTATTTATAATGTTTCAGTCAGAGGAAATCATTCTAAGCAAAATGAATTCCACTTCAGCTCTGCCAAAAAATCATAGTTCCACGTCCACGAAGATAGTCACATGATCCCTGGGCAGGGAAAAACTTACGAATATTGTGTAGCAATCGGAAGGGGGCGAAGGCTGAATTTCTAGCGCCCTTAAATAACTGGAACCCATCGGCTAGAGAAGAAAACTCCAACAGGAAATTACCCCATCCTGCCAGGTTAGCAGTCTACGGGTATTGGTAGTATATATTGCTCCCAGAACCACGAAAATTATCCTCGGATGTGGACGTGATTTTACGATGACGACCCGGCAAGCAAACAGGACCCACAACAGGAAGAAGCGATTGAGAAAGAGGAACGTATGGAGAATGGGCGCATGGAACGTTACGTCTTGGAATCAAAGAAATTAAGATATTTCAAAGACGTAAAGAAAAAAAGGCTGATGCTTACAATAAAAGAAAAAGAAGAAGAAACTTAAACCAAAGCGATTCATGGTGTTCGCAATTTGGAAGTCTAATTGGAGAATTAACCCCTTAAATTAGTTTAATACGACTCACCTATCTACCCTAAATTGGCTGACTACTTTTGTCTGATTTAAATTTGTTTAGATGCAGGAAATATTTAATATATATCCATTGTTGTTAAATGAACACAAGCAGATTTAGATGCAATAGAAAATGAAAATGGCACTCCCATAATATAATACAGTAGAGAATTGAAGATTATTTATATTTTTCGTGTACTATAATATACAATTTTTATGTGTCAATGTATTCCACACTAATTACATTTTTGAAGCGGTGCAGTTGCGACCGTGTTAATTACTCTAATTTCCATTTAATTTTAAAATAATTTGTTTATCAATTTTACTCGAAATGTAAACAGTAGAAAAGTAATTATGTGGAACTAAACACATTCTAAAACGATATTTTATCGCGGTAATCAGCAATATTACTATAGGTATTAATAGCAATCAATCACTTGTTGCAATTCAATATCATTTATTAACTAACAATGATATTGACGAACTGCTCTTATGAAAGAAACTTGCTGTGGTCATTGGTTTTAAAGAAAACTTCGAGGTATTAAAATAATTAGTCACATTTTGAATAAATTGATCTTTCATTATTTAATTACCCCAATCACAATAGGTATATAATTATTTACATTTTCTGGGAAATCGTTTACTCTTAGAGGGAAACCTCACAAGAAGTGTTTTCCAGTTAGGACGCAATAATAATAGTGATAAATTTAATAGGCTTAAGCTTTAATACCTTACTAAATTTATTTCATCAATATTTTATTTTAATTAAAGGACAAACTTACTGCAATGAATAAACGTCTGAATCTCTTCGTGACGGTCATCCTCAAATTGGTCACAATGGGGCTCAAGAATGTTTAAGTAATCGTCAAGTAATTTGAAGTAATATTGGTTAACGGATGGCGAATCACGATCAATAAATGTTAAGTCTTGATGTTCGATGAAGTCATCCTGCAACAAAATTGTAATCAATAACTTATTTCATATAAATTTTTGAAAGAATGGCGTTGATTCGATTCGATTCAATCAACAAACTTTTAATACAATCAGATTTAAACTTGAAAATTCTTAATGTATTACTTAGGTATTAAAATTGTTAATTAAATTTTCAAAACTTTGGCATTACTTTTTGATAAAAATCAGCGATGCAAATATCAAAAGCTGTAACCGAAATATAGCATCGGCGGAATGTTTGCTTTAATGTGAAGAGATATACGGGCTCAAATATTAATTATCATTTCTGATGTTTACAAGTTTTCAATGTAGAATGTACAGTAAGTGGCTTAATTTTGAATAACTTTTAGACACGGTTCTAATGATATGTAAACTAATTTGGTGTTAAGCTCAATTTATTTTGCTTTTATAAACCTATCCTTAGCAAAAGCAGTTTTTTTTTATTTAATGTAATACAAATAAGGACGTTAAAAAAGCAATATTTAAGATTCGAATCCTTCAACCACGCCTTAAGCAAATGGGTTGCGTTATGGTTGAAAATCCAATAAAATACTCGACACTTTTAAAATCTTTGCATTAGACAAAGATATTGACGTTTTTCTATTAATAAGTCATAGACTTTTATTTTATTAGCAAATATTAACTTTGATTTCATTTACCTTATCGTTGTTTACTTCATCATTATCTTCTAAAAGGATTATTCTTGCTATTGTTTTTATATTATGAAATTTTGATGAAGGTATTTTATTTGAATTTTAGAAAATGTTCATTAATGTAATATTAAAAATTTTCGAGTTTCATCAGACTTACTTTATGTACGATGTTGGAAGGAATCTCAACGTTTACATTATCAGTATGTTTTTGTAACCTGGGTGGATTATCATCTTCGTCAAGAATTTGTACTGATATGTCTTTTAATAATTCCTTGATTGTTCCTTTGTCATTTTCTACAGTACATTTCACAATTAAGTCACGATATCCTCCAGTTCCATCTGCTTTCTTATCGAATGGAGGTACTAAGAGATGAACATCCCTATCGAGTAATTCTAATGTTTGGAGTGACCATGATTTATTATTATCCGAGGGTGTAACTAGAGAAAACTGATTTCCCCCTGAAATAACATGAAAAATTTATTGTTCTGGTGATTTATTTTTAATACATTCGGAAAGTTCAATCTCAATAATGTCATATGAATTTAAAGGATTTCGCTGAAAATTCCATCGATTCGTTTATTATTACCCACTTAACTGAAATTTATGTTGCGTATGCGAGTATGTATCTATTAACGAGAAATATGCAGTATAATATGCTTGTTTGGATACGTATAATCCTCACATAAAACATTAAATTTTGTTATATCGTCAACGTTTTAATAAATAAATCTTTGATTTTAGAAAATAAGTATAAAGTTTCACGAATTACCGTGCTTCGGATTTCACGTTAAGCTGTAGGTCCTCGTATACGTTTAGTTAGTAAGAAACAACTACTGACTTGTAATTCAGTCTGATGGGTTCGAACCGAAAGAATTAAACCGGAGCCGAACTGAAAATCGATTACTGAAATGATAATTTAAACTTTTAAGCTAGGTAGGTATCCAATTTTATCAAAATGCTGCAAATGATCATACAAGCAAGCGGATTTTCAGACTTTTACTTTAAGCCAAAGCAAGTTATTTTACATAATTCGTTTGTTATCAAGATCAAGCTTTTTAATTCCTTTCGGAATATTGCTTCTCTGCCGAGTCTTCACAATCCAGTTTTTGAGGTGGATCAATCATCTTTCTCTATTACTATCAACTTAATTTATCCACAGTTTTGATGTTTTCATCAAGAAATTCCGTTTTTAATCTAGAATTCCAAATATTAACCTAACGTGAATGAGAATACCATAGAAAGGTGTAATAATTAAAAACAACCTTTTTAAGGAGGAGGATATGCTACAATTTGTAATTTTTTTGGTCTGATTATGACTATGAATTTTTATTTTAAAAAATAGTAGGTTAATAATAATTTTTAATTTTAATAGTAGGAATTATTATGTCACTGGCAGTTTGAATATTTGTGTTTTCAATTTAATAAATTTTGTTCACAATTTAGAAATCCCTTTCTTTGGTTTTTTACTTATTCTGTTATTCCTGAAGATCCTAAACAAAGGTGAAACGGCCGGAGAATTTCTATATTTAAAAAACCTATTTCATGTAAGTTAGTTTCGATAACTTAATTAATTAATTTGGGCGTAATAGTTTTTATTGATTTTCGTTTTAGATGAACCTTAAGGAATTTTATTATACTACCCCATTTTGATTATTAATCCTCTATTGTCATTCACGTTAGGTTAATATTTGGAATTCTACATTAAAAACAGCCTTTTTCATGTAAGTTAAATTCAATATCTTCAATTAGACCTACACTCATATAAACTTTTAATTATTAAGATATAATTATTACCCTAGGTGAGTAGTACAAGACGTTCGCAATCCCATTATGATCTGTTAGACCGTCTATGGATTATGGCGGGGGGGGGGAAGTTGACAAAAAGGAAGGAAACCCTATAATTTGCCACATATAATATCCGAACCATGAGAAAACAAGAAAACTTTCAAGAATTAGAAGCATAAATTACAAAATTAAATGGGATATACTAGGAATATGTTGAACCAGGTTACCTGGTGTAACAGATAGTACCTTGAATTCCGGACACATACTATTGCGAAGTAGCTACGATGTAAATATGCATAACGGAATAGTAGCGATACGCATCAATAGGAAAAGAAAACATCTTATTTCCAAGGTCAAAACTATAGTAGATACAATATGCAAATTATCCAAACTACGCACCAACTAGCACGACAGCAGAAGACAAAGATATAGAGCAGTTTTTACGAACACATCACGAAGGCGAGAAAATCTGAAAAGCCACATTTCTGGCTCATATTTGGAAATTTCAACGCCAAAATAGGCAACAGATCAAGGACGTAAACAGCATTGGAGAAAGAAACAGTCGCGGCAAAGATTATTAAATTATCTACAATCTGAAAACCTATACTGTATGAATACTTATTTCAAAAAATCATTAAAGAGAAAATGAAGGTGGAAAAGCCCCAACGGGAAAACAAAATGAAATAGACTTTATAATATTCAATAATAATGAGATCGTAACAGATGTATCAGTCTAAATAGATTCTATAGTGGAAGTGACCACATATTAATTAGAAGAGCAATGTGTATAAATACAAAAGTTGAAAGAAGCAAAATGATACAAAACTGGCCACATTCTACAAGAGAAATACTTGAACAAAGCAAAGACCAATTTGAATTCGTTTTATACAGCAAAATTGCATTGATTAATCTGGGGAACCTCAATCTAAATGAAATCTCTGAAAAACATTACACGAAATATACACATAGCGGTAAGGAAAAATAGCGTGAAAGAAAAACAGACAAACGACAACAGCAAGACGATTAGTAAAGAAACAAGGAGGAAGTTGAAGAGAGACTCAGTTGATACTGAGAACAAGTGCCACAAAAAGGGAGGAATGGAAAAGTATGGGAGAGGCTTACTATTAACTCCGCTTTAAAAGCGTTTACCCACTCGTCGGGCATAGTTTATTGTGGCACCTTTGGTGATCGTTGAATCTCTGATTTTTACATGCAGCTACCTCGCTTATATGTCATTTCTCCCGAAAAATGTGACCAAAAGATACATTTCAGGGGAACTTAAGATTTCTCCTACGGCGGTATAATGACATGCTGATTGGTGGTAGTCTTTAAAAATTCAACCGAAAACAAAGGATAGCACAATGCCGTCGAATTGCATTGGCTCTGAATAGCGTGGATACGATTCCCACTTTTTGATCGACAAACTACAATATTTTGCTTTGCACGTTTCTGCATGTCTATTTTTTTGTTCGAAAGTCAAGTCAATATCAGCCCATGCAGCTGCACCTTTTAACAGTTTTTGTTGCTTTTTATCAAGTAAAGTTTCAACATAACTACGAAATAGCGTTGGAATCAACACATGTAACATGTGGATCGCGATAAAATCGAGCAAACTAACAAACCTGCATCAACACGTGCGACTACCGGCAAACGGTCTATTCTATTCCACGTGAAAATGTCTAAACGCGGATAGCTCATATGTTTGTTATTGCATACAAATTAACGGCGTGAATATAAAACCAATCTATAATTTTAAAACGTATTGTCAGCATAAATTTTCGCCGAGAATCTTATGCTACGTTGAATTAATTTTACTCTTCCCTGACGTAGAAATTTCAATGATACGTAAGTTGACATTCTTATACCTAGATCGGTAGTATTTTCGAACGATAAAATTTTAACTAAGACTTGGATCGTATTTATTTTAATTTTAAAATAACTGACTTTATATTGACTTACGAATATTTGATTTATAAACGTTTCAATGACGAAAATAATTTCTATTATTTTACCGACCATCCTACACAAAAATTTACATTGTACGCGAGCGTAAAATCCAGGTAACAGAATTTGAGCGTTAACAATCAAGTTGCATGCGGTCGTCATGGAAACAATGCATTTATTTTTACATAAGTCCCTTGGGAATTAAATTCACTTTAATACCCTTGAGATTTAAAGTTAAACTTTAATTTTCGACAAAAGGAACTTAAAAGCAGTTAAGTCCAGGAATTGCATAAAATGGTTTAAAGACATGCGTTAGACATATTTCTGGATCTGCAGAATATCCATTATTGGCATTAACAGATAAATAATTTTGAAGATATACCAGAAGTCCAGATGGTTGTAAATCCGTAACCGTTCGATTTATAAGAAAAAAGTATAAGAGCTTTTCTGTAGAAATTTTTTTTGCGCAATTTTTGCGTGGTTTTTCCAGAAATTTGGTGTTGTGGCTAATTTATTGAATTGCTTGGCTACTTGGATATATCTCTTTGGCCCTCCAGGTAGGGGATTGTGACGATGGGTCTGCACTCCATCCCATGGAAAGAACCATATTGCAAAAATTTTCTACTACCAAGCCTCGGAATATGGACAATAGACAAAGATACCCAAATAGTGGCAAGTGGCGATTGGAATGCGGAAGATGTGGCGATGGGCCTATACTTCATCACATGGAAAGAATCCTACCGCATAAAATCCTGCTAACAAGCCTCGGAATATGGATAATTGTCGAAGATATCCAAAATAGAGGTAAATGGTGATTGGAATGCAGAAGACGTCGTCAGATGTATCAAAAAACCGCAATATAATAAATAAATATCGATATGATCTGTCGTATTTCGTATTGCTATTGGTCGATCGTAATTAGCGGGATATAGTCAAAAATAGCCGTCATGGAAATGGTCCTATATGGAAAATTTCGTTGGGGTTCCCTTCTAAAATGCTTCGGATTGGTATTAAATAATAGACTGTAAAGCCGCTTGCCTGTATGCTTTTACAGTATTTCTTTCGTAGATCACGGGCTTTTACAGTTATAGGCCTATACCTACACTGTTAAAAATTAAAATAAAAAACTGTTTCATCAAGTAACATAAGTTACATGGTAAATGTAACTTTACATAACAAAACATAATATGCAGAATTCATTTTTATTTTTAACAGTTGTAGCAAAATGTCTAAAAAGGAGTTTTCAGCTAAAGGATACGCTATCTAGCGCAATATATGTGAAGTTTTGCATGATATACTCGTATCACGTAAGTTGTCATTATCCGTGTTTACAGATAATTACATAAAACCATTAATACGACAGCCTTAATAATTTATCTATCTGTGAACTATTGCACCGGTTCCTTACACTTATGGTAACAATCCTCCTTAGTACGGCCTTTAGGCCGCACAACCTAGGCAATCTAGATTTATTATAATGTTTTATTCTTAGATTTGAACCAGAGCGATAAAAAATAATAAGAACTTAACCGTAAACCAAAACGAAATAATTACGGTTCGACTCGCTTCTTTATACCGATTGTAACATGGTTTATTTGTGAATGTATTAATGTATGCATTATAAGGTATTTATTAGTATTCGAGTGATGTATAGTTAATCTTACCTTTAATTAAAGTGTAATTAATTTTATGCTTTGGGCAAATTTCTGCTAGATAAGATGAACTGAGTGAACCTATTACACTCGGTTCGGTATTCTCAAATATTCTATAAGTAGCAGATTGCCAATAACATAAATCACGAGTCATTAGATCGCAGTCGATTAGAGTATCTTGCAATATATTGACGTGCACCTTTGTGACATCCGTTACTCCCGCAGTATCTTCTACATGTGCATCGATCGATATGTTTGTTTTATCTAAAAAATTAATGTTATCCATTATTTAAAATTTATTGTTATAGAAATTTTATTTATCGAATTGTACAATAAATTAATTTAATACATCTGAAATCTATAGATTTTCAATTATAATCTTAAGAATTGTGTGTTCCTATATATCTTGATTTATATCGCTGGCGTAAATAGAAAGCTGGAACGTTTTTCAAGTTTCGTTTGTAAGAACTTTTTATATTATTAAACTTGAATTTAGTTAGGAAGGAACGACTAAATTAGAGAATATCCAAAACTGAACGTAAATTTAATCATAAATTATAATTAAATGTATTATTAATCATGTCAATTATCCTAATTGATTGATGAATTGTTAATATTAACCTTTACACAGTAATTTCAACACTACCAATATAATAAGACAAATTTAATTGCAAATTAAGGTTTTTAAAACTTACCCTTATGAAAAAACTTTTCGGTAAACATAATGTCCCCTGTGCTGGGATAAACTTGTAATAGACGTTCTCCGATAAATTTAATTGAATATCTTAAGTGTTTCCCTCGATTTTCTCGATCCAATTCATTTTCTTCTAGAGCGTTGAGTGTCAATAGTGCGTGGTTTATAGAAGGATATTTGGACTTTTCTCCTGGGATATTTAACTGGACGTTTGACATTGTAAAGTATGCAGCTTGAACTGAAAAGAAAAATCGAGTTATGTTATCATCATTGTAACTTTGTCAAATTTACTATACTGACTAGAGAAAGCATTATCCGTACCATTATGTGTTAACTTAAAAAGGAATGCTAACATTTTCTTTACAAAGGTTTCAACTAACGTCAAGTAACGATGTTTCAGTAGTAATAAACATTTAGTTTAGTATAAAATCTTGAAAATGTAAAAGGTTGGCAAATTTCATTGCTTTGCAAGCTAGCTGAAACATTCTTACATTTTGACAAGAAAAGTAGTAAACATGCCCGGAAATGCTTTGAATGTTTTTTTCAAGTTCCATCTCTTTCCTTAGGACCTTATAAATTATAACATTTTTTATGTGACTATTTATGAAGAATTAAAATACCTGTCGAGATTCGAAAAGCTGAAGGTGTACTAATATAGTAGAAAAAAAATTGCGGAATACACATAAGGAACTCCTATAAACAGCTTTTAAAAATTCAAGAAGTATTCAATAAAACAATACTATGACATTATAGCTATTAAGGCAACTAGTGTTTTATAGACTGTTTAAAAATCGATGTCGTAGTTTAAATCCGAGCGACCGTAGGGAGCGAGGATTTAATAGATAGAGATTTTTAATCTATAAAACACGTGTTGTCTTCAATGTTTTTTCTAACACTAAAATATCGTATTAAATTTTTTAATAAATTCAGAAATTTTAATAAATTATTTGAACCTGTCATAATCATCATGTTAAACTACACAAAATGCGAAGATTGCCATGGTTGCTATAGTAATCTAATAATATCAACAAATTAAAAAAAAACAATAATCATCGTTAACATGTGCGAAAACGTTCCACAAGAAATAATCGACAAAGGAAACGAATTGCGGGGCAATTTGTTACCTACAAAGTCTAAAAGTGCGTACGAAAAAGTCTATGTTTCGTTTCATGACTGGAAGAATAACAAAAACATCACGGAAGTAACCGAAGATGTCATATTGTCTTTTCTTCATATGAGGGTAAGGTGTAGTAGTTAGATGGGTACGTAGAACTTTTTTAAAAGCTAATTCACATTACATTTCCAGTCGGAAAAGTTGTCACCATCTTCCTTATGGCCAGAATATTCGATGCTAAAAGCCACTCTGAAGGCCAAGGAAAACATAGATATTGAAAAATTTGGTGCTCTTATTCCTTATTTAAAAAAATTAAATGTTGGTTATCGTAGTAAAAAATCCAAGGTTCTGACAAGAGAAGAAATCGAAATATTTTTAAAACGAGCAAATGATGGAGAATATCTATTTGTGAAGGTATAGTTTGTTATAATATAAGTTATACTATTCTTAAATGTACACTGTGTGGGATTTTATAGGTTGCTTTAATCTTCGGAATTGCTGGGGCCTGCAGAAAAGCCGAATTGTGCTCTTTGAAATTTAATGACATATCCGATTGTGGCGATGTATTGCATGTTGTTATTCCTGATAGTAAAACACACAAAGAAAGAAGATTCAGTTTAATTAATGAAGGTTTTGGTGTTAACCCCATCGACCTGTATAGACGTTATGTTGCTTTACGCCCCAAAGACTCGCCTTTAAGGTTTTTTTTACATTATCATAAAGGCAAGTGTAGCCGCCAAAATGTAGGAATTAATACCTTTGGAGCAATTCCTAAAAATATTGCAACTTTTCTTAAGCTGGAAAACTCAACATGTTACACTGGGCATTCTTTTCGCCGCAGTTCGGCGACTCTCTTGGTTAACGCAGGTACTGTATATAGTACTGAAATATTATCCGAAGTAATTTAATTTGCATTAGGTGGAGATATTACTACTTTGAAGAGGCATGGAGGGTGGGAATCGTCAAATGTGGCAGAATCTTATATACAAGAATCGTCTGAAGAAAGAGTAAAAATTGCCAGAAAAGTTTTCGGAAGTGAAACAGCAGCAGAAGTTGAAAAAGTAGAAGTTACAAACAAGAGCACTAAGGTGAATTGTGCAAGTACTAGCGCAAGTAGTGATCATATTTTTCAGTTCAATAATTGTACTTTTAACTTTTGAAATAATTATTGTAAAAATTATAAATTAAATGTTGAATAATTATGCAGCAGCGTATTTTATAATATCCTATAAAATACGTTGTCATTGACAACGTATTTTATAGAGAAAGGCGTATTTTAAAGGAAACATAACAAGTGAGCTTAAATGCACCATAGAAACAGTATAAGATATTAGTGTTAGAAAAAAATGATATTGATATTTCTCAAACAAATTTGTTTCCAAAGCACTCGTACCTTGAAAATCAAAAACGCTACGAACTTATGAATCAACCTGACAGAACAAAAAATTGACTGATTACATCATGCCATTCAAACCATACAAATAAATTATGTTTTAAATTTTTTTTTCGAAGTTAAATACTAATAACTGAACTAACATTCAGACACAATGAAAATTCCCACCATGTATTTCGATTTAACATCTTCATAATTCTTAATGACAAATATATTAAGCGTGAACTATAAATCATGTGATATCAGCAACAAATTGTAGTCAAATAATACTACCGCTTATACAAACTGTAACACTTTAACGTTTAACGATTATAAATTTCTTTAAAATGTAAGCGGCAAATTGTAATAAATTTTATTAAATGCGTTCAGATAATGTAAACTAAACTATCAAGAAAATAATAGAGGTGCTCACTAAATTAGGTCCGGATTTGTAGGATAAACATCCACACAGATCAAATGCGTTTTCCCATTTTAGTTGCGGCTAATACAAAATAAACATAAATAGAGGAATAATTCTCCGAGAGAATTCAAGAGGGTACGATAATGAAAACATAAGCGACTAACAACAAGTTGTGGGTTTAAATTCCAATGAGTTTCCGATAAAAAAATTCTTCAAAAGCAATTAATTGAGATAAAACTCGGCAAAAAATTTTTAAATGTTTTTACTTAAATAAAGAGAACCAAAAGTATAAAGCCATTGTAAATTTGCTATTAGGATGTACAAAATTTCAACCTCATTTACATAGCTGGGAAAAAAGTATTTAGATACTTTTTATGAAACTTTTGTCACGAGTTGTATAATTTCGTAGAAATTCCAGTGGGTTCACTAGCCGATCAAAATTATTGCCAAAATTAGAATCGACGGATTCTATTCGATTATGGGTTAGGATTCAGATGCAAACACACAATATTAATTGCTAATTTGCAGCTAAGTGACTGCTCATTATAGATACTTCCTTTACACCAGACATCGGTGTTAATGGGATTTTATAAATTCTTTAACTCGCGATAATACTTTTTAAGATAATTTTTAGAAGGTAGTTTATAAAAGAAAATTAAGTGAAACCGGGTAAAATAAGAAAATGCAGGGTATTTTAAAAAGTATCAAGGATATTTTCTTGCCCAGCTCTAACCATCAATAATAAACAACCTAATACATTTTTCCATATCAAACTTACAGCTCCCAAAGCTCCATATCTCAACTTATATAATATTTATCAATTTTTCTATACCTGTAAAAGGATAATCTAATAACGGGTGAGAAATAAATAACCTACCTACTGGTTTTAAAATTATACAATAATTAACACAACATAGTAAAACAAAATTAAACTTTTAAAAATTAATAAAGTCAAGGATGGGAAATATAACTGAATGCTATTTCTAAACATTGCATCATACTACGATGATCAGGTACGGATGGACCCCGTCAATCGCAATATCTAAATTTAATAAAATTTTCGTTGTTAATGATTGTCTCGGCTAACTAGGTTTTTCTGCATGAAGACTTGCTTACCTCAAGAGTGGTTTCTTTAGGAAATTTTGTGTTGATTCTTTTTATGCTGCAAAATAAATAACCGGGAATACAAGAATCCCCAAAAATAATCCGTTTTGTAATGACTGTATTTTTATTATTATTATTATAAATAATTTTTTGTGTAAATAAACATGAACAAATAATATTATCAATTTCTTATTATCTAAATCCCCACAATTAAATCTAAAAAGCGCGGCGTCGTATTTTCGAATTTCCCGCACTAGTCGCACAAAATGTAAGTTTTGGTAAAATTTACGCTTACCTCGGTATAAATCTTGATGTGTCCACCTTCTTGGTGTCGCGCATGTGCCGTGATCGTTGATTCTTTGTGTCGATCGTCTCTTACTTGCATTAATTTTTCGAGATCAATCCTCGCTTCGATAATTTTTAATCCTCGTGGTAAAATTTTCACTTTCTCAAAAATATTCGCAATCGGTAAGTAAAACTTATAGATTTTACGTTATTTACATTCACACTAATCTTTAATCACTATATTTTTCCAGAACTTCCCTTTTTGTGATACTTTTTCACAATTAATTAATTATTATTGGAGCCGCCGAAAATTATACGTGCGAGCCCTATGCAAATATCTCAAAGCCTCTTTTTGTTTGTTTTGTTGTCAAGGTGATCCAAATTTATTCCACTACTTGATTTTTTAACCATCAATTTTGTAGGTAAGTTGACACCACGTTTTTAGTGGCGCGAAATTCAAAATTGTCTTTTAATTTATTCTTTTTACTGTTTTAGGTAAATAGTTGATTTGAAGCACTTAGTTTATGGTTATCACTCGAAGTGTTCACCGATGGTTTCCCGGATGACCTATCACTTTGTTTTTAATGAGTTTTGACGACGCACATGTAATGTTTAATTTTTATACGCAACGCTTTAACAATTATCTCTAATACATCTTAACTAATAAATTTCAATACAGTTTATAAATCTCTTACCGACTAAACAATTTTTATTATAATATTTTGACAATTTCTATCATTACGGATTTTTATTGAACATTTAATTTTTATTTTGTGAACTCTTGCATTCTTTATTATTATTATTAAACGATTCCTTTTGTATTGACTTTGTGATAACGGTAAACCTCCTCTTTAAGTTAACAGTTTCCATGAATTATTAATTTTCTATTAAACCAAAATGACTTTACGTATTGCCAGTGGCGTCTCCTCCAGATATCACCGTAATACGTTTGTTATAACTACTTATAAGAAAATAATTTCAAACTGTGTCTCGAAGGCAATTGCTGTTAAGAGCAGCTAGGTATTAAATTCAGTTCCGAAGTTGGGGTCAAAAGACAACAATCAGGGAAGAAAACATGTTTTATTATCTCAACAAAAAAGAACCAAAGTGGGGTTAGAGCTCCGGGTTGCACGTTTTAAATTCAATAATCTGGTACATACTATTTTATCAATACGAAACATTCAAATAGATTTTAAATTAAAATCAAAATAGATTTTGATCTAAATTTCGATTTATTGAAGTGATGATTGTGACCAGATATTATTTTTTATTTTACTTTGTATTTAATGTAGTTAGCTTGTTTTAAAGTGGTTAAAAACTAAAAATTGGCAACCATTTCCCAAGATGGTGACGATAACTCTTTATTTTAAATAACGTATTGTAACAATTATCAGAGACGGTCATAGATTAAGCGTGTTGACTGCTAATTCGACTCCGGGCACAATTAGAACTTTATTCAGAAGGTCTCCACTTAAAAGCAATGGCAAACTACCATGGTATAACCTGACTATAGTAAAGCCTCACTGGAGTTAAAAGTATATACACTTCCCGCGTTTTGGAGCTCCATTAGTAAAACATTCTGTCCCTCCACAAGTATGTGATAACACTTGTCCTCCAACACAGAGGAGAGAAGTTTAGATAACGCTTGGACTCAGGTACGGCACTCAAAGAAGTTGTTTCAGGAATTGTTAAAAGTTAATTTTGAATAAACGACATGGAAGAGAAAACTATATCCTCTGCAGTTCAAGCTTATAGAAGGTATATGAAACCATTGAAGTTTGAATAGGATTGAATAAGTACTTTAATTCAAGCTATTAGGAACTGAGATTAAAATAATCACCACATGTGCCTAAGCCAAACTTCATATTAGTTGCAGAAAAACGTAGCCGTTCGACTTGAAAACTGTTTGTTTAATTTTTGCCAAAATTGGGGAATCGCCAAAAGCGAAGCTAAGAAATAATTTTGAAAAGAGGGCCGCAGCACAACATTCACGAGTGTTAAATTTTGATATGTTATTAGGTACTGGGCCGTTTAAGGAATTATTTCCAGGTAAGCCGCTATTTTCACCTAAAATGATTGAATGAATTTAAGACCATGGCGGAATTGAATATAAAGACAGAAATTAAATTATTTTTAATGATTATATCGTTATTGAGTAATCGTGTGTGTTCAACTGCATCTGACATTACCTCATAATATACTTCAAATTTTTCAATTTCCTGCCGATTAAGTAGCCGTATTTGCAATAGTTATGCATATTCAAGAGATCAATAATTTATGTAGTAAAAATTATCGTGATTGATTGAGTAGTTGCGGAGAAATAGTAAATTTTATGAGAAAGCATTTCAACTGGTCATCTCACCCATTGCGAGATAACTAAAAGCTTATGCTTACATTTAGTATACTTCGAAATTCAACTAATTTTCCTATCGATGTGCTACAGGAAACAATAAATTCGGGGTATTCAGGAACGTTGGAATGTTTGTGTTCGACGTAGTGGAAGTGTAAAACAAAACTAGCAAAATTTCGCGTTTCTTCAAATGGAAATATTGGTTGCATTCAACCGATTAATTCCTCTATCTTACTATTTCAAATGCACTAATAAATGCAGATATTTTTAATATCAAACCCGGAATAAATGAAAAAATTGATGTTTTGAATTTATATATGCTTATATAAAGTAGATATAAAGGACATAAAGTCCTTGCAATAAAACATTCATCATCATAAACACAAATAGCTGTAGTCACCTTCTGAATTACAATTAAATGCGAGTACAGTACTCAAATTATAAATTCGAAATTACTGCATGGAAAACATTTAGATGGCAACTAGGTATTATCTCGATATTCATCTCCGCAGATTCATATTGTAGTCCAGTCATCACGTTGATTTTTTGTGAATATTTTACTTAAACCCTTTAGTTTTGCATCAGAAAGAAGCCCCTAAGGTCACTTCATGCTTTTATTAATTTTGAGACCTTCCTCGGCAAATTTCCCTGTTCCGGTCCGAGACTGATGTCGAAAACTTGGGGGCTCTTTATGATGACAAACTAAAGTTCAAGCTCAAAAAATCGTATTTCTGAGTTATTTCCACACAAAAGTACCTACTTACTGAACTATTGGTACATAAATAATAATAAAATGACCAGAAACTTTCAGACATAACCTCAACCGCCAAATGGAAATAGTAATTAAAACGTAAGCAGTCTATAAACAAGAAGATGATATGTACAGTTAGACCAGTAGTAAAGCGATCAACTTCTGAGGAAAGATGGTAGATTTGATACCTGGTATAACTATGTAGCAAAACAAAAACGAATGGTGCAAACAACTATGTACAATTCATCAACCCGGTGTAGGCAGCCTTGGGATCTAAATGCCAAAACACTTGGAAGTAACAATTAATCGTTCAGAACCGACGTTAAACTATAGATTCCCAATACGTAACCTTAGGACTGATAATAATGTGAAGTGTGTAGTAAATAAGGTGGCTTATGCCCAACGCCGGAATGGAAAATCAGAATTGAAAAGCATTTAACAAATCAAATAGATGTAATTTAAAAACTGTTAGAGATCAAGCAAATCATCAGTACCTAATAGCAACGATTTTCGATAGTAATCGAAAAATGTTATATAAATTAAAAGCCAATTCAACTTCCTTTTTGTATCTTAAAAATTATCTTGAATTCCCAATTCAAATTGCAATTATAAATTATTATTATTGTATGCAAAAACGTTATAATTTTACAACACAAGAAATATTTATCTACGTAGGTACTTACGTAAAATATACTGTTAAATTAATTTTTTTTCCAAGAAGATATAAACTCGTATTTTAAAGTTGTACAATAAAAAATCGGGTACGAAAAATTTGCTTGATATCCTCTTAAATACATTTTCTTACCCAGTTAAGCATCCATTCAACGTAAAAAATGGAATGTAAATGAAAAACTTACGCAGATATGAAATACAAACAAAATTAAAAATTTTTCATTAAAAAAGAATTTTTTAAATTTATTCAGGCAGTTTAATTTTGATACGTATCATAAATTTTAAATAGGTGTAATCATTATATTCATTTGTCCATCAATTTATTAATCGATTAAGAGCAACAGACAGGGCCGTCTTGAGAACGAGAATAGCAAGAAAAGTAACAGAATTTAAAAGAATCTTACGACTGTTCACGTGTAACTGATCTAATCAAATCCGAATTGGAAAAATAAAAATAAATTAAACTTGTTATTTTTCCAATCGACCATGAAATTTCAAACATAACTGTAAACGCCAAATATCTGTGTGATGATCAATGAAGAAGTTTTGTGTGTCTTGTATGAATGCAACATGATTTTTTTTACTTTACACATTGCGGCTTCATAACAAGATTAACTTGGTATATTTTAAGTACAAGCCCAATTTGGAGATATTTCGATTTAATGGCAACCATTGACTCTGCAATGAGAATTCATTTAGAAAAATCGTTCAACATAAAATTAGAAGACTCCTCTTTCAAACAAGCTTGTTTAGGCTTTTGGTGGTTTAGGCATTAGAAAAACGGTAGATATGGCTCTTCCAGTTTTTATTTCGTCTATTTATAGTATGAGATACTCATTGGTTCTATCCTTAGTCCATCCTTACCGAATTTTGAGGTCTTTTTCTTAAAAGAAGCTGTGGTAGCCTGGAAGACAAATTTCCCGTCTAAAGTTGTTCCATCTGTTTCATCCTCTCCAAATTTGTGCGAGTCTAATAGTTGGTCATCACGGTCTTTCGCACAAGAGGGAAGCCTGCAGCGGTACTAGGATTCATGTGCACAGTAGCGATTATAAAGGAAATTATTCAACTTGCTAGTTCATTTTTGCAATTGTTGTTTGATGTTTTTAAAATTTGTTATTTATTCTAATTGTTAATAAAAACTCATTTGACATTAAAACTACTAGAATATACTTTAAGATTTTTTAGTAACCAAATTTTTCGTTTTAGGTTCTGATAGTGTATGTAAACAACTTTTACAAATTTATACTCAAATCACGATTTATCTCCGAATTCTGCTTTAAGCCTCTCTACGTTATACCTTCTGAAGTTTGCTTACAACTCATTCTTAAATATAATCTCCTTCTGAAACAATTTGCATACAAATTGTTGCTTTACTTTTTGAACATATGTTGACGTGTACCGTGTACCTTTAATAAAATATTACACAAAATATCTCAAATAGATAATAAACGCTGTGCAAATATGTTTAACACTACAAAGTTGTGCTTGTGCCCTTGAAATTATATTACGTTATATAAAAAATGATAAAAAGTGTTCTGGTTAATAATTTAATCAGGAATATTCAATAAAAATCAATTACTGCTATTTAATAATTAATATTTTGATTTGAAATGAGGAGTACATTTATGAGTTTCTTAATTCGTGGTGACCATTTTAACTATTCCAAAATAATGTAAGGTAAAAGACTTATATAAATTTTTATTGTTTTGATGAAAACTAATTTCAACACCTAATTCGGGTACTCTATTAATTTTACAACTATAGCATGACGTGATAAATTGTCTATTTTGAAAGTTCGATATTAGTGGTCTAGAACCTACAACTTATACGTAGATAATATCGATTCAAGTCGCACGAACATAAATGTTACATAAAACTCGGGAATTAATGCAATATTAGCAACATGCAACTTTACGAGGTGGTACTAAGAACAAAAAGCTGTGGGATATTGTAAATATTTTACATAAGTAAAGTTCAACCTATTGAAACTACACAATAGAATAGGTAATCGATAATTATTATTTATTAATCGACTGTTCCTAATTCATCAGACTTGGGATAGTTTTTGAGGTAATTCCTTTAAAACAAATTTACATAAAATTTAATCGACCGAAGAAGACACACATGTAAAAATGCTTTCACGTTATATTGCGAATTTTATTCCACATCCTAGATTCTTTGTTTAATTCACTCGTAAATGGCATTTTCCTCCAGAACATTATAAAGTGCAGAATTACGTTGATATTAATTAATGCGAAAATCAGCTAATTTAATATTTCCTGCTCCGTAAAGTAACATTTACTCCCGCAATTTGTCACACTTTACACTTATATTATCTCTGGTTATACACTTTACGTCGATGTTATTTAATTAACCTTAAGGTTGCTAGTAAAATTTCACTTCGTGTTTAATATTTAGTTTAAATTTAAACTGGACTATTTTATATTAAGATTTGAAAATTGTAATGACTTAATATAATGTTTATTAATTGTAGGTGTAATGTTATCTGCTATTAATACTATAATAAAAGCAACTGCTTTGCATTTCTTATCTTATCTCGTATTGACTTTGTCGGTGTCTACCTCCTACGTGCCCTTGTTAAGACTTTGCAGTTTGATATGAAATGTTATATTCTTCGTGATAATTTCAATTATAAAAATGCAATAATACTAAATCTTCCGACATCACTGAAATAAACAATTATTTTGTAATTTTACTTCCATGCTTTTAGTACTTCGTTGTTCATTTCGTAAAGTGTTCGTTGCTGTTACTCATACGTAAATAACTATTACAATGTTTTATTAAACTTCACTGCTACATCCATACATCTCCGATGCATTCGTTCGAAGATTTGCTGACTGATTCTGTAAACTATTCGGTGGTGAATTCCCTTGTCCATATCACCATCGACCGCTCGTTTGATATTCGTGTTTATTATTTACGTCCAAATTTTCCATCAGATAATGTGTGATAATCTTTTGATATAGAAGCAAAAAACTGCCACCAAATGCATCGCTGTTCGTACTCGGGTTAAATATCGAATGTTCACCATGCAATGACCCCGAACACACCGCGTTCGATGTCTGGTGGCAAATGTTCGGTTATGTGTGAACGCACCATAAGAATTATAACGAAAAAATATACAAGATCAAGAATTAAAGAAAATATTCAATCTTAGGTGCGGCAATTAGCTAATATCAAAAGCTTTTATCTTAAAACCTATACTAGGTTGAACAAAACCGTTAAATTAAAACGATTATATTGGTAGTTCATCATTGCCTTTGATCTGAAGAGCTTTATTAACAACAAAACAGAGTATCTTGGTTCACATACAAACAATTTATTTGTGTATAGGTACGTTAACATGTAAGTTCTTAAACTTGAAATGCTTAAAAAAGATTAATTTATTCCATTAAATTGCTGTTTTATGTCAAGAATATCTCTGTGGTAAAAAAGCAAAAGACTACAAGTCTACTTATCGCGATTTCGATATTTTTGTTGTTCCGTGTCCAGAGCAATATAGCGCATCTAATATCAAAAGGACGTTGTTATACATTGACAACCGCATTGTTATAGCGAATTTTCTAAATGGGATATATTGACATATTCCTAGAATTTCGTTAAAAATTGAGTAATAACAATTTTAGTTGATGCCATGAAGCCAAATAGATTCATATACTTATCAGTCAAAGTGATTTATAAAATTATCTGTAACGCCAGAATCGTAAATTTTATATTTTATAAACTCCACGAAAACAGTTTTATGCGATTCCTGTAAAATAATAATTTTTTGACTTATGTATGTATGCCATTTTGTATTTTTTATCACAGATGTATTTGAGTCGGTAAAAATATGATCATCAAAGTTAACGGAATATGAACAGGGTGGTCCAAATTTGATGGTTTATATGAGAACACTCCTCATTAATGTACGTTTCAAATTTATGAAGACGAGTTAATACTACTGGTCTATTATGCCATGGATTAAAAGTTTTGATTTAAAACAAAGCTAAATAAATTTAAATAAATTTATGGATCGCATTCGCCACTTTTGGCGAGCTTGTTTCGCGTTTTCGCACTAGGCTGATGGAATTTCCTCATCATTGCTTGACGCTTAAGCTTTGTGTGCATGTGCAGAGGTATTAGTAGATTATTTTATACATGATTTCTCCTCAACCAGTATACTTCTGATACGTACTTATGTACGTTGATAAAAACTGCTTGCTTTGTCTAGAATATTTTTGCGGGGTGCAAAATAATAAGCAATAGTAATTAATAAGCGAGCGGTAACCTCAGCTTGCGACAGTCCGATAAGGATACATAATGAGCCATTTATTTAATGAGGAGAGAACAAATATTATATATTTCTCATAATTATATGGCTACTCTTGTGGCTGTAGTAGCAGCATATAAAAAATATAACACAATTTGTTCATTACTATAGCAACCACAGTCATTTTAATATTTGCTAGTATCTACTTAAGTTGACTATGTATACGCCTGTTAATGTTTAAGATACAAGCAGTAGAGAATAAAATTTTCGACATTTTTATAAGTCTGAGTCATTTGCAAACTTATACATATTGAAAATACAAAAACGCTGTAGGCCGAGTTAGGTTTATAATATATTATACAAAACTCGATGGTAATCTGTCTCTTAAGCTTGAAGAATCAGGTTGATTTAAAATCGCGTTTTCTATGGTGTTGATTTATTGGTTGGTTCCATAGAATATTTACTAGTACGCAATGTAAAAGTTTGTTTGATTCAAATTTTTTATATCTACTCTCCCAGTTCCACCTTTCATAATTTAAAAACAAGATCTCCGTAATAGTTTTTCACCGTTTATACTTTAACTTCCAAGTTAAAAATGAATTGAAAGAAACAACTGAATTGGAGCCAGTTTATCAATCTCCAGTTAAATTTACCCGTCAGATAAATCTATCATGTCACGTCTTTTAGTTCAATGAGGATACGGTATATCTCATTTACCTGTCAGATAAGTCTAACTAGAACTTTAACTGGTATAACAGCTTGTAATATCGTGATGATCATCAGCTTAAGCGGTTAAGTGCGTTGCTACTTGCTACTAACGCTGAATGGCTGGTTTCACTATGAGCTCAGTAAAACTTTATTCCATCTGCCCTCGGAAGGGGAGACGGTCAGAATATGTCAATGACTAGATGATACCCCGTCCGAGGACGGGCAGCTAGAAGGACGGGCAGCTACCCAAGGTAACTTAAGTTGAATGAAGATTAAGGAAAGCTCTCAGTGCAATCCAAAAGCCATATGACCTTGGCTGCCTGCACGTCCTTCTAGCTGCCCGTCCTCGGACGGGGTATCATCTAGTATAACAATAGATTCCCATGTTGATCGAGCGGTTGCGGAATCTTCACTTTTCCTTTATGACAGCAGTTGTTAAATTGTTTATCAACTGGACGCTCCTTGGCGAAATTCTTGGAGCCGCAGAACTGACAGATGGAATTCATTTCTCCACAATCGTGTCGAGTAACGTGAGATTCATCAAATCTCAATGCTCTTATTTGGAGTTGAATTGCTTGACTTTGGTATCGATTTTCTTTCTGTCGATGTATCGCATGGGATCGAGCGTTAGCAGCTTGCCGCGCTTGAGTTTCTTCTAATGTTTCACGTTGTTGACGTGTCGCATGGGAAGAGCGTTAGCAGCTTGCCGCGCTTGAGTTTCTTCTAATGTTTCACGTTGTTGACGTATCGCATGGGACCGAGCGTCAGCAGCTTGCCGCGCTTGAGTTTCTTCAAAAGTTTCACCTTGTTGACGTATCGCATGGGACCGAGCGTCAACAGCTTGCCGCACTTGAGTTTGTTCCAAAGTTTCACGTTGTCGACGTATCGCATGAGACCGAGCGTCAGCTTGTCGCTGTGATCGAAGCTGTTCTTCTGTGTTATTAGCTCTTGTACGTGCTTTTCTCTCACGATTCAATCGCCGTCGCTTTGCAGCAGGATTTTCAAAAATTTTCATTATCCATTATGGAAGTTCACATAATGCTTTTTTGGAAATAGCTGTCATAATTTTTCACCGTTATAGGAAATTTAAATACGTTGATACGTTCATCTGTTTTTTCAATGCAGACCAAATATAAGTTATATTTTATTTACATAATTTTTCACCTATATAGGAAATTTAAATACGTTGATCCCTTGATACGTTGATCCGATGATACGTTGATACGATGATACGTTGATACGATGATACGTTGATACGATGATACGTTGATCCGATGATACGTTGATCCGATGATACGTTGTGCGTTCGGTTCGGTTCGGTTAGCTTCGGGTATTTCCGTGGGACAGACAGAAAGAAAGAAAGAAAGACTTGGCCTTTTATAATAAGAGATAATTCGCCAAACGTTAAATATATCAGTTCTCACTCGTACAATTAATCGGAGGCTTTCGGAAGTAGAGCTCAGGCGCCAAGTCAGAATAATTTACGATATGTGGGAAAAATTCCAACTGAATTTCTTTTCATACAATGAGCAACAAATAATTTCTGAGTTTTGTAAAAATAACACACCTTTAGAACTGTAACTTTTTTGGTGAAACCGGCAGAACCGGCTTGATAACACTCTTTTGGCATATTTTGGGCTCTGAGTGAAAGTTAAACCCAGGTTTCATCTATTTGAATATACGAGAATTTCTTTAGCAGATAACATCTTCAGTTTCTATTGAATTGTATTCGCTTTCAGTTATTAAAAATTATCAAAACTAACGATTTATCAAATACGTCTTGTGTCAGTATACATAGTTTGGCTATGCCATTCTATGCGCTTACAACTTCTGAAATTTTGTGAGCTCCATGAGATGTTTTATAAGTGCGCAAATTTTAAGTAACGGTGATACTGCAAATTTTACAAATAGAGGAATTAAAATATTTAAAACAACGGTATATTGTAATATTAGTATGGAAAGGTTTTCATTACAAACAAGTTATGGAACAAGCCATTCCAAGAAAACATACATTATCTCTCTTGCTGGATTAAACTAGTTAATTTGTGGAAGCTGTTGAGGATAGTCATGTCTGCATTGACGAAACTTGTTCCACTACGGTGAAAAAATAAAAGTTGTACTCGACAATTTTCCACAGAAAATCACGATGGTGATACTGTGGATACCGAATAAACTGAGATTGACAGCAATAACACAATTGAACACGTACAAATGGCATCCCCAACTACTTCTGCAGAACCTTTAAGAGAATGTCGTGTAATACCTAAGAAAAAACGATATTGTTAATTTGTATTCAGATAATAAATAATTTTGCTAGAAATCTGTACATTTAATGAACCGTTCATTAAGGACGGTGATGTAGATGTTGTATGATTTTATCTCTGCCAGTACTTTTTCGAATTTCTTACTTTTATACTTCGTGTATTCCACGTAGCAAAATTTGCTTTTCGTTTGCTTTTTCGTTTTCCGTTATGACCATCTATATTCTGAGGCTTGGTAGCAAGATTTTTTGCGATATGATTTTTTTCCGTGGGGTGAGCTGCAGGTACATCTTCACAACCACCCAACCGGGAAGGCCAGAGAGATTTCTGTTAGGGCCTCCTAATACCCTTAACCAACTAATTTTATGAATTTATTACAATCCCAAATGTTTGAAGTCCATTCTATATTAATTAATCTTAATTTTAAATGTCAAAACGTCAGAATCGATTTTAATTAATTTTCGTCAAAAATTTCCAAATTAACGTCAAAATTATATAGAGGCGTGTTTTCAAAGTAAGTACCGTTTTGAAATAAAAAAACAACAAGTAAATATTTTCCAAAAATAATTTATTCACTTGAAAGACCATACTTTACTCTACTTTTCTACATAATTCCCATTAATATTAAGGCACTTATCGTATCGTGGGACCAGCTTTTGTATTCCATCGTCAAAGAAGGTTGCCGCCTGATTAGATAACCATTGCATTACGGTCGTTTTAACTTCGTCATCATCGGTATGGCGCTGCCCCGCCAGATGCGTCTTCAAGTGCAGAAACAAAAATGGTAGTCGCTCGGCGCTAGATCGGGACTGTATGGGGGGGGTGGTCCAATTGTTCCCAGCCAAAAGAAGTGATAAGGATAAGCCAAAAGAAGTGATAAGGCGGGATTCTCAATAGGTGGCGGCATTTTAAAATCACGCAAAAGATGTAGACTCGATCGGATGGTTCCGTAATGGCGTCTGTAGCTTCCCAACAGATGTAGCTACCCGGCGCGCATGCGCTAAACGGCGACCGCAGTGTTGCGGCGGCATAATTTAAAAACGGTACTTACTTTAAAAACACGCCTCGTATATCTGCAAAATTCAGACTTTAACCCCATAGAAAACTTTGTGGTCAATTTTGGACACTAAAATTGATAAAAGTAACCTTGCCAGTAAAATCGCGTATCGCAGAATTTTTGTAGATTTGGGAAGAACTAATTTTTTTGAGCTTAATTCAGTCATATTTGTAAAGCTCAGAAAAAATGCTATAGATTTTACTACTTTTTATATTGTTCGCTGTTAGAAAAAAAATATCATTTTTTAATTCCAAATAGAAAATGTCAAGGGGTGAGCACGTTTTCCTGACAAGAACTGTATATTAGTTAATCGAATTTCAGCAACTCCTGTTTCCATTCTCTTGCAATTGGTCAACAATAATTAGGAATTCATTTCTAGAAATGAAGTTGTGTGATCTCACTGATATTTAAGGACTTAAAACATAAATAAAGTTTATTTTAATTGTATACTTTGCATACTGCAGGTGTGTTTATTTAAAACTTTTAAGCTTTAATGATCTCTTATTTCTCTTTTTAAGTTTCAATCATCGCACAGCTATTCTTAAGATTTATTTTTCCTTCCAGTTTGAATATTTTTGTGAAACCGACGCCAATCGATAGAGATTGGTTTGTGTTTCAATGAGATTATATTATCATTATTTCAATTTCATTTTCCAAAAGTTATGAATATTTGAAATTTTAAAGAATTCCTTAACATGCTAGCAGTTCGGTCATTCGCCCACTACAAAATTTTATAGAATAAAATCAAAAAAAATTCCAATCCTCTCACTTGCCGAAACTGCCCAATTAATTATTAATAGCCTTTATTAATAAGGGACCACTTTGTTCATAATATTTTAACTTGTTTGTGACCTAATACTGCCCAAAAAAAACATCATCAAGTATTTAGCTAAGTCGGTTGTAAATAGAGTTTCAATTATTGATATTTTAAATACAGAAATTTGAATACATAAACTGGTAGGTTTTTGTATGTTAAAAAGAATCAATATTTTATTTATAAAACTAAACACTTGAGAATAAACTGAGTAGTATTTATTAAATTGAATAGAGAAAAATGTAATTATGTAAATGTGGAGGAAGCCCTCCGTAACACACCCTATTCATGTAATGGTTGTAATAATGTGTGCGTTAAAATTTTATACACCTACAATTTGCACAAACCATCTTTTAATTATTTTGTTAAAACTACAATGTATTGTATTTTACGGCGTCATTTTAAATTTTGAAATCGAAGTTCATGTGATTGATGTGAAATTTATCGATAATAGGGTTATTAATCAAATATTTTCGGTTAAACTTTTTGTTATAGCATCTCCCGAATAAAAAGTTAATGTAGTCCAAGTTAACAAATAAATTACCATTTTATTGAAAATTATTTCAAGTTACATCACTTTTGAAATATTAATAATTCAATTCACACCTGAACATAATGCCCAATAATAATTTGTGAAAATTTTTTAAAATTAATATTCTATTAATTAAAATTGTTGCATGTGACTCTGAAATCTGATAAAGAATTTTTAAATACAGTGTGCTTGAAAATTTTTAAAAATTTGTGCAAAATAATTTTATCAAAATTGCATGTAATTTGTTCATGTATTACGTTTTGCTCTTACAAGCGAAATAAATTTCTGGTTCGCCATGATTGCTTATATTTTTCCAATCAAGAAAATTCGTATGTTGCGTGTAAACAAAATGGAAATTGTTAAAAATTGGTAAAATCAATTCATATGAAAGTTTTAATAATATAGTCCAATAAAAAAGGTTTAATTCAAGTTTTGAACTTGATAATGTAAACGAAATTTGTATACAAAACGACATTTTTTTAATTAAACTTTTAGTACCAAAATTATAAAACAAACTGGCGGCCAATGGTCAACCCGTTACATAAAAATTTTTAAAAATGTAATTTTTAATTTTTGAATTAGAACAACAAAACTGAGTATTTGTGAACCTAGAATTGTCTGTAAGGGAACACTTAAAACAAAAGTTGTTTGCCAGTAAAGCACCTTAAATAATGTATTCTGTTACAAAAACTTAATAGCGCCCTAGGCGAGTTTTAGTTAATCGCCCTAACTCCTTGTTTATCGCAAGTAATCTGGTTGGAAGTTGAAGCAAAATGAAAAGAAACATTTTCAGCGTTAATTTTCAGGATTTGCGTTTTTTCCCCGTTATGCTAGCAGGTGAAGTTAATATTTAAATAAATTTTGTTTTGTAATCCTTTTTTTTAACTGCTTGATTTTTAATTGATCGAACGCTGTTTAATTTGGTCTAACCTACAAAATTATAAATAACCTTGCATGCAATAATAATATTAGTACTTTATTGAAAATCAATATTTTTATACAAAATATGTAGGTACACCTGTTACTTAAGTGTTAATATTTAACCTTTTTAGGTAAATATGCTTATCCATTTTGTATAAATTTTAATTTATTATCGAACAATATAGACTATAAAATATTTTCAAATTTAGATGTAGATAATAAAATATTACTAGCGGCTAGCATAATAGTTTTCGATTCATACGACAGAAGGGCTATGAATAATATGGGATGCTAGACAAAAGGTTTTGTTTTTCTTCCTTCAGTTCTAGAGCAGCAAGTGGAAAATCCGATGCTGGCTGATTCATGTAGGGGCGTGATTCCATCACATGAAGTGAATAGAAATTATGAAATTTGTGATTTATCCTTTTCTTTCAACATCACCTAAGTCTTAATCATGCAATAAAATTTACTATATAAAATTTTTGGAATTTAAAAATAAAATGAAATTAATCTTAAGAAAGATCTGAAGGTGTCATATGGGCTAAAACAGGTCTTTAGAATTTAATTGAATTGTTTTAACGACTCCATAGTAATTTGGGAACTTTAAATTTTATGAAAATATTGCATGAGGTAATAAAAAAAAATTTCACCGGGGGACAATAAAAGCAGTAACTTTAAAACGTTTCGGTCATAACTACAACTAGACCCACCTCAGACCCGTTTTATCTGTGTAGTTAAACTTTGTCTGAATTTTTAAACACTCGACTTGTTTTGTAATATTAAGCAATTTTCAGAATAGTAACTTCGCATTTCCTAAAAAAACGATTTTCACACGCTTAGTTGTTATTCTTACCAAAAAAATTTGAGAATCAGTGATGGATTATATTACATAACCCATTTGAATATAGGTGACATTGGTGTAACGCTCTAATGCAAATAACATTTTCTCTTTTGTTAATAACTAATTAAATATTTAATTAACAAATGAATTTATTTCAATAATTAAAAGATTGTGCAAGAATCTGTTATTAGTTTTTGCACAGTATTTCAAGAGCATTCTTAACAATATGTAGAATTATTTCTAAAACAATAAATTAAAAGATGCAATCAAGAAGATTGAATTTTGTTAAATTTTTAAATGGTGGTTTTAAAAGTTGTAATTAACCCGGGACTCTTTTTGTTATTCATTAAATTTATAACTAATAAATGAAAGGGTACGGTTTAATTATTTCATTGCAAGATATAAAACTTTTTTATTATCTAAATAAAAGTTACAAAAACTTTTTTCAACATTTACTTACCTTCACAAGAACAATATAATACAAATAATATTAAAAAACCATTTCCAAAAATAAACTTCATATTAAATATAAACTTTATTTTACTTTTAAAAGTTGTCGATATTTAACATTCGCGTATTTGTTCCCGTCGTGCGAAAAACAGTCCGTATTTGGATGAAAATTGCAACTATCTAAGCGTCGCAACGCCTACACGTTGCAAAGCACGAACGACCGACGCAATTTTCTCTGTCCTTTTGACTTGCGTGCATCGCGTTACTTTTATCAAGCACTTTTATCACGAAGGTAATTTATCTGTATACGTAAAACTTTAAAATGCTAAAGAATGCAAAATTATTTAAATAATTAATGAATTGACAGTGGGTAATTACCGGTCTTTTATATCAAAATATCATTGCAAGTTCAATGTTACTCCAAGGTTAAAATTACAAACTGTACTGTTTTAAAGAAATACATTTAACATGATTTTTACTTACGGTTTTCATCATAGTATTACTACGATCGATGGAACCCGCTATTATTGTCAGACGTAAATGCATCTACAATTTAAAACATTTTATTATTCCATGCAATTTGGAAATGCTTTTCAGTAATAAAAATTTTAAGCTTCTAGTAAAAGTGTTTTGTTCGTGAAACCTAAAAATTTTACTGTTTTAATTAAATTGTAAAGAATAATAATTACATAAAAATATTGTTAAAATTATATAAAAATACATTCGAGTAGGTAAACTCTATTATGGTATACCACGTTTTTCATATAATTTAATATATTCCGGAAAAATGTTAAATTAAAAAATACAGGACTAAATACATAATTATTACATTATATACCTACAAGATTATATAGTAAATTATGTGCTTGTGAAAATGAATCACTATTGAATTAAAATTTAAAAATTAACAAACCGAGCTAACGATAAAATTTAATTTATTAATTTATTATTAATTAAATATTTTAGGAGCAACTTTTAATTTATTAAAACAAAGTTTTTAATTAATTTAGATTTATTTAAATATTGTAACATTATAAATTCCGGATTAAATAATAATTACTATCTGAACTTCCATATTTTTTATGACACTTACCTACGCTAAAATATCAAATTACCCGATGTGAAAAAACCTATAAATATTAAATTTGAAGTAACTAGAAATAATAAATTTATATTAGTTATTATATGTTTTTTTAAGTTTAAATTACGGAAATTTTGAAGAAAAAAACAGTTAATAATAATCAAATAGTAAATTTTGTAATATTATATTAATGATTTAAATGAGATTTTTCTTGAGACAACCAATATCCAGATCTGTTGATATTTTTCCCTCCCAAGTTGAGTTTATTATAATTCAATTATTATTTTTTTCTCATCTTCTGCTGTGCTTCACGACGTATGCTGTTTGTTCAGGTACCGATCTCTTCCTCAGGCACCTCTTTCTGGCATTTGATTCGGGAAATTTCCGAACATTCATAGCTTGACTTAATTTTTGTAGATAAATTTTGACATTCATGAATCAACTACTTTTTAAGTTGTATCTCTATAAGCCAGGAAGCGTCTCGTAATATGGCTGGTGTCCAATATTATTGAGTTGCGAATTTTGTTTATTACTTTGCAGGCGTGTAGTTTTCAAATGAATTCATAAACTTTTAGGTATTAATCCGGTTGCTGAAAGTATTATATGGATTATTGATGTTCGTTTTGCCCTTCAAAATTTTCGTTCGATAATTCATGTACATATTTGTTTATTTTTATTACGTACACTTTTTGTAGTATATTGTTACTTAATGGTACGACAGTGATGGTTAAAATTGTTGTTGTTTACTATAAATTATAATATCAGGTCTACTCATTAAAATTTTTATACCTTTTTAGTTTTCATTTTTTCAGTAAATTTTGGGATTCATATCTTTTATTGTTACGTGTTAATATTATTGAAAATCAAATTAAAGTTTTTGAAACATTGTTATGCGTTGTAAGTAATCCAACTGGGCCAATGTGATACATATTCTTAAGCTTCTTAACTCTACTTAAGCAGAAGTAGGTTTGTAGATGTAGTAGCTTAAAGGATATTATCAAAAGCGACTTGTAGCAGAAGTAGCTTACGAAACTCAGCAGTTAACGATAGTAAACATTAGAATGCCAAAATTAAACGCCAGACTAGACAGTGAAATCGTTCAACTATCAAGGACTTTTTGTGAATTAATTGCAAAGATAAAAAACTAAGGTTTTTATGAACTTAAACTGAGGTTTGGGCGAAAATTATAAATCTTTTGAACATACTGTAATTTTTTTAAATTAATCTGGGTCTTTGTTTTGTCGGAATCATTGCAAAAGCAAGAGAAAATGAAATTTCTAGAAAACCGCGTTTAAAGTTTTGAAAGATTTTAATGTTTAGAAAAATTACTATTGCCTGAAATTGTTATGCACTTTATTGTACAAGAAACGACACAATTTATGTGCTGTTGTCAGTTTACATTTTTTTGGGCGTTTTTGGCTCATCTAGGACCGGCGCAGAACGGGTAAAATGTTCTAATCTGCACATTCATTGCACAGTAAAATGGGTAATGCATACGTTTTAAATGCAATAAATTTATCAATTTCTCGAATTATTACATAATCAAAATTTATTGATCGCCTAGTTTCCCTTAACCTGTTCAGATAATTACAATATTCAAATTATTCTGATAAAATTCTGCAATTGCGAATTTTTTTGTAAAAAATATAAGCGCAAAAAAATTTAATTAACTTAATTAAATATTTTCAACAAGTTAACAGTCAAAACATTATATAAAATCTACGGTAATACTAAATCCATTATCTTGCTCATCAGTTAATATTGTGATCAAACTATAAAATAAGTTCCACTTTTACAGAAATTTCAATAAACACTAATAGGTAATGTGATATTGATCACTGTTATATTAATGAGAATCAAGTTTTCATTATCAATTCCATTATTATAATTTCTTGAATTATGTTAGTCCATTTATTTAGAAACGTTTATTGTTTATTTTAAAATTATACCTACCATTTTTAATTAACTTTTGTTATACGAACTTCACTTATTATTATTTACTTTCACATAAATACACGTCCATTTATTGATATTTTACATACATACAGAACATTCAAAAAGATTGTTGCTTTAATTTTAATTTCTTTTTAAATCATACCCATTCCATTTCTGGATAAAAGGGGATTAATTAAGACTTTTGATTGAATTTCCTATTCAAAGAAAAGCTTAACAGATGATGTTTCAAAAAAGCTGACACCAAAACCATCCATATCATATTGATGTTTCCAGAAGGCCTCTGTTATGGTTTACGCAATAAGAACTAGAAGTGTAAAAATTCATGAGGCTGTTAGAGTCTTTAATAATAAATAAAAATTTACCATTGATATATCAATTAAATTTTTCTTAGAGTGCCACCCTCGCTCAGTATACATTGGCTATCAACTTGGACTAAGAAAAGGTGATTTACTGTTGTATGCTTTATGCCACACTGCTGGTTCATCAAATCAATCAAATTGCAACTGTAATTATAATATAATTTTTCCACCGAAAATTGTAACAATAATTTTGCATATTTTCTAAAAACTAGTCAAAGCATCAATGCAAGTCTACTTTTTACTCGAGCGCTTGTTACATCTCCATTCAATTTGTATTCTTTATTCTTTTCAAAGTATTGGGCTTTAAATTGTTGAAAATATATTTAATTATATTTATTTTTTAAAATCCAAGTTATAGTTTCATGTTAGTGAATTTCTACAACTTGGATTTAGAAAAGTAAATGTAATTAAAAATGTTGTCTAAACTAAAGGTGCATTTTTGTACAATGTAAGTCCTAATACTTCATTACGAAAGTCTTGATGAGCGTCGAGGGTTGACCCTCACTCATAACTCTATACATATAGGGTTGGACCAAAACAAACTTATTCTTTTGTGTGGTTGAATAGTATATTATTATAAAAGGGCGGTAAATCAACTACTGCCCGAGTTTTAGTGGGATATTTTATTTACTACTAATTAAGTAAATTTGTAACATTTTTAATCAAATTTTACATCTTTTCTAAATTTAAAATGAAAATTAATTGTGTTGATATAATTTTTCGGCTTTCAGTCTTTTTTTGTATTTTGTGTTCATAATTTCTGCTGTACTTTTGCAAAATTAGGAGTTTTAGGAGAAACAAATCGTTGAGGGATGCGAGTTTTGAACGACTTATGTCTGAGTTGAAAGAAAATCAGTTGTTAGGCGAAATGGATGCGAAGCTGCTTAAGTCTAAAATCAAGTCCATTAAAGATGTCTATAGAACGGAATTACAAAAAATTGAAAAAAGCAAAAAGAGTGGCTGTGGAACTGATGAAGTTTATGTACCAAAGTTATCCTGGTTTAAGGATGCTACTTATTTGAGTGAGGTTGTGACAACAAGAAGCAGTACGTCAAATTTGGTAAGTAAATTTAAAGAATTGTTAATTTAATACATCACAGATGCATACTATGTTTTTAAAACATTGTTTATGCCTTTTTAAGTCCAAGTTTCTCCCATTGCCACGGTAGAGTATTTTCTTCCGTGAAATACGTCATATAATACGTTTGTCTGATCCCTTTAGCAATTGCATTGTTGCTGTCTAGTCTGGTCACTGGATGTAGGATGTTGGTATTTTGTCTCCATTCACCAGGTGTTACATCTCCTGTGTTAAAATCTTCTCTGTCCACTGCTTGTTATGACATATAGTGGCTTGGGGCAGTTTCGCAGCCAGTTATGCAAACTGCAAGCAGCCCAAACAACTCTATCAATAGTATCGGGTTTTAACTCCATTGGTCTTGAAAACACTCTTAATCGCCAGGCAAGTATGCCAAAAGCATTCTCTGAGACTCGTCTGGCACGGGAAAGACGATAATTGAATATTTTTTCTTCATCACTTAGTCCATGCTTACTGAAAGGCTTCATAAGATCGGGTCTTAGAGGGAAAGCGTCGTCCCCGACGATAACAGAGTTCTCAGGAAACCCAATGGTTTTATTTTTCATTGCAATGTTCAGAGTACTATCTCTAAAAACTGCACTGTCACTTGCTCGGCCATTTCCTCCTACGTCAATATAAGTGAAGCAATAATCTGCATCAACCATAGCAAATAGTATGATACTATAGGTTTTCTTGTAATTGTAGTATAATGAACCTGAACAGGGAGGTCTCTTGATGACAACGTGTTTACCATCAATCGCCCCACAGCATCTAGGGAAATTCCAGCGCTGGAGGAATAACTTTTCAATTTCTTTCCAATCTTCAACAGTTTTTGGTACCTGAAAGGACAATGGGGAGATATCACAAGCAATCAAGAAGTTAGACGACATTGCAAACAATGCTGCTGTGGATAAGCCATATGATCTGTTTGGCAAGTATGTAGCAAGTGAACTCCGTCAGCTACCAAAGCGAGCAGCCATCTTGCTGCAGCAGGATATTCAAAATTGTATAACTCGTGCTAAGTTGAACATATTGGACAATGCATCAGTCCAACAAGAATTTCACAACTTTCCTCTACTCGCGTCTCCTCAATCAATGGCTTCCGCAACTGGTTCTTCAAACGACGAAGAGGACATCTTACAAACAGCGATGATTAATACGTTTTCACAGATTACATGAAATAAATTCTTTGAAATAAATTACAATAAATTATTTACACTTACCTCAATGAATGGTCGAAGAACACAACAAATCGCCGTAAGTACATGGGGTAGGAACCTCGATATTGTTGTTTCTGGAACTCGAAACAGGTACTCCAGAGACTTAAATGAATCACCAGTCGCTAAATAGCGTAATGTTATTTCTAATTTTGTAGTTACTGGGATTGCCATCCTCATTGGTGTGTCCTGTTTTGACAACATTTCGTCTACCATTCCCAGTAGTTCATCAAACTGTTTACCTCTAATCTCAAAATATTTCTGTAAGCCGCAGGATCTTCGTTTTTCAGCTCTTTTAGTAAAGTATTTGATGCACCATAATCAGTACGTCTTCCTATCCACGGTTTCACCCACACGTTTCTCTTATGCACTTTCCGTTTCGCGTTTTGTCGTCTAATTAACTCGTTTTTAATCACTTTAGCTACAACTGCAACTCCCGCTAGAACCAGCTCCTCCGACATCTTTAAGACCAATGCTACTAGCCACTTGTGCACAAGCTACTGTGAGTACACGTTGCTAGTTTACAAGCTAGCTCGCTCAAAAGCCGGCGAGTGGTGTGTAAAGTCGCCGGCAGTTCAACTTTTTCCAGAGAGTTTTTACATGCAGCTAACAGAGCGAGTGCATCGAGTACACTGGACTAGTTTACGAGCTGCTTGTGAAAAAGCCGGCTTGTAGCTTGTAAACTCGCCCCGTGTACTTGAGGCTTTAGTTTATCACCATCTAACCACTTGCGCGCTTTTAATGTTTTTTCCAAAACGGCTTATCATGCAAATGCCTTAAAAAATCACGCGACAACTAAATGTACTTGCGAAAAATATAGCTACGGTTACTTTAACAAATCCGCAATTAGCGATGGCACGAATGACACAAGAAAACTGCAAGACTCGCATCAGATTTTCAAACAAAGAAATCTATCGTAAGATGCAAAACACGTCTTCTTCGTTTCAATGCGTTGAGGTAACTTCTATTCGCGTGCGCGTTTGCAGAGGTGCCAACCAAAATCACTCCTTATTAGTGGTTCAAGTGCCTAGTAAGAGATAATAAAATTAATTATACAAAATAATTAATATATAATATACAAAATAATTAATTATTGGGGATGAATTAAAAATTCCTCACGGCTTCTGCTTGTACCGAATTTTTATTTCAATAGTAGCCAGTCAAAATAACTGTTTTTGGAGTACACTTGAGAAAAACAAACAAGCAGGTTTAGATAGGGAGGGGGACGTTCAAGACCAATATTGTTTGAATTTTAAGTTAACTAATGCCCGCTTTAGCGAGTTAACATTTCTGCCGCCAGACGTCGCTTCACTTAGCTGTAATCGCGAATTGGTGAAAATTCAAAGACGAAACAAAAAATAATTTTATTCAGAAATTACTTAATTAAAAAAAAGTAACTAAATTAGAACTGACAGCACGTTTAGTAGCTCCCAAATTTTTCTAATTTAAAAGATTACAATGTAAGATAGATATTTTAAAAACTTCTACGATAGAATTGCTATTTGGAAGGCGGGGAAGACGATTAAATGAGATTATGGGAGTCCATGATAAACTTAGTAAGAAAATTTGAAGAAACCGGTTACATACGCAAAAAAATTAGTAAGCACACTCAAAGAAAATAATAGATAAAATCAACTAAAAAGAGCATATGAACGGCGTCTATCTAGTTTCATGGTTAAATCAACCACAAAATAATAGTTAAACAATTTTTGTTACCATACAATTTTGATTGTTATTTTGAACTAAGAAATAGTTGGTAAAAAATTTTTTAAGCTAAGTAACAATTTTTTTAGTTCTACGACAACTTTATTTGTTCATATAAACAAATTAATAGTAGTTCAGTATATTATTTAATATTTATAATAAAAATATAATAAATAAAAATATTTAATTTTTGTAATTAACCATATTTCTTCGTTTCAGCTGTTAAATTTTAACAATTTTAAACAATTTGATTAATTATTTTATTAACAACTCGACACTATTTACAATATTATTTAATCATTAATTTACCATATTATGCTTCCATCCCTCCGTATCTGTGTATCTGGAAATAACTGAAAATTTATAAATCACTTAAAATTTACTTACATTCTTTTTTGTCCAAACAAGATTCGAACCAAAGCCGCAACGTGCATACAGATTTCAAAGTATCTGCTTAACTGTCTAACCTACAAGGGTGTACTTAAACGAATGTTGATTTTTGATGAACAACTTCATTTATCATAATTCATAGATAAAAAATTCAGTGTTAAATTAAAATTAAAATAAAATATTTTCTTTAAAAAAAATGCATGTTGCAGAAAAGGGAGAAACACGTGTCACACTTTTTTACAAGCATTATAATTTATTACATTAACTAGTATTTATTTAAAATAATTTACAACCACGTGTAATTTTTTTTTAAATTAAGACAAATAAATAACTGTTATTAATTAATAAAAACACACAAAATACAAGCATTATAATTTATTACATTAAATTGAATTGATGGCAAAATTTTTTAAGTAAATTTGAAAATTTTTAACTGCTATTATTTGCGCGCTTACTTTAAGTGCTTGTTTTTGAAGAAATTTTAAATTTTGGATAAAAGTTGCTATTTTTAAAAACACATTTAGAATTTACCTTTAGAATTTAGAATTTAGAAACACAGGTTTAGAATTACCTCTTGATTCATTGAAGTTTGTCGAGTGACCGGCACATTTGCAAAGTAGGTAGAAAAAAGGTTGCTAGAACCCAATATAAGCATAAATAAGGTAAATATCCGGCGTTTATTATATAAAGGAATGTCTATTCCTTTCAAATAAACTACAAACTAGGAAAAATGTACGTTAGGTTATTTTTGGCGCAATATCAAAATTTGACGCATCTAAAGCTACTCGTGGTCACTAATGGGTTAATTTAGCTTGATTAATTTATAAAATCAAATTTTTTTCAAAAAAGTTTTATACTGTTTTTTGAAGGTATTAAGACTGTAATTAAATAAATTGCACGATCAGAACATTTTTGTATCACTAGGTGGTAAGAACTGAAAATTGCAAATGCATTTTCAGCGCAGTGTACATAATAAATGTTTCTGGGGTCTTAAGAAAAAATACAATATCATAAAGGTCGGTAGCAGAACAATTTTATGTTTACATAAACATATCAACTAGTTGATTTTGCTGTAATATTTGTTTATATAACAATTATAAAGGTAAGCAAACTATTACTATGTTAGATTTAACCATTTGATAATAGTTAAATGTAAAATTGAACGCATTAGTAGTTTGATTTTACAAAATTTAACAAATTAATAGTTAGATGACAAAATAATAGTTAAATGTGCCTATTTTTTAAGTAGGTTTTCATTTTGTTGTGCAACAATTTTTTAGTAGTTGTAATAACAATCCACTTTGGTTTGAAAATACTATTAATGTAGTTTGATTTTACAAAATTGACTAGATTGTTAGCTAAACATTTAATTTAGTTGAATTAACCTATACTATTTCTTTGAGTACAATGCAGAATTTTGGATGAATTTTCGCAGATGGAAGTTCTAGGACATTTTGCTGCGAATCTTGGCACCTCCATTCGAAAGGTTGCTAAGTTAACAAACATTGCAATAAGTGCTAAAAATCAACAAGTTATATAAAATTCAAATTCAGCAGCGACTTGGCGAAATCGATTTTGATAGTAGAATCGAGTTGTGTAAGCTGATGTTCCAAAGAATTCAAGATAACCCAAATTTGGTAAAAAATATTTACTTCAGTGAATCAAGTTTTTCGAACGGATTTGTTAACAAACCTTTTTTTTTTGGAGGTATTAGAACAATAAAATTCCGCACATGTTTAGAGAAGCTCACATACAGTCTCCTCAAAATGTAGATGTGTACTAGGAAATGACATTATATTGGACCAATTTTTATTGAAGGAAACCTGACCGGACAAATATATCGCAATCTATAAGAAAATGAAATTGTCCCACTTAAAAAACGAATCTCTGTTATCGTCCAACATTTTAATCATAATTAGTCATGGTTAATCGAAACATCGACCTAATATACAGAGTTTGAGTTTTATTATAAAGTCCAATTTCCCGATAGCTAATTTTAATTAAAAGATTAAACTAGTTTAATTTTGCTAATACATATTTAGGGCATAGTTTGTACAGAAAACTGCTAATTCATGACTTGTTGCTATTTAAGATAAAATATGTTCTTCAACAACTTTGCCTCTATTTTGGTAGGATTATGACGTCGAACTTAGGGGTCTTTTCCGACACCAAACTAAAAGGCTTAAGCAAAATAATTTCATGTCGATTTCTTTAAACACTTAGGAATATTTTTCATGACAGCAATTTAATAGTATATTGAAAGTCATAACTACATTACAAAATAGATTTATGTATAATGGAAGCACCGTTTAAAAATTGGGCAAAAAACATCATATTCACTTAATCCATTAGGTATTTAGGTTAGATACTACAATAATTAATTTGTGAATGGTTTTCGAAAAATCCATTAAATCCATTGTTCCATTGTTTATGTATAATGGGTATAATAAAATTTTTTTAGAGCACAAGAAATAGATTTTTGAATGAAAGGACAGTTACAAAGGTTGTTAATTCAAACCAAAATTTAAGTCCTGGTAACACCAACTTATTTATCTCCTGGTGTGGAAGTCATCTGCTGAAGTTCGTTAAGTAGTAATCAGAAATTTTTAAATGCAAGCTGTATCCTGAACTTCATAAAGTGAATTTAGAACATAAAAGAATTAACCCAAAAACTTAATTAATATCGAATTGTATTATAGAAAACACTTTATAAATGGTATTAATTTATTGTAAATATAGAAATTCATTACATTAATAACGGGCGACAATTAGTAAATTGGCATCGGGGTAAAGATGCATTCATTTGTCATGCATCTAATTCCTTCCGCTTTTTAGTTAAATATTTAACTTAGTACATTTGATAACCGCAGTTCCTTATTAGGCCTTTAACCTGTTTTGACCCTTAGGGGTGAACTGGCTTCCGCTATATTAATTTTCACAGGGATGCTTTGTGAGCAATGAAAGCATAATAACGACATTTACATGCCTCTAACTTTACATAGAATGCATTCTGCAATACTTGGCAGCATTTTTTCATTTGAATATGCGACCCACACAAGTGCGTTCTGTCATAATTAACATTTAAAATAAATCGAGATGATAATAAAATTTATCTATTAATTACATTTTTAAATTTTTGTTTTACTAAATGCAAAGTAATTAATTCTTTAATATTCGCATTTGAACAAAAATATTGACAATTACCCAATTAATTTAGACCAATCTTTGAACTATATCAATTAAAATATTCATAATTTTGTTATAATTTACTTGTCTAATAACATTAATGTTCGATTTTTCAGTGTCTTCTTTTCTTCTTACTATAACCTGACCTCTTGTATTTTCTCCAGCAATTTCAACAGTTAAATTGTATTTATGTTCATCAAGTACGACATCTGGATGAAGTACAATAATAGTCATAAAAGCATCACAAGCTTTCCACGCATAATCAAGGGGCTTGTTAGCAAATATATTTTTTTCTGCTGCATTTAAAAGATCCATAAATGCACTACTGTTGTATTTTCCCAATTCGTTAAAACGCCATTCCTGAATGTAAAATAAAATAAAGTTAAGTCCAAAATTAAGCAATGAATTTTACAAAGTGGCGCAAAATGACAACATAATCTTACATGTGATCTGAGTAATTAAAGTTCGTAAATAAGGTTGATTCTGAGGTACCTTAACTGACGAAAGGGGTAAGCATAAAATTTCTAACTTACAAAACATGTTGGGTTAGATCATATTAGGTTTTCGCCAAATTTGTACATCATAGATAAGGTACTTACCAATGTTAGAGGCGCATATAGACAAGCTTCCCAAGGAAATATGGTGATGGGAAATCTAGTTTCTTCCAAAACTGCATGAGCGCTTTCTGGATCAACATAAAAATTGAATTCAGCCGAGTCCCTTGCATTTCCTATACCTATAATTCAATGTTGTACTACATATTTGTTTGTTTTAGATAAATAAGAAAATTTACCTAAATAGTTACCACCCATTATAAACATTTCTTTGATATTATCTGCAACCTCGTCAAAAATTTTTAATGCAAATGCAGCATTTGTTAACGGGCCAACGCAAATCAAAGTTATTTCTTTCGGGTTCTTCATCACAATGTCGTACATGGCTTTAATTGCAGGTTCTCTTCTTATTATACTTAAATTAGGATCTCTCTCGTATTCCAAATCACCTAATCCATCTTTGCCGTAATAATTCTCAACGTCTTTGGGTATTATAAGAGGATCTACTGCTCCCTTGTAAACTGGAATCTATGGTAAAACGAAAAGTATCACAAAAATGATATCAATCATTAATCTTCTCTTAATAGTCGTAAGTAGCTGAATATTTTATCATCTTATCCAAAAATAATTGAAAATACTCACATCTGTTCGTTCAAGTAGTTCAAGTATTCTGATTACATTTTTGCAAACATTTTCCAAATCTGTGTTACCCATCGAGCACACAATAGCTTCCACTTTCACTATACCTGACTTATCAGCATCCAAGAGGGTCAGTATAGCAAAAGCATCGTCACTTCCCACATCAACGTCTATTATTATCCTCCTTGGCTTTTCAATAGAAATCTTAAATATAAATATTATAAATTAATATTAGACACCACAAATTGATATTTCGGAAAGGAATACAAATTATTGCCTAACTATAATATAGGATCATTTTGGGCTGACCAATTTCGTCACTAATAATTTAAACTTTTTTTATACTTGCTAGAAAATTTTATATACCTTATGAAACTATGGAGGGGTCTTAAACCGTATCTACATTGGGCATGTATTCGTTCCGTTAGGCTTCCTACAGACTGATCAAGCAAAAACGTTTTGTCGCACAACGTTTTTGCTTGATCAGTCTGTAGGCAGCCTTACAAGTGTGGCCACCACGTTTGGATCAAGTGCTTATATGGACTTTGACGTAATGGAATGGAACCGGGCCAAATGTAGCCGTCACCTATGCAGTGTGGTGACAAAAACGTCAGAGAAATATTTAGTAAGGTATATTTGACGTCCTTGTAGGAAGTAAGACTGATTTTTCCCCATACATACGAGGGCGGATTATTAAGTACTTAGAATGAAACAGAGATGTCACCACTCTGGCCAATTTAGTGTTATTTTTGAGAAGTACCAACCTTGGAAAGTTAAAGTTTCTAATTTCATCCATTTATGTCAAATCGTTGAATTTTGATAGTCATTTAAAGTGAACAATTTGTATAAATTTGCTAAAATGGAGAAAAACGAAAATCGTGCGGTTATCAAGTACTTGTATCTCAAAGGCTTAACGCCTTCAGAAATAGTTACTGATATGAACTCAGTGTTGGGTGAATCTGCTCCGTCGACTGCAACTGTTTATAATTGGTATAATGAATTTAAACGTGGTCGTAAAAGCACAAGTGATGAACAAAGGCCAGGACGTCCAAAAGACGTTGTTACTCCAGCCATTGTCAAAAAAATCCATCGTACTGTATTAAATGATCGAAGAGTGAAATTGCGTGAGCTAGCTGACTTATGTGGAATAACGTATAAAAGTGTTTGGGATGTTTTACATAAAACACTGCATATGAAAAAGTTGTCTGCGAGATGGGTGCCGCGTTTGCTTTCAAACGATCAGAAACGCAATCGAATGGATCTTTCAAAGCAAAGTTTGGAATTATTTCAGCGTAATCCCAAAGAATTTTTGCGCCGATTCATAACCGTCGATGAAACATGGATTCACTACTATACCCCAGAAACGAAAGAACAATCAAAACAATGGATGGAAGCTGGTGAAAGTGCTCCAAAGAAAGCAAGGACAGTTCCATCAGCTGGAAAGGTTATGGCAACTGTTTTTTGGGATGCTCATGGAATAATGTTAATTGACTTCCTCCAGAAAGGAAAAACAATAACAGGGAAATACTATGCTGAATTATTGGACAAATTAAATACTGCTATCCAAGAAAAAAGACTTCATTTAAACAAGAAAAAAATCCTGTTTCATCACAATGCACCAGCTCACACATCAAGAATTGCAATGGCAAAATTGCATGAATTAAGCTACGAATTGCTTCCACATCCACCATATTCACCAGATTTAGCTCCTAGTGATTTCTACTTGTTTCCAAACTTGAAGAAATGGCTCGGAGGAAGAAGATTTACGTCAAATGAAGAAGTGATAGATGCAACAAATGCTTATTTTGGAGAGTTTGAGAAATCTTACTTTACCGATGGCATCCAAAAACTTGAACCGCGTTGGATCAAGTGTGTCGACCTAAAAGGAGACTATGTTGAAAAATAAAATGAAATTTTCCCAAAAAAATTGTTTTTACTTTCTCATTCTAAGGACTTAATAATCCGCCCTCGTATGCGCAAAATTTTTATATTAAATGAAATACTATCGTTATTAATTTCATATTATAATCTTGCGCCCTAATTCAATTAATTTCTGTTGAAGTTCCCATCACTGTAAGGTTAGTGATCGAAAGATTTGAGCCATGCTATTTGCGTTTCAGAATGTTAACAACTTATTTTAATAATAAATTTTTACGCCTTATCCAGGTATGATTCGTAGTTCAAGAGGAACTTGAGTGTATAACCATATCGGTATTTAGCATCTCAAAAAAATTCCTAATACATTTTTTCATTTATTTATTGATTACAATACGTACTTATAAATTTAATTATTACACTTTGCGATTAATTAATTAAACGCTTGATTACGTCATAGAATGACGAAATATTTGGAAATATATTTATAGTAATAAAAAATTATTAAATTTTAATCTTCAAAAATCAGTAGAAATATCAATTTTAGGAACATCAAACAACAATCAACTGAAATTAACAAAATCAAATGTGAAAAACTATGAAAACATCAAATAACTTAACTTAACTAAAATAACATTTGCAAAACTTAACCCGTAAGCTGGAAGAATTCGTCCAAGATCGCTACTGTGGGGACCGATCCTAGAACCGATGCAGCATTTCCTCGTTGAATGCACAAACATTTATAGTTAGTGTAGTTTTAAGTTAAACTTATAAAAGAGTAACATTAAATAATTTAATATCATTTCAATTAAACTTCTAATCAATTCAATTCCGATCATATTGAGTACCTACTTCAAATCCATATTTACAATATAAAAACTTGTTTACTTTTTATTAATGCTTTTAAATTTTCAACAATATTTTTTATCGATAACAACTTTACAATAAATGGGTTTCTTTGATTGGTTCTAACTGTGAAATCACAATGATTACTGTTATATTATAATAAAACAGGGTTGAGTAGTAGTACCTAAAATACATTGAGTCCCATGGTGGAACCACTGGCAAACAAAGGGTTAAGTTATTGAGAACTAACTTACATGAAATATATTGCTTAAATACAGAAATTCTACGGTCGTTTCACCTTTGTTTAGGATATTCAGGAAAAACATAATATTTAAAGAACCAAAGGAGGGAATTTCTAAATTGAGAAATTTCCTTGTAAATTGATTAACCTACTATTTAAAATAAAAATTCAAAGTTATAATCTGACAAACAATTACAAATTGTAGGATATATCGTCCTCTGGCTATTATATTGTTGGGCATAAGTTCGTAGCGTTTTTTTTTAAATTTAAACTTTAATTTTTTAAATATAAAAAATACATAAAATAATCAATAATATGTTCTCCTGCATTGTTTATGATTGACTCCCAACGTTTTGGTAGTTTTTATATTCCACGCCTAAAGAAATCCGGTGGTTTGGAGGTGAATAAGTCGTCGAGCTAGTTTTGAAGAGCAACATCGTTATTAAATGAGATTACGCGGAAATTGTTGGTTACAGAGCGGAAAAGATGAAAATCTGATGGGCAAGATCAGGAGAATAGGGTGGATGTGGAATAACTTTCCAACCGAGATCTTGAATAGCTGCTTTTGTAATGTTAGTAGTATGCGGGCGGGCATTATCTTGCTGCAAAACCACTTGATGCCGTCTTGCCGGTAGTTTTTCTTGAATTGCAATCTCTAGGCGACGCAGTTGTTGACAATAAACCTCAGAAGTTTTGGTTACATTCGTCGGAAGCAATTCATAGTAGATGATGCCTTCTTTATCCCAGATGCACAACATTATCTTGAGTGAATGGGCACCAGCTTTTGCAGCAGGATTTGCTTGTTGGTGTTAGGGCTTTAATCAAAGCCGGATGGTCTCTCTGAACGTGGGAAATCATTCATATCAAAAAGCCCCTTTTTGAAACGAGAAAACCAGTTTCGTGCAGTACTTTTCACGATGGCGTTCTCTCCGTAAACTAAGAAAATGGTTCTAGCGGCCTCCGATGCCTTAACTCCTCGGTTAAACTCAAACAAATGGATATGTTGAAAATGTTCATTTTTTTGTACTTGACACTCCATTTTCTTTAACCAACAATTACCCCTAACTTTCTACAAATTCAAAAATTCAAGAAGTTTTCAAAAAAATAATAACATGGCATTAAAATAAAACCAGTATTTTTTGCAATACCGCCCTACCTGTTGATCATAGGACGCAATGGTTTCTACAGTTCTCATAGAGGACAAAATTTTTTTGTAATATTTTTCTGTAACTTGAAGAATTATCGAGCTATCGGTAAAGTGGAGAGGATTATTAAAAATTCCAAGAACGCTCCAATTTGATCTGGCCATCAAACGTTGATGGATTGAATGGATTCGTAATTGGAAACTATGATTGTTAATTTATATGTCACATTACACTATTTTCTCCAGTCGAAACTAATAAGTTAAGGAAAAAATAGTATATAACATTACTAGCAAGGTAAGAGGGTTTTTACTGGCGAATGGAGGATATAACTGACGAGCCGCAGGCGAGTCAGTTACCTCCTTGAGCCAGTAAAACCCGTTACCTTGCGTGCATTGTTTTATATTTTATTTGTTTCTCATTTGTAAAAAGGTTAGATAAATTCCAAAAAAATTTCAATAATTTGTCGCAAATGTCGTAAGCTATGGAAGCGTTGCCATGAACATGTCTGTTTATTTTTCTTTACATTTGTTTTGGCGAAAGCGAAAATGAATGTACCAAAAGAAATTATTGAGGCAGCCAGCAGTGTAGCTTCAAGTTTATTACCTGCAAAATCAGCTTCAAGGTACGAGCGAGAATACGACGACTTCAAAAAGTGGCAAAACAAAAATAGTGTGATTGGGGTAACTGAAGATGTTTTGTTGGTATACTTGAATCAACTATCAGCTAGATTCAGCCCTAATACTTTATGGGCAAAATGGTCTATGCTGAAAAGCTGCTTGGAAATGAAAGAAAATGCCCCTGTTCGCAGGTTTGTTTTCCTTAAAAAATTTATTGAAAAATATGACGTTTAGTTGTCATTTGCAGATTTCAAAAGGTAATAGCGTTTCTGAAACGAAAAAATGAGCGTTATGCGCCAAAAAAGGCCAAGGTATTAAGTAAAGAAGAGGTTGAACAATTTCTTTTACATGCTCCTGATGACCAGTGGTTGCTGGCGAAAATTGTAACAATATTTGGGATTTTTGGATGTTGTCGATGTGACGAAATTCTCTCCTTAAACATGAATGATGTAGAAGATATGGGAAAATACGTTATTGTGACATTGCGGCAAACAAAAAATTTAACAACAAGAAGATTCACCATAACCGATGATGGCTGCAGCTTCAAGCCCTGCATGTTATACAGAAAATATGTAAATCTTCGGCCTCCTGGAACAGAAAGCCTAAGATCTTTTTTGACATACCGACATGGAAAGTGCATTTCCCTTAATGCTGGCCAGCACACTATTGGTGGTGTCCCAAAGCAAATAGCGAAATATTTAGGTTTAAAAAACCCAGAGTTATACACCGGCCACTCTTTTCGCAGAACTGGAGCCACTATGGTTGCGGATTCGGGTGGAGATATTTTAGCACTAAAGCGTGCAGGAGGGTGGAAGAGCACCGAAATTGCGATGAGTTATGTCGATGATTCGGTCAACAAAAAAATCGAAATGTCTAGCAAATTATTTGGTAGTCAGGAGAGTACAAATGTTCTGCAGTCCTCGAGTTCAGCAGTTTCTGAGTCAACAGATGGTTCATCATCATCAGTATCAACTCTTTCATTATCAAAAATCTGTGTTACTGGAAATAACAATTGTACCATGATTTTCAACATATATGACGATAAAACAAAATTTCCTAATGTAAATAATACTACTAACTTGTAAAAATTTTGCAAGTTAACTGTCAGTTTTACAAGTTAGTGACTTGATAAAATAAACTTTCTTGATTAATATTGTGTTTTTGGAAACTGACGTTTACAAATGAGAAACAAATAAAAGCTATTACCGCAATGATAAAAATCATAGAATGTTATCAGTTGATTGCGATCTGATGTTGCTAGGCTATTATTAATTTTATATCATTATAATACCACAATTATCTGTTTGAAGATTGCAGCCTTGAAATAATTCAATAACTAATGCATTCGAGATTTTAAAAGTGCATTGAAGTGGTATTGAAGTGAAATACTAGAGCGAAATAATATAAACGGGGATGGGGGGATTTAACCCAAATAACATTGCGTGACGAAAAAGCGACTGAAAATGTGACGTTTTTAGTTATCGTGAGTTAAACGAGATCCCGAATTCGTGACAAAATTTGTGACTAATACGTCATAAAACCGCTCTAAACTTAACCCCCGAATTCGTCACGCTGACGCGACGTTGGAACGTTGGTTAGCCGTTACGAAATATTGACGAAATCTTCGAAAATTCGTGACTTCTACCTGTTAAAAAATCGTGACAAGTGTGCAACTAAACCGTGAAGATATCGATTTAAATAACGTGAAGATATCGTGTTATAAAACGTAAAGTTATCGTGTTAAAAAACGTGAAAATATCGAAAAAACGTGAACCTATCGCGTAAAAATCATAACTTATTAGTCACGATATTTTCACGTTCATAATTATTATCACATAATTATTATAATTATATATCGCGTAAAAATCATAAGTTATGATTTTTACGTGATATCTTCATGTTTAGTAGATCTAGCGAGTGCTCCATTAATTATTGACGTAGCCTCTCTATTTCTGAAATAACTCGAGAATCAAAATATAGGTTATTGGGTTAGTATTGAAAAAAAATAATATGCATATACATCTAGAGAAATTTTATTAAAAAAAAGTCAGGGGTAAAAATACAGTAACTTAAAAAAAAAGTTAATTCGAAACAATTGTTTTTTTCCGTCAAGTTTCCACTTAAACTATTTTCTGACCAAGTTTTACATAAAAATTTTCAAAGATTCTTTTAAAATAATTACATAACTGAAAAGTTGGAAAATATAGGTGACGTAATAGTCACGTTTTAACGTTATCTATTATTTGACGAAGTTTTACATAAAATCTTCACCGAGATTCTTTTAAAATCATTACATAACGGAAAACTTGGAAATTATTGTTGACGCATTTGTCACGTTTTATCGTCACCTATTTTCTGACGACGTTTTACTTAAAATCTATATCGTATTTTCATACCACTATTCTTAACGATTTATTTTCACCGATTTTTTAAAAAGATTTTAAATAAAAATATTGTTATATCGACAGTTCGTCACGATTTCGTGAAGTCTAAAATTTTGTCGTCACGTAATGTTACCTGGGAATATTATCACATAATATGCTAATACGAGTATGATGACAATTATTGTAGGTTCAAAGTTACTATTTTCCCACAATATGAAACTATATTATTTATTATATTTTGTTTTTTAAATATCATGTCTTCCTGATGATCCTTAATAAAGGTGAAACGACGTCGTATAATTCTATATTAATTTATACAATCTAATGTATGCAAGTTAGTTTTCATTAACTTGCTTATTATAAGAAAAGTAAATAAAAATTTTAATATTATTTTATTATTCATATTTTATTATTCATACCCATAGAAGAGACTAAATGTGAAACTAAATAAGGATCTTTCTTCAGGATCAATGATGTAATTGTCAAACTAAATAGTTGTCATGAACTCAATTTTTTAAATTTCTATTACCTAAATTTTTATTATGATTAAATCGAATTAAATAGTTTTTTAATTTTAATTTTAGTTTATTACGGTACACTAAAATTATTTATATTAAATTAAACTTTAAAAAGTTAACTAGTTAACTAAACGAATAAAATTATTTTAACATGGAACATGTTTTTACGGTCGTTACCTCGCAAAAATCGACACCAAAAACCGACACCAAAAATCGGCACCACATGTATAATTCAAATTTATAGTTTATAATTTGAATATAGAGTAGATTATCGAATAACATCTTCGCATTCACAATAATGAATTTTCAATAACAAAATTTTTATTACCAAAAATTTTTTTATATAAATATAACATAAGCTTTCAGCAGTACTTACTGCTTTCTTCAGATGTTAAACATCTTACGGATTATGAGCAGTAAGTAAGATATCCGTAAGGACTGCTGAAAACTTATGTTATATAAAAAAATAATTGTATTCGTTTAATTAAATAGTTAATTTTTTCAAGTTTAATTTAATATAAATTCTCAATAATTAAAAAATTAAACTACTTATAACCACTTTCATATAAACACATCATATTAAAAATCAACCTTAGCTAAGCATTTGGTGTCCGTTCAACTTTAATACCGGGATATCCAGTTCGAACCCGAGCGATACAAGAATTTTAAAATAATGGACACCTAATCCGCCATGAAAACTCTTTTCGAAATAAAGTTTCCAGAGGTTTGGAGCCCACGTTAAACAGCAGCTCGTATATTTATGTGTCAGTAACACTTCGAATGCATATAAAATATATTATAAGATAGAATGAGCCTTGACCTTCTGCATCGAACGATACAACTTAAGTACAGAATATAATTTTATTTTCAAAATGGTTTAATTAATAACAAGACCTAATATTATTATCGCATTATAATATGCAGCAAATATTTACCTCTGCAAAAGATGGCCAAATTAAGAAACATGTTCCAAATAATAAGTAGTACCAGTAAACCATTTTTAAAAAAATTCACACTAAAATTTTTTATAACAAACCCTGCGAGGACTACTATACAACTAATTCCAAATGCTATCCAACTATACCTATATAGGGAAATAGTTGTTTTAAGTGTTTACCTGATAATTGATGTTACCAATAACAATAATTAATATTATTATTACTTAATATGATAAAAATGAGATAAATATATTTTTTAGTGGTCATGAAATAACTTCAAATAAAGTTAATAATATCTTATACGCACGAGCCGTATTCCTTGGTTTTAACCTTTACTTTGTAGATCCATTTATCAAAATGGAGAAAACTGCATGTAATAATTTTAAAATGTCATAAGCATAGAATTCCAATAACGCTATACATGTTTCGATCTTATTAGATCTTATCGTAAAATTATAATTGAGGAATTTGGTCATTGTAATCTACCAAGTAGATAGGTTTCAACAAAACAATACCACAACGAACATCAATGATCAGGGCCGTATTCAGAATCACTAGTGATCATCACAAAATGGAAACTTTTACGAGTAGAATTGTAAATAATGCCAAAATATGTCATACTACGTTAAGGTTAATTTGATTTATATGTTTTTTATATTCCACTCTTTCATTGATCACTGATTCTGAATGCAGACCTGATCATTGCTGTTCGATATGGTATTGTTTTATTGAAACCTTATCTACTAGGTTTCAATTATCAAAACATTAGAAAAATTTTTGCCTGAGACGAAGTCGTGGATTACCATAAGACCTCAGACCCTTAGGATTAATAATTCACTTTAATCCTGAGATATCACATTATTTTATGCATTTCCGGGACTTAAACTGCAATTTATAATTATTTCATGCTGTAATTCCAACATATCCCTCCCAAAGTAAATGTCAGTTTGCCTTTTTTAATAATCAAGTTGCATGTGGTCGTCATGGAAACAACCTATTTATTTTGTTTAAGTCACTTTCCAAGTAACACCGACGTCGGTTTTATACTAGTATACAATTGAAGTGATATCCCATCAATGATATACCGGTATAAAACCGACGCGACGGCGACGTTAGTGTTACTTGGGTTGGGATTTAAATTCATTTTAAATACCTTGAGATTTAAAGTTAAACTTTAGTCTTTGACAAACGGGACTAAAATAGCACTTTAGATCACGGAATTGCATAATAGTTATTTACGTATAAGGCCCAGTTGTTCAGTATTAGGTTATCTTTTAACCTGAATTATTTTCTATGGAAACAATTCTAGAAACAATCATTTCTATGGAAAATAACCCAGGTTAGAAGATAACCCGAAACTGAACAACTGGGCCTAAGCGACAGAAACAGATTCTTTACGAAATGAACGACGCAATATCCGAACGAGTCCGAAGACTTACGAGCGAATTTCGTAAAGAAAAGTAATCGAAATAAAGAAAGAAACTCAGTATTAAAAGCATGCAAATAATATTACAAAATAATTGTTTATATCAGTAATATAGTAAGATTTAAATTAACTTGTATTGTAAACCACATTTGCATTAAACAATGCTTACAATTAACAAGTACCTTATCTTACTAGAAACTGATATACGCGAGTGCGCAAATATTATAACATTGCAGTTCAAACTGCAATGTCTTAAAAAAACACGTAGGAGGTAGACACCGACAAGGTCTCAGTACGAGCGAAGATAAGAAAAGCAAGGCAGGTGTTTTGTTATAGTAATAATGTTATGTATCTAATGTAAGTTTTAAATAAACAAAAATTTAACATTATAGCATTGATATGATAGGATTCGGAATATAATATTAGCAAATAGGCAAGCGGTGTTCATACCAAGCGTTAAGGATAAGTACAAAGTGCGCGTAAAATTTACCTTCGACGTAAAGTAAGTAACCTGATATAATACGCCTGGTAAAGTGTGAAATTTCGCTAAGGTTAATCAAATTACCAAGATTACGTAGTTTGTACCGGCATAGCTGATTTTCGCTTTAATTTACCTCAACGTAACTTTGCACTTTCTGCTGTTCTGGAGAAAAAATAATTTTCCAGTCGTAGTATATACGTTATTTTTTTGTAAACAAAATTGTATTAAAAATTGAAATGATATTTATCTTATTTATCTTATTATTGAACTGAAAAAGATTTAAATCTAGTTAAGTGCACGTACATAATATTGCGTTGTAATCTTTATTTACTTTACCGAATGCAACCCGTGGATATCACTTTACCTCTAAAAGAATATTTTTTGTCAAGAAAATCGTACAGTAATATATTGCAATACTTACTTTTATGAGAAGAGCTGCAGATCTTTTCTGTGGAAGAAAAAGTGATATTAGATTATATACGCCAATGGAGGAACATGTGGGAAGAATGGAAGACCAGCGGCTGCCAAAACATGCAATGGAGTATTGTCCGGGAGGAAGAAGAGACATATGACGTCCGAGAAAACGATGGGTTGTTTAGGAATCGGAACAGGCCTAAGACCTACTATACTGTGAAGCAGATGACGACGACTTATTTTTTTTTATATATATAGATGTAGAATATTCAAACTTACTGAAAATTTATTAAACATCAAAATGAAATTTTTTTTATCTATATATATAAAAGAGCTTGTCTGTTTGTTTGTTTGTTCGCTATACGTTCCTAGACCCTTTGACCGATCTCAACCAAATTTTGCACAGTTATTCTGTAGGTCCCGGCGCAACTATTCGTGCAATATATATAAAAGAGCTTGTCTGTTTGTTTGTTTGTTCGCTATACGTTCCTAGACCCTTTGACCGATCTCAACCAAAAATTTTGCACAGTTATTCTGTAGGTCCCGGCGCAACTATTCGTGCATAAATGGAGAAAAAATTCGCGCGGGGAAACAGTTATTCGCTTTTTTCGATAAATCAAATCACAAGTCTTGCAAACAAAAAATTTAATTTGTCAAAACTCGAAATATTCTGACATACTGTCAGTGATTCAAAATACTGTCAACAGATGGCGGGATGGCGGCTTTAATTCGAAAAATGAAAACCACTAACAAATTAATATATTAGAATTTAGTAATTTCAACGCTCAAAATAATACAAATAATTACAAAGAACAGAATGCCGCGAATAAGACCGGAGCACTTTAGGTCGCAGAACTCGCCGGAATTGTGCAAGAAGACTAAGAAATGTTACGTTGAATACTCATCGAACTGCTTTCCCGGAAAGTCCGATATTTGTTGACTTTAACTTTTTCATATATTTTATGATTTTTATTGCTAAGTTGTGGTTGGTGATTTATTTGTTGATCCATGGTGACGGATCTATTATGGTCCGCCCTGTAAGGCTGAAGGCCGAACAACTATGGCCTTCGCGGATCTATTATGGTCCTCCCCCTGTGAGGCCGAAGGCCGAACAACTATGGCCTTCGCGGATCTATTATGGTCCTCCCCCTGTGAGGCGAAGGCCGAACAACTATGGCCTTCTCGGATCTATTCTGGGTCTAGATCTATTCTGGGTCAGCTAGTATACTATATAAGTGTTTACGGTCGTATCCGTTCCTCGCATCTTATCCTCCTAGCCCCTCTATCGGTCCAATCTCCATCTTCCAAATTTCTGGATTTAATCGCCTCCTCCACCTCCTTTGCCCAAGTTTCTGCTAGTCTTCCTCGTTTTCTTCTATAGTCCGGAGTCCAATTCCATATTTTCTTCGGCCATCTCTGATTGCTCATTCTTTGGACGTGGCCAAACCACCTCAACCTCTTGACCTCAATTGTGTCTATTATTGAGCCTTCTGCCTTCATCCTTTGCCGGATTTCGTCATTTCTTATATGTTCAAGTTTGGATATACCACAACTACGCCTCAAAAAAATCCATCTCTAAGGTTTTTAACATGTTCCTATTCTTATTAAAATTTTTTAATTTGGATTTTCTAAAATCGTTACTAAAAGTAGTCGATATCGGGAGTGAAATAATAAGAGGTACTCGTCATTCAAGTTCTATTTTTTTTACGATTGTGTGGTATGAAACCTACCTTGCAGAACCTTCATGACAGTGAAGTAACATAATGAATTGGAGCTAATTAATATTTGCAATAACCGAAATAATTCGTTGCTAATAAATATTATTAATAAACAATAAGTGTGAATATGAGAAATAAACTTTTGTGTAATTCGAAGCCCTGGGTAGTGATAATGAACGAATTCTTGCAATTCGTTTTTGATGTTCCTAAAATTTCTTATTATGTTTATTATATACTCCATGCGAAGAAGTACAAAACAAATAATTAATTACATTTATTAGTTTATACATACAATAGTTGTTAATTTTCAATTTATTAAATGCTCGCCTGCGTTTTCCACAATAGGAGTAAAAATGGTCTACTTTCAATGTCGATTTGATTGTTAGAAAATCAGCCATGTCTCATTTAGGTCTAGTTCTGTAAAGATGTACCTATTTTTCGATGTAGAAGATCGGAGATAAATCTTAAAAATTGAGCATAGCAAAGATATTACAATACTTATTTACTTCCGATGGCCAAACAGCTCTCTCAGAGCTTTCTTCAGTCGTGATGCATCTTTGACAGAAGCGTCGTAACCCATCTCTTTCTATGCATATGATGTGCGTTCCACACTCCAAATTAGGCAATTTTGCTTATTGACGTAACCATTGAGCCCATGCCTCATCACTAAACAAAATTTTTCGGCAAAACATAGGGTCAACTTGCAATTGATTTTCAGCCCAATCACTGAACGTGCGACGCAAATGATGGTCTTGCGGCTTCAGTTCTTACACAAGCTGGGTCTTGGTCTGGTAAGGTACTAGACCAAGATCTTTCCGCAAAACTTTCCACGTAGTGGACGCACAAAGTCCAAGCTCCTGGCCACGCCGACGAATCGATAGATTTGGATCTTCTTCGACACTGGCGTCTACAGCAACGATATTTTCTTCGGTACGCACAGTTCTTTTGTATATTAACATCAACAAGCGTGTATTGTGTTCTGAATTGATCAATAACTCGATAAATAGCTCGTTCGGATGGTCGATTATGTACAATTAACGAAGTGCTTTATAAGTTTAGCGAACAAAACTCGAAATGAAGTGTAACTACTACACTTCCCGTGGTTCGATGCCCACGTTAAACAAGTAGGTCCTATATGCTCTATGTATGTGAAAATAATTGGAACGGACAAAACAACTGCATTAATTCAAAGAGTTTTTTTGGGAAAACAAATTCTTACATAGTAGTACATATACTGTCATGGTATCTTTAGCATCGGGGGTAGGTCTGGTGGAAATGGATCAATTCTAGTGAAATGCTCATAACGGAACATTCAATTTTAAGACCATAATGATGAATAAGAACTTGCACCTGAAATTTCTAGATGCTTCATTAATGGACTGCTTTGCTTCATTTACTGAAAAATAATAAAAAGAATGTAACTACTTGTGCGAAAGGAGGGGTGATTAAACATTGTTTAAGGGACAAAGGATGAATTGATTATTTTGATATAGTAAGTTCATGATTTAAGTTTTAACATTAAATCAAATTGAAGTTTATTTGTTAAAAGTGTAGGAGATTGTTTAAAGCATTGGTGAATTTAAAGCGAGTGCGCGAATGATAAAGAGTTTTTGGGTGACCAGTAAAGAGAGGGAAGCCACGTCCACGGTGACGTTAGGACGTGTTGAAAGTTGGCCTTCGTCCATGAAATGGGGACGACGTATTTTGGAGTTGAATGCCGTCCACGAGAATAGAAGGACGTATTTGGAAAGTTTTTGGTTTCGTCCATAAAAGAGTGAGGTTTTCGTCCAAGTTGGGACGTGGATACGTATTTGAAATTTGGAAAAACATAATTTTGATAAAAGTTGGAATTTGGGGACGACATACAATTAAATGAAGAATTTGGAAATTATTCAAGTTAATAAATTTTGGTAGAGAAAATCAAAGAAGAAAATTATTAAAATAGTTAAAATTTTGGAACCAATGAAAATTAGATTTTTGGAATAATGGATGGTTATGATTTCTGGAAAGATCAAAAATAAAAAGATTTATTTCAATCCAACTTACCTGAACGTTCACCGATTCAGTGGGCACTATTCGATCAATCGATAACACTCCTGGGAAGATTCGTATCGTGGTAGCTGATTTTATCTCAACGTATCACTGGTCACACGTCTTGCTTCGAGACTACAAAAACAGTTCGGTAAGCGCTCGTTTATTTTGTTAAACATTGAGTTCGCGCGTGAATTTGAAATTTGGTTATTTTCGTAAACTTTTTAGGATAAGTTATTTTTCTCGTAAATTTGATTTAATTTAATGAAAATTTCACTTTTGTTCCTTTTTAATATTTGTTTTATTAATAAATTACATTCCTGGTGTGTAATAGTTACATTTCGTTTCATTTAAAATACAGCAGGAAGCATAAGAAATTAAGGTGCAAAGAATAGCAAGTATTTTTGTCCGATATTTTTATTTGAACTGGTTAACAAGTTCAATTCGATTGAGCCTTTATCTAGTAAATAATCCACCTTTGACCCTGAAAAGTCTCATTTGCTGGTCGGGACAAAAAAAAAGTGTCATAGAAAAAGGTAGCATTTCATGGCAATACTTACACATAATAATTTACTTTTCAACTTTTTAAATCAGATATGAAAAACTTTATTTATTCTTTAATATCAAACCCAAAACTTTATCAATAGTAGTATGTATGTATAACTTTTTCTATCAAAATTTTAATATGTGTATTATAATACTATACCGCATTATAATATTATGATATAATACCGATATATACCTAGCACTAACAGCATTTTATTTTTTGTGAAGGAACAATAAATGGTAAAGGTTCAAAACTTTGAATCTAATGCCTGTGCTAATAGTCAGGGGATTAATCGTAAATTCGTCAATCCGAGTTTCTACCAATCAAATTACTCAAAATTACTGCGTGTCATAGCAACAGCAGGTATTTTAAGTAAATCTGAGGCTTAATCCTAGAACACGTCTCAAGTGTCGACTGTTAATACCGGTATAAGGGTTCTGGATTCGAATCCAAGTAGCTTCTAAACACACTGTGGCTAAAAGACTAAAAATTCGAAACGTCAGTTGTGAGTTATAGCTGTTTAAAGATTTTGTATTACCTAATTAATATTTTTTGACCTTTTTGAATTGAAAAAAACTTCAAAAGCGTTTTGATATCGGGATAATGGATATCTATTGTACTGGTAACCATGACAGATACAACATCGAGTGTATTAGCCATAAAATCTAAAAATCGAAAAAATGCACAAGAGTCCTTTTAGATCCGAACTAAATAAAGTAGCTGTGCAGTGGTTCGGATTTCACGTTAAATTGTAGGTCCTAAGGGTTTATCTTAAGCATCCAAAATTCGCGAAAAAATTGGCTCATTTCGAGATGAAAATTGAAGATTATAAATTTCAAAACGGTGATGTAATTTATACTTTATTGCGTATTTTATTTATGAAATTGTGTGCGTTTTACTTCTGAATCGATGCATTTTTTGGTTATTCTAAAATACAGATATGGTCAATATTAATTTTCACTACGTGAACCACGAATCCATTGTTTATACTAATACCTAAGTCGATATGTTTATAATGTATAACAGCCAACATACAATAGTCAACTTAATAGCTACTTTTTTTTGATTAACTCCTTTGTTACAAGCAATCTATCGTATGATATTTAGCTATTTTATTGACAAATTATAATAACATGTAGAGAATCGTTCCAGCGAACAATCTTTTAACTTTTAATTTTAACAGAAGTTCTTCATAACCTCAATCAGTCTAACTGTGTATCCAAAATGTTAAATATAACGTGCCCGTTAAGTCAAGGTTATCCAATTTGTTATGTTATTTATTAAATGATTGTAATGTTTTACCTGTTATCGATAACGTTAGACGTTTAGTTATCAGATACGTAGTAAGAATTTAATAAATAACATAACAAGTTGGATAACCTTGACTTTACGGGCACGTTATATTTAACATTTTGGATACATAGTTGGACTGAATGTCTGTTAACTAGGTCAGCCGGCTGATATCGCTTTAACCTTCGCACATCACTTTCACTGTTGTTAGCTAATAGTTGGGTAGCAAAAACGTTAGGGTGATTTGAGAGTCTCTTCTGATATTTGTCGCTGTATGTTCTGATTTCTTCCATGACGGAGGGCAAAGGAACATCTCGTAGGATGACCATATTGGGCACGTAGTACGGTGCGTCGACGATGATGCGAAGAACCTTATTTTGGAATCTCTGTATTATGTCGATACTTGAGTTGGCAGCTGAGCCCCAGAGCTGCATTCCATACGTCCATATTGGTTTCAGTATGGCCTTATACAATAGTACTTTGTTTTATATAGATAACTGGGAATTTCGCCCTATAAGCCAATACATGTTCCTCAGTTTGTGTCCAAGCTGTAGTCTTTTGGTGATTATGTGTTTTTTCCACGTCTGTCCAGATGCATACTGAGGTATTTGGTATTCTCAGTCTGTGGTAATTGGCAGTTGTTGAGCTTCACAGGCGGACATGTATCTCTCTTCATAGTGAAGGTCACATGTGTAGACTTGGTCTCGTTTGCTTTTATTCGCCACTTTTTCAGCCAATTCTGTATGCTATTAGGACAACTTTGCAGATGTCTAGATGCCATAGTTGCATCTGTATGTGAGGCAAGTATCGCTGTATCGTCAGCAAAAGTGGCAACTGTAACAGATCTTGTTGATGGTAGATACAGCAGGGGACCGAGAACACTTCCTTGAGGAACTCCGGAATTGGTTGGGTGAGGGTCAGTATAATGGTTTTGTTGTTTGATCAGGAAATATCTATCACTAAGATAGGACTTAAGGATCTGGTAATAGTGATAAGGAAGGTTGAGTTTTATTTTGAATAATAATCCTTCATGCCAGACCTTATCGAATGCTTGACTTATGTCTAGGAACGCGGCCGATCAGTAACGTTTGCTGTTTAGGTCTCTGTTTATTATTTTTACTATGCGATGGACTTGTTCAATGGTACCATGTTTGTGGCGGAAACCGAATTGGTGATTAGGTATAATGCCTCGATCCTCCACTATTGGTTTCAGCTTGGCTATAAGCACCTTCTCAAACACCTTGGGCAATAAAGGAAGCAGGCTGATAGGTTTATATGATTTGACATCATTTATGTTTTTTTCCAGGCTTCGGGATCATTACTATCTGTGCAACTTTCCATTGACTTGGGAAATGGTTGGTACTAATAACTGCATTAAATATTTGGTGTATTGCTTTAAACCCCTTTTCGGATAATTCTTGATGGATGGATTAGGCTTGAAAGTGTTTGACAAGTGTTCTGCGAAGACCTCAGCTTTCTGTTTGTTGTTTCTAGGCCACTTGCTATTGTGGTCCTTAATTGGAGGATTTATATCTATTGGCTTCTTTAACTTTCTTGTGCCTTTCCATAGAGAATAGTCCGTAGCATCCGTTGCGCTCAAATTTCCGAGGTAATCTTGAAATACTTTGTTTCGAATATCGGCTAAAATTTGTTTTAGCTCTTTAGAGGCTTTATTAAGATTAGTTTTAGCTACTGGAGATCTTGTTTGTTGCCATCTTTTTTGTAATTGGCGCTTTTCTGATATTTTCTGTTGTATTACACGATTGGCGTTATTTCTTTGATTTCTTTATCATTGTTGTCGGGGGTAACTCTCCATGCAGCTTGCTGAATGTTGGTTTGTCAGTTCGTAAACAGCGTTTTCCAGGTTCTGTTCTGACTTCAAGAAGACTTCAATGAAAATATACAACCGTATGCATAGTCAACATAGTAGCTACTAGCAAATATTTAAATGGCTATAGTAAATATATTAATAAATAAAATATTATATATTTCTTATATATTGCTACTCATGTGGCTGTAGTAGCCGTATATAAGAAATATAACACAATTTGTTTATTACTATAGCAACCACAGCCATTTAAATATTTGCTAGTAGCTACTAAGTTGACTATGCATACGGTTGTATATTTTCATGCAAGCTTTACGGATAAAATGGTAAATAACGTTGAAACAAGTCATGTGATAATTGAATTGATTTATGTGATTTTAATTTACTATTTTTTCTTTTATCTCTGATTCTGAATACGGTCCTGTCCATCGATGCTTATTTTGATATCGTTTTGCGAAAATATATCTACTTTGTATAGATTATAATGACCTGATCCTCAACTACAACTTTACGATTAAAAAATACCAAGAACTGTGTATGTGTACATTGTTATTATTTTACTTGTATGTGCAATAAATAATATTGAAACATAACCGTTATTTAAATTCTGGAAAAATCCGTTATATTTGTTTCGATGCACCCCTGTCCTGAGAAATGCATTGTATATTTTATGTGCTCTAAAGGCAATTTGAACAGGTGAAGTCCAAGATAATCAATTTTTAGAGACCTTAGGGACCAATAATATCAGCGGCGTATCCAGACAATTGCTACAAGGGGCGATAAAATAAAAACAAATCTAATTTCCAATGATGACCTTTTGCAAATCTTATGGACATCTAATTCAAGAAATGCTCCTTTCTGCAGAAGACATAGGTACTTATATTTTGTTCCTCTATCGACGTACTCACATACTTTTCCTTATCGATAATGTTCCTTTATGGACTTACTGCTTGACGTCGATTCCTAAAGATTAATATTATAAGGAAGAGTTGTCCATTCTCTGGCCATACCGTACCACCTTCTAAAGCCTTTTTAACACCTTACTTTACTTTTATCAGGTATTGTAAATTCTTCATCACATAGCCACTCATTTTGCCAGACTTAAACTTCAGCCGATACATTTAATCCAACTCATAATCTATTGCTAATTATTTCATCATAATATCCGCATATTTCCGACACCTTAATTTTTACATGCATACTCATCGTTGACCAAATTAAGATCAATAATATTTAATGATGAAAAGCTGATAGGTTTTCGCTTCTCTTTTGGTCTAAAGGAGTGTAGCGTGCAATATTGCACGCTACGCTTACATTATGTACTCGTACATAAGAAATTTCAATAATGAAGCTGCGTCCCCATCTGATCATTTTTGCGCACACGAAAGCCGTGCGGAGCCAGAAAAAGGTGTGCGTAATTTATATTGCACGTATTTATGTGCACAGATTTCGTGCGCACACCTTTTTCTGGCTTCGCTAGGCTTTTGTGCGCATAAAAATGCTCAAGTGAGGACGCAGCTTTAGATGTCGGTATTCTATTTAGGGAGTATATGACCGAAAGGTAGAGGGAAAACAAAATTTTATTTTAAAAATAGAATTTTTGGAATAAAATTAATTTCATTTGCATTGTGCGGCTAAATGTCCCTATTTTTGTCACTTTAAACTTCGTCTGCTTGGGATTAACTGATAATTTTCTTAATTAGTTACTAAATTAGAATTATAAAAAGGCAATTATCCCTTCTTTTGCAAATTTACTTTGATTCTGTTCTATTTCAAGCATAGTGATAAAGAGAGTTATTATCTATATCTGTCTGCTGTCGGTAAGAACTAATGTGTAATAATGTGATTGTATTCAAAATTAAATCTTACGAGTTAGGAAATACTTATTGTTTACTTTTCGCATTATTTTGCGGTTGAAATTTTTTGATAAGTATCTTATAAATATTAATACAGTTCAACGCTAATGAGAGTTTACCAATACATTATTTGTTCAAGGACATACACTTGTTTGTAATATTATTATGTATGGATGTACGATATTTAAGTAATCGACCGCTCAATGTTTTTTTGAATCATCAAACATGCAATAATTTGTATTTTAATCTTTATTTATCACAAAATTGAAATAATGGCGTTTTAAGTATTATTCCGCTGGATGAATCAGGGTCGGAATGAACAATGTTGTGGTTTTAAATTGGGGTCCTAGAATTTATTTAAAAAAAATGGTTATTTTTTACTAAATGCCGTTAATTTTATTCATTCCATCTCAAATCAACTGAAGAATTTACCTGACCCCCACCAAATTTGACGAAAATTGGTACACACCATCTTAGTAAGAAATAAAAAATAAAAATTTAAGGATTTGTCCAAAAGGGCATTCGTTTCGTTATTTTGGTCGTTCAAAATGTCAAAAAGTTGGTGTGTAGACTTGTAGGAAAACGGCTGTAACTTCGTCCACGGTGGTCTAAATTTAAAAATAGAAAATGTTCTGTAAAGGTAAATGAACGTTCTATCCAAATATTCAATCAAATTTTAATTTTTCAACCCCTAACTGGATTAATTTTATAATATTAACCCTATTTCAACCCCTATTTAAAAAACTATTCTTATTTTTTGTTTATTTTTTTTACTGTTTGTTTGTGCAATTATGCTGAGTATGTGTGCCAAATTTTATCATGGGATCTGCATGGGTTCGGTTGCTAAAAATAAATTAAAAATATGGAATGCAAAATTGAATTTTACAAAATAATGTTTGGCAGTATAAAATCAAAATTAAAATATAGGCCAGAAGGAGTTGACTACTATTAAATTTTGGGGTACAAATATATCAGCAAATTTTGCCAATTTTGGGAGCTTTTTAGAATTTTTGAAGATCTTTTCAGCAATTAGCAATTTTAATGTGCACAACTTTACTATAAGTACCCAACTGCTCGTATTCGAGTATTAAAAATTAATGAATTTTGTCATATTTGTATTAATATTATAAATGTGATAAAACTCTTTTTCTGATTTATTAATAATATTATTGATTGCGCCGACTATATACAGGGTCTATATATCTTACAATAAACGAAGACAAGACAAAATATATGTGTGTGAATAGACGACCACACAGAGACAGACTTGGACAAAATGTCACCATCGACCAGTACAATTTTGAAAGAGTCCAACATTTTAAATACCTGGGGTCAACTGTCGCTGCAGACAATGACATAACCGAAGAAATAAAAGGACGCATACAGAGCGGTAACCGATGTACATTCTCCCTGGACAGGCTGTTCCGTTCGAAAAACCTAACACGAACCTCAAAGATCAAAATCTATAAAACCGTGGTGAGGCCTGTTGTGATGTACGGCTCAGAAGCCTGGACGATGACCAAAACAAATGAAGAACGACTGAGACGTTTCGAAAGAAAAGTTTTAAGGAGGATATTTTGCCCAATATATAATCCCGTAGAGAGCAATACCGGATAAGGACAAATAGAGAGCTAAAAGAAATATTTACCGATCCGGATATAGTACAGGAAATAAAGGCGCAACGGCTGCGTTGGGCCGGACACGTCCAGAGACAACCGGATAGTAATGTAGGATTGAGACGACGCTGACGAGACGAGACGCCACTGTAAGACGCACTGACGTGACGTGACGACGAACAGTTAGATCTAGACGTAGCAAAGACGAGTTACGTCAACGACGTGTGATTTAAGACGAAGATAATTAAAGACGGGTAACATAAAAGACGAATCATAATAAGACGTGTATATAAATGTTAAAGACGAGTAGTAGTGTATGTAAAGTTAATTGTGTATGTACTTATATTGTAATTGTTATATAAATAAACGATTTGAAGTGAAAGACGAAAACTACAGTAGGCTAATCAGATTGGCATGGGATGGTGCTCCAGGTGGTAAGAGACCGGTGGGACGACGGAGAACAAGATGGAGGGATAATATCATATCTGATGTGGAAACACTAGGCTTACAATACAATGAAGCACTAAATCTGATGAAAGATCGAGAGGCGTGGAGGGCAATTGTTAAGTCAGCCAAGACCCACCCGGGGTTGTAGCGCTACGAAAGAAGAAGAATATACAGGGTGTCCCCGTGACCGTGGAGAACCTTTGAGGTGGTGATAAAGGACACTTTTCTAAGACAAATTTTCAAATAAAATATTTTCCCAAGTCCAAACCCTTGGGGGGTACCACCCTTTAAAGTAATTTTTTGAATTTCTGATTTCAAACGGCCATAGCTCCGACATTATTGATTTTTTAAGGTTAATGGATTAGAATTTTTTTAAAGATCATTCGCTTGTCTACAAATTAGGTTATAACCCCTTATCGTCTAGAATCAACGGATTTCGAGTTATAAATTAAATTAAGGGAAAAAATGTTTAAAAAAATCAGGTTTTTTTAACGGGCTACAACTTTCGTTAAATAAATTCTTTTGGGCAACCAACCATTTTCACAGAAACTCTGAAAATAACAAACAAGGTGTAGGTAAAAAATATAAATTCACATAATTACTAAAAATCTCAATTTGATTTATAGCATTTGTTTTAATATTAAAACATGGTTAAAACGTATTGTAGCGTTTGACGTTTGAGCGACATTGTTATAAAGCGCATTAGTTTATCTAAATATTAAATTAAATTATTTAAAAAAAAAAATTAAATTAAAAAAAAATTAAATACTGCGTATCCAGAAAAATGGATAGGAAGAGGAGGATTTATCAATTGGCCGGCACGATCACCCGATTTAACACCACTCGATTATTTTTTATGGGGTGCCCTTAAAGCTATAGTTTACAGCGATAGAAGAAAGCCCGAAACCAGAGAGGAATTAATGGAAAGAATACAGATAGGTGTGACAGAACTTAACGAAAGAAGCGCCATTATAAATAATACCGTGCAACACCTTTTGAAAAGAGCACGCCTGTGTGCTGAAAATGAGGGAGGCCATTTTGAGCATTTATTAAATTAATTTTGTGAATTTATATATTTTACCTACACCTTGTTTGTTTTTTTCAGAGTTTCTGTGAAAACGGTCGTCGTCGTCTGCTTCACGGTGTAGGCCGCAGGCCTGTTCCGATTTCTAATCAGCCCACCTCTTCCTTGGACGTCCAACATCTCTTCTCCCCCTTGGATCATATTTCATGGCACTCTTTGGCAAACGCTGATGAAAACGGTTGGTTTCCCAAAAAAATTTATTTGACGAAAGTTGTAGCCCGTTAAATTCCCTATCCGGTTTGGGCCATTAGTTTTTCTCTTAGACGTTTCGTTTAAGAGATACGGGGTTCGCAAGAAAATTTTAAAAAAAACCTGAATTTTTTAAACATTTTTTCCCTTAATTTAATTTATAACTCGAAAACCGTTGATTCTAGACGATAAAGGGTTATAACCTAATTTGTAGACAAGCGAATGATCTTTAAAATGTTCTAATCCATTAACCTTAAAAAATCAATAATGTCGGAGCTATGGCCGTTTGAAATCAGAAATTCAAAAAATTACTTTAAAGGGAGGTACCCCCCAAGGGTTTGGACTTGGGCAAATATTTTATTTGAAAATTTGTCTTAGAAAAGTGTCCTTTATCACCATCTCAAAGGTTCTCCACGGTCACGGGGACACCCTGTATGTAGTCGGCGCAATCAATAATATTATTAATAAATCAGAAAAAGAGTTTTATCACATTTATAATATTAATACAAATATGACAAAATTCATTATTTTTTAATACTCGAATACATTAAAATTGCTAATTGCTGAAAAGATCTTCAAAAATTCTAAAAAGTTCCCAAAATTGGCAAAATTTGCTGATATATTTGTACCCCAAAATTTAATTGTAGTCAACTCCTTCTGGCCCATATTTTAATTTTGATTTTATACTGCCAAACATTATTTTGTAAAATTCAATTTTGCATTCCATATTTTTAATTTATTTTTAGCAACCGAACCCATGCAGATCCCATGATAAAATTTGGCACACATACTCAGCATAATTGCACAAACAAACAGTAAAAAAATAAACAAAAAAAAGAATCGTTTTTTAAATAGGGGTTGAAATAGGGTTAATATTATAAAATTAATCCAGTTAGGGGTTGAAAAATTAAAATGTGATTGAATATTTGGATAGAACGTTCATTTACCTTTACAGAACATTTTTTATTTTTAAATTTAGACCACCGTGGACGAAGTTACAGCCGTTTTCCTACAAGTCTACACACCAACTTTTTGACATTTTGAACGACCAAAATAACGAAACGAATGCCCTTTTGGACAAATCCTTAAATTTTTATTTTTTATTTCTTACTAAGATGGTATGTACCAATTTTCTTCAAATTTGGTGGGGGTCGAGTTAATTTTGCCTATTTTTCAGTTGATTTGAGATGGAATGACCCTAATAATCTAATTTTTTATCCATTTCTTGGCATAAATGAGTAATATATCGTCAAAAGAAGTATGTTTTGCAACTTATTAATACAAATATGACAAAATTCATTATTTTTTAATACTCGAATACATTAAAATTGCTAATTGCTGAAAAGATCTTCAAAAATTCTAAAAAGTTCCCAAAATTGGCAAAATTTGCTGATATATTTGTACCCCAAAATTTAATAGTGGTCAACTCCTTCTGGCCCATATTTTAATTTTGATTTTATACTGCCAAACATTATTTTGTAAAATTCAATTTTGCATTCCATATTTTTAATTTATTTTTAGCAACCGAACCCATGCAGATCCCATGATAAAATTTGGCACACATACTCAGCATAATTGCACAAACAAACAGTAAAAAAATAAACAAAAAAAAGAATCGTTTTTTAAATAGGGGTTGAAATAGGGTTAATATTATAAAATTAATCCAGTTAGGGGTTGAAAAATTAAAATGTGATTGAATATTTGGATAGAACGTTCATTTACCTTTACAGAACATTTTTTATTTTTAAATTTAGACCACCGTGGACGAAGTTACAGCCGTTTTCCTACAAGTCTACACACCAACTTTTTGACATTTTGAACGACCAAAATAACGAAACGAATGCCCTTTTGGACAAATCCTTAAATTTTTATTTTTTATTTCTTACTAAGATGGTATGTACCAATTTTCTTCAAATTTGGTGGGGGTCGAGTTAATTTTGCCTATTTTTCAGTTGATTTGAGATGGAATGACCCTAATAATCTAATTTTTTATCCATTTCTTGGCATAAATGAGTAATATATCGTCAAAAGAAGTATGTTTTGCAACTCCAACTTTAGTTAATTAGTTCTGCACAAGGACGGTCTTTCCTTGCTAATTATTTTTAATTTCGAATTTGATTTTCTACTTAATTAGATCTCAATACAAATTATTTATTAGTAACCAATTATTTAAATCAGTCGAATAAACATTTCCATTTATTTATGTATGAGTATACGCAAATTTATGAGTCTAGTATATTTGAAAGAAATGAGTTGCACCCTATAAGCGTGTGCAAAAAATATATGGGGAAAGGTCAAAATAATGATGTAACTGATAACTTCCATTAAATTTTCTTTATTCCATTGCTTGAGTTATTTAACAAGTTTATTTATTTCAACTTCAAAATTTCGATCTCACGAACAACCCTGCTCAGAAATACAATAAAAGAAGAATTATTGGAAATGAAAGTATTATTTTTATTACTATTATCCAAACTTAATAAAACTTTCTCAAACGAGCCGTTTCCAAAATACATAATAGTTAAAAATAAATGCTAAATGCTGTTTTTTATGGTTGAAAATCTCTAAAGAGGATTTATTTGCAATTAGAATTTATTTTATTGTTACAAAATTATTAAAAAGATTTTTGTGCACAGAATAGTACTCTTACTTAACTGAACTGTTAAAACAAATTAATTTTAACTGTAAGGCTTCCTACAGACTGATCAAGCAAAAACGTTGTGCGACAAAACGTTTTTTTTTGATTGGTTCAAATCAAACAAAATCAAATTTGATTGGTTCAAATCAAACAAAATCAAATTTTACAGAGTGATGTTTCTTGTCCGATGGTAATAATTAAATGAAAGAAAGATTCTTGGGTTAAGCGGACACCAAATAAAACAAATATATTATCTCGTCGACGTTTCGGAGACTTTATTACGTATATTTGTTTTATTTGGTGTCCGCTTAACCCAAGAATCTTTCTTTCATTTAAAATCAAATTTGATTGGATCAAACAAAAACGTTTTGTCGCACAACGTTTTTGCTTGATCAGTCTGCAGGCGGCCTAAGTGGAAATATAATTATTGTGACCTGGTCTATGAAAAGGGGGCTTAGGTGTCAAAAAATCATTTTCCACTTTTTTGCCGATTCGGGTAGAGTTTGAGACGCTCTTTAACATGGTGAAAACCAGAAAGTCATAATTTGTTCAATTGTTTTTGAAAAGAAACAATTGTTTCTCGTTTTCTCGATCATTTTTCGTGGTATAATTGTTTGGCATTTGTTATTACAACAATCTCTTGAGAGAAATTTGGATACCAGCTCCTCTTCCGCTTCATCGACAGCAGATACATCCATCCTAACGAAACTTTGTTCCATATCATCTTCTGCCTGAGACAAATGTAGTTCATCATTATCGCCGAGTTTTCTACCTTTTAACAGCTCTTTTTTCGATAACTTGTTTTCGCACGTAAGCCCCCATTTCATAGACCAGGTCACATAAATATTATATCGTGTGCATCTTAAAGTCTTCACTTCATAATTTTCTTGGTAAGAAATATTTTGTATTTTAGATTATGTGGTTACATTAATTTTCTTTTTCTTTTAATTTTTTAATTTATTAGGGTTCTTAAAGGCGTTAAAATTAACTTTTAAATCTAAATAGTGCGAAAATTTCCGATCACCGCCCGACGTTTTTGACGAAATAGGTTGTGGAAATGATTTGTAATACGCAGACAAATTTAACATTAAATTGGATATTTAATTTGAACACTTCTTTGCGAATAAAATTATCTATTACGTTATTTATTAAACTCATTGATCCAAAGATTTCCGACCGATTGAACCGGTAATCATTAGGTGGCAGGACTATTCCAGGAAAATAACTCGTACCCAATGCCATAGATGTCCAAATCATGGGCATGACTTAAGAAACTGCAATGTTATCCCCAGATGCGTCAGTGCACAGGCAAACCCTATCCGACATCACGCCACAGAATTCCAAAAAACTTTGCACAATTACAAAAGCCCTCAAAAATAAAAAAGCAACTCATTCATCCCCTCCCTTCAAACTCCACAAGGATTACTGGTTATACACCTGGACAAAACAAATTCAATAGCCACCACCTACTTAGAACACCACAATATCACCATCAACCTTTCTGATCTTCCAAACCAAAAGTATGGTTCAACAGACCATCCTCGCCTTCTAACAAACCTTACATCCCACCTCACCCTAAGACTACATGAAACCCAAAGAAGTATAATTTTGACATAAAACATTTAAAAATAAAGCACAAGCACACGCCAGTAGTTCACCAAAGCTACTCAAGCATCATCCTAATAAACCCATCCGATAAATCTACTATATCTTAAATCAATACCTCAAAACCCAGTATTTCTCTTCTTCTTGGAAAAAAGCAATTGTAATCCTCAAGCTAACCCCAGAAACCTTCCAGTCAGCTACCGTCAATTAACCTGCTCCATGTCAAATTAATATTATTCTCGGGGAACAATTCGTATTAAGATTAAACCACAACACTTCAACTTGCATGATTCACAAAACAACTACTGTAATAATTATACTGGACCTAGAAAAAGCATTAGACACTATTTGGCATGACGGACTAATACATAAACTTATTATTCAAAAACATCCTCCCCATCTCTTTCTATCTTTTTTAAGGAATCCGTCCTAGCATCCACTTTTTTCACATAATATACATCATGATTTCACATAAAATCATCATTTGACAAATTAAAATTTAATTTAATGGCTAATGGTAGGAGGCCCTAACAGAAATCTCTCTGGTCCTTTAGGTTGAAGGTAGTGGCGATAGGCCTGCACCCCATCCCTCGGAAAGAAACATATTGCAAAAAGTTCCTACTGCCAAGCCTCGGAATATGGACAATGGACGAAGATACCCAAATTAGAAGCAAGTGGCGATTGAAATGCGGAAGACATGGCGATGGGCTTCTCGAAACGCGTCTCGTAATTGAATAAAAGAATTTGTAGAAAAAAGACTAATTTTAATTTTAATTTATTACAAAACTAAAATATTGGGAAAATAAAATGATTTTTGATATTAAATAGAGTTATTTTAATTGGTCTGATTGAAACCCATTGTTTATACTTGCCTGATTATCAGACATAGGAAAATTATGAATTCCTTTCATTAATATAGGGTAAAGGGAGTATAGTTGGACCACCTTTTGAAAAACAGTTAATAACTTCTTTATTGATTAAAATATATGCATGTTTTTAATACAGTACATAACATTAAACATTGTTTGTCCTTTTGGTAAACTTTAATAAACCAAAACTAATGCCGTAAAATTATTAAAATTAAAAAACTGAATAGTTAAATTGGCCCATCTCTCCTACCCAGCATATGAGAGATGGACCACGTGTGGTAGGAGAGATGGACCTACAGTTTTTCGAATTTTTCTTTGTTACGTTAGGACCGCAAATTTGACAAACGTTGGTATAGAGGTACAACCTTCAAGTAACCATCGGGAACACAATATACACTTTATCCAATCATCTTTTTTTTTCGGTAAAGTGGTAATCTTCGTTGAAGCCAATGCATTCATTTTCCACATCACTCAAATTGTTCTCGTCATTGCTGAAAGAATCTTTCAAAACTACTTTAGACGAATTTGAAGAAGAAGATTTGTCGCGTTTGGATTTATTCTTTGGTTTCTGATTCTTCTTCCTTGCATCTATTTCTTTCCTCTTTCGTATATTTTCCGGTGAAGTTATAACGCCGGCCAGATTGACGCATTTTAATAGCTAGTGTTATCACAGGTACAGGTACAATATCATCAAGTGCTATTCCTGATGTCATATGTTTTCCTGCATTGAGGCTTTTTTTAGTCTGGCATAGTTGCTGCATTCCAGAGGTACTAGAGTGTAAATATTCAATTGCATTCCTGCTTTATCGGTGTTAAAAATGTTCCCTGGTTTATTAAAAAGGGCATTCTCAGTTAAAACTGTTTCAAGATCTTTAAAATATTTATTTATAGCATCCCTCGACATTCCTATAGCTCTAGCAACAAAAATATTCTCCGCCTTTCGTACTCTAGGCATTTTTCTGTAACAAAAATCATAGGTCCATCTCTCCTATACATTTCTGGTCCATATCTCCTCAAACGAGAGGATAGACGGACCAGGAAATTCCCACGTAACCACATGTGATAGTTTATTGTTTTTAGGTTATATTTACAATAATATGCTGTCGTGTTCCGTTTATATGAGATAGGGGTATGAAGTAATTGGGTCAAATTATCATAACACTCTTAATTTAATTAAGTAAATAAGACAATAACAGGCAACTATTAGATTGTGTCTGGATCTTCTTTGTTTGAAAGATTGGTTTACTGCTTCTGCCTCACATTTCCGAAATATGCAAACGTTGTTAAATCTGAAAAATATGAAGAAATTGTAAAAGATAAAATATTGGTGGATGTTTTGATTAATTGGTAGTAAGAGAAACAAATTAAATTAATTTGCTGTATTTGTTAAATTAGGAATTTCGTTTTAATTAAAATAAGTGACGATTCGTGACATTAGTGCATGCGCGGGTTGAACAGTACAATTTAGTGGGGTTTTAAAATGATAACGGAGCGAAAAGGGGATTCTCATGTCAGCCATCAGAGTATTAAGACGTGCTGTTGGTCGTTAGTATTTTTGAAATAAGTTTTGGATTGAGATTCCGAAGCGAGAGTTCGAAGAGTAAAGACGCGCTGTTCGTATGAATATTTTGAAATTGAGTTTTGTATTTAGATTGGGAAGAATTTTCGAGTCAGTCGTCAAAGAAAAAGGACGTCTTTATATTTTTGGATGATTGGAAATAAATCAGAAGCTGTTTTTCAATGAGAATCTTCACGCTTCCATGCTCCACGCAACATCGGCCGTATCGGAAAACTACGGTAAGAGTTCTTTTTGTGCCGCACTAACTATTTGATAAATCGACAAGTCGTTTTAAAATTCGGGCGCGAATAGAAACTGTGGGGGATTTTCATTATGAATGTTTAATATTGTAAAATTTAATTTGTTAGATATAAGAAAACCAATATTTTGTTTAAAATTATTTTATTGTCTTAAATAAATTCTATTATTTTTGTTTTGATAACGTTTGCGTTTAATTTTCATCTATTCGTAGCAGTAATAAATTGAAGAATAAACAGATACAATTTTCGATTTTATTAAGTAGTCTTTATAAGAAAGATCACTAATTAAGGTGAAGTATAAGAGAGTTTTGAATAATTTACATGAACCCAAGTTTCGGCCCTAAATTTTTGAGTCTGTCATGCATAGCTGGTCGGAGCATTAGTAAATTAAGTGCCATTACATCCCCGCTATATAAATCAAATTTTATCTGAACAGTAGCGATACATGGCAATACACATATGGTTATGTCACACCTAAATCCTCAAGTTAAACTTACCTGAACACACAAATACTCAACAATGAAAATACACCTAAATAATTTTTCGAGTCACTCAAAACAACTTTTTATAATATTTCAAAAATTTACACTTTAATTACATATTACTTGCATATATCACCTTCAACTGATGCAACTACATATATGTATACAGCCGAAAAAAGCAATAATTATCGCGATAGTTTGCGAGATATTTCAAGTGGTCCGTCTCTCCACCTGGTCCAACTATACTCCCTTTACCCTAAGCTATAATTGTTTTCAGCGTACCGTTCCAGTCAACACAAAAAGGAAGTTAATGTGATTCTATTTACCGCCTGAAAAATTCCGGACTCATTAATTTATGAAAGGAAGTAACAAAAAGAAAAAACGTTTTGGCCCGAGTAAAGCATGCCCGAAATCTAAAATGTAGTCTAAAAAGATTAGAACATCTAATAATACGCGAAAGAACAATAAATCCGAGTGAGGATCCGGACTATGGTACTGTGAAATCTAAATGTTTCAAGGTTTGAAATGGTAAGCACGACTGATATATTCCAATTTTCCAGGCTGTTCAGGCTGAAAAAAATAGCTCGAGAGCTTGGACTTTTGTGCCGCCATTGCACCGTATTATTCTGATTTCAGTCTACTAGAGTGCGTAGGCCAAAACAAGGAATAAAACGAAAAGCCCGACATAACTTTCTTGTTTAAGAACTTCGAGGGCGATTTTAGCGAAAATTCCAATTTTTCCGAACTTTGAATATCGGCATCTGTTGAGACTGTAACGAAGTTGCGCACTAAGCAGATAAAGAAAGGTGGCTATTTCCTTGCAAGCGATGCACATTATGATGCTTGCTAAGTTTCGTTAATTTTTTTTAACTTCTTGATGTTTACGACGACCTAAGGGATTACTGAGTTTCACAGATGATGGTCTCGGTGTGCACTTCAAGACAAAGAAGGGCTAGATAATCTCGCCTGAACAGGCAGCAACCTTTCTTTTGGTACTCTGCAACAAATTTAAAAAAAGATCATTCATCAGCGCAGAGTCACTGTTTGATGCGTTTCTGAGCTGGAGTGGTAGTTGGACCATTTACCTCTTCGAAAATGATGGTTAATGGTTCTCGTTATCGTGATATTCTAAGAAATTTCTTGTGGCCAAAATTAGTTGATCCATCGAGGATACGTGGTTTCAGCAAGGCGGGCAACATCCCATATAGCAGACGAAACAATAACTTTGTTTCATTCAAAATTCGAAGATAGATTTGACGCCATTATATTTTTCTGTGGCGCTACTTGAAGGGAAAAGTCTATGTTGACAAACCTTCAACGATTCCAGACGTCAATAACAATATTCCATGTGAAATTGCAAACTTTGAGCGTCATTTATGCAAAAACGTAATAGAAATTTGCCATGATGTTATGCCAGCAGAGATGTGGAGGACATTTGAATGACATTGTGTTCCACACACAATCGTAATGTTTGTTTTTTATGTTAAAATAAATTTTTTTAATTTTTCCAATTATTAATACCTTTTTTTAGGAATACCTTTTATAACAACATTTGGTGCACGAAATAAAATACAATTGTAATTCAACAAATTTAATATTATGTAATACAAAAAATTAAAATTTTCTGTTTACCATAAATTCCAAGCTGTACTTTAGAACCTCCACAAGTTACACACTAAGTTGAAAAGTACACATGGAAAGTCGAGCAGAAGTCTTTCAAGTTTATTTGCTTTCACTTCTCCAAGTTTATATTTTATTATAAATATAAGAGCTGCTGGTCGACTATGAAATAATTAAACCACATTTATGTAATTTTGATAAGAAAAAAGCTGTCAATATTGATGAATTCCATCATACCCGATTTTAATCGTAGAATCTATGTATATAAAAATGGTTATGGATAGCATATTACGACAATTCGTAAAATTTTTGGCGATAAAATAAAACATTCCTTGTGTATGAGCCCACTGGTTTATTTAACCTTTAAAACATTAATCCCAAACTAAAATGGATTATTAATAAAACTGGCGGTCGAGATTACCGAATAATTTAAAGGACCTTTAAATTTTGAATGTATTTTAAAGTGGCATTCACATCGAGATTACTTATATTGTATTGTATGGGGATTATACTATGAACGAATTACAACTAAACTCTATGTGAATGCTACTTTGGATTTATATTAGGTATTGCATATTATAAAATTTCAAGATTCTTTAAATTATTTGGTAATCTCCACCATTCCCGTGAGTCTCGCCAAACTACTTTAATTTAGTATTTAGATCCAGCTTTTATGTCCTATTCATTACTATATCTAATGTAATTCTTATTTTATTCCTATTCTTGAAATAACTTCACTGATCCTGTTATTCATTGTACTTAGCGCTATAAGAACTAATTTTTTTCTCTCTAAAGCTTTGGTTTCCTAGGAAGTGGTACCGTCAAATAGCTACCGTAGAGTTACATAAGGTACAGTAGAAGTGACATCTAACTTAATATATGGAAGTCTTAATATGGGATCAAAATTTTCCTTAAAACCTTTCGGGTACCTCCTCCACCTTCGGAGGATTAAATGCAAAGTTCTACGGCTGGGTCGCATACAATAAATTCAGACAGACTTTATATCAATAAACTATGAAATCAAGAACTTTTTCAAGTGACTTGAAGTGGAGAACGTCAAGAACAGGATATGAGAACAGGGAGAAGGTCAACTCAAAGTGCTGAAAAAGAAGATAGAAGTTTAGAAACGTAGGCATCATTTAAAATTTGACAATACGAGAAAAATGAATTCCTTTGGTCATGCGATGATAAATTATAATTACCGTCTGCTTCGACTAATATATCAAGAAGTTATAGGAAAAGGACGACTATGGTTTTAGAATTAAGATAATAGGTTGATCCTGATGTTAACAAAATCGTGTGGATCAGGTTGATAACCAGCCTGTATTGAAGGCGCGGCACATTCCTAAGGGAAAGGGGTGTTCAAAACTTTTGTGACATATTTTAGCTTGTTAATTGGCTTTAATTGTTAGTCAAAATATGTTTCGAGGTTATACAATTAAAACTATAGGTAAGTAATATAAATTCAATCTTGAGTGGCAACTTAATTACCTTAGACAATAGAATTGTATTTGGGCAACCACTTTAGAAGTTTAGGCATTATCTCCAAAGTTAAACTAAATTATTCACAAGATATATCAAATAATTAAATTTTGTAATAATTAAAATATTAGTTATTAATAGGACTAACTTATTTTCAAATTAATTATTAAAAATATTGATTTCGGCCATTTTGTTTAAAAGTTTATTTCAAAAGCGGCAAAAGACAGAACGACTTGACTTAATTCCAATGTAATTCCAGTTTTTAAATTATATCTTCGTTTTGAAATTATTAATAATGAATATTTGGTATCGTTTCTTTCAGCAAGTTTTTAAAAACAAGAAATTATCATTTAACTACTATAGATTATTTTGATTTCCTATATTTTGTAAGATACTGACAAAATCACAGATGTCAGGCTATGCCTGAATTTTTGAAATGAACTAATGAAAATTAGATTTCTATTTAAAAATGCAGTGTAGGAAATTCTTCGTAGGTGGCGTAAGTGTATATTACAGAAAATAAAAATATAACATTCATAGTTAATTTACTTTTCGGTATATTACAGTTTCGGAATGGCTGTGGGTAAAATAATTAGAAAATATGTTTACTATTAGATTTAATTAAACATAAATATTATTTTCAAAAATAATTCATATATCTACATAAGTCGGTATTAAATAACTTTTAAATTAGAAATTCGAAAACAGAAAATTGTTTTGACGTAGTAGCATATCAGGACATTCAAGGCTTTAAAGATTTCAATTTAGAAAATACCATTAAGAACTTAAAAAGTTGATGCGCTCTTTACTTTATTAAGTTTTTAAAGAAAACAATATTATTTTATAAATTTCTTATTGATTAAGTATGCGAAATGAACTCGTGTTTGGATTGTAAGGAAGTCTAATCAAGATAAGGTTAAATCAGGATAACCGATGTATAAAAGAGTTAATATTGTTTAAGCTAAGACCCATTAAGGATTCCATTATACGGAGGTATATCTATAAGAAAAGTGAAATACAATTATAGTTTGAATGTGTATAATAACAAGAAAATAAAATAAATTTTGAAACTTCCTTGGTTCTTTCGTATAGCATAATAAAAATATAATTGATTTATTTATATATTTATATTGATAGTTTTTATAATATAATTGGTTTGATCTTGGAAGTTTCATTTGAGAACTAGGATTTTAAGCACGAAACTGTACGTATATATTGATAACAATCGCATAGTAAACATCCTTGTTTGGCTAAACATGCATCTACAATATTGCTTTAGGCGCCCAAGCTTATATAAAGATGGCTATCGAGATAAGAATTTACAACAAAACTTAGAAGTGCTGATTAACTGCATTTACAGTACAAAATTTCTATAGTAATTCACTCTTATAAGGTATTAGCCATAATTAACATAGGTAACGACTGAATAATTAAAATGTCCATGCAAATCAATAAATAATGTTTGGCTACCTATTACCAGCGATTGTTTTGAAAAATAATGCTCTCTTGCAGCATTTTTAGTGTGATGTTATTCACAGAATGAAATAATTTAACTTTTTTTTGAAAAACCAAGCTTTATTCAGAAGTTCGTTGACGACTCTTTTTTAAAAAAAGCTGGATTTTATTGTGATTTTTGAAACGTTATAAGGTAATTTAAATATTTAATGAATGTTTAGCCCTTAAAAACAGGCATGTTAATTAAAAATATTATTTATAATAACAATATAAAAATTACGAAATTGTAGTTGAGGAATAGGTCATTATAGTAAGACATTGTCTAGGGAGCCGGTACCGGGTACTATATTCGGAGCCGGTAGTTTACGTCCATTGGTTAATTTAAAGAAAACGGCACTACCGGCATAGCATAGAATACTAATAAGTTGCAGATGTGTATTGAATTTAAGAAATACTGCCATTAAAAACGATTTCCCGTATTAACTTAAGGAAACATTTTTGTTCAAATGAAAAGAACTCAGCTTCACAGAAGTTCGTTTTTCGATAATAAAAAGGTAGGTACATTTAAAATCTAATATTTTCTAACCCTAACGCGGTACCCATTGTGCACACAACTTTTTGAAACCTAAAAATTTGACATCAAATATTGCTTACTGTGCCTAATGAAATGCTTCGAGTTTCTACAAATGTCTCTCGGTCAATCGAAGATCTTCCAAAACCATAACCTTTATTTTTTCGACGATTTCTGGAAATGATGCAGTTTTTGGACGTCCTTCACGTGGATCATCTTCAAGGCTTGTACGACCACTTTTAAACAATCCAGCCCACTTACAAAGCATTGTTTTTCAAGGAGCAGATTCACCTAACACATTTACCACTTCGGTATGAATTTCCATTGCCTTTAAACATTTTTTTGCAAAGAATTTAATCACTGCACGATGTTCAATGTTTTCCATTGTTAAAAAATACACTGACACTTTAACTTAAAATAGCTTGTAATCAAAAAAGAAGAAGAATGAATTGACAGCGCGAAATGAAGTTTTGGTTATGTTTTTATGAATGATGAAATATTAAAATGGCGTCGAAGTTTTAGATCTACTATTGACGAATAGATGGCGCTCCGTGAATTTATTTAGTATAATATATTGTGTAAACTTTAACTGGAATAAATTCTGTAACTTTGACATAAATTATTTCTATACAAATTCCAAAAACATGCTAATTTAATTTTTTACTGGCTGTATTTTAGTAGAAGGGGGGAGTAGGGAGGGAATAGCAGGGAGGGGAGAGTAGGGAGGGTTGATAGACTAAATTTTCAAACCGTATTTATAAATTATTGTGCTCTCTGATACACGAAATTCCACATACTGGTAACCTGTTCACTTTCGCTCGCATTAATATAAAAAAGTTGTCCACAAGAACAAACAATAGTTGAATTTAATTAATAGTACATAATCTACAGCCACGAAAATTATACAAATTGTTAGTCGAAGCTACATGTATAACATATTAAAATATTGGGCATTACACACCATTATTACTTTTTACAGACTTTATTTGCAGAATTTAAGTTTTATTATAAGTCCAACTTCCCAATAACTAATTTTGATTAAGATTACTATAACAGATTTCAAATTCGTCAAAAAGTTTTTTTTTCGAGGGTGCAAAATTAATATATCTTTTTATAAGTTCTAATAATGATAATAAAATTAATTTCTACTTCCCCCATTTTTTTTACACCTTACAAACAAATTGTAGTAAAATAATTGCTCAACAGGCTTGATCTTAGGATGACATTTTATACAAATTTATTACTTATAAATACATGCCTACTGAATTTAGAGTAAAAATTTGTCAATTTGTCAGTGAATATTATGTCATGTGTAATATTTAATCGTATAGGAACTCCGTATCACTTCAAAAATATTAACAATAAGGATTCTATAATATCATTACACATCTAGAACCTCCTAATTCGCATCGTTTTCGAAAATACATTAACAATAGGCTGACCCGCTGTGTATGATAGTCGGAAGTTGCTAGTCCTTTCGTGTCTCGCCCCTTGCTCGTCTTTATATAATCACTCACCACTACCTACCTAGCTTATCTATTGATAATAGACCAGCAGTATAGCGTAAAGGGTACATCGACAGGTTAGCGAGCGGAAAACCGCGGTCCTATACTTAGTTGCGCCAAATATACTACTGTGATATTATCTATCCCTTCAGTCTATCTCTATGACCAGCAGTGTAGCATTAAGCCTATACCGTCAGGCTAGCGAGCGGAAAACCGTGGTTCCATACTTAGTCACGCCGAATATACTGCTGTGATCTCAAGCCCAATCTAACTCTGTGGGCTAAGGGAAGGTAACGAGAAACCACCTTATTAAATTTCTTGCCCTAGTCAGTCATCTTGGCTTCGGTTAAGTTGATAGCTAACTATTCGCTGAGCGGATACGGTACACTTGTCGACTGACCAATAATAATTTACGAATAAACTCCAAAATTTTAAGAACTATTTAAAGTAACTAATAAGTTCAATATAGATTCCATGTTATTTAGCACTATTGTGCGCGTTTAAATTTTTAGCTGGTATCTTATACGAATTTTAATATTGGCAGATGATAACAAGCATTGAAACTATTAGTCACTTTGAGTTAAGCAGTTGACATAAGAAAATTATGCACTCAAATTTGATCTCGCTAGTGATTGGTTAATTTTATAAAAGGGAGAATGTTACACTACCGTGATAATATGTGAAATTAACGGCTTGAAATAATTAATCGTGAAATGTATTGATAAAATTATTAAACACTAGATAATATAATATTGTTGTTATTTTTATAACAATATTATTAAATTGTGTTTATCAATTTTACGGCCGAGATTACAAAATAATTTAAAATACCTTTAAATTTTAAATATATTTCAAGCGTAAAGTAGCATTCACATAGTGATTAGTTGTGTTGCAATTAAACTCGAAGTGCATTTAAACATTTAAAATTGATAATATATTTGTGTATAGCTAAAACCGGGTAAAACTGTGAATATGATAATAAAATTACACTAATCACAGGTTAAATCACAGGTTAACCTGTGATTAGTGTTTGATTGGTCCAATTATAAAATTTAAATATTTTATAAATTATTTGATAATTTGAGTTTCTTTAAACCAAAGGAAACTTTTCTTTTCTTTGCCACTGCAAATTGTTCTTTTATCAACGTAATTCTTGCGTAATCCTAACTAAAGCGACTATAAAAAATGGGTTCAGTTTCCAGATATTTTATAATATCTAAATTATTAATCTAAATTATTATAAATTAACAATAATTTTCAGAAAAGTGGACTAAATTATTGTTAATTTATGATAAGATGATGGATGAAATATTGAAGATGGATCTTCAATATTAATCTAAATATAATATGATTTTTAACTATTGAGAATTAGAATAAATTAAACTTTAAAAATTAAATAGTTAATTAAACTTTTTTTAAAGTTTAATTTATTAAATTATTAATCAATTTTTGAACCATCAAGGTTAGAAACCTTGATTTATTGATTAGGCCCCAATGGGGAACCGATTAAATAAATATGTCGGTAGCTTAATATCCGTGAAATTACCGACATATTGAAAAATGAATCAAACATTTTTACATCATGTTGATCGATATTTGAATTATTATACACTTTTAAATAAAAATTGTAATCCCAAACTTAATATTACTGCGGAACAAAATTTTAAGCTCGATTTTAAAAATGTTAAATGTGTAGGATCTCCTATGGACAATATCAAAAATAAATAGATGATAAAATGAATGCGAGTTTAAAGTAATATCAATAGATCAGTGTGAAAGAAGTCCTTGCGTTAATACGGGCATGTTGAAGGAATGTGTGAGGATCCAGTGATAGCAGCTTTATAATCGAAGACTGCGGATGTTGTCGAAGCAAAAAAAAGCATTCAGGAATAGGAAAATGCAGAGATATCAGTGAATATGATTCAGGTTAAGTAATTTAGGTGTTAGGGTTTAGTCAAATCTAATAATTGTCAGCAACATCTGGAGCGGTTTAGAAAGGATGAGATGATTTTGTGCGTCGTTTCATCACTATGGATGAGATTTGGGTTTACCACCATGATTCTAAATCAAACGAAGAGGCTAACGAGTGGTGTGAACCGGATTCTTCAGCTTCGAAGCGAGTTCATGTCCAAAAATCGGCCAAGAAGGTGGTAGCGTCCATTTTTAGGATGCAATTAATTCTTTCCGTGAAAACAATTTTTATCAAATGAAGAGGTAATAGCTGCCGTAAAGGGGTATTTTGCGGAAAACCACTACAGAGATGGGATCCATAAATTGGAGGATCGTTGGAATAAGTGTATTGAAGTTGAGGGAGATTATACTGAAAAATAAAATCATTTCTACAACCAAATATCCGTTTTTTCATTTCGCTTCCGTGAACTTATGACAACCTAGCACTATTTAAATACATTTTTAAATAATAAATATCGAATCGTATTGAGGAGGGTTCAAATGTTAAATATTAAATAATTTTTTTCCACGATTATTATTTATATACTTAAAAAAAACATAAGAAATTGTCAATTGGTTAATTCACTTAATTGGTAATTTTAATGTAAAACTTGTGTGATATCATCTGATCTCCTACCTGCATACACCAGATTGCGGCGGCCAGGCCGAACAATAATCCAAATTCCCTGACGGACAGAATCAAAAATGTCATCAAAAATGTCATCAATTTGTCTTATATTAACTCATATTAAAATTTAACAATGCAATACCTTTCGTGGACAATTTTAATTGCATTGTGTTTATGTAGTTTCTTAATTTTAATCTTATTTTAATATTTTTTATGCAATTCTGGAACTTTTGACTGCTTTTAAGTTTCTTTTTCCGAAAACTAAAGTTGAGCATTAAATCTCTTTATTCTCTTTAATTCGTTTTAAATCACAAAGGATTTAAGGTGGCAAATTTATATGATATTTGGCCTTAAGAGCAAACAACGCATGAATTTAATTAATAATAATACATAATCTACGGCTACAAAAATTACACAGATTATTAACCGTGGCTTCATGCATAACATATTGAAATATTAGGTGTAAAGAACAACTGTGTTCTTGGTGTATAGCGTATAAATGATCTGAAAATTATTTGGCGATTATGTGAAAACTGTTATGTCTATGTTGTTAAAATTATAATATGTTATTAAGATAATAATTTCACTTACGGTCAGTGGCGGCTCTTGAAGTTGTACAGTGCTGGTGCCAGAATTTTTTCTTTTGATGAGTTCATAAATTTAAGTCCAACCGAAAGAGATTTTTTCCGAATACAAGGAACTGTATTTAATTCATGCTGTAATTCCAGCATAACCCTCTCAAAATAAATATCAGTTTGACGTTTTTACTTCCCTATAAGGAAGTATTGTAATCATGAAAAAATTAGATGTCGATATTTTAACGGAAATATCCGTTTTGAGAGTTTCTGAATCCGTTTTGACTACTTTCGCAATGATGTCTGTATGTATGTATGTATGTATGTCTGTATGTCTGTATGTCTGTATGTCTGTATGTCTGTATGTCTGTATGTCTGTATGTCTGTATGTCTGTATGTCTGTATGTCTGTATGTCTGTATGTCTGTATGTCTGTATGTCTGTATGGATGTATGTAACGCAAAATGTCTGTAAGTTCTGTATCTCTGGAACGAATTGTTATATAGTAACAAAATTTCACATTTAACACTTTAATCGGTATACAAAAGCATCATTTGATTTTGGAGGAAATCCTTAAACGGGAAGTAGCACTTCACTTGAAGGACGAAATGGTTTTTCTTAAATATCTCAGGAACGAATTGTTATCTAGTAACCAAATTTCATATTTAACACTTTAATCAGTATACTAAAGCACCATGTGATTTTTGAGGAAATCCCTAAACCGGAAGTAGCACTTTACTTGAAGGACGAAATGGTTTTTCTTCAATATCTCAGGAACAAATTGTTATATAGTAACCAAATTTCATATTTAACACTTTAATCGGTATACAAAGGCACCATTTGATTTTGGAGGAAATCCTTAAACCGGAAGTAGCACTTCACTTGAAGGACGAAATGGTTTTTCTTAAATATCTCAGGAACGAATTGTTATCTAGTAACCAATTTTCATATTTAACACTTTAATCAGTATACTAAAGCACCATGTGATTTTGGAGGAAATCCCTAAACCGGAAGTAGCACTACTTGAATAATAAATGAATGAATAATATGTATAATACAATAAATGAATAATAAAATAAAATTTAAATAATATTTCTGCGAATATTTAGATGAACGATAAAGGAATGATTCCTTATAGGGAAGTCATGTGCTGGCCACATCAGATTTTTTAATATTCAAGTGACATACGGTCGTCATAGAAACAGCCTATTATTTTATTAATGCAGGGAAGGGGTAAATCTTCAAAAGACACCACCCCGATGATCTGGGGTGGTAGTGTCGGATTCTTACCGACTAAAACCCCCTCCCCGACGAGCAGCGGGATTTACCTTCTCGGTATCACTTCCGCTGTCGTCTGCGATGGTCTGTGGCATGTCGTTTTTCTTCGACCTCCCGTCGTCACCGGTTAGCTGGCTCCAGCTGGTCACCAACGGAGTACGTGGCCCGGGCTGATCGCAATGACCCCCCGGCATCACCCGAATCGCTGTGTACTGGTGCGTTTTGGGAGCCACTAGGTAGTGGCCCGCGAGGATCGTCTCGCTGCACCTTGATGTGCAGAGTCTCGACCCGGTCTGCCCGGTCTGCACCGCTGTCGGGTCGACTTCCCTCAGCTTGGCGTTGGAGGAGACTAGTATTCGTCTCCTTGATGTTACCTCTCACGTCAGCCTTGCGGATTTCCCCCATCCACCGGGGTTCGCACCCGATCTCTGAGGGTCCTCCGCAAGTTACCAGGGACCACGCCGAGGAGGTGTGAGTAGGATTTCGGTCCCCCGAAATTCTTCGGATTTAAATTGATTTTAAAACTCTTGAGATTTAAAGTTATACTTTAGTCTTCAAGAAAAGCGACTTAAATAGCAGTGTAAGTGCCGGAAATGCATCAAGTTAAAGAGAATACACTGCAAGATAAAATATTTATTACATTTATTATGTTAAAGAAGTTTGCATTACGAGCAAGTTGAACAAATGCAAATTAAATTATAAGAAATATTTTAAAAAAATGTAATTTAAATTTATAACGTTGATGTATTTAGATAACATTTTTAATAACATTGACGTTATTAGATTGCATGATAATAATTTTAATATGACATCTTCCAAAATTTAAATACTAAGAAAAGCACTTTTATTAAATTGCACGATATATAAAATCTATTCTCCGTTCTTTTTAATTTGCAAATAAAATAAATACGATTAAACTTTCTTGTACTTATCTTGGGGTTTAAACTATTGGCAAATATTGTGCTCGTTTTTGAAATAATCAAATCAGGCAAAGGTCTACCCAATCTTTTAATTTTAATCTTTTCCTCCAGCGAACATGAGCAAAAGGCTTGCTTAAAATGTTATTAATTTTATGTATATTCGGTTTTGAACGTCTTGCGACATTTTTCCGATACATCCCTGTCTCTGCTCGTTGCGTGTTGAAAATGTGTGACGAGCACAAGAGGACCTACAGCTAAACGTGGATTCCGAACCACGGGAATAGACGATTTTTACACCGCCTACTCCGATCAGGGAAGTTTTTTTAGCCATTAACAATGTTTCTGGGGCCAGCAGATAGACATTTCGTGAACGAAAATTTCTTCTATAGATAGCACCTCATAGGAGTTGAACCCGTGAATCTTGGCTTGAAAGCTAATAACACGCTAGCAGTTCTGTCCAGGAGTTGCGTAGCCACATTTAGTGGCTCGGTGTTGAGTATTTATCTTACTGTAACTATTGTAATTATTTTATTTATGAAATAAAAATTACATGTGTATACTTTGTTTAAGCTTTAAAATGAGAAAAATATTTCAGATTCAACAATTTTTATATATGAACGGCAAAATGCGCCGCTTTTTTATGGACGTAAACGTCCTACCTGACATCTATAGGGCGCGATTCATAGCCTCCTGATATTTTTGCCACCTTAACCAAAAATAACGACGACCGCATGCACATGATTATTAAACAACATCTAACCGACATTTATTTTGAGGGGTTTGTGTTGAAATAACTGCATGAAATAATTATAAATTGAAGTTTAAGTCTTGAAAATGTTTAAAATAATAAATAATCTCTCGTGTGATTTGTTGACCTCGACTTCGTCTCAAGCAAAAACTTCATACTCAGGATTAATATTGCACCAAGTCCCTTGTTATATAATATACTATTATTGCCTTAAAATGTGCTTTCCTCAAATTGATTAATTCAATAAAAATAAAAATTAACTATTAAATAAATTTAAACTTCGATAAAATCTCGATATTTTCATTCACGATATAGTTAGGGTACCATAAGTGCAAACGTGGGTAGATAATAAACTTGAATATAGCAAACGAAGTTATAGACTTACTCTAAAAACTTCTTGAAGATTCTCTGGTCGTTTTATTTGTAGCTTAGAATATATTCTGCGTCTTTAAGTAGAAAATCTAATTTTTAGAAACCACGCAGTAGTTCTCTTACTAATAGGAGAAGATATGTATGTATTTTGAAAATCTATCGATAGCTTTGAACGTATTTGCCTGCACATTAATTTTATTTAATTTTTTTAAAAATTATTTCAACTGGGTTTTAGATTATTATAGTTCTGATTTGCCTTGGCAATTTTCAGTCAAGATTTATAATTCAACAATGTTAAATATTATAAGCCACCCTGTAGTTTCAGTAGGTATACCATTTGGTAAAATTGGCAATTCGCAAATTCGCCTTGTTGTTATTATTCATAATTTCTTTTCCTTACGTGTTATAGAATTAAGTGGTTTTGAGGGATAAAAATTTAATACTTTTATGAAATATTAAAATATCGTCAGCATTTCAAGTCAAATTTACTTTGTAATTTAAAATTGAGTACCTATTCCAAAATAGCTACCGGAAATTTAAAACATTTCCAAAAGTAATTTTTAACTTTTTACAAAACACTTTCTAGCTAACTTTGTTCGTTTTCCAAAATATTTTACTTTTCCGTAACTTTCAGAAAAGCAATGATATAGAAAAATTCGAACAACATGGAACAACTTGAATATTTTATGCTATACATCAGAAACAGACAGAAGAAAACATTGGCAGTGTTGGACTTATTTAAAACATTTTAAAAGTAAAGCGTATCTTGGAATAAAAGGTATTTATTAAAATTTAAATTAAAAGGTAAGGGGTAAGTTGAGGGTGATATCGCTACCCTAGCTAATATTGTTTTGAAATTTTGAAGGAAGAAGGAGGTATATAGTGATAATTAGGTCTTCCCTCAGAAAACATACTTACACGTGGTAAAGGGTGGCTTAATGGTTGTGCTATGTTAAGTAAACTTTATTGATTTAGTAATCGCGTTGAAAGAATTACCAAACAGCCTTCTTTCATAAATTGATTTAGCACAACGTACAATTACAGCTTTAAATAACAATGAATACAAAGTTGCACTTCTTAAAAGTAATTAAAGCAAAACCATAAATTTACATCAATTTGCTTCCTTACAAAAGACACTTTGTCTCTTATTATTCTCCTTTCAGACGTGAAAGTGTTTAGCTAAAGGTCTGCAACAATATAAGCGAGCTACTGTGCAAGTTACTAAAGATATCCCAAGTTCCGGGTTTTCCGGTCTCGGAGCAAATCCGTTATCCGATACCATCAAAGCGCCTGCTGAAGTAGCAATGTTGATGTCATCATATTCTAGTTAGTCTGTGTTGATAGGACTAGCAAAATGTCGTTAGACTTCATATCGCCTTGGCCAAGGGAGCTAATGCTCTGTGGAAAACGTGATAAAGTTGAATATTGATTGTTTTATAACTTTAATACTGACCAAAGTAATGAAGTTTTTACTGTTTATCAAGATTTGCCAAAACTTTCTTAATTGAAAAGTCTTTACAATGTTGTTAGATGATATATAGCAAGATACGTAGTTGTTCTACAAAGTATATTATCTATTTTTTTACTACACATATAATATTTTCATTTTTTTATTAATTTTTGATTCTCAGATTTGAACCATTCCTCATAGCTTCATAGTTAAGCTTCCAACTCAATAGACTGCAAATAAGTAATAAAAAAGTTGTTATGGTATGATTAAAAGTTTAAAATTTGAATTGCCTAACTCCAACAACAAAACAAGAATTTCTAAATTCCATAATGTATTTCCTCCGAATGCCGTTAGAATTTCCGTAAGGTAAGATTTTTAAATTGAAATTTATATTCGGCGTACTAATAGCGTTTAATGGTATTATAAAATATTACGCATCCCGTATACATAAAAATCCAGTTTAAGGAAGCGCTCATATAAACTTTTATATTATCATTTTAACAACAAAAACTTTTTATTATGCTTGTACATAAATTATTGCTTTATTACGTAACTTATTATTATTATTACGATTTTAATTCAAATATTCTAAATTTCATCACCAATCAAAAGTTCAAAGCAACGCGTAATCCAATTATATCTGAGCTCCAAATTATTATTGCAATCTAAGCTATGTGAAATTTAAAAGTTGAACTTCGTCTTTAAAAGCTTCATCCGACGTATTATAGTCTTTTTGCGAATGTTCTTTTTGCAACATATTAGAAATGGAATGGTTCTATTCACGCTGTTCTATTGGTCTATTAATTTTGTTTGCGCATCAATAATCCCGAGACTGGTTGCTCTGATAAGAAACGATCTCTGTAATATACTAGGTACTAACTAATAAGTCCCATTCCGGTAATAAAAACTTACAAAGTCAGAAACTAATATGTTTTTATATAAACTGGTTAAAAAGCAATTTTCAAGTAATTAGGTGGTAATTATAATATCTATGCTATATTGCAAAATTAGAAAATTGTAACAAAAAACTAAATCCAGAAATATTTGAATTTTAACTGTTTGTAACGTGGATTTCGGGTTCGCCTAATCCTAATTAAAAGGTGACTTCCTTGACGTCAAAATCTTTACATGCCCTGATGATTCGATGTTAATTAAAAGGGTGGCTCAACTTAGAATAAGGGTTAACGTTTGGATTTATATTTCCGCTTAGATTTTTCTTATTTTTAAAGGGAGGGGGATTTGTATCGACTTCGCCACCTCCGATGAATGGGTGATTTCATATTTTGTTTATCATAATTTTGACTCCTAATTAGCAGCCTTTAAAATGGCTCCGTGAAGTAGGCAGGCACAATGGAAGCACTATCTACGAAATATGTTGCAATGGATAGTGCTTTAATAGTTCTTTCTAATGTTTCATTTTTTTAGCAATAGCTATCGTTGCGGAGATATTGCGGTTTTCATAAAGTGCCTGCTGACTTCACGATAGTCAACACGTTCAGTCCAACTTCAGGGATACATTATATCGTCTGCTTACTGCAAGAACCAAGTCACTGCAAAATTTTCAAAAATGAGTTAAATGTAGGTACCACCATGTTTAGTTTTATGCGCTCTTTCTATAGGTAAAACAAGTTAATTGATACACGGGCCCGTTCCAAAGTTATGCTGTATGAAACACAATTAAATGTTAGTTTTTACACATACATTTTTACAGGTAAAACATAGTAAATATGTTATAAATAGAATTATATGTATTATAATATTATAATAGTATTATAAATAATGTTATAAATAGTATTATAACATTGATAAAACTATAATCCTTCTTAGAAATAAATTACAACACCATACATATCACTACTGCTTAGTTATTAAACGTTCAACTTTCAAACGCTATTATCTCAAAACTATATGGTCATGTCAGTTACCTGGTTCTCGCAGTAAGCAGACGATATATCCTTATCGGAAAGTCGTAAGTTCATGTTACTTCACTGCTTATCTAACCCTTATTATGTCGTCTAGAGTAATAATGATTTAAAAGTTGGATTTTGTCATTATTTTATACTGTAATTTAAACATGTAATGCGGTATTTGCCCTTATTAACGTTACCGCTTTAATGAATGCTTATCTTTCTTTATGATAAATACGCGGTTTTGTAATGATAGGTATTCCCGACTAAGCAAATAGTGCATCTGCATATTATTTTTTTGCCAGACCAGCAGAACATGCAGATACAAACTACGTAATACTGGTAATTTGATATACTTGCTCTGTAAAGTAACATTTACTCCCGCAATTATCACTTAAAATAACTCTGTTATTCATGGGCGAAATTTTCATTTTTTTTGTTTTGTTAGGATCTTTTCAAAATTGCAATTAACTTTCTTTTAAAATTCATCGCTCCCCTTTTAACTCATTTTCACATTTGAAGGTTATTCAATGTGCTTAACGTGTCCTTCGAAACACGGCCGACCGCAGTTCTTTGTAACCATCGGGTCGGTCACCCACATAAGTGCTTACCCGAACAAGTGTTGCTTGCATGCGAATATCGAATAACTCGATTTCGAGCAGCATGTCTGATGCGGTCGACACCTTAGATTTAACTGTTAATTAAAAGTACTGTTTCATCATGCTGTTAGCTAAAACTTTGATGTACAAAAAGTAACTCATTCGGTTGTTTCATAATTTATACCTAGTGTTTGGATGAGAAAATTGGGATGGAAGAATGGTTTGTCTAAACCTCATGTCGGATTAATTGCTCTGGATGAATAGTAGTTCTCGGTCAGAGCCAATCTTCAAACTGGATCTATTCTACTGATGAAGTTTGCTTATTAAAGTGCCGTGTGCTTGAAAATAAGCTTAATATCTCTAATATCTCCCTATAAAGGGAGTCAAGCGAGCTTCGCTCGTAATATATTCGCTACGCCCAACTCAATTCGATTTATCGACAGTTGCATATCTTGCAGGTTAATTTTCATATACATCTGCAGAAATTTTATTCAAAAGGGAAAAAGATGTGGAGAGGGGGGTTCTTGAATAAGATAAAATTTTTCAAAGACGTAAAAAAATTTAAATATATTGAAAGCTGGTGTTTTATAATGCAATAAATTGGGAAACTGATGAAAGCACTGTTGTTAATATATATATTTTAAATTGTAGAGGAAGTCAAACTCCACCAGGTGTTATAATAATGCTATGAAGTAGTAATAGTAATAGTAGTAGTTAAAACTGAAATAGTTTAGCACCGAGTAAAGTTTTTTGTTAAAACTTTGTGAAATACTATATCCATGCCATTCCCATACCGTATCTGGAAAATACGTTGAATTTTAATTTAAAAAATTTTATAAAAGAAAAATTTTAATTTCAAAATGAAATTAAAAATTTTATACTTTGTCACATTACTTGGTTGGTTGAAAAATAAAGTTAAGTTGTAAAAAAGTTACTTACTATACTGTTTATCCACAAGTTTTAAGATCTTTCCAACGTTCAAATTACTTTTTTAAAGATACTATCTCACTACTGTTTGAGTTTGTCAAGTGTAGTATTTGATCCATTTCAATGTTTAAATAAGTGTAGGTTTTCAAACTTAAGAGGGTTATTGTGTTTGTGACCTTTTCGATATAAATAATAGTTAAAGTTTCCCCAAGTTATATAATTATTACAACCATTGTTTGTGTTGTTCAGAAAACATTAGGCACGCTATCTACATTGTTATTCCTTTTGGTTCATTAACATTAAAATAAGCATAATTTTTTAAGTTAAACGAGGAAATTACTAATTTTCCTTAGCAATTCAAATAATCCACAATTTTCAATCAACAATAAACAGTGAATATAATTTCACATTATACGCCTTTTTTGAAAGACCTTAGCAATAGAGTTGTATTTTATAAAAAATTGCATTTATAGAACACATAAATTTTTTGTTATGGATTTATTTAATGATACCGCTAACACTTTGGGTTTAGGTAATATGGGTAATTACCGCATCATAATTTAATTTAAATCGAAAAATAAATAGGTACATATTTCAATAGAAAGAAAATGTGGGATATACTAATTTATTGATAAAGTTTTGAAGCTTTGCAGAGATTTATACTTTGGTAGTATACTAATACAAGTAAAAGTTCAAAATTTAATCTGTTATGTGCGAAAATAAGGGTATACCGCTTACGTTAAAAATAGCTACGAAATTTAGCCCATTGGCGACGTAAGCCACACAATAATAATAAATTGCTTTCATTTCAAGAAATAGAATCTTTTGTTACTATTAGGAATATCCCATCTGAGTTTTTTTATTTTTATGTGTAAGATTTAAGAATCAACCCTTTTTATCTGCTGTTTCATAAAATAGACCACAAATAGAATTTTCTTCTTAACGTGGATTCTGAACCACGGGACAAGCAATTATGGAGTACACGTATTTGAACTCATGACCTTTACATCAGGAGTTTAACTGCCTATCATTAAACCAATTGTTATGTTGTAAATTGTAATTTCATGAAAAGGTGTTTATAATAAGAGTCCCTTATAAACATTGTTATTACATACCCAACATTATGACATTGACAAATAATGTAAATTGTAGTAAAATGAAAAGAATTGATGAATTTTATAATGCACTTATTTGATTAGTGAATTTAAGCTTAATTTATACTATTTTTACTAATAACGCATGTACCAATTTATTTGTCCATGGAAAGGAAATTAGTGGAAATGATTTTATTGTATATTTTCAGATTCAATTTTAGATTAAGGGCCTATTGCACCAACTACTTTTCATTTATCATTTTGTAACTTCGCCGAAAAGTGTTATTTGGAAAAAAAGCAAAGTATTTCTGTTGCTCGAAAGGTTTTAATAATTTTTAGTTATATTGATTGTTGCATATATCTGTCATCAAACGAGCCTACCCTACTGGAACTCCACTCAGTAGGGCAGGACCGATTTTATTTTATATGACTCTCGCAAGAAGTTTTATATCACGTTAAGCAAAGCTATCGGTTGGTAACTTTTGGCGTGCTTATCAAGATTACCAGGTTAAGAACAGATATGATTGTGACTCTCCTAAGTACTACTGGAACGTATTCAGTTTATAGAATATTCGAAAAGTATTCAGAAAGCCATCTTCTCGCCTTTTTGTTTGCATTCAGGAGAAACTCAAGATGAATGCCATCAAAGCCAGGAAACATACCAACCTTCATGTCCCTCAGTGCAGTATTGACGTCCTCCATTTTAAGAGGTCAAGAAAATTCTATTTTACCGGAGACATTTTCTATAAAATGTTATAATTTTTGTTTAATTGATGTAGTGTGATATCTATCTCTTGGCGCTCTGCAGGTTTCTACGATGTGCGTCGCTATCTCATTTGGCGTAATGGGGATATCTCATCTAACTGGAGCACCGCTGCTATCAAGCTTTCTAAGAAAACTTTATGCTTTTCTGCTTGAGTGTTTAAAGGAAAGTCCTTCAATGGTTTCATCCCATTTGGTTCTTCCTAGGTCGTCGTGATTACGAAGGAGCTCGTCTGCAATAGTTTATAGGGATACCCTGTATATTTACTATGGATATTGGATTACATTTACACGGGATTGATAGAATCAAGCAATTATGAATATGTATTAATCAATATCAAACTACTACACCAGTGATAAAGCATCGATGAAAATAGATCAAATTTCGAACATTAATACAGATTACCTATTATTAATTTAATTTAATTATTCTTTTCAAATTAATAAAGCTAATTGACTTACTTAAATGAATTGAAAACGGAATTCCAATTACTAAGTATGCGTACAGATATTGTGCGAAAATTACGGTAGTAGAGAAAATTTTTTATGCCACTCGTGTGAAAATGCATCGTAAATTCCACAAAGTGGCGTGTAGCCTCCTTGTGCAATCGTCTCGCGCGTGCGAGAATTATGGTTTTTTCACATTTGTAGCACAAATAACTATATCCAAAAAGTAATTTAATTATATCAAATAAATGTCCGATAATTTGTACTTTCATATTTCATTACTTATTTTAACTAGTAGGTTAAAATTTTTATTTTCAAAGTTGTCATAATATTGATTAATGTCAGTTTCAGGTTAAAAATCTTGTGCTCTCAATTTTAATTACATATTTTTTAATAATTATGAATTAGGAATTTTCCTTCGATTTTTAAATATCATGTCTTCCTGATGATCCTTAATGAAGGTGAAACAACGTCGTAGAAATCTAAATTTAAACAATCTATTGCATGTAAGTTAGATTTCATTAACTTGGTAATTATAAAAAAAGTAAATAAAAAATATGTTTATTATATAGGCCAACAAGTTTTTAAAATACAATTTTTCGAGAATAACTTGCATTTTTATTTGTACATTTTATAAAATAACACTCTTTAATACAAAAGTATTAAACAATAATAATAATTTCTAATACAAAAGTTTTTTCTCTAGGGTCATCTGATGCTCCATTATTTACTGATCGACTGTCAATTTCTTTTAGTTAAGATGTAATATGTTTGAATTTAGATTTGCGTTTCTATAAACATTTCTATACAGTTTTACTTACAATGTAAAAACTACCCAGATCAATATTTCCCTGTTTTTGACCAAATAACTAAATTAATTTTAAGTGAAATCCTATTGCAGCGGAGGTAGGTAGATATTTTTATGTTCAGTTTTTCGGTGAAAAACTTGCCGAGACTGAAGTTGTAGCCCTTAAATTTTCCATCAGGAACGCATTTAGTTTTTATAAAATGTTTCTTTAAAGCATAATATGGGGTTTGATAAAAACAACAGAAATAAAAATTTTATTCTAAAATAAAACAATTTTTTACTTCATTAAATTCAATTCCATAACTTGAAATCCGTCGATTTTACGTATATATTATTAAATTTTACATAATCTCCCTTGTTAATAACATTTTGCTTTTTAATAAAGTACTCAACCATTAAGACTAAAAAATCTAGAATGTATCCCTCGTTCCTATGTCTAGAGTATATTCAAAATGTTATCATACACATAGAGAACCTGGAACCAGCGACGTAGCAAGGGTGAGGCGACTGAGGCATTTGCCTCAGGAATGGGGGCGCTAAACTTTGACAAATTTTCAAAATGTTGGGGGCGCATATTTGCCCCAAGCTAAGCCTCAAGCTAAGCTTTAAGCTCTAAGCCTCAAGCTAAGCTTCAAACTAAGCCTCAAGCTAAGCCTCAAGCTAAGTAGTCTCCCCTAGGAGACTACACTCAGTGTGCATTCTCTCCGACAGCCTTTCATCGCTTGTTACCATCGCTAATAGGAGTAGCACCGTACCTTTGGTCACCTCCATCCATCGCGTTCACTGCTCAAACTGAAGTACCAAACGATCATCAGGTTTGCGTGGGTAAACTCTCATTGTGGTATCGAAGGGAACGAGGTTGCAGATCAATTTGCCAAAGACGCGGCTGTCTCGCACAGCCGCATGGCATACAACCAGTTCCCTCAAGAAGGGAACGCAAGAAGGGTGATTCGCCTTGAGGCGGCATGTACTTGGGACACCGAGTACAGAAATGCCGTCCAAGGCTCAACCACCCGGCAGCATTTACCCACACTACAAGATGTTCGTTTGTTCCGTAGTGCCGTTGATACCTCCTTTGAAATGACGCAGATATTGACGGGTCACTCGTTCGCGCGAGTACTTGTATAGGTTTAAGATCAGTCCTAGTGACGTGTGCCCTTGCGATTCAAAAAGTAGGCAGACTCTACATAATTTGTTGTCTTGCTGCCCGAAATACGTTCAGCAACGCCACACCTACACCTCTCATTGTTCGCTAGTAAATATATCACCCTTTGTCATTTCAGAAATCATTGCAAATAAATCTATCACTAAATTTTTCATAACCTTTTGTAAGTCTATCATTAACACTCTTAAACAATTTAACACCCCAGCTTAGTCTGCCTAAAATGGATTTATGCATCACCCAAATTAATCAAAAATAATAAAAATTATGTTAAAGTTATTAATTCAATTCACTCATTCATATTTAAATCTTATTTTTATTTTCTCTTTATTTAGCCGCTACCGTGGTAGCGCCCATTATTCCATTATTAACTTTATTAAATTAATAACAATTGTTATAAACTCATCAACATTATTTTCACCACAATTTATCACCACCATTCTTGTGTCATTTAATTTTTATGTTATTGTTTATTATATTATTATGTATCCCATTTTTTTTTCCTGTTTCCCCATTGGGTTAAACCACCCAACGGGGGAGTATACTCTGCTATTGGATACAGACATAACTTAAAACTAATTAATTGACATGTAATTAATGTAATATAAACGCAAACTTATAACTAGGGAAAAATGGAAACACTTATTTGGTAGAACTGTTAAAACTAAAAATTGATAAAACATGGTAATTAGAACAAATTAAACAAACACATATTAAGGCAAGAGATTGACTGTCCCTGCCCTGTATGTGTTTAGTGTGTATTGGTGTTTAAATCTGTAGAGATGAGTCAAGGTGTGAGCCATGACCAGAACGAGAGAATGATAGATTAAAAAAAAAACAAATATTCACTTCGGCCCTTCAATATTCGATGTTGGTATGAGCTCAAGCTCAGGGTAGAGTATTAAAATCTTTAAGGGTTGAAATTATATGTTTTATGAAGGTAGTGAAAGAAATAACTAAGGAAGGATGTTTAAGAATTTGAAGGAGGTCGAGTGGGGATACTGAGTAGAAATTACAGAGAGTAAGATGGTTAAAACGGGAAGATACATAGTGTGAGCAATCGGACAACAAATGTTGTAGAGTTTGTCTACTCCTTGAATCGCAAGGACACACATCAGTAGGGCAGATCTTAAATCTAAATAGATACTCGCGCGAATACGAATGTCCCGTCAATATCTGCGTCAATTCAAAAGAGGTGTCGAAGGCACCTCGGAACAGTCGAACATCTTGCAGAGTAGGTAAGTACTGCCGGGTGGTTGAACCTTGAACGGCATTAATGTACTCAGAATTCCAAGTACTTGCCAGTTCAAGGCGAATCACCCTTCTTGCGTAACTCAGAGGGAACTGGGTGTATGCCAGGCGACTGTGCGACACGGCCGCATCTTTGGCACATAAATCTGCAACCTCGTTCCCTGCTATACCACAATGAGCCTTTACCCACACGAACTTGATGGTCAACTCGTTCCTCAGACGGAGAAGAGAACGATGGATGGAAGTGACCAGGGGTGAAGTACAGCTTCTGTCGCTGATGGAAACAAGCGAAGATAGGCTGTCGGAGAGGATACACGCTGAGTGCACTCTCCTGGGGGAGATCCAATTCAGGGCAGCGTCAATCGCATATACCTCGGCCTGATAAACACTACAAGTATCGTGTAAGCGATACTTGTGTGTTTCAAGCCGAGACTCGTGGTATATAACGATTGCAGCGCCGACCTCCCCGCCTTCCAGCTTGCTGCCATCAGTAAAAATAGCCACATCCACCCCGTCACAAATTCGATCGACTTCCTTGGAGTCGCCTACCCTGTCGAAAACTATCGTTTGCCTATAGCGGGGATGCAACATCCCTACAGGCGGCGTACGAAGTTGTATCCCATTGCATAAATATACTCAGGAAACAGGTAAAAAAAAGCCTCATGCTAAGAGTTAAACTAACCCTGCAGTTTGAGGACTTTCGGGATAGAATAAATGTGGACCTAATAATTTAAACAAGGTGGAACTCGCTTTAGCGGCAGTTCCTAGGCTTCTATACAGCTACCTTTCTGGTGTGAAAAGTTGTTATTGCTAGTTAGTTTTGGTCGACATAATATTTATAATGTAACATCAGATAATCCGATAATCTGCACCAATTAAATTTTTCGAGACAACTTCTTATTAGGGTATCAACGTCTTCAGGTATCAACGTCTTAACGGATCAACGGATCAAACGATCAACGGATCAACGGATCAAAGGATCAACGAATCAAAGGATCAACGGATCAAAGGATCAACGTATCAACAGATCAACGTATCAACAGATCAACGTATCAACGTATTTAAATTTCCTATATACATAGGTGAAAAATTATGTAAATAAAATATAACTTATATTTGGTCTGCATTGAAAAATAATCAGGTAATCTGCACTAATTACATTTTTGCGGTTGGTATTTATCATTCACTATATAACTAATAATAATGAAGCTTGTCCATTCCATTCGGAACTTTACTTCTCTGTAATGTACGGTCCATTTTTGAGGTGGATCAATCCTCTTCTTTCTCTTTTACTTACAACTTAACTTTGAGACAAAAACTCCGTTCCCACGAGATGCAGAACCGAGAATTCTCCTCCCACGTGAAGTGGCAATCACCTCCCTTTTCAACGTGGGGAGCCCTAGGTGTTTTTGACTAGCTAAATGATGGTAACGTCGGTATGCGAGGGACGTGGATCCCAACCACGAACTTTCACTGAAAAGGTTAAAAAGTATCCCCTCTCCCAGGGAAATAAAATACGGTAGTGTAGTTAACAGATATAATTGACACACAAAATTATCAACAAAATAATACACAATTACAAGTCAGCCAAAATTAACAAAAGCGTGAAGCAATCCTCCCCGTGGGGAGATCCAGTGAACTACAAAAAAAACTAAGGTGTCAACATAAATATGTAAAGAGCAATCACACCCAAAAAAGATTAGATTAAAAGGCCTCACCTGAGCGCTCGTTAGTTCACACAATCTTTATGACAGGAACTCCAATCAATTCGGATGGACTGCTCACGAGATTGGATGTTGAATGGTCGTCCACTAGGTCCACACCACGAGGATGGACTGCACGCTTGATGATGACAGCTCTTACAGCGACCCACGACCTCGGCTGCAGGACGATGACTGGACTGTCGGACAATGTTTGACCAACAATTGGTGGTTCCAAATTGATGTTAAATGGCTGGCACGCAGGACGGCTCGCTATGGTTACGTACAGGACAGCTACCACGACAATCACATGCGGTTCAAACGACCAAGGCAACAGACACGAAACAATTGACTGATGCACGGACTTCGGTAAAGAGCGGGTTGTTGATAAAATAATTCGATAGAGCTAACTTTGTTGACAGTAGTGTCACTACAAAAATCCCCGAGAGGGCGCTCACTAGCATGCGCGTACCACGGTCGTCTACGATGGTGATTCTTCTTCTTCAGGTGCCTATCCGTTTCGGATGTTGGCTATCATCCTGACTATTTTGACCTTATTCACCGCTGATCGGAAGAGTGATAACCAACACAAAATATGGCGGTGAGACAGCAGATGTAGATAACGTAAAACTTGGTACGGAACTTCCGTAATCGAAAAAAATACGCTGGCTTCACCCCTACACACTAGTGGTTACTCGAGAAAAAGATAGACGTTCTTGAATCCAATACAACCGCAGAAATCGACTATGACCGCAGCACACACACACTTCGAACCTCTCGACTCAACCTCCGAACAAAAGTGGTTGTCAAATTCCTCGCGGCCGGATGCTCTCACGAAAAATGACAGCTCTGGCAGTGGCTACACTACCATCCCAATTACTCTGAAATAATTGGCAGTGACCAAAACACAAATTAATTGCTGTAGGTTGATGCATGACGAATTAAGAAGAATCTAAAATTCGTCATAACTTCACCAATTATTAGCCACTGCTGTGGTTAACAATAAATAAATTTAAAACAAATTATTGTTTTATTATACATACATACGATGTGTTTACAATCACAATTTCGAGGGTTCTGATTAGATTTGAATTATGCCGACAGACAGACACGGAGCCAGATAATAAAGCTTCTTATTATACTTTGTATAGAAGCCTAAAAGTAATTGAAGGGCTTAGTGTGAAATAATGATAAGCCACACATTTTAAAAATATGGGCTTTATTCATTTTAGGCTTCTATTTCAGGTCTACTATAGTATAACAAGCAACAGCAGAAATAGTTTAATAAAATTCTTACAGCTGACACTGTAATATCAAAGTAAATTGCATGAAAAAGAAATCAAACTTTGATTTTATAGATTTTTCACAAACTTTAAATTGAAATTGTTAACAAATTTTATTTGTGGCTTATCATTATTTCACACTAAGCCCTTCAATTACAGAACAAGTGTTTCTAGCGGACTCGTGTAATTCGGTTAGTAATTACATAATTAAAATAGAAGCCTAAAAGTAGCGCACTGGGTACCCAGATCTTAGACCTCTATATACACAGAGTATTTCCTACACGATATGAAACGCCCTGTATGATTTTGAATTATGCGGACGGACAGACGGGAGGGACAGACAGACATACGGACAGACACGGAGCCAGATCATAAGGCTTCTTGTTATACTTTGTATAGAAGCCTAAAAGTAGGCAGACTCTGCAACATTTATTGTCTTGCTGCCCAAGATATACCAAGATCAGGCACACTTATACTAACCATTGCCACTTTTATAACATTTCAGATTTCGACCTTACACAAATCTCAAAAAACAGTTTCATATCAAAATGATTGACCAAATTTAGCCTAAGGAGAAAAAGCTAAGCTTTAAGCTAAGCCTCAAGCTAAGCTTTAAGCTAAGCCTCAATCTAAGCCTTAAGTTAAGCCTCAAGCTAAGCTTCAAGCTAAGCTTTAATCTAAGCCTTAAGCTAAGCTTTAAGCTAAGGCTCAAGCTAAGAGTTAAACTAACCCTGCAGTTTGAGTATAGCGTAACTTGGGTCACCACCAGCTACGTATAAAAACGTGTGGCTATGTAAAAAAAAATTATAGTGTAACTTCAGATAACGCTTTTATTATGGGAGCGGAGCTTCGGCTAGCTATTGCGAGCTCAGGGTGAAGGTGGCTCAAAATTAAATGATAAAGTTTGCCCGGCGCCACACGATTTTTCCCGCTCCCAACTCTTGCTGTTACCTCAATCGTGAAAGCTATTGGAATCAAATAAAAGCACTTGTGAAACACTACAATAATTTATTAAAAAATAAAAACTATCAGTCAATCAGTAGTAATCAACAAAATTTCAAAATATCAAACAGCTAAAAAACAATAGTATAGCAAACCAAAAAAAGTTCAAATTATCAATGAAATAATCAAAAAAACAATCAAATAAACGCTGAACAGATCTGTAGGCGCTAACACGAATCCTTACAAGCACGCTTCGGCGTACTTATCAATCAAACAAAAAATTGTCGTTAGGTTGTAAATTACGTAGCGCAAATAGACAGTTTTTTTAATGAATGGTAAAACAAAAGCAAAAATCACTTAGCTCAATATATTGATCCTACGCCGCTGTAAATCCCACGCCACTGGACTCCCAAACAACAACGTGAACCCGAATCTTCGAATATGGCGTGCTCGTACCTCGGAACTGCTTGAACTCAAAAAAAAGCTGACAACAGGGTGGAGAACTTCCGATTACTCCCAAAACGGTACCTCGATCGAACCAATTAACGAAAATAATTAAATTGACCAGTGAACAAACTTTTCTTGAGTTAACCCGTATGATAACCGGATGATATTTCCGTATGATTTGTAGCAGGTATGTCGGAGGTGAAAAGTAAATACAGCAATGGTCCAATCACTCTTCCTTGCGGAACTCCTGATCTAATAGGGCAAATGTTTGAAACCTCCTCATCTTGTTGGACTTGAAAGCAACGATTTTCCAAATACGATTTTAAAACCTGATAATAATGATATGGCAGATTCTTCTTAATTTTATATAACAAACCCCTATGCCACACCTTGTCGAAAGCCTGCTTGATGTCAAGGAAAACCGCCCCACAGTATTTCTTCTCTTCTAAGCTTCTATAGATGTTATCTACAATCCGATGACACTGTTGGATGGTTGAGTGCTGTCTTCGAAAACCAAATTGATGTGCTGGTAGAAATTGTTCTAAGAGATCTTCATTATTTATGCGTTTTAACAAGAGCTTCTCCATTAGCTTTGATAGGAGTGAGAGCAAACTAATTGGTCGATAAGAACTTACTTCTGTTGGGGGTTTTCCAGGCTTCAAAATTAAAATTATTTTGGCAAATTTTAGTTGTATTGGCCAGTGTGATAGTCTCAAGATAGAGTTGTACAGCATCGTAAGAAATTTTATTCCCAGCCTAGGCAATTCAATTAATATTTTCCCAGTTATAAGATCGTAACCAGGAGATTTCTTGTTATTCAGGTTTCTAATTTCTTGTTCAACTTCATAAGAACTAAACTTTTTTATGGGCAAGGACATTTGAAGCGGAGCTTGGAGAAAGTGATTGATTTCTTCATCCGGTTCATCAGAAAAGGGTTTAAAAACCTCTTCTAGATGTTGAGAGAATAGTTCAGCTTTTTCGATGTTTGTTCTTGCCCATGATGTATTAGATTTTTGTAATGGAGAAGCAGTAATTAGGGGTCTTTTAAAACATTTTGTGGCCTTCCAAATAGTGTTATCTTTTACCGACAGATTATCTAGATAATATTTAAATGTTTCGTTTTTTGCTTCTTTTATTATCTTTTTTAAATGATTAGCGATTCTGTTGTATTCCGTTTTATCTTGAGGATGATTATAACGGTGCCATCTGGCTCTTGCTCTTCGTTTTTCTGCCAAAACTTGACGTATTTTCATAGGTATGTTGTATTCATAGCCTGTTTCTTTTACCAATGGAGTTGCTTTCCAACTAGCTTCCTGGATAGATGTTACAAAGTGATTGGTCGCCTCTTCAAGTTCTTCATTTGTTTTTAAAGATAGCGTGAAGTCTAGTTTTTGTTGAACATGTTCTTTAAATTGATCCCAGTCTGTTTTTTTATTATGGAGTGTTACTTTAGGTACCTTTCTAATAACCAGTTTGCTAATAGTAAGTAGAACTGGAGTATGATCTGATGTTAGTTCTAAGCTGGATTGGATTTCTATATAATTGGTCGAGACTCCATTGGTTATGAAAAAATCTAATAAATCAGGTATTTTATTTGGATCAGTAGGCCAGTATGTTGGTTCACCTGTGGAAACGGCGTGATAATTTTTGGCGTTAATCATTTTGAGAAATTCTCTTCCTTTAGTAGTTATCAATCTAGATCCCCAGTGTGTATGTTTTGCATTGAAATCTCCACCTGCTATGAAATTATTACCAAGTGAGTCAAAAAACGGTATTAGATCTTCCTTTTTGATGTTGTGCCTCGGCGGACAGTATATTGCTGCAATTTTTAGCGACTTATTTAACATGTTGACTTGGACTGTAGTTGCTTGTAGAAAGTTGGTTACATACTTGCTTAATTCATGATGTAGTAGAGTTTCCCTAATTAATATGGCCGTTCCACCGTGTGCTGTTCCGTCAGGGTGATTAGTTGAATAAATTTTGTATCTGTGAATTTTTATATGGGATCTTGCGGTAAAATGTGACTCAGATATGAGTAGAATATCTATATTATTTGCTAATAAGAATAATTCAGTTTCTTTAACTTTTGATGTTTGGAAGCCATTAGCATTCCATAAGGCAATTCTTAGGAAATTGGCCATTAGTTTACCAATCTGTTGATGACTGTATTTAATAGATTTATCATCATATTATTTTGCTGCATAAGTTGTTTGAACATTTCCTTAAACTCGTTAAGGAATTTTGTTAATTGCGTTTCTTCAGATAGGTTTGCTGTTTCTAAGGGATTAATTCTTAGTGCTTCTGAATATGTTCTTTGGTTGTTTGAATTATAATACGTTTGCGTATTATTAGGTTGAGATGGTCGATTGGGGTGTGTTAAATTTGTATTATAAAACGTAGATGCGTTTTGTCTTCTATGCTGTTGTTGTTGTTCCTGCTGTTTTTGGTCTCTTTTGTATTTGTCTTGCAAGTTTCTATATACTTGGCAACCTTTATAACTCGCAGGATGAGAGCCATTGCATAAGTAGCAAGTAGGCGGTAAATCTTTCGTTTTCGTGCAAGTTTTAGTGTCGTGTGGTCCTCCACATTTAACGCATGCATATGGACGGTTGCAGTAAGTTTTGGTATGGTTAAACATCTGGCACCTTGTACATTGCACAATATCGGTGTTTCTCTTAGGTGGTTCAACACGGATTACTCTATTATTTAGATATCTAAGGTCGTAAATATTTTTGTTATTCTCTGATGGTGCTAGATCTACAAAAAATAATGGTAATGACTCCTTAGTTATGCGATGTTGTACATTGATTACGTTCCGTACAATGTAGCCTTTACTTTTTAATTCATCTTTTATTTCTGTTGTCGGTGTTGTTTGATGCCACTGGACTCCCAAACAACAACGTGAACCCGAATCTTCGAATATGGCGTGCTCGTACCTCGGAACTGCTTGAACTCAAAAAAAAGCTGACAACAGGGTGGAGAACTTCCGATTACTCCCAAAACGGTACCTCGATCGAACCAATTAACGAAAATAATTAAATTGACCAGTGAACAAACTTTTCTTGAGTTAACCCGGTAAGACTAATTTTTCCAACCTCCAAATAGTATCTTATCTTCTAAAAACTAGTGAACGTTGAGTTTCCCACCAACAGAATCAAAGAAGCCACGCCGTGAATAGAAAACCAGTATAGATTTTTCAAAATGACGTACCAGAAACCATAAATACAATATTGTGATGGGTCCGTAATAATTCAACCAGCTCAAATTGGTGTATCGCAAAGTATCCCACTAATGGCTATGGATTATATTGGCCAAAAAACAACAATATACCTCCAAACTCGAATAAATAGTCAATGATCCCAATATATTGGTACAGAATTATAATCTTCCAATTCTTAACTAAATTATCCAACTTTACACAAATTTTTGCAGGTCAAAATTATACTAACTCAGTATCTACCTGGTATCTATCTGGTATCTTTCTAATTCGACGTCACTTCCTGAAAACTATTGGGGAAATTTTTAATTCCACTAGAAAATTATCAAAATATAAAATGGGTAGAGATAAATTTTACCGCCAATTTCAATAAATCTATTGAAACAATAAATGGATTCAAACTAAGATACTACGTCTGGAATCGAAGGTTACATGAGGACTTTCGTGATAGATTAAATGTGGACCACGGTCCTCATTTTTTCATTTATTCCAAAGCTTTAAGCTAAGCCTCAAGGTAATCCTCAAGCTAAGCCTCAAGATAAACCTCAAGCTAAGCCTCAAGCTAAGGTGAAACTAAGCCTCATAGATATAGTACAAGTGTTTAGAATATACGAGTACATACTGCCAGCGTATATTTCCTCTATTAAGGCGTATTTTCGCGAGTAATCAAAAGTAACCTGATCTCCCTCTCTATGGTTATGTTAAATCTTGCTTATTATTGTTTAATTTACCTAACCAGATATAACTTAAAGATTCTTTTGATTTGCCTATCCTAACTTAATTTAAAAAGTAACTATATAGTAACGGCTCAGCCCTGTATATCGCCAGCCTACGTACATAAATATGTATGTATATACCAAATTCCATATAGACATATTTGCAAATACGAATAAAGCAAAATAAATAATTATTAAGTATACATTAATAACGATTTAATTTAATGTTAAGTAAATATAATCAATTCTCACTAGCTTAGTTCTACATAAAATATTTGTATTAACATGTTTAACTTAATAAATAGCTTAATGTAAATAATGTAACTAATATATCTTATCTACTATGATTATATTTTATAACGCGATTAAAATTTGGAAGCATACACCTATTAAATTTACCTCTGAAAATTTCCATGTAATCAATTTTTGAGTTACCAATTGCCTCTAAATTCCCTTGACAGTGTATTTGTTCAAAATGCTTATAAATTTATACTTTTCCGATTAGTTAATTTTTGGTTTGCGGATGACTAAGCTGCTTACACTATTATTACGGGTCCCATGTGGTTCCAAACATTATAAAATGTATCTAATAATTAGTATTTTTAATATTAGATAATCAATATTCAAAAAGCGTGAGTAATTAAAACAAAGAGGGTAAAAATAAATCAAAATTGTACTACGTATTTTTAGTTTGCAATACTACGCAAATAGTTTGGTATATAAACTTCGCCGCAATTATTCTAAAACGAAATTTTTTATTTATGCAATATAAAAACATATTTGTTTATAAACCAATTTTCTGTGTAAATTTAAACCATTTAAACAAGCTGCAAAAAATATTATTTCCGAATAAATATATGAGAGAAAAACATGAATTGGGATCATCAAAGATCACGTTTGGGATTTTAATGATTAAACATCACATTAAGTATTTAAATCAGCATTTTCAATATTTATTTATCTAAGACTTCTAAAAATGGTAGTAGGTATATTACCTACCTTATTTATTTCCTTATTTATAAATATAGCAAAAAAATATGAACTTAAAAGCTAAAGTACGAGTAATAGCTATATAAATGATTTATAATCTATTTCTTGTGGATTTACAATATTTTTTTTAATAAAGCAAATAAAAATTGGTAAACCCAGATAACACATTATGTTGAGTTTTATTTAGGTTTCTATCGTCCGTCCGTTTATTGTAGTTGTTCTCTCAGATTAACAGAAATATTTTCCTATGGGAAACTTTATATTATACAGCAGCGAGTCGATGTAAAACGCCTATTTCGTTTATAATTTGAAGTTAACAATAGTTTAAGCTTGAATAGAACCCCAGTGAATTGAAAGTTAGTTCAAAGGTAACCAATTTTTTTTAAAATGCGTTTAATTATACAGAAATTTCTATCGCAGTTTTGTTATGATACTAATGTTCGTTTTGCTGTAGTTTGCTTAAGTACCTAATTCTACAAATTGTTTCTACAATTTCAAACTTTATTATTGTTAGCGCGGTGCCTGAATCACCGCATGTCGCGTCATTATTGCACAAAAATCATCCACAGGGCGTAAGTAGGATATAACCTCAGCCGGTCTTGAAGTGTAAAGACGTGCGTCCAGTTTATAATTAATTAAATATTATCCAAGTTAACAATTGTATTTGCGGTTTTGTACCTTTTACAGTTCTGGGTATCTTTGCCTGGCTATGTTGCGAAGTAGACCATCAGCAAATTAGCCACGGGAATTGTAATACGCTTCATTTGTTTGAGTCGAATTTGTTGAGTTGGAGTTGGATGAATACAAATTCAATTCTTATTTTGTGTATCATTCTTCTGTGATATTCCTCTTCCATTTGCAAATACTATTTAATGGAACTACTACTTGAATGACCAGTCATTTTAATTAGAGATTGTTCTTGAATTCTAGCTTGAGCCAAATGCGAAATTTGTGTTTCGCATTAAGTCCATCTGTGTGAATAATTTGAAATTTTGTGATAGTTTTGGAATTAATACCAATAGATTCTGCTGCAAATTTGGTCCACTTTGTAATAATGTTCCTATCGATTGGCAAATTCTTAATCCATGCGGACGAATTACTTTTTTTCTAATCGGGATTAGGAGTGAAGAACAGTTTTTCAAAAATATATTGCCATGATACAAACCTATCAATTTATAATTTAATCTGGAAGGGCGATGTTTAAGAAGTTTAATCAAAATTTTATTGAAATGATGCTACCTGGAATTTGACGCGTGCCAGTAGGTTAATAAATCAGTTGTTTTTTTTTGATTAACGAGTTTGGGAACGGGAATGGAATTTCTTCACCATAGCGTGTGTTCCTACAATATGTAATGATTAAAAGAACATAATTATGAAACATTTTTTTGATCAAATATAATAAAAAGACAAGTTGAGTTAATAAAAAGATATTTGTTAAATTAGATAGGAGCGCTTAGCAATTTCGGAGGGATTTTGGTATCGGTTGTGCTTCATAAAATAGTGAATCCGGCAGTGCTTAACATAAAGGTATGCTGAAGACCAACGACAAAACTTAATTTTTGTAAGTTAGAAAAGTTGACAGTTACGCCGACTCCACAATAATTGGAGGGGAGAAGCAATAGATAGGTTTTGGGAACGGAAGAGTAGAGAGATTGGAACCGTGGCGATTGACAAAAGAGCACGGATGATTTCTGTAAAGGAAAAGTAATGGTGAAAATTTAAGTACTGCTGACTAGCGATTATTATGTTTGGATAAATGATTTTTTGGAAAGAAAATAATTAGGGAAGATACAAAACAAATTTTTGAGTATAAATGGTTGCCTCCGATCGTTCTCAGAAGCTCAGAAATTAGTTTTTCGCTGCTCTCGCGGTGAGAAGGTGCGCTTAAATCAAGTGTGCAGTTTTTGTTGTTAAAAATTAAAAAAAAAGATACGAAAAAATCAAATTTTTTGCGATTTGGCGCCTTTTGCATAGGTTGCGCCCCCTATAATTCAGTCAAAAATACATATTTTCTATCTCTGAACATTATTCAATTAAGTTAAAAAAAAAATAGGCATTAGTACGCGACTGGTCGGTTAGTCGTTTTCCGAGCGCTTTTTTGGGGGTGTCCCACAGCTCTATTAGATTGGAATGCTAAATGGATACCATACATGGTATTGGAAGGAAAATTACCGAACTCCGTTACGTTGGTGATTTCGTGGTAAGACAATATTTCTTTTTGTGCAGCCGTAATTAAAAGCGATCGCTGGACAATATTTAATTTGAATAAATGCGATAACATTTGGGGGGTTTAATTAGAATAGGTTTTGGTATTGAAAATTTATGTAAAGATTTAACTTGTTGATTTTTATAAGTAGTAATTCTGTTTCGTGTAACTTTTGTAAATAAATAAGGAAATAAGCTGTGGCTGATGGATTTCATTTTCGTTGTTTTATTTTTTATAAAGATTCACAGCATCTTTTAATTTTCATTTACTTGTTGTATTTATGTTGTAATTAATCAAACAGTGGATTATAATGAAATCCTCTCTTTTGGAGTGATTGCTAGTTTTGTTGTTGGATTCTATTTTATCGATTAGTAATTTTATAGCTCCCTTTTCTTTACCTATCATAGCAGGTGCTCCATCAGTTGATATTCCAGAAAGTATTTCCAAATCCAAGTTATTTTCGCATAAACAGTTTTCAACAGCATGGAAAATATCTTTTTCTGTTGTTGTACCTTTTAAACTTATCAAATTTAACATTTCTTCAGTTACTTGAAATGATTCATTTACTCCACGAAGGAACACTACAAGCTGAGCTGTGTCTGAAATGTCGGTCAACATGTGTGAACTGTCAACATTATTAGAACACGGCGACGAAATTAAACGACGGTTTAGCGCCTTACTCAGCCTCCTGAAGTGAGAAAACATATCAATGCCAATAATAGGCAGGCCCGCTGTTTATGGCAGTCGGGAGCTTCCAGTACCTACGTGTCTTGCTCCGTGTTATTCTTTTCTTCTTTATTAGATATCAAACTTTGTCAGGTACATTGGAAGGGGGTTAAGTTTGATATAAATATAAATCGGTTAAAATGGCTTAAAGACATGCACTGTACGTAGTTTAGAACCTACGGAACATCCATGAATGACATTAAACAAATAATTTTAAATACATACCACGCGTTCTGATGACTGTAACTCCGGAACCACTTGATTAACCAGAAAAAGGTATAAGATCTTTCTCTAGATATTTTGCTTAAGGTAAATTTAATAAAAAGGAGGAAATTAAAATAATGAAAAAAATACTTGTTTAATTTAGAAAATTAATAGAAAACAAATAGAAACGGCAAGCATGAGAAGTTACGAAGAAGATGTAAAACTGCAACAAATTTGGGAATTACAAGATACAAAACTACAAAAACAAATTGAGAAATTAGAAGAAGAAGCTGCGCGTATGAAACCAACAAAATGGAGATGGAAGAGGAGATGGAAGTAGAAGAAGTTGCGAGTTTGAAAGAAGTAGTCGTGAGTTTGAAAGAAATATCAGATGAAGAAGATTTGAAATCAAAATCAGTGAAGATGAAAGTAAAAGAAATTACGAGCCCAAAACCAATATTAATGGAGATGAAAATAGAAGAAGCTGCTAGTGAAAAAACAATTATTAAAATGGAGATGGAAGAGGAGATCAAAGAAGAAGTTGCGAGGGTGAAACCAAGTAAGATGGCGATAAAAGCAGAAAAAGTTGCGAGTCAGAAATAAATATCAAGTAAAGATTTGAAACCAAAATCAATGGAGATGAAAGTAGAAGAAGCTGCGAGTCATAAACCAAATTCAAAGGAAAACAAGAAAATTCAGAAAAAAGGAAATTATGAACAAGAAAATTTGGACCTTCATCTATATTACAAAAAATAAAGCATATTTGCACATTCTTTAGGTTAGCATAAAATTGACCAAAATAAATAAGTCGGTCAATAAAACAGCAAAGTATCAAAAATGTAACAATTAAATGTATATTAATTTTGTAAGTAATCAATTTTAATTTAAATGGAATAATTAAACCAGGCACGTGTAAGAAGGTGCTAACATCAGATTTATATTTGTATAAATACTTGTACAAAATGTTAATAAATCGAAGCACACATCACAATAGGGAACTTCCACATTTCAAGTTATCCCAGGAGGGATTTCTTTAGACTCCTTTAATGAAGAATGTAGAGAGGTTGGCAAAAAGAGATAAGAACAGAGAAAAACAAAACGAGTATTTAAAAATAAAAAAAGACACCTTAATAAAAAGAAAATCAAGACAAGTAATACTTAATATTATTGAAGATAGACACTTCGAAATAAATGATGAAGATGATGAACAGGTAAAGAAAAAGAAGCACGATATGGAAAAGGATTAGAAATATTATACAACGAAAGAAGAAGTAAAAATGATTACAATGTAATTGGAAAATGAAAACTAGAGAAACTAGATACTATTTAAATAAAACAAATTGATAATTTTACAGTCTTTAAGTTAAACCATACCATTATTATTTTATTTATTCTAATGGATTTTATATTGCGATAGGCAGAAGTATTAGTGTAAGCTGCAGCTGTAAGAGATTGATATTAGTGGTAGTTTGATGGTAATTGTGTTTGGTTTATCCGACATTAACAATATAGTACACAAAGGAAGGAAGGAATGGTATAATTTAAAATTAATTAAAGTAAATATATTTTCTACCGAAGTATATATACCTTCTAAATAATTAATTGTTAGATTACTAGTTCGTATTTTATTACGTAGATAAGTTCGACTATCGTTAATACATACATCACCAACATTGGTTCTATTAAATTTTAGGTGATTTAAATTAATTTAACTTGGCTTCTATTTGTGACATGTTTTGTCAATCACAGAACTTAGTTTAACTTTTATACCAATTAGTTATAATAACCAAGACAAATAATATTAGTTGAAATTTTATAACTTATTTTAACAAAAGGATAATAAATAATAAGTACCTATACAAGCCTAAATAATATTAATTTTTGTATACGCTATCATTTTCAGAAAAATTAGCTTTTGTGTTTCATTCAAACAAACTTTTTTGTTTATTGTTCTTGACTTTAATAAGACAGGCGCATCATTGTGAAATAATACAAAATTTATTGTACTTTTTGATGCATTGTTTGCTATTATGCCAATATTTCATATTGATTAAATGCTTTCAAAATTGCTTTCATTTGTATCTATTAGTAACTAAATTGACTCATAATCAAATTGTATTATATTAAAATAAATGACTACCATTAACAGAAGTATTATAAAATAAATTTGTAATTTTAGATTGATATTTTAGAAATGTTAATTTGCTGGAATTAAAATTAAATTCTCCATTAGATCATGAAGTACTTATTAGATCTTAGCAATAATGCTTATTAAACAATTTAATTAACCCTTAAAAGTTAAAGTAGATCTCTCACATCTGATGCCTTGACATTTTAAAAAGCACTTCGGAAGATTACTTGGTATTTGGCTTAATTACCTTTATCTTAAAAAAATATTTACAATTATTTTCTAATTCACCATAGCAAAATCTCACAAAAATCAGTTTAGTCATCCTTATCACATAAATGCATCAGTCATGATGTTTGCAATACTTTTAGACAAAACACACATATGGTTGATTTTTTCCAGGACAAAATTTTCCACTGACGTCGCTTGGATTATAAGGTAGGCACTAGACGGGCATCTAAAACGCGGCGTGTAAAATGCCGCGTTTTCCACGCTGGAATGTAACCAATGTATTTTAATATATTATTATTGTATTGCGGTTTTTTGATACATCTGACGACGGCTTCCGCATTCCAATCGCCATTTGCCTCTATTTTGGGTATCTTCGTCTCTTTTCCATATTCCAAGGCTTGCTAGTAGCAAGCTTTTGGAGATCCTGGAGGCCAATTGATAGAACCATTTCTTAAAATAATGTTGTCACCAAATTGTCCTTTCAATAAATCGATGGTTTCGGTGGCTATGTGGCACGTAGTACCATCCTGTTGGAACCATAAGTTGCCGATGTTTAACTCTTGGATTTTTGAAAACAAAAATGTATTGAGCATGTGTCGATATCTCACACCACTCATCGTAACGGTAGCTCCTTCTTCATCTCGAAATAAATGTGGACCGATGATGCCGTTAGCGTGTATTCCACACCAAATAGTCAATTTTAATGGATGCAATGGAGTCTCAAGATAAAGTTCCGGATTGGTCTCAGTCCATATACGGAAATTTTGCTTGTTCACATACCCATTCAACCAGAAATGTGCCTCGTCACTGAACAAAATTTGGCTGTAAAAAATGGATTCACTTTCAATTTGTTGTGAGCCCAATCTGCGAACACACGACGTAATCGATGATTATTAGGCTTCAATTCTTGAACCAACTGGATGTTGCAAGGATGTAAACCAAGATCTTGATGTGAAATTTTCCATGTAGTGGACGGACAAAGTCCAAGTTGTTGAGCACGATGGCGAATTGAAATGTTTGGGTTCTCTTGCACACTTTCACTCACAGAAGCGATAGTTTCTTCGGTACGCACATTTCTTTGTCTTGTTGGTGGTCCTAAATCATGCAATGAAGAAGCGGTAAGAAATTTATCCATCACCGCACCAATAGCCTGCTCAGAAGGTCGATTATATCGACCATAAAATGGGCGAAGGGTTCTATAAGTTTCGCGAACAGAATTCTGACTTTGAAAATAAATTTCCACAATTTGGTAGCGTGGTTCAAGTGTTAATTGATTAAATGGCAAACATTTTTGGCATAACAAGGTTTTCTAATTTTGTTTTAACTTATTTTGATAAACCAAATTATTGAAATGTAACTTACATGCAATTAATTGTTTAAATATAAATAGCGACGACGTTGTTTTGTTCTCCTTGGGACTTATCTAGTAACCGCAATATTAAAAAAACCAAAGAGTTCTGAACTCTCGAACAATAAAGAAAAATGAGTTTTTAATGTGAAAGCACAAAATAGCAATAAGATAAAAATAGCAATGATGATTGCCAAACTCCGTAGCGGGGACGGCACTTGAAGAAGAAGAAGAAAATATTAACCTATTGCTAAACAGATGTTATTTGTACATCAATTTTAAAGTCCACATTCTTATTTAAAATTTTAAAATTGTTTAAAAACAAAATAATATTTTTTAAAAGAACCTTAACTGCTATAAATATTAAGCTAATAAGTATGAAAAAAAATATAATAAGGAAGCCGAAAAACCTTTGAAGTCTATTGACAATGGAATATATTATGTATACATTAAAAATTAATACAACAAATCCAAAAATTATTGATTGTAAGAAGTAACTAATACGAGTATATTTGAGGATATATACTATAATATTGAGTTATAACTTCTTGAGAATATTTAATTTATTATATAAACCAAGTTAACGAAATGTAATTTTACATGCAATTAATTGTTGCTTAATAAGTCCCAATGAGAACAAAACAACGTTGTCACAATTTATATATAAACAATTAATTGTATAAAAGTTACATTTCATTAACCTAGTTTATAGAAAAAGAAAATATATAATTGAAACATTCTCATGAAGCCAGTAAATGAAACACTGATTTCAGGTCTAATAAATATCCTGTAAATTTTCTTACTAGAATTTAAATAATTTGAAATCATTTGAAACTTCAATGTTTTGAATAGGGAAAACAGCATGTCTTAACTTCTCATAAAAATTTGTTTAGTTCAAAGACAGCTGTAATTTATATACATTAAAACATTTAATTATTCGAAAAATGCATTGATGACTTCAGAAACTCTTACTTATGCATAAGATTGGCCGTATAACCAAGTTGTTGCAGTGGAATCAGTGATCGCGGGGTTGCTTGGAGCAATCGTTAGATCTTGCTCAGAGTAGTGTTTTATAGTCTCCGAATCTAGTATAGCATAGATTGGTATCGAACTTAACTGAACGCCCTTTCAAAAAGTTTTGAAAAGCTGACTCCGTTTAACGATAAGCTTCGAAACCGTACTTACTTTAACGAAAAAGCCATCCAGTGTATACAAGTCAGATGAGCTTTTCTTAGCAGGACATCTAGTATTCCACCACCACCAACCCCTCCTAGATGACACACTTCGCTTAGCTAGATGTCATCTATCCTGTGAACTCCAGTTCAGTGTGACTGGCACAAGTTCCGTTTCTCTAGATTCTAGAGAATGCCGGGTCCGTTCAGTAGTAACTTCTTATTTTCATTATCCCACTGTAAGAGTAAGTTTACGCTTCACGGTGTAGGCCTTAGGCGCTGTTCCGATTTCTAATCAGCCCATCGCTTCCTTGGACGCCCAACGTCTCTTTTCTCACTCGGATCATATTTCATGGCCCTGTTTGACAATCGCTGATCTTCCATTCTTTGCACATGCTCCTTCCATTTTCGCCTATAATCATAAGCTTTGTCTTTCACCGAAAAGATCTGCAGTTCCTCTCTGATATCTTCATTTCTATTTATGTCCAGAAGTGTACACCCATTTACTGCTTGCAAAAATTTCATCTCTGCTGCTCTTATTTTAGCTTCTTGCCTGGTTGTTGTCGTCCAAGTTTCGCTACCATAAAGCAAGGTGGGAACCGCCATGACCTTGTAGAACTTTAATTGTGTATTTCGGAGTTATATTCGTTGAACAAAATATTCAGCTGATGCACTGCTCTTTGCAGATCGTCTTCTGTGGCTGCAATCAAAGCTTGGTAGTCTGCAAATAATATTGTATTGAGATATTTGTTTGTTTAACAACAGAGTAAAGCAATGTTAATTACAATGTAAAAATTGTAATATTACGTTATGTTTGTCTAATATTTTTAATCGTATAGAAACTCGATATCTCTCGAATAATATTGACAATGAAGATTGAGTAATATAATTTCACATCTAGGGAGGAGTAGGGTTAATTAGCACCTCTTTCAAAAATATACTAACAATAGGCAGGCCCACTATGCATGGCAGTCGAAAGCTTCTAGTTCCCCCGTGTCTCGCCCCCTGTTTTTTTTTTAATATTTACTGGCTACCTAACTTTTGCAGGTATATTGAGGAGGGTTTAGTTTGATATAAATCGGTTAAAATGGCTTACAGAAAACTGTATTGTATATATTTTAGAACCCGCGGAGCATCCATGAATGAAATTATTAAATTAAGAATATTAAATGTCCACTGCGCACTCAGATGGCTGTAACTCTGCAATAGATCGATTAACCAAAAAAAAACGTATAAGATATTTTCTCTAGAGAATGTAATGTAGATTATTTGCAATAACTCGATATTTTGCTCTAAAGTCTATTCAAATAGAGATATTCAGGTATATTCGTAAAAATATTCTTTTAATAGTTTTTCACTATTTCTGCGAAAACCGGGCTTGCTAGAGATACAAAATTAGTGTCTTTTTATAGGAAATAAAATTTATTCGACATTGCCTCCATTTATTTACGCAATGGCCATTTTAAGAATGCGTTGTCGACTGGCCTATAAGTCAAACTACATACGTAGATAAACACAGAATCAATATGAACACATTAACACTTTCAAAGTATTTAAGAAAAAATCCTTTTTATTCGCACCAGGAAGAAAATTAAGGACTGCTTCAAACTTTCTAACACATGATTTTCTAATTATGCCAGAAACTATGCTGTGAAATAAAATTTCAGAAATCGTTAGTATTGATGATAAGACAGTTTTATGGAATATTTTGCGTAAAATAATATTATGTATTTATAGTATTTTGTTCTTTATATTATAAGAAGTATAAACATAAATAATGTGGTTATTTGTCAATCGCGGTATCAGCTCGCAACCAAAATGGGCTCAACTTTTCTAGCGGGGTCCGCAAGGCACTATTCGGTATAAACCCTCAAAGGGAACTAATTTTAAAACATACATTTTTAAATATTTTATATAAAATTGAAAGTGGATTCTCGCCATTAAATATTAAAGAAAACATGTGTCAGCTACATATAATAGACATCTATAGACAGTATCGAGACATATTATGTAGGATCTCAATCTATCTTCTATCTTCGCTAATTTAATTACATCATGTAGAACGCTGTTAGTTTTATAACTTAATCAATCGTTGCTAACACGCATTACATAAATAAATAATATTATAGCCGGGATCACGAGCTTCCTCGTATTCGTTTACATTGAATTTTGAAATTATCTTATTTAACATTTCGGAAAAAAATGTTTGGAAAAGGCTACGGGATATACAGGGATTTTAAAATAAATTTTAATAACGGGAAACAAATACAAAACAGAGGATAAGGATAACTGCGTATTATTGACCTTCGTCCAATGCTTTTGCTGAAAATTCAAATATTTTCTTTAATATACGAATATACCTAATACATTAATGCGCTTATTGTAATTAATTCACTTTTAAATAATTATTATGTACCCGATAAGAGATAACTAACAAGTTATATTTATCTTGTATTATTGTTAGTATAAAATTAACCCGTTATATTAAGCTGTCAGTATATTGAGAAGGGATACGGAAATGGTTACAGACAAGTCTTGACAGCCATGTCATTTTGAATTTAAATTTAAACCGTATAAGAATATCGGTTATTATAAAATGAACAAATTACTAAATGTAAAAATTTGTTATTGGATTTATTGATCTTCAAATTTTTAAAAAAATATTTAGGTGAACTAACTTCTTATTACCAGCCCAAATTATTTTGGAAAAGTACATGATTTTAGATCAGCATTAGTGCAATATTATCATATTGTTTAACTAAGAAGCCACCAAAAGCGGTCTACCGGCCGTTAATTAATTAAATATAATTAATGTTCCGAAAGAGGCATTTTCTGTTCATTTCGTCATTTGCTGAGTTCAGCACTACATAACAAAAAAATCTTAATTTTCCTTCAAAAGTGAAAAACAGATACTAAAAGGTCAGTGTAGAACCTAAGTATTTTATAAAGAAACATAATTCCTATTTCAAAAGGAACAAAATAAATCCAAAATTTCGAGACACTCATTAAATCCGTACAGGACCTTTTTTTAGTTCTTCGACAATTCACCTTCTACTGACTATCGACCTTAGATCGTCCAAAATTTCGACTCAGCAGTATTGTACGATCGTCAAAATAGTATTTCATTGATTGAGGTAGTCGTACATCATTGGTTTAGGAAATATTTTGTTACCCCGTATACACCTTTACCCCATCTTACCATATCAAACTTTTGCATATAACATTAATAAACTTTTAAACAAAATAATATATTTTTCAAGGTTACTTGAGTTTCCAGGAAGAAACTGAATGGAACGACTTTATTTTGGCCCCGTCTTTCTGTAAAGGCCTTTAAGAGATAAAGGAATGGCCAGAATTGATGTATTATAATTTAAGTAGAGGTGGGGTTAAAATAAACTCATTGATTTTAATTGACTAGTTTAAACAAACTTAAAGTTTAATAGCATTTAATTCTTATAGAAAAAGAACAGAATCGATACATAAACCAATTAAAATGAGTAACTTAAAATTAAAGTAAAACATATAATATTATGATATGAACACTTATAACGTTTATTTACATTGAATTTACATATACATTGAAAGAGCACTTTGAGCAATAAATTAATTGTCGACATAAATTAGAGTTGTAGAAAAAATACAGAAATACAGGATTTATATTTGGTATATAGATTCTCAATAGGACCAGAATTAAGATCCAAAAATTTTCGAAAACGTCCAGGTTTTGGGAAAACCGGGAAAACCCATCCGCAATGGGTTATCTTAATTTTTTGTCAACTGGTTTATCTTCCACATCATTAATTATACGAAGGAAAGAATGGGAACGAAAATATTAATTTTTACATTTCTCTTTCCCAAAGAAACAAGAATAAAAAAAAATATTTTGCAATTATCAACATATTGCCAAAATACTTTAGAATTATCCTTTGTAATCCTTTCTAATAATTAAAAAATTAGAAGTGACACCACGCGTCTATAGTAGGTACTGTAATGTTCTTTGCTTGGCTGCATTAGCAAGTTAAAAAGATGAACAAGTTTGTTAATAAAAATTTAAATAAACGTGCAATTATGAACAAAAATCATGGCAAATGATAAAATGAGTAATTCGTTTATGAAATTAAAAATATATCATGTAAAATAATTGTTAGTTATAAGTTGTTAGTGAAAAATTTTATTAGTTAGGAAATTGTTCTAAAACTAGGTTAATTTGTAATTAGTGTGTTATACGAACTTATAAAAAAAGGTTTATCGATGACATTTATGTAATGGATTGATGTAACAAACTGAACGGATGATTATTCGCTTCCAAATAAATAATTATAGTGCATCGTATTCAAATTTGCGGATCGTTCCTATAAAAAACAATTATTTGAATAAAAATCAAGTGACAAAATTATCGATTAATTTACCTGCCAATAAAAACTTTAAACCATTAAAAACAGACAGGCCTTGGATTTTGCAACAAAATTATTATCCTTGGTAACGTGTTTGTTGACCTTAGTGACGGTAATAATTTCACGAAAATGTCCACGTAATTTTAGTGATCCAGAGTTTTTTTTATAATAAAATGTATTAAAATAACCCGAAATAGGGAAGTGAAGGTGAATTAACCTTAAAAAGAGGTTATATTACGTGATTATATAAAAATTTATTAAGTTACTCACCAATTTATAAAAAAAATTATGGAATTTATGGTGGTGGATGTAATTGGATTTTCAAATGTTAAATGGTAAAAAATATAATGATAGTTTGTAGAGAAGTTGTGGGTGGACGACCAGCAGTCGAATTACACGGAAGAAAAATAATCAAGTCAGGAAGTGAGGTTAAATTTTTAACTATACAGTGCAGTACTATTGAACAAAAATAAAGGTCAGAAATCTTTGATTTATAAACATTTAATTGCATAATCTATTTTATAATGATAAATTTTGTTAAAATTAGTTATAAGGCGTGTGCGTAATTTTTTATTGTTTCCATGACAACCAATTATAAAAATTTTATGAAAATTTCATTAAAAAAATCAAATTGCCATGATAAATTATTTTCAATTTTAAATCAATTAAATAAATATTATTAAACTATGAATCTTGTTCATTTGAAGATGAGCTAATGCAATCAAGAAAATTTATCAACAATAAAAGAATTTCTATATAAAATTAAGAGCTAGCTGTGGTGACCTACCAAAATTTAGTTACAAAAGTTATCATTGTTAAGCATCCAGGTAAGGGTAAAAATTTATCAAAAAGCTTAATTTAATTTAAGAAAGTAAGGGGAACATTACACATTTATTTGATCGTACCAACGTAGAGGCAATTAAGGGGACGAGAACATTACATATTTATTTGACGGCCCAACGTGAGGCTCAAGAACATAGCATATTTATTTGTCGGCCCAACGTAGAGGCGATTAAAGGGGCTCAGTAACACTACATATATATTTATTTGGTGCCCAACGTAAGGGCGATTAAGGTGACGGGTACATTACAGTACTTATATTAGCTCTCGCAATTTTGCTAATTTAAAGGCTTCAATGCAAGAAAAAATTCTAAATACATCCAGAATTACTATTTGGAAGATGCAGAAGACGATTAAATGAGATTAAGGGCGGAATTTGGAGATTATTGACTTTTGACACTTGGAAATTTTAAATTTTAATATGGATGTTTTGGCCTATTTAATGATCTATGAGCCATGTCAACGGCAGCGTAGCTGACAGTAGGGGCACCCTTGCCGAACAGATCAAAGGTAAAGAGCCACATCAGGAGAGATACCCGGCCCTCTAAGGATGGGGGTTAGGTCGTAAAGATTCTAGAGATCGCCGTTATTCCATTCAGGAGTTTTCTAGTTCCATAGTAGCTTCCTTATTTTTATTATCCAGGTGTAGGAATACCATGTCCAGGAAATTACAGTAGTTAACTTGATAGTGTTGGAAATCCCGATTTGTGAAAGTTTTCAAAATCCGATTTGGTACTCGTTTAAATATAATTTCATGCATTACTAGTACAGGTTATATTACTTAGCATGCATTAATTTGTTCCATTGAAAAGAATACTATTTTAGTTAATTTATCACAATTTTGGAAATATCGTGTAGATTTTTCAAACGTTTGTTTAGTTTGAAAACTCCGATTTAACAAAGAGTCCGTCATCTACATGTTAGGTTAGCCGTAGTATTGAGTAGTTGACTACCGAAAGGCACATTTCCGGATTAAGAGATAAAATTTAGTTAATTAAAATCAATTAAAAAATTATTAAGTATTGGCATAATGAATATCAAATACATGGTCAAAATGTCATCGAAGGCAATCCTAACAAGCTACCTAAGATGTAAAACCACTGCTCAAAGAACTAATGCAATGAATTAGTTAAAAAACAGGTACTAGACCTACAAATGAGGGGTCGTTCATAAAGGACATTCGCATTTTTTCCCCGACTTTTCAACCCCCCCTCTGTCACAGTTGGTCAAAATCTTCGGACCCCCTCACCCCCAGGAAGGTCCTATATGGTCACAAGCCAAAGCCCCCCCCTCATTTGTCTAAAATTGAACTTAAGGCGATATTGTTACACGACATTTGGAATTTGAGAAGTACCTATATATAAATTTTTTTACAAAAAATTACTTGAAAACATAAGATTATAAAGAAATCGGCAGAGACGTCCAACATTAGAAATCCCAAGTTCTCTCTATTACAAGAGAGTTACTCTAGGTATAGGTATTGATATATTGATAATGCATTAAAAAAAAATTTAATTTACAAATTGAAATTTTTAAATTTAAACTAAGCTTTATTTTATAGTTTGCTGTAAAGATTTTACAGATAATTTTACACAAAAAAATTTTACTTTTGTAATGTTTTACTTTTATATCTAAAATTTTACTTATACATGTTACACTCAATATTCGATTTCGGACAATGCACGAAAAAAATGCGCATAACTAGTTTTTAGCAACGAATATTTCCTAAGCCCGAAATTTTACTTTTACACGGCTATTGAGCGTTACAAAATAAGCAGAACTAGTTTTACGCATTTTGAATTGTACAAAACTAGTTTTGTACGTTTATGGATGAACATCACCAGTTCTGCTTTTTTCATTTAATGAGCATCCGAATAAAATAAAAAACATAAACATAAAGGGGGTGAAACGTAATAGTTTACTGCCCCATACCGCAACTATACTTTTTAATGCTATTTCAAGGGTCTCTAAGTTCCCGGTTTTTTAGATCCCGGTTTTCTTGATCGTACTCGTATGTTTGGCCTAGTAACCAGAGTAAAAACCGCCCTGGAGGGGTGCAGAGCGTAGCGGAGCGAAGCGGAGCGAAGCGGAGCGAAGCGGAGCGAAGCGGCGCCCCGGAACGGTAGGTTTTGACGATGGATAACCCTCCTTATCGAATGCACACCCCAAAAATCGAAGAAAAAAAATTAAATTTTTTCACTTTTTCGGCAATACACGGGTAATTTTCCAATTTTTTGATAATATTTATTACTAATATCTACTAATCACACCCCCACCTATCCGAATTTCAAAGAAAAATTCAAATCGGAGCGAAAACTTTTTTTACTTTTTATCTGGGTTCGGGCGGCAGGCGTTAGAATTAAATAAAACAAGCAGAACTACTAGTGCTGGTCATTCAGAAACGTACAAAACTAGTTTTGTACAATTCAAAATGCGCAAAACTAGTTCTGCTTATTTTGTTACGCTCAATAACCGTATAAAAGTAAAATTTCGGGCTTGGGAAATCTTCGTTGCTAAAAACTAGTTTTGCGCATTTTTTTCGGGCATTGCCCGAATTCGACTATTCAGTGTAACATACATACTAAAAGCTTTTAAAATTTTATATGTTTACATAGACATACAAAAAAATACAAATAATTTGTAATTATAAAGTTCGTACCTGCAGGTTTTTATCATGCGAATCTATTCAATTTCTTTCTACCAAAAACCGTTAATATTTCTTTCTTCTTTTGTCCTTGATGTTCGAAAATGTTGATTCAGTTGGGTTCCAAATGTGACCATATCGCTTGGCTGCGGTTTCAAAATATTTGTATTTTCTCTTTATCAGTTCTTGGCGAAATGGAACAATTTATGATGGTTTATTATTTGAAAAATTTTATTATTAACATTCCTTTTGCTTATGATTAATTTGTTTATTTAATTTCTTAATATTTTATATTAAGTAGAAATGTATCAAATCATGAAACTCTACTGAAGTTCCACAAGGTAATGTCGGTACCCGCAGTTACGTATGGTATAATATGGATATTAACAAAAAGAATTGAAAGCCGAATCCAACATGCGGAAATGTGATTTCGAAGATCAGTTCTAGGATTTACACGTCGAGATAGAAAACGAAATACCTTTACTGCTGTGATTTAAAATGACCCCACACAACGCAAATAGTTGTAAATCTGAATTAATTGTCATATTAAGAAAAATTTCTAACTTTAGATTGAACAGATAAACACATCCAACTTATTTAATGATATTGTAGACCTGGAAAGATCTTTAAAGATGAGAATGCTATATTAAAACCTGCTAAATAGATTCATTTTGAAGATGAACAAGTCAAAATCTTCTAATAAGATACTTATTTAATCTAGAAATGATGAAATTTGTTAAAATTTGTTATCTGTAAAACATAACCTTCACTTTTGTGAAATTTGAATTGAAATATCTCTGTAAATAACTTATTATGTGAAAATCTGTTTATAACCAAAATTTTTTTATATCTAACTGTATGTGATAACCATAAATTGATCTCCAAAATTTGTAAAAAGGTAAATAAGGGTCAAAATCCATTAAAAGTTGATAAGTGAAATGTGATAACGAAAATGGTCAAATCTACTACTTCAAATAGCTCCAAAATCGACTACTGTAATGGAAATCTAGTGGAAAGCAGCTAATAAGAGATCTCTTCAATAATGGAACCAACTCTGAAAATTACAGAAAATTTCATTAAAATAAAATTCGTAAAAGGAATAAATTTGACTTACAAGTCGTTGATAACGTCTCAAATTGGTAATTTGCGCAAGCAAAGTTAGTTGAATTCTGATATTTAAAGTGGACGGACGTGCAACGTGATCCAATATATCAAACCTTGGTCGATAAGAAATCCAAGATGGCAAAAGTTAGTTGTCACACCTGAAAATTAAGAATGTTATATTTCAACTCAACTCTCGAATATCTCAGAATTATTTAATTCGAAATTACTTACCAGCATATAATCTAATAAAATCACACTATTAGAAAGTCAAATTTGGATGATTACTACTACAACAACTCAATTCAAACAGGAGGAGATCTGAAGCGCCACTTCAACTGGTATCCATTCAACATCTGATGTGGAAGTGTCTCATAGTGCGCGGGTGTATATCAAGATTGTGTATTATCTACGCCGACTTATTAAAAAGTCAGGATTAAAGAATTCAAAGGTATTTGAAAATTATTATTTTATTAACTTTACGCCTTCAGCATTTTACATACAGGATGCTGCGAAAAGACCTTAGCAGGTGAAATTTCGGCTACCCTACTTTATAAACATTTCATCAACAAAACATTTTTTATTATTTTATTTTCTACGCTTCTCCAAGAGCAACGTATTTAAGCATAAAAACATTTAACCCGTTTTGGACAACGGCAAGACTTAAATTTATTTAAGCATTTGAAGGAAGAAAAGGATCGTCATTCTACATTGTTTTGATTTTTGATTATTGTCAACATTCTGGTTACAGATAAGATATCTGTATATAAATTTTGTTAAAATTGATTATTTGCGCTTTGCGATATTTATTTTGAATATAAAATCATTTCTGAATTATTACAATCTTTTTATTATCAACAAATATTTACAGGTCAGTATTCTGAATTTTTGAGATCATTCAAAAACAAAAGTGGATCGTTATATCTGGTCAAAGTAATTAAGCATTTCATTCAAACTCAACGAAAATTTTTCTATCACTTCAAAATTAAAATTTTTCAACTCAATAAGCTACATCCCCTAATTCAACTAATACCTGCAATACTCTGAGAGAGCCTTAGACTGAGCTATACAAGAGGGACAAAGTGATGAACTTTCTAATAAAAAGAGAGAAGGGAATATATTCTATGTAATAAAGTACATAGTACAAAAAGTACATCAACGCTGGATATAAGAATTTACTGAGAGGTTTTTTAAGGAAGATTGAAGACTGATCCATATTGATGCTTTTGTTTTTACCACTCTTGTCCTTGTTGGGTTTTTGCTCGTGCTTTCCACTAGTGTTCTGTTCGCCGACTACTACATCACTAATGTTTTGCGCTCCTGTTGTTATTTGTATTTTGTATTAATATTTTAATGTTTTACATTTATATACATACTGTTGAGTTTTGTCGGTTGGTTCTCACACCCCTGTTTCTTTATCTGATACAATTAATTTTTATTAGGGTTTCTATTAGCTTATTCCGGAGGAAGATAGTTAATTGGGCTGTTACGCATTTTTGTCAATACCATGTATATTGCAATGTACCACTACCACGTCAATAGAAATGATCACGTTTTGATTCAAAGTTTTAATTTATCAATAAAGATAGCACATGGCTTATTTGTTCGAAAGTAAAGGTTTCATCTGACACCAAAGATTTGTTTTAACGTCATAAATTTAAATGAAGAAAAGAGTTCACGGAACGTAATAACAAAAATAAATTCAAATGCAACGTTTTAATTCTTTTTATAAAATAAAGGTTTGTTAAAATTGTAAATTAATTTAAGTAGTTATAAGAAATGTAATTTGAAATCAAAAATTAATTGTTCAAAGTATTAGTTATAAAAATATGTTTAAACGTAAAACTTTTAAAATAACAAAATTTTACATGTGTTAAAAGTGCTTCGTAACTCAATGTACCACGAACGAAAACAACATCTTTTTCGAAAGTTACTGGAAGATCGACAAAGATACAAGAACTTTAATTCAATTGAATCTGAAACATAAAAATTTTATTAAAAATTTTACAATTATTTTGGGCTAAGCACGAACCTGGAAATTATAACGTCAAAATATATCGATTTTACATCGACCAATAAAAGAAAATCAGAAGTGCCTTGGAAAATACAAGTAGCTATGGTAAAAACAATTGGAATGGGAAGTTGTTGATTTCTTAATAAATTTGACGGTGGTGAAAATATAGCCTTCCTAAAAATCAAATAAATAGTGAGAAAATTGTTTTAAAATCGTAAGAAAAGAGTAAATATCATAAAAGCAAAAATACTTACGTATCTAAAAAGTCAATTTCGTTGAATTTAACAAGTGATTGTGTTTATTTTAAAAAGAAATTTGGTTCTGTATAACACGTGGTTCGACACTGCACAAGCAAACTTATCTGCATTATTATTAGTAACCGAAGGTCATCAACCAAGCAAAACTATCCTATTGTATGCTGTTAGAAACTGGTGACAAGAAATTCCCTACATTGATTAAGGTAATTTCACATTAAAAGTTAATTAATAAAAATTAGTGAAAATTTTTGGTAACTGGAATACGCGTGCGTTAGCTCGTTTAAAGTTTTAATATTAAGATTTTGTCAGTAAATTTAAGAATTTCTATTCATTTTTCTATTTTTCTTTGCACAATTTATAATAAAATTACTATTCTTTTGAAAACGGAGCATAATTTGTTTTTGCAAACTTATTTTCCGACGACCAGTAATTTGTATTTCAGTATCACGACTTGGTCAAGGAAAGAGCCCAACTTGAGATTAGGTAAGTCAGTGCTCTCCGAAATAGTCAAAGCCGAGGTGAAAATTTAGTTTATTGTAATTTATCAAATAATTTTACAATCATTTTTATTGACGAGGTACATTTACGTACACTCGTACAAGACATTAATATTAAAACGTATAGCCCTAGTAAAAATCCAAGGGTATACAGCACTTTTTGGCGTCACAACGTGGAGCTCGAGTAACCTCGAAAACCCGAATAAAGTTAGTTTATCGCAATTAAAAATATTAAAATTAGGTCAATTACAACGGGAAAGTTTATTAATTTCATTAAAGTGTCAATTCAAGACAAATCATTAGATACAAGCGAATTAAAATTAATTACAATAAAGTCAGCAATAAAATTAAATATTTTCTTAAAACTAAAATTAAAATTACATCGAGACCTACTTAATAACTATTTCCTTAAAATTAATTTGAATAAATACATAAAACATAAATCAAGATGGCAGAAAAATCTGATAGGACGTTGAGGTATGAAAAGAAAAATCCGGAAGTAGGAGAGGTAGAAATGGAAAAGATAACAGATTGGCAATCGATGATGGAATTCTTCATTGAAAAAGACCGTAAAAAGGAAGAAGAAGAGCAAAAGAGAGAAGATGAAAGAGCAAAGAAAGAAGAAGAATGGTCCATAAGAATAGATAGAAAATTAGATAAAATAATTGAAAATATATCAGAAACTAGGGAGCAAATAAGTAAGAAATTGGATAAATTAGTAAATGTTACAACCAATTGGGTGACCGAAGAAGTAGTGACAGAAGAAGTTGAGAAACCGCAAGACGTTCCAAATGAGATAGCCGAAATATTGAAAACAATAAAATTCCAACCGTTTAACGGGACGGTAATTGCAAATAAGCTTGAGCCAATAAAAGTGGTAAAAGAAAAGGTTAACGTGATAGCCAAAAAGGCATCAGAAATGAATAAGTGCCGGTCATATGAAGTGCTCACGCGAAAAACATTTAAACGAGTGCAGTTAAAATTCAAAAAGGTACATGCAAAGCGAAAATACCACATAAGAGGCATGAGAACAAGTAAGAAAATTTTTCAAAGACGAAATACAAAAATTTTACAAAGCCGGGTACAAAATAAAAAGTTCACATTAAAAATTAAAAGATTACAAAAATTTACAAAATTAAAATCTAAAAATTCAACAGATAACGGGATTAACAATTTAAAATGTAAAAACTTAACAAATAAACGGGCCAACAATTTAAAATTTACAAAATCAGGGGGTAACAATAATTTTAAACATAAAAATTTAAATAAACAGAAAATTTATGATAACATCGGGATGATGAAAAATAAATTAAATAAGAAGAAAACCAAGAAGAAAACTTTACAAAGAAAAAGGATAAGAAACAAGGTGAAGTGGACAAGAGAGTCCAACATAAATACATGCATAAAAGTAAAAGAAAAGGGTTATGTTAAAAGGAGATTCTACAGGAGGTTGAAATTTAAAATTAAAAGAGTACGTTGGAAAAGGAAGTCAACATTACTATTTTCTTAAGCTGCGGTGGAAGCTCCATAGCGAAACTTAAAAAGAAATAAAAATATTAACAACTTAAAAAATTTTGACCGCTCAAGAAATAGCAAGAAATGGAAAATGACAAACACCGGAAAAACAATATGTAAATATAACTTTAAGAAATGGAACAAGGACATAATAAATAAAATAGCAATGTAAATTAGATTAAAGCTATTAAAACAAGAAGAAAACTATAAAGTGGACCAAGATGGAAGAACATTTAAGAAGAAAATGCTACGTTTTAATAAATAGTAAATTTATGAAAGGAAATAGTTGATAATTTGATTCATTTGAGTATTAATTTAAAATGCGGGTATGAAAATTTGTTTAGGTAAATCAGAATAAGTAGGGAAAGTATTAGGTGACAAAGAATAATTTAAAAAGAAACAGAAAATAACGGATTGAGATAAAATGAAGGGTTTTTTTTTTTTATATAAAATTGGTATCCAAAATAAAATATTGTATATTGAAATATGTAGAATTATTATGAGTTGTTATTATGAGGGAATATTGACGAGAAGAATTTATGAATAAAGATTATGAGATATTAGGGGGGGAAAATGAACATGAATTATGATGATGATATAGAATAATGGAAATATTACGATAAAGTATTAAAAGGGGATACCAAAGGTAATTAGAAAATAAAACCGATTAATAAAGGGAAGACGAGAAAAGAAAATTTAAGTCACAAAATATGAGTAGAAGGAAAATAAATTAAAAAGCTACTTAAATAAAGACAGTTAGAATTAATAAAATAAAGAATAAATAATTAATAACAGATTAAATGAACAAGTAATTAAAATTTAACTCAAATAAAAGTTAAAACGACAAGCATTCACAAACGTAGGGGTAGGAACAATTAAGATTTAATCTTGGTCAGATTTACTAAGTTTAGTTAATTTGTAAAATAATTTTTTTGATAATTTAATTAGTTGAATAGGATTAGTTAGTTTTGTTGAATTAGTTAGTTAAGTTTTTTTTTGAACAGTTAATTTAATTTACTTGGTTAATTTTTTTTGAGCATTTTTTTTTAATTTAATTCAATTTGTGAGATGCTAGTTAAATAACGTCACATTATAAATTTAATTTATTATGTTTTATATAGAAAAAAGAATAAACGCACGTGTGTTAATTAAGAAATTTACCACAAAAATAGATATTCTCGGATAAATTTTAATTAACAGGGGGTAAAATGCAATGTACCACTACCACGTCAATAGAAATGATCACGTTTTGATTCAAAGTTTTAATTTATCAATAAAGATAGCACATGGCTTATTTGTTCGAAAGTAAAGGTTTCATCTGACACCAAAGATTTGTTTTAACGTCATAAATTTAAATGAAGAAAAGAGATCACGGAACGTAATAACAAAAATAAATTCAAATGCAACGTTTTAATTCTTTTTATAAAATAAAGGTTTGTTAAAATTGTAAATTAATTTAAGTAGTTATAAGAAATGTAATTTGAAATCAAAAATTAATTGTTCAAAGTATTAGTTATAAAAATATGTTTAAACGTAAAACTTTTAAAATAACAAAATTTTACATGTGTTAAAAGTGCTTCGTAACTCAATGTACCACGAACGAAAACAACATCTTTTTCGAAAGTTACTGGAAGATCGACAAAGATACAAGAACTTTAATTCAATTGAATCTGAAACATAAAAATTTTATTAAAAATTTTACAATTATTTTGGGCTAAGCACGAACCTGGAAATTATAACGTCAAAATATATCGATTTTACATCGACCAATAAAAGAAAATCAGAAGTGCCTTGGAAAATACAAGTAGCTATGGTAAAAACAATTGGAATGGGAAGTTGTTGATTTCTTAATAAATTTGACGGTGGTGAAAATATAGCCTTCCTAAAAATCAAATAAATAGTGAGAAAATTGTTTTAAAATCGTAAGAAAAGAGTAAATATCATAAAAGCAAAAATACTTACGTATCTAAAAAGTCAATTTCGTTGAATTTAACAAGTGATTGTGTTTATTTTAAAAAGAAATTTGGTTCTGTATAACACGTGGTTCGACACTGCACAAGCAAACTTATCTGCATTATTATTAGTAACCGAAGGTCATCAACCAAGCAAAACTATCCTATTGTATGCTGTTAGAAACTGGTGACAAGAAATTCCCTACATTGATTAAGGTAATTTCACATTAAAAGTTAATTAATAAAAATTAGTGAAAATTTTTGGTAACTGGAATACGCGTGCGTTAGCTCGTTTAAAGTTTTAATATTAAGATTTTGTCAGTAAATTTAAGAATTTCTATTCATTTTTCTATTTTTCTTTGCACAATTTATAATAAAATTACTATTCTTTTGAAAACGGAGCATAATTTGTTTTTGCAACCTTATTTTCCGACGACCAGTAATTTGTATTTCAGTATCACGACTTGGTCAAGGAAAGAGCCCAACTTGAGATTAGGTAAGTCAGTGCTCTCCGAAATAGTCAAAGCCGAGGTGAAAATTTAGTTTATTGCAATTTATCAAATAATTTTACAATCATTTTTATTGACGAGGTACATTTACGTACACTCGTACAAGACATTAATATTAAAACGTATAGCCCTAGTAAAAATCCAAGGGTATACAGCAATATATTATTTGTACCTGTTATCAACTTGTAGGTTGATAACCTGATTATATTTTTCTGTGTTAACGTGACATAGTGTATTTGACAAAATTAATGTTATTCATTGGTGTGATTTTCTAAGCCAATTTTTATTATCTTACATGTTTTACAATTTTTACAACTTTTCAACCCCTTCTTTATACCATTGACGAGGTTGTATGTGTTGCCCGAATGACCGTGTTTTTCTTCCACCGAATTATATTTCGCTAAAACGGTTTTTTACCATCCTAACTGTTAGGTGAGTGTGAGAATACAAAATTGTTAACGTTTTTCGACTTATTGTTTTTTCCCATTTTAGTCCTGATGATGGCTACTAGTAAATAGGCCAAAACGTCGACCGACAGTTGATTTTTGTTTTATTGCGATCCAATATCCTGATATTCCCTTCTCTCAATATTGCATTGGACGAGATTTTTCATTCTTTCTAATAAAATTTTAGCACGTAAAATTTTAATATTTACATTTTTCTATTTTTTTTCATTCATTTGAATGTGGCGCCCAACTTATCAACGTGTCTAATCTTTTATATAAGGGAGGTCATAGCAATACGAAAGGAATTAAACATCTTCAATCTAAATACGAAGATCGACGAATATCGCTAAGAATGGGGGCTACACCTACAAAGAATGATGGACACCCGACTGCCGAAGCAATTCTTTCAATATAAACCAAGAGGAAAGCGTAATATCGGCAGACCTAGGAAAAGATGGACTGATCAGAGGTGACGTAACGGATTAATAGAACCTAAAACGTGAAGAATATTTTATATAGCATTTACTCTATAACGTGTCTTCTATGGCGGAGAGACGGACTCGAAGTTCCGTACTCAGCACACATAAAATGATTATGAAATCCATTGTTACAATTTAAAACTAAAACTAAAATTAAGCGCGGTTACAAAAACACATTCTCATATAATTCAGCACAACCAAACTACAACCTTTCTGTATAAAATTATTTTTTATATTTTTATCAAACATCATTTTCCCAAATTTTTGGAGTTAGTAATAAATTAAAATTTAATTGTATTTCTAATTACGTTGGTGCTGATAAGACTATTCCTAAGTAGTATGTAGTTGATAACATACTTGTCTTTTCTTTTAAATTAATGTTTGACAACTTGACAACTCTTACGTTTTTCCTCTTGTATCGACCGATGATGGGAATAATGTAAATTCCTGAAACGCGTCTCGAAAGAAATTAATTAAAAAGAATTTGGGAAAAAGGCTAATTTTTATTTTAATGTTTTATATATTTACAGAAAATTCAAAACTTAAATTTTTGCAAAATATCATGGCAATATGTTTATTGCCGTTTATCCGCCCCCCCCCAGTTTCCATGCAACTTTGTCTTGGCAAACATTCTCCTTCAAGTTTCTGGCCCGCATGGATTCATTAATTTATCTCGCCAGATTCGTCTTGGTCGACCTCTTCTTTTTTTCCGTTGAAGAGTCCATTTCAGTATCTTTCTTCGCCATCTTGATTGTGGCATTTAGTTGACGTGGCCAAACTATATTAATTGATGCTTTCGCACTTCGTCCATAAGATTTTTGTCCATTTCATCCTATTTCTTATTGTTTCCTTTCGCACCCTATCCAAGCTTCTTTTTCGGCAGCCTTGTCGTAGGAAGTCCATTTCTCTGTAAATAATGATTAATGACACTATTTTGATTTTAAAATTTTTATTAAAAACAATAAATTTTATTTTTATTAGTAGAAGATACGAAATAATTACAATTATTTCTAGTACGCTTAAAAGTTTTATGATTCTTTTGTTTGTCATCAATTAGGCGAATAAATTACCGTGAAAAACAAACAGGATACTTAGAAACCCTTACCTTTTTCAGAGGAACCAGAGCTGTAATGACGCTCCAGATGATTTGAGAGAACCGAACTACAACATCAATATTGGTAGAATCTAACTAATCAGATCAACCAATATCAGTTGGTCTGATTACTCTATTATTATTTATTATATTATATTTTTATTACATTTGATTATTTGATGAGTTAGATCATCAAAGGTGACCATTTAACCCCGAATTTGTTTTCCCGCGTAGACGTTTGAATTTAGATCGACACTTTGCGGCTTATATCCTGAATGGCGCCCTTTAATTTTGAGTATTAGTCGATTTCTGACTATCCCTTGAAACGAAATTTAATCTCCCTGCCTCTAATGAGAAGGCAAACCTGGTCAAACCTCGCCAACGCAAAAAAATGAATTTTTACTTTTATTTTGCGCGAGCTGCCCTGATGTTCGGTTAAACTAGCTTTGTCTAAAGCGCCTAGCGAGAGTCACGGGTCCCTCGATAGAATGCTCAATCTGAAAAGGAACGGGCACTTTTGTTGATAAATAAAACGCCAATGGTGATATAAAATACAATTAAAGCAATTATGTTTGGTACGCAGCGCAGCAAAAAAACAAACCAGGCATCTGGTGTGCTTCAACAATATTGCACTACTCTGTAACAATTTTTGCCACTCCAAGGAACGACAAAAACTGCCCCGACGATCTTTGTTGATAACTCAGGGGATCGCCGGACAAAGATAGAAAATGCACGAAGTGCTAGCTCAAGCACGGACCATGAAGAAAACGGAACCCCCCTACCCTCGGTTGATGTTACACAATTATACGGGATGACGCTAAGAATACACAAATGTAGCAAAAAAATGGTGTTAATCTGGGCGCCATGTAATTGTTTTTACCCCGTACAAAGAGAGAACTTAGAAACACAAAAATTACAATTTGTGCTTCCGAAAATAGATAACCAAAGGTCGGAGGACGCCCCCGTGACCGGAAAAATATATAACGACTCGTCGAACGACACTACCTCATCTGTGTTAAAATAGCAAGATCGACCGCTACCAGAAAAGACAAAGGAACCAACCACCAACAATCGATTATAACTCCTGTTAGAAGAGAGCATGGATTGCGACGTCAAACGTGATTTGCTAAGAGCAAATATAAAATCCACAATAATCACACTGATGCAAACCCCTAGATGGTAATCGTATTTAAATACAACAAGAAAATACAATGCTTAAATATTTAAAATTACTTAAAATATTTAACGTGTAAAAGTAATCGAATTGTAAAAGCGACCGACAACGTTGCTAGGCCAGGCGGTCTATCTTATGCTATCAGCGTTCCCATTCAAATAAATTCGCCTTAATTCAAAATTGCAGTTTTAAAACTACATAAAAAATGGCTCTAAACAACCGTTTAGATCAAAAAAACATACAGTATGAGGCAGCAATTGCTACACAGAACAAACTTTTATTCACGAACACAAGGAAAAATAATTTCGGGTACCAAGGAGTAACGAGAAGTTGCGTAAGCCAAAAAACGAATCCTCGCCACAGCCACTTGAACCATATCCATAGCTATCGCTCCATCACAAACAGGAATCGGCCAGCTCTCCCAAAACTCAACTTTCCTTGGCACTTCACAAAACCATTCTCCTCGAGTCGCTATCGCGACCCCGTTATCCAAAACACAGCAATATCGCCAACCTTAGAATTCATGCATGAATCCACCATACAGGGCGTTGCTAAAGTTGTCAAAGCAAAGTAGAAAAAGTAACGATTCAAAAAAATAGATACAACTCTTTGAATGAATACAAGTGTTAGCGTCACAGATGTAGTCGTGGCTACTTTCAGAGACAGCACTAGACCAAAAATGGTTGGCCAGTTGACGCAATACCCAGTACCACACAACCAAAAATTAGAATATAAAATTGTCTAACCTCGAGCTCGGGCAAGCTAATAATCATAAAAAGGTGACAAAGGATGTATGGGCGACTGGAGGAGGTGACACACGGCCGCTTTGAAGACGTACCGACTAATTGGAATACTGACACTATATTTCCGCGCACTGGTGTTATACTAATCAGGAACGCCGCAAAGGAAGCTGGAAAACTCGCAGACGGTTGGAAAAATTCGGTGATTAGCAGGAGACAATCTCGACAGGTTAATAAAAGCGAACAAAAATCAACACTCGCAGCTGTTGTATTGTTTGTTGTGGTAGGCAAGACTTGGTGACATTTAGAAAAATCCAAAATTAGGTTGGTAATAGTTATAACCATGCTTAATAATGTTTTGTACGCGCAGTAGAAATCCAGCGTTCTAGAACCATTCTCGACACACCCGTACTGTTCGGCATATTCATTCAAGAAGTTCAGAGCGCAGTCCATTTCTGAGCAAGCATTCATAAGTGTAGTGTTGTCATCACAAACTTTTTGTGATGACATTTATCAGTTGTATTTGCATGAAGTAACAATTCGTGATATTAGCATTGCTTCCTATATCTAGGGAACGGAATGCTTTAATGCGAATTGCCTTTTTTAACTGACCACCGCAACAAGACAAGTCGAGTGTCCAGGATATTTGAGAATAAATTGTTAAAATGTCGGCAAGCTTAACATTTAGTAGACAAGTACTAAACGATTTTTATTTTCGCATGGTAAATAATGTGGCGTTTCTTTTAAATTAATTATCTTCATTACTTTCTTATAATATGGTATACGTTAAACAACAATGTTGATAAGACTTCAAATAATATAAGACGAACTGTACATAATATAAATTTACCTTAAACATTTCTTGTATAATATCTCATTAGTGGTTACAAAACTAGAAAGGGATGTAATTTTGAAATAATACAATTTATTTACAAACATCTTTTAATTAAATTTATTGTTTTGCATTTGTACATGAATGATGTATGGAAGTACGTACATACATGTTCGTGGTGATTAAATTTTATATATAAAATATAATAAACTCAACCTCGACAATATAAAGCAAAATATACAACGATAATAAAATTCCAAGCATACCTACTGTAGAACATGACAAAGACATTTAGCTTTTTTCAAATTTAATCTTAACCCATCAGAAAATAAAGAAAAAATCCTAAATCTTAGATATATTTCTTTCTCCTTTGAATTCTCATCTTATAAAGCACGTACATATCTATGGGTTGGAGCAGGTGTTGCTAATATTGCTCGAATATTATAACAAATATTGTCATAAATTTTTAACCGAATGTTTAAAAATTATAATAATTTGAATTTTATTATTTATTACTCTTTTTCCCACCTAATGTGGGAATAAGTGAAATGTGAATTACATTGACGTGTTTTTCAATCTATTGCGATCTTGTTGCCGTGCTTATTTAAAATGGTCAAGTATGTTCTCAAATGATATCAAAACCGTAAGTAGCTAAAAGGACTTATTGAAGTGTTTTGATTGATGATTATAGTTTTAGAAATTTTTAATTTCGATGTGAAATATCTCATCGATTAACGCCTTTATCGAGTTTGTAGTTTCCTTTCCAATAAATTAAATAAACTCGAACACAAAATTTCCAAATTTGACATTATGAAGTAGAGGTAAGCAGATGCATTCTTTGAACAAGCAACTTACTACTGATTTGAACTCTATACGAGCTTAAAATTAATACTCGGAACTTAAAGTGACGTAGAACACCCAAAGTTGTCAGAAAACTTGAAGTTACTTTATAGCAAGTTGCTTTGAAAAAATTCTTTTTAATTTATTACATTTAATATAATTCGCGAATTTTACGGTAGTGACTGTAAATTTAATATTTAAAAATGTTTTTAATTTATTGCCTTTGTTTTAATTAACATTATGTCCAAATCATATGCCGATACAAACCAAAATTTATTAATAAAGTTTAGTTGTATGCATTATAGATTAGTGCAATTTTAGAAACGGCAGGTGGTGCTTATTTATTTATAACAAAACTGAATTCTATTTTAGTCGTGGTTAGCATAGTAATCAATATTGACGTGAAAGATATAAATATCGGCTACACACACGGGTTATCAAAAACTTTTCAAAACACTTTCAAACACTCTTAGATTGATTACAATAGCATATTTTATTATAAAAGTATTCTTATAAATCTTTATTTTATCTAAGGTAAATCTGAGTCAAAAATTAATCTTTAGAAAATGTGGGAAGCAGTTCACGCCCGTTGCGTGTCACTGATATCGAAATACATTTTTTATTTTTTGGATATTTTTTTAATTTTCACCACAAGAAACAAAGATTTTCCGGACTTTGCATCTCAAATTTGAACAATCCCGCGAATATCTTTATTTCTTTTGAATAACTTGACAAAATACAAATTAGGAAAACTAACGGAAAAACTTCTGAAAAGTTGAAATTTTGCCGAGTTGCTCTTTGAACTTTTTTAAGAAACATATTAAAAAGTTATATATTTAAAATTGGTGTGCGGTTCGAGCGGTGCAAAGACATGTCCAATTGATTTTTTTTGAAAATAACTCCTTTCTTCTCCTTTTCTGTTAACTCCAAAGTAAAATTCTTTTATACAATATTAAAAACAAGGAAATTTTCCACGGAAATAATACTTACACTTTCCTTTCGCAGGATGCATGGTTAAGGTAGTAAATTTATTTATATTTATTTCGCATGATAAAGGAAAGTTGGGTGGAGTAAAATATATTTTCTATTAATTTAATCTATTTAAATATATATTATTTAATTGTTCGAGAGTTTAAGGTTTCGTTTTTTAAAATAGCATTAAAACTAACTTTTATAAATAAAATCATGAATTTTCATAATAGTAGAGTGCTCGAATCGTAAATAGTCATCTAGAAAAGATTTTCGTGTGCATGAAAAGGTTAAAGGTTACAACCTATCAGAAGTTGTTCTTTAGTAATTTCAGAAACGATACAAAGAGGTACTACAAACATTTTGGAGTGAGGCGCAGTGGTAATGATGTGGAATGCAATTTTTGTAAAATTAGACTCTACAGTAGATCTATTTTACAATTCTTTTTTTAAATTGATTTGTTTACTAGATCAAAACACAGCAGTGGCTTTCTGTAATCGTTAGTTGAGTTATAGCGCGGAAATAGTGTTTTATTGCCTCCACGGCGCCCTTACATCACCTTCTTCATTTTTTTCTTTCAGCTAGGTGGATGAAATTCTGGATTGAATTTTAGCACTGTCGTACAAAATCGAGACGACTTCACGCCCAGTTCGCTCTCCAACTGTTTGGTTAGCTGTCCAGCGGACTTAAGAGGCAAAGGTGTCAGCAAACGACGCTATAACATGGCATGCTTCCCATGCAATTTAGAGGGATTTGTTTTAAACTCTCGTTATGGGGTTCCAATGGTATATGATTCTGGTAATTAATTGCACCTACCTATGTGGTGATGATTTCTTTGGCTAGTAGCCTTTTTAGAAACCCCAAACGTTTTCAATTAGATTCATGTCTGGGGAGTTTCCGGGCCATGGCTAAACTAGTATTTGTTATTCTTCCAAATATAATATTTTTATAGATTTTGCAGTATGGTAAGGTGCTTCATCCTGAATAAAAACTTTTGACCCACCCCAAACCATTTTTTTATTTGAGGAAGCAGCCTTATCTGCATCACTTGCTTGTATTGGTATTGCCGCATAGCGACTTCGACTACATATTGCGATGAGGTGCGGGTAAATGACATGACAAAGGTTCTTGAAATTTAATTGAAATTTTTATTATTTTCCGGCTAGCACTTTTTAAGTTATTTTGCATGAAATCCCTTTACCTGCAGTTAGTCGGTTCAATTTGCGATTTGGACTCTTTCTCAAACTTACCCTGTGAATGAAATTTGGTTCGGAATACAAAGATCCCAAATGATAGTCGTTGATAAATAACACAATTTTTATTATCATTAATTCTGACCTCAAATTTATAAATGTTAACAAACCTTAAACTAATAACCCTTAATATTAATTTAATCCTACCCCAAATTGTTACGATTCCCGAAGTCGTTTTCTTTTTTTAACGTGAACACGCGGCACTTTATAAAAATACTGAATCGGTGGGTGCTTACTCTTGGATATTTATTCCTCCTGGCGCCAACTTCATACATAAGCCGCTGAACTGGTGTGTTTGCATGATCCAAAGTAACTTTCTTTAATTATTGACTTATCTGCGTACATCCACGTTCCAACTGCTGTGACAAGATTGTTTTATTCCTTTGGAATACCAATTCTCCCAAAATTTATACGGTAAGTGCTTGGATTTTCCAATATTTGTACTCTTTTTCATCTACACAAACTTTCATCACTTTTTAATTTTACCTTTTTAGGTTACAACACTTTTTATTGACTAATGGTCAATTTATGCACTGATGTAACGGAATATAACGTAACGTAGTGAGGTACTGTAAGAGATGGGCTTATGCACTTCCATATATAAGTCCATCTCTTACATTACCTCACTACGTTACGTTATATTCCGTTACATCAGTGCATAAATTGACCATTAATTTAAACTCTTAAATCAATAAATTTTCTCGGACCACGAAATACTACGTGCTGCCCGGTTGGATTTTTAAGTGAGGACCTTTATTTACCTTTTCATTACCAAGGTATCCATAAAAAAATCTAATCTTCGTTATCTTGATTTTGATGTGATTTTCTTTACATCGCATTTCTATTGGTGAGTAAAGTTTCGCACTTTTGATAATTTTATATCGTTTTTGTGTCACCAAATTGCTAATGTTTTTCATTGTTTTAGTCAGTTTCGAAACTAACCTTTCGTCGCCTCGGAAACTTATTGTTCAACCCTCGGAGCACTACGTCAACGACTTAACGACTTACGTAAACCCGTTTTTTTATCACTTCTTAAATACTAATATTTTACAAAAACTCTTAAATACTAACATGATATGAAATTATTAAATAAGTACATTATTGCAAAACATTTTTATGTAAAACTTACGATCTTTGTATTCCTTCGTATCCGGAATTTTGTTCGCCAGCATTTGTTCGACAAACACTTAATCGACAGCGTTTTTTCGACTATACATTTATGCGAATAAGCATTTGTTCGACTCAACATTTATGCGAATAAGCATTTGTTCGACATGGAATTTTATTCGACATGCATTTGTTCGACTCAACATTTATGCGAATAAACATTTGCTCGACATGGAATTTTATTCGACATGCATTTGTTCGACATTAAAAACAACAAATCTCCGCGTAAAGTTAAATCTGCCGCAAAGAGGTGGATCTGCCGCGAAGAGGTGGATCTGCCGTTAGGTTAGTGTTAGTTTTTGATATTTCTTTAGAAAACCAATTAAAAATAAGTAAATCTCCGCGTGAAGTTAAATCTGCCGCAAAGAGGTGGACCTGCCGCGAAGAAGTGGATCTGCCGCGAAGAGGTGGATCTGCCGTTAGGTTACTGTTAGTTTTTTGATATTTCTTTAGAAAACTAATTAAAAACAAACAAATCTTCGCGTAAAGTTAAATCTGCCGCAAAGAGGTGGATCTGCCGCAAAGATCTTGATCCAGTAAGCCATGGATGGTGTACATTTGCTGGAACAGAGGCGGAACCGTTTTGAAGTTGTAGATTTCTTCTGGTGGAAAATATAACGATCCTATCTTCTAAATTACCAGAATCGAACAACAAATACGATTTCCCGTCGGGAATTGCCTGTTGTGCTTATAAATCCGCTCTCTAATTATATCTAAAAAAAGGTTACCTACGTCTTTCGTGTCATGTCATGTCGGCATGTCGAACAAATGCATGGCGAATAAAATTCCATGTCCAGGAAATGCTTATTCGCATAAATGTTGAGTCGAACAAATGTATGTCGAATAAAATTCCATGTCGAACAAATGCTTATTCGCATAAATGTGTAGGCGAGCAAATGCATGTCGAATAAAATTCCGTGTCGAACAAATGCTGTCGATTAAGTGTTTGTCGAACAAATGCTGGCGAACAAAATTCCTAGAATCGTATTCCTTTTTCCTTAAATGTTCTTTGTTGACCCTCATGATAAACTTTGGTTTGAGATTGAGTCCATTTTTGTTTTTATAATTAAATTAATTACTGTTATGACCCGTCTCAGTTTATTCCGAGTGAACCTGCCAACTCGTCACGGAATTTCATGCTAGCCTTATTTGTTTCGATAAATTATTATTAACCATTTCAAATGCCTGTTGAAATCACAACAATATAAACGTTCCGTTCCCTTCGCACTAATCACTGACCATACAATGACTGACACAGGATGCTTCACAGTCGTCACAAAATAATCATGATTATATTTTTCACCTGGTAGACGTCTAACAAACTGTGATCTGTCATCCAAGATGTGGCACGTTGATTCTTCACTAAATCTTGTCTGTAATTCTGTAATTAAGCCAAAAAAAGTTATTAAAACAAAAACCCAAATGATTTGAATCTCCTTATTATACGCCAGTCTTCAATAGTTAAGTGCTTGTGAGCACAGGCCCACTCATAACGAATTTTAACCATAGCTTGAGTCAGTCGTGATTTCCTTATAGGTCTATAAAAAAGTTTAAAAACTCCTCCTTAGTCTATAGTTAACGCAATTATATACTTACATTTTAAGAACTATTAGTAAAACGGGATTTATTACACTTTTAATTCCACGCGACTTTTAACTGATAATGTCAAATAATGATAAATCGAATAGAAATCTGCATTATTGACAAAGATATTTTAAAAATCATGTGTGCCAACCCTATTGCACACGTACACCACCTTTTGCCTACTGAATCCTTTGTAAATTTCAAATTTTACATAAAATTTTCAAATTTTTCAAGCGGGCCTAATAATTTGGACAAGGACGTAGAGAACTGCGAATTCTGTCGAAGTCTGGTATAGAAATACGAACCGTACTTCCAATTTGAACATCAGGAAAGTTTCCATTAGATAATTTCAGCATTTTAGAAGCTTGCTTTTCCAATGATTCTCGACATCTTTTACGCATTATAGTTATGTTCTCCTGGCGTTCGTAATTGAGGCATATTCCAGTATTGTTAACTTCTTCGGCAAGAGGTAATATTATAAAGTACTGACGGCAAACGTTTCTCTCTTCGTGTCCGACAACAGGTTCTAGTGTTTCGGTGTTCTCTTCAATATCAAATGCTAATTCCATATTATCTTCCATTTCGCTATCAGAATTGTTTGCTCTATTTCTTCAGACCGTCCTTCCATTTCTTGTAACAGCGTTTCGACATCTTCTTTAGTGGACAAGTTTGGAATTTCGTCATGCGGTATTCCAGTCGAGGGTAATCCTACTCTAGCCGGACATCCAAACATAGCCTCATATGGGCATCATCCAATTCCAGAACGCAAAGCACGATTTTTCTTAAACCGAATTAATTTGATTCCTGCGTGGGCAACCTGTAGTTTTATTATCATCCATCTACGCTACCAACATATCCGCAATATTTCTATTGGCTTGTTTGGTTTGGCTATGCCTAGGTATCCCGTGAACAATTTTTACCTCAGGTCGCATAGATGTAATTTCACCAGAATTGAATTGACAAACTCTCATCCATTGTTGTAGTGTAATAGAAGGGGTGCTCCAAAAGGGTATAAATTTCCATATAAACTCTGTCCCGACCACCGTCTTACAAAGGCTTTCTATTAAAATAATGAATTTGAACAGTCTTCCGTTCATTAAGTACCACAGTTTATTCTTGTTAGCAAGTAAAGCGTCTCACCCCTAGTACCAATGTCATTTAACTTTTTTTTTAACCAAACTCGCATCCACAGTATCAAACGCGCGCGATAAGTCAAAGAACTCACTGACAACCCGAAATTATATTTTGCAGTTATATTTATTACCTTGTCAGAAGAAAGGTAAATATTCACACGACCTATTTTTATTTGCTGTGTTTTATCCCTATACTACCTGATTATTTAAATGTTTACATAAAAATAAGTTTTATTTGATTTAGAGAACCCCTGGGAAAGACTGAGGACTATAATGTTTTGACCCGACAAATATATATATATTGTAAATCTAAAATTTAACTCAAATGTCCCTAAGGTTTTGCTAGATAACATTCTTTATTTTAGTATTTTAGGACTTCCAAAAAGAAACAGTTAGAGCTTAGCAATTAAGTGTGTCTACCGCTTTAGTCAGAAATCTTTTTTTTTTGTAAATGTTTCTTTTTATTTTCCAACCATTTATTTTGCTATTTTCAACTATCCGTCAATATTGGAAAGCTAATGTTCAGTTTTACAAAAACTAAGAATTTAATGCTATTGATTCTATTAGCACTTGAATGATTTATTCTAAAATAATAATATAATAATAATAATAATAATTTACTAATAAAGTGCTCAACTGTTAAAGTACTCGTATGACACGCAGTGTGCCTAAACGGTCACCCGTTCAAGTATTATCCGGGCTGACAGTTCTTGACTTAGGTAATCTCATGAGAACAAGTATGTTCAATGCGATTTTACTTACCTAATGGATTGTTTTTAGGCTGACGTAACAAACAAAAACTAAAATATGTAGAAGGAGAAGTGGACTTAAAGAATTGGTAAAATATTAAGAATTTACTACGTCTCAAACCAAATATATAATAGGATTAGCAAGGAAAAGAATTATACTTCCATGTTAGTGTGACGGTATCCAAGCTTAATGTTTAATCATGAATCATAAATCATGTTAAAAACAATAAAATACAACTAAGGCAAGAGAATTAATGCCGCCATGTGTAAGATGACTTAGATGCAATAAATACATACATGTAAATAAATAAATAAATTCTCGATGCTTTACATAAAAACAATAAATCTATAAACGAATTTTTCATTTACAACTCTTAAAACAGAAATTAATGTCAAAAACTGGTCTGTGCTTAAAAACATTGTTCAACAAAAATGTAATGTTGATTTGGCAAATGTTAGGCGTGTTAACAGAAATTAATTTTAATATAGAGGACAGTGTAAAATAAACAAACAACATTCAATAAAATGTTCAATTGAAATTGTAAATATTTATAGACGTTGGCGAATGTAATTACAGTAAACTTTATAATTATTTGAAGCTTTGTACACTTGATTTGTATATGGTGAAAACAAAAAAGAAGTTATCAATGGATAATTGGGTTTAAAGTTTTGAATCCTGCTTCCGTAAATTTTCTATAGTCCTGATTCGTAATCTAGGTCGAGATATATTGCCTTCAAGTGGTCATTTTAGGTCAGAAAAGGTTTATGCAGGTGAACTCCCGATATGTTAGTTAGAGTTTAAATCTAACAATTGAGCAGCAAAGTTTTCAAACTGGTTTTCCTTATTGGCATGAAAATGCATCATTTGATTGAAGTATAATTTAAAAAATTTATGTACTACATTTTGTGCTTTTCCTATTATCAATAAATAAGAAAGTTCAAGTACTTTTACGTCTGAAACTTAGAAACTTGAAGATTTGGAAGAAACTCTTTTCTAACGTATTTTACAGCTAAAAGTATATTCACTTCAAATATAAATTTTTTGTATAAATGCAAATTTTAAAAACTCACTTTTACGTCATGTAAATCGAAAACTTAAAATTGCTCAAATTATGTATTCCGTGCAAAAACTTTTAAGGGTTACGTGTTGGCTTCGTTTGAACAACTATGTTTAAAGTTTACAAACAAGGGCTTAAGTTTTTAATGTAATTATCAGGAACTCTTTACATTGTGCTCGTTACCGGATATTGTATAATGCTTAGAATTTGAAAGTAATTTTGGCGATTCTAAAATATCGGTCATACACGAACAGGATAAACGATCAACAGAGTAACTGCTTGGAGTAGATAAACGACACTTACTTGGAGAACTTCAAGATCCTTTTTCGAGTTTCTCGCTAACCTAATAAAAACCTAAGTGTGGGTTCGTGACCTGAGTGTTCTAGAAATTGTGTTCGCATGGAATTCTTTTCATTTTATATATAATATAATAAATATATTTTGTAAAATTGAATATAAATTAAACCTAGAAATTTTATAAAAGCGACTGAAATTCAAATTTTGGTGGAATGTCTAACCACTTTTAGTTGTCGTAAGTTTAAAATACTGAAACTTCTATAATGTAGTTCTCAATTATTCACCTCAATAATTCATTTGAACGAACAAAGGCAAAGGTAAAATCTTTCGAATTAAAAATATCTTTCTTATTATATCTACCTATGCCAATATTGATAATTCAGAATTACTTCACTGGATAGATAGAATTGGTACCTACTAGTTGTTAACTCTTGATTTAGGTACTGGAGGTTGGATTCTATTAAAATACCGTATTATTGAATACGGTGAGAACTAAGAGCGAAATGTACAAATTTGAGATGTATTTGCGAAATAAAACTAAACTAAGGTCTACTTGAAAAATCTATACCTTTACAACTTCAAATTGAGACTAAGGACTAATCAATAATGAAATGCTTCTTTTTAAATATTTAAATGCAATAATGCTCATTAAAAGTTATAATATTATTAAGGCATCATTCAGCAGCGAGGCAACGCAATGCAAATGACCGTTCTCGTCAGATTACTGCATCCATCAAGGTTTTAGCGACTCGCACTTGGATGGGTGACCGCATGGAAACCGATTTAAGAACACCGCGTGGTGCTGCTTTCTTACTAACCTGCACTTGGCGGTAGGGTATGGACACACACTATTCTCTATATTATTACTCGAACGGAATCGACATTAAATCTTGAATCTATCTATCTTGAAATCTATGAACTGAATATGAGCGATTTACATTCTTTGATTATTACTTTTATCCCAATTTGATATTGATTACTGAAATTTTAAATTGATTAGTCTCAATTTTATGCGGTAAATGTATAGTAAAATCAAAGATATAAGAGCTCTAAAGATAGAAAATGCTATAATAATTTATATGCATAATATTTCTTCCCAGAAAAGGTATCGCCATCTATGATCCTAGATTGAAAAATAAATATACCACCAATAATTTGCAGGAAATTGAATAAGAAGATTAAATATATGATAAGATGATGGATGAAAATAGATCATCAATATTCAAAAAAATAAATGTTCTGATTGGTTACAAGTAAACCTGGTCTGTTTTTTTAACTAATCAAGACACTTATTTGTTACTCTCCGTATGGCGTCAGATGGCAATACTTGATTCGGGGAGAAATACAATGTATATTCATAGGCAGTAAATTAATGAGGGGTGGTTCAGGGGGGACAGAAGCTCTAGTCCCCACCTCCATGGCTCAGTATAGAAACTTAAATTAATTTGAGGAACCTCTATAACATTTTTTGGAATAAATTTAAACAGTTAATCCTTATTTACGCATATTACGACGAACTTGTAAGTTTTTACGAACTTCTAGAATTATGTAGTATATAATTTATAAGCAGTGGCGGCTGGTACGCGGAGGTCGACGGGGTGCCGTCCTCCTTAAGTTACATAGTAACTCGGAATAATATTGTTTTATGCGAATGCACCATTAGCACCATAATACTTAGTATGCCCCTAAATATTTGCGACAATCCGGCGTTGCTTGGTTCGTAAACGGTACCTCAGATTAAAACACTTCACTAAAATGTAAACAAAAATGTAATTTGTAAGTGCCTCCTCACAATTATAGCAAATCACGAGCTTCCACTGATGAACAGCTTGGTTTTAAACAACCCGCCTCCTCTCAAGGCAGTAGATTCGAAACAAATTGATTTAACACCTTCCCCCCTAATTCGAAGAGACAAAAGCGTTGTAGCTTCTGTAATATGTAGTATTTATGCAGGGTGTTCCGAAAGGTGATGTCGTTACTTTTAAATAACAATTCTGGTGCGATTCTGAATTAAGTTCTCACCTCTTAAATTCTTCCAGTGCGGCCTAAAGGACGCACAGCTAAGGCAAACCCATTCTAGATGGCTACCTATAGCTTTATTAGTAATGTATACTTTATAATATTTTTATGAATAATTTATATAAATTATTTTGTCATTTATTTATTCATTCATTGCTTGTCTGCTAGTGGGCGATTATGATGGTGCGGCTCGAAATATTTTCATATTGATAATTAAAAAATAAACCAATAAAGATGCGTTATGATCAAATAGATAGACAAAAGTGGTGTTTATAAAAGGGCGCACTGATTCGTGAGTGCCCAGGTTGTGCGGCCAAACGGCCGCACTGAGGGACCGGATCATCAACTCAGTATAGTGTACCACTAGCACAAGTACAAATACTGATTGCCTGTAAGATGTTTACGATATATTGATGCAGTAGCGGCTTCCGTAAAGGTCACGTGCTAACTATCTAAAACAATAATAATAATGTTAAGTAAATAACAATATAAAACTTCTGTTTCCTTGACCGGGAGGTCTGGGGTATATGGAATACCCCCCCCCCCCAGTGGATGAAGATAACGATGGCCATGTTAATATGCTGCGGGGTATTTCACACTCTAAGATCCGCCTCCCCCAGGGTTTCTATTTTCACTTCCTATTATTACATGCGGTTGTCATGGAAACAATGCATTTATTTTTGCTTATTAAGTCCCTTGGGATTTAAAGTCACTTTAGATCCCAATTTAAATTTAAACTTTAATCTTCGTCAAAAGGGACTTAAATAGCAGTTTAAGTTCCGGAATTGCATAAACACGTTTAATTTTGTTTTCAGTGCCCCCCCCCTTAAAAAATTTGTCTCGGCGCCATTGCCCCGTCACCCCCGGATTAGCCCCCTCCTTGAGTCAATCCTGGATCCGCCGCTGTAAAGGCAGTTCTGAAAAGAAATGCTTCAGAATTAATTCTCAATGAATGATGACGGTAATTTATAAAAAAAAATGACGACACATTTTCCAAATAACCATTGCATAGGTACTGCTATGTAACTGAGCCTCTCGTTGGGTCGTCAAATAAATATGTAATGTAACTTGCCCTTTAATTTCCCCACGTTGCGTTGTTACAATTAAATAAATGTGTGATGTTTCCCCTTACCTTGTTAAAATGAATTATGCTTTTTGATAAATTTTCTTTACTGCATTTATTAATTTTAAAAAATGAACAAGATTCATAATTTAATAATATTTATTTAATTGAATAAATTTGAAAATAAATTTTGCATGGCAATCTGATTTTTTTATGAAGTTTTTTATATATTTTTGTAAAGAGTTGTCATGGAAACAATTAAAGTTACGCACACGCCTTATAACTAATAATAACAAAATTTCTTAAATTAATAGTACATTATATATCAAGGTTGTGAAGGCCGTCATTATTGCCCTAGCGCCAAGATTATATTCCGAGGTGCTTTGCACCGAGGAATATAACGCGCGGAGGCAATAATGGTCTTCACAACCGTGGTTTATATACTATTTTTTCCACTACTAGATTTATTACCATTTTTTAAATTCTTTTTAATAAAAAAATTTTCAAATTTAAAATATTTATTTCAAATGACAGTTTTGTTTTGTTGATTTGACAGTTGTTGACAAATTTTAAATCACGTATGTCAAATCATTTCATTGGTTCATTTTTTTAACTTAAGTGTATAATGAATCTGTCAAATCATTTCATTGGTTCATTTGTATAATGAAAATATTATTTACCGCATGTCTAAAATGCGTCACTTCACATGTGACTTGGATAAGTTATAATGGTAGCCTATATGACTAGTAGTGGAAAAAATAAATTATGCACTGAAATGTTTATAATTATTAAATTTCTGACCTTTTATTTTGTGTTTTAAAGTACGGCACTGTATAATTAAAATTTCTAACTTCACTTTCCAATTGCATTACTTTTTTTTTGTGTAAATTTTATTATTGGTCGTTCACCCAACAATTTTGCTCACATTCATCGCTGTGTTGATCCAGTTCAATTTTCATCAACTCCCACAATATTCATCACCATAACTTCCATATTTTTATTACGAATTTGTGAGTAACCAAATAAATTTTACACAATTCACTTAATATCACCTCCTTTTAGGTTAATTCACTCTACTTAACCCCGTTTCGGGTTCTTTTCATACATTTTATCTCAAAAACTCTGGATTACTCAAATTTCGTGGACATCATCGTGTAATTATTCCCGTAACTATTAAGGTTAACACACACGTTACCAAGGAAAATTATTTTGTTGCCATTCCAAGGCCTGACTGTTTTTTATGTTTTAATGTTTTTTATTGGTAGGTAAAATAATCAATATTTTCGCCACTTGATTTTTAATTCAAAATTGTTTTTATAGGAATGATCCGCCAATTTGAATACGATGCACTGTGATTGTTTATTTGGAAGCGAATATTGTCCGTTCAATTTACTGTACCAATCCATTACACCAATGTCATCAATAAACCTTTTTAAGTTTGCATAACACACTAATCACTAATTAACCTAGTTTTAACAAATTTTTAACTAACATAATTTTTTTAACGAACAACTTATAACTAACAAATTTTACATGATATTTTTTTTAATTTCATAAATGAATTAATCATTTTGTCAATTTGCCATGATTTTTCTATTACTCAAACGTTTATTTAAATTTCTATTTTATTAACTTGTTCATCTTTTTACTTTGCTAATGCAGTCAAGCAAATAACATTACAGTACTTAACAATGTTACAAATTCACTTTGCAACATAGTATCCTATATTTGCCACTGCGTTTTGATAATTTGATGATATGAATAACACTGTTTCCGTTGTGCACTTTTAAATTTCTTTTGAAAAAGAACAAAACGTCAGACGCTATTATATCTTTCAAACAGCAAATAACAGTATCAATTTACCGGCGTTAATACAAGGAATTGTACTTTCCATACCGACGTAAAATAAGACTTAAAATTAAAAATGTTTTTTAATTTAATATGAGTTTCCTTTCCAGTTCACTTTACCAATTTTACCTACATATAACTGCAAACTCTGTTTACCTCCATTGCTATCTGAGAATCTCGCTATGCTTTACATGGCGCCGACGACGTCTACGTTCTAAATCAGAAAATGTATTTATTAAATTCACCATGTTGTTATTTAAAGTAGAAATTTTTTATCTTTCAAAAGATAAAAAGAGGGATATAACAGAAATTATAAATTTTATTAAGATAAATTAAAATTTCCGTCAAGCTAGGTCCCTGTCAGTCATAAAAAGCAAATTTACTTGAGAAAATAAAAGCCTAGAAATAACCTCGAATACCAACAAACTAGGAATCGAACAACATCCCAAGAAGTTTTTAAAGCCGAATTATAGATAAATTAAAATTTTTGAAATATGATAAATATTTAAAGGAGCAGAATGCTACCAAAAAGGATTATAATACTTAAAAGTTGTTTCCTTTCATAATAAATGCATGTAGTTTACAAATTTATAAGCGCATAAAAATGTTTCAGGCAATATAAAAATATATTTCAATATATTAAATATAATAGACTAAACAATGGAGATGATGGAAAGCATCGTTTTACCTATACAATATAAAGAAAAGTGGATGTTTTATGCTAACCTTAACCTTTATGAGTCAACATTCCAATTCAGTTATTTCATATTGCGTTGATATGAGACCATATAAAATTCAATTTCTGTATGTCAATATTTCGCAAGGATGGAACGCGTTATTCTTTGTTTTCGGTTTCGGTTGTATTGGAATCAGTCATTCATTCACGTATCAACAATATGTCTCGATAATACCTTTATTTTGTATTTTCTCGAATTACATTTAATGCAATTTCTCAAATTATATTAAGGTTTTCTGGAAACTGAATTTTTCTTTCATTCTAGAGCATGAATTGCTTTCCATAATTCAAACTCGAAAATGTTGATTATAATTCAAATATTGGTACTTATTTACTTATTCGGATTTTAAATTTATTTTAGAATTAAACTTTTAATTAGACTTTTTAATAATTTTGCCGGCGGAGATTTGTTGTTTGAATTAGAAACTACCTTTAGGTTGTGCGTGGGATTTGTATAAATTTCGTTTTGTACACAATGCCATTCATATGACAAAAACCATTTTTTTATTTATTCTTTTTATTCAAAAATACTCTTTTTTTTATGAAATACAATAGGAGCTACTTGATGGAAATCCAAATTTAAGTAATGCAAATTGATTTTTGTGTACACCGAACCTTGATTTAGTGGATTATTTTTACATGGCTTTGATTAAACGCTCCGGGGTAAATGTCATATGTTTAAACATACGCGGACAGTTTCAATTCCGCGAGATTGAAATTGCAGGATCTCATCAAAATGATGGAAGATGCCAACGCAATATACGAAGAAGACAATGAAGGAACTTAGAAATCAAAAGTTACTTTTAACATTTTTGATAGTAATTCTCTTTTGCTAAAAATCTCACTAATATATTTTCCAAAAAGATTCAGTTATCAGCGGAAGTTTAAAATGTAAAACTGCTTCTTTTCGTGCCGAACGTCAGTCAAACCAGGCCGAAATAATATGGAAACTAGGAAAATGTTATTAATGGGGTGATTTCTCGTTGCATTCTCCGTAGCCCAAAAATTGATCTTGGAGTTTAAATCACAGCGGTGTATGTTTGTATGTAGCTGGCGCGATCACAAATATCACCATCGTTTCTGCAGCGAACCACCAATTCACTTTTTCCCAAAGATAATCCATAGTATATCTCGGAAGCCCTCGTTGTAAGAAGAACCAGCTAGACAGAATTGCGGTGGAATGGGATGAGATGCAAGTTGTATACTTCAGTTTGGGCACAGTAATTAATATTAACCTAACGTGAATGAGAATAGAAGACTAATAATGAAAATGAGGTGTAATAATAAAATTCTTTAAGGTTCATCCAAAATGATATTCAATAAAGACTATACGCTAGTTGCGTAGCTCCCAAAAGCGTACGAAGCGCCGTCTCGTGGATAAATTTTGTCAAAACTGGGATGGCCAAATGTTCATGTTTATATGGTAATATTAGCAAAAATATTAATTATTTTTATTAATTTAAAATATTTTATTATGTAATAATTATTATAAACTGTAGTCGATCCTTGAAGTTTATGTTGGTACATAACCAAGATGAATTTTACTATATAAAATAATTTCTTGTTGTCAGTGTCCTGATTCGGCGCGCGCATTGGATTTTTAGTACTGAAAATTTTAGTCCTGAAAAATTTAGTGTAATGTAAAACGGGTCTTAAGATCTACACAATTTATTCTTACCCATTTCAACATTTTCCATTTCAACATTAATATTTTGATCTTGGCGCTTTTCAAATCGCTCATGTCTAGCTATGGCATTTGTCGACTTGATTGACTTGAAATAAATGGGTGGGAAAATTGTCGGAATATACGCTGGACTATTTAAAAGTTCTGATTTCTTATCTCCAACAAAATGCGAACTGCAGATCCGTGTGTTTTCATTTGGCTGCCATGGCTTGTTACCACTGAAAATCATCAAAAATAGAAATTTATATTTGATTTTGATATTATTAAAAATACAGAAATGTATAATATTAATTAAAATTAATTTTATTAATTAAATAAAATTTACTTACTCGCTCTTACGTTTAACAGCTTGTATCCACTCATTTTTTTGATTAATCTGGTAAGGTCTTCCAGGAAAGCGTTAAAATGTTAAATCAGGATTCTTATTCTCTGATTTATTGCATCCAACTACACAACAATACCTTTTTGCACTCATTTTTAAATCAACTTTTCTATGTGAATCTACTACTTATGTCAATTTTTAAATCACATAAAACCGTCAGCACTACCAACCATAATGCTATTAAGTTATATAGGGCATATAGAATATTATTTAAATTCAAATTTACTTCTTAATTCTAATTCTTAATGTTTAATTCGTAATTAAACTATTACTTGTATTTAAAACCGTTTGCGCTCACCATCCCAGATACGCTAAATTTGGCCACCAGGGCAGCGCCACTTGAGCTACGCAACTAGCGTATTAAGCCCAAATTAATTAATTAAGTACTGAAAACTAACTTATATGGAAAAGGTTGTTTAAATATAAAAATACTATGGCCGTTTCACCATTATTTTGGATCTTCAGGAATAACATAATAATTAAAAACAAATAAGGACATTTTTAAATTGGGAGCACAAATTATTAAATTGTGAAATACAAATTATTATAAAGTGACGGTGACATTTGTCAATAAGAGACTACTATTAAAATTAAAAATTAAAATAAATTTTAGCCTACTATTTTAAAATAAAAATTTAAAGTTATCTGATCAAGAATTACAAATTGTAGCATATCGTATCTTCCTCTTGCTAATAATAATTGATTAAAATTGTTACAATATTGTAATTCCCGTATAGAAAAACCTTTTGTAGGCCTAATAGGTTTCAAACTGTGAGCTTTCGAAGTTGAATGTTTTTAACATTTTCTGATGCTATTTACATTTGTGAAAATAGCTCAATTTTAGTGCAAGTGAAGTAGAAATTGGATATAACCAGTGGCGTACCTAAAGGGGGCGGTGGGTGCGGTCCGCACCGGGCGGCACATATTTTGGGGCGTCACAATAAGTGATTTAAGACTACAAAATCTTGCAATATTGTCCATAGAACAAGAAATTACAAATAATATAAATTTTGAGAGCATTATACAAAATTTTTCTACTATGAAGAATAGAAGAGTAAATGAATCGGTGACAGTTGAAGGGAACTAACTCCACAAAAGTAAAATGTTGAGGAATTACAAAAAACGTACCAGAACGTTATTAACGGGTTTAACAAAAATTCCTTTTGGGTGATATAACATATTATCATATAGCAACTAAGATTCACAAATAATATGTTTGATTATGACCATAAAACCTGTGCAATTTGCCGAAATAGGGCACGGAGTTAGTTCCTTTTAATAATAAGTGAAATTTTATAGGAAACAAAGAAGCAATAATAATATTATTAGGCCTTATAAGAAAGGTTTATTCAGTTTTACATTAAAAAACATTATAAAGAACATTATAAATATTTAAAAACATTATAAAGAAACATATTTTAGAGCGTCTTCATAAAATTTTCGGTCTCTTCTATTTACCTCTAGAATATATTTTAGTTGGTTCCTTACAGCATCTACTTTATGTTTGTTTATGGGTACTCTTCTTTCAGGATAAGCCGGTAGTAAAGAATAAATTTTTTTTGATACTTGTGGTCTTGGTCCAGGCTGTTTAAAGGGAACTAACTCTGACCTTTAGTTCCTTTCTCCACTATATCATTTGTATTATTAAGAATTTCTGCTGTACTGAGAAGCCGTAGAAAGTTCCCTTTATCACCAATCGATCAGAAATGGCTTAAAATATATGAATATATTGTCGTATTTTGCTGGCCTCTTAAAAATTTCATATAAGTGAAAAGCTTCACACTTTTCTTTGTTCTCTAAAAGGGTTTCTCTCTCATGCGATAGAATTTGTATTCTATGCAAGCAAGCGTTTTGTTTTTGGGTGGCTGAGCTCAGTAATTCAATATCACCATGTTAACATGATTTAATAGCAGGATGCGAGGATTCCAGTAGGAATAACTTAACTATGGTCAATTTCACTTTCCCACGATTAGTGCTAGGAAACCGGATAAAGCTGTGGAACTCTGAAAAATGTATTTTAGGCTCACTACTTGATCTCATGAAGGAATCTGTCATATCAGATTCAAAGGAAACAATGTTGTTGCAATGAAAATTAAAATGTTGTAAGAAGGTTTTATTATCTTTAACCTAAAATTGCATGGGTTCTAAAAAGGTGAATTATTGTAAAAATAACAAACTTTGTATGTTGTGAGATATTGTATTCTTTCTGAAATTTTTCACAGAGTCATTTTAATGTATTAAGAGTCTTGGTTTGTGTAATCTAGTGATAAAGACCATAATTCGGTGTGTTAAGTGATCAACATGAAAGTGACTCGGGTCTCGACAGAATACTTCAACAAAACCAGTGAATTCTGAAACATAAAACATTTTAAAGTAATTTAAAAACTCTAAAATTAAATAAAAACTTACCTTCGGACGTTTGATAAATTTAATAACGTGAAATTTGGAAAATTTGGATATAATTAAGATTTAGAAGTGGTACATTAGACACAAAATTTCGCCAATTTAACAGATAAAAGTGGGAAATTTAGTTTGCCTTGGGCGCTCGACCGATGAAGTTTAGTAACGATAAAATTTTAACCAATATTGATTTTGGATCCTTATAATTGGAGGTTATGAAAATTTAGTTTGCCTTGGGCGCTCGACCGATGAAGTTCAGTAATGATAAAACTTTAACCAATATTGATTTGGGATCCTTATTTTTGGAGGTTATGAAACTTTTGACCGCACATTTTGTTATGAAGCTTCGTGGATGAAATGCAAAGGCAACACTCACATTTGAGATACCTTGCCACTTTAATTGATATCCTGTTTTTTGAATGCATTGTTTTGGTGAAGTAGTTGGAATTAGCATCTTTAAAGACAAGTCGCTAGTAAATTTATCAGTTGGCTATTTTAAATAGTAGCACTTCGTTTAATTGGAGGTGATAACACCGAGGAATGTTGAGAATTTTGGTCGATGTGAGAAATTGAAGTGTACACGACTCGAGACACTGAAGAAAGAAACTTTGAATGGATTGTCAATCCTTGATCTTGCGTAGACGCTGAGCATGAGTTATAGTAAAACGTCAGGTGAACGAGTTTTAAAAGCGATAAGGTACGAGCGATAAGGCTCGTATTTTAAACATTATTATTTGATTTTTTTTTAAAACCATTTTTTTTAACTTTACGGCGTTGCATCTAACTTACGGGTACTGATAGCAACTACCATTAAAAATTTAAACAAAATTTCATTATTTCATTTAATAATAAAGACATTTAGTCAAGAAAATTAACGCGAATTTAACAAGAACATTTCATATCTGTGTTGGTATTACATCAACACAGCCAAAGGAGTTAAAGAAGAGGAAGCTGCAACTAATTCAACAATTTTATTGTTTTGTAAGGGAATTTTCCCAGTAGAAAATTTTGTACAACATTTATTTTGTAATTTTGACTGGTACCAGGGTGATTTTGAAATTTACTAAACTGAATATAAAATTTTTCAATGCAACTATATTTTATTTGTCACATAAAAGTGAGGCATTTAACAGAGATGCACAGCCATTGATAAGGAACCATTTGAGAAATTTGGTGAGTTATTTGTATGAACATTTTCTGAGTTTTGGACTTCTGTTGTTTTGCGGAGCTGAGCTAGGACCGGAGCAGATAGGTTGTTGGCATTTTTCTACTAAATTGTTTAGTCCATTTATGCCCGGTTTCTGAAGATCTCTGTTTATACACTACATAACTAATATAAGCTTAAAGTTATAGTTATCCACAATGCGCATATTCCAGAAAGTTAACAACCAATAAAAACGTAGGTTAACTTTGGCCAGAGATTATTTTTCGTTATAGAAACTCAAAATCTGCAGTTATACTAAGGTTAAGCTAACCTTAATATAACTCGAGCTTCAGAAACCGGGCATTAGAAACTCAAGATCACGACCTTAAAAAAAAATTAAGGGGTAGTAGGCATTGATAACTTTTAGAGGACAACATTTAAATGGCGCACCAGTAACGTGGGGCAATTTAAGGGTTGTTTTAGAGTACAATATATAAATGTCAAAATTTCACTTTTGTGGATTTAGTTCCCTTCAACTGTCACCGATTCAAATATATAAATATGTTTACATACAGATATGTGTACAATTTGTTTGTTTATCTAAAAGAAATTAAATTATATAATTATAAATATGAAATAAAAAATATTTAATGGCCATTTGTTTTTGTAAATTAGATATGTTTTCTCTCATTGGTGGGGAAGCTGCGACCTCCGCAAGTTTCTTGTGCCCTTTAAAAAAGTATGTTGTATTTTTATAAAAGTTGCATTTAATAGTTATATCAACTCATGCTGCCCCTTTATATACTTTATATACTTTCTATACTTAAAGAAAATAAGAAAATATAGAAAAAAAGTTCGTATAGAAAAAAAGTTCGACATAAAACAAAAAAAAGAACGTTGTAAATTAAATAGGTTTGGAGATAAGACTTTCTAAGGCCCAGAGCTGTACAGTCTCGGGTTATATTTTTACTGGGGTTAATTTCCGAGGGGTGTGCCACTACCATTGCTTTTGTAGGTACACCTATTTTAAATACATTGAAATTTTAAAGTATTTACCTATATTTACACGTATTTCCATCTATTTGCTTGTATTTACATTTATATGCAAGTATTTACAAGTATTTAATGTATTTAATGTATTTACACGTATTTACAAGTATTTACAAGTATTTACACGTATTTAAAGATATTTATAGGTATTTTAAAGTATTTAAATGTTCAATATTAGTTAAAGAATACGATTTACTCGGTTTGAACGCCGATAAAATTTAAATATTATCACATTTTTTCTCGTTTGTACTACGATACAATCGAAACCGTATATTTTTCTAAAAAAAAATGAATAAGAATAATTTATTGCCGATAACTCGCTTATTTATGCTTGTATGAAAAATTATGATCAGACCATAGTTGAAGAGCATAAAATTCTCTATAAAAGAGTTTTTTGGGCAGAATTACCTATTGTTGGTCACTCCAAATTAAAAAAAAACAACGGCGCTGCAAAGAGGAAGGTTAATATAGTATAATGACATCATTTTCACAAGCGAAGATATAATAAAAATTTCGAGAAAAATCGATTTGAAAAGTAGGGGAAAGTAAGATCGTGACCCCGGCCACGACCACTATCGGGTTACCGGTCCCTTCAAATCGAGTGAAATTTTTTTGCTCCGATTTTAATTTTTCTTTCAAATTAGGGTAGGGGGGGGTGCGCTTAGTAGATATTAGTATAAATATTCGCGAAAAAATGGAAAATAAGGCGGTTATTGCCGAAAAAGTGAAAAAATTAAATTTTTTTTGCCTTCGAATTTTAGGGGTGTGCATTCGAAAAGGAGGGTAATCCATCGTCAAATCCTACTCCTCCGGGGCGCCGCTCCGCTCCGCTCCGCTCTGCACCCCTACGGAGCGGATTTGACTCTGGTTACTAGGCTAAACATACGAGAAGGCGCCACCGATCAAGAACACCGGGATCTATGCAACCGGGATGTGAGAGACCCTCGAAATAGCATTAAAAAGTATAGTTGCGGTATGGGGCAGTAAACTATTTCGTTTCACCCCCAAAAAATCGCGTAAAAACTAAAAATAATCGATGTTGCATGTACGACGCTCGAGGTGCATCTGCTGCTGCGAAATTTTCTAAGTGTAAGAGTATATCTATCTGCACGTACCGTCAACAAAATGCGCGCCGGCCGGGCGAAGCTAGTGGCATCGACCGGTTGTGTGGCAGTTCCGACCTAGCTCTGAACTACACCGCACGTCATTTTTGCGCTCCTTAATTTTCATAAATTAAGATCAAAAGTAATTTTAATTACTCGTTCTCTCAAACGATATTTAATATAGAAGTGAAAGTGTTTACTCAAGATCCCTATTCTATTTAAATTTCGTCGCTAAAAGCGTATAAACACGCTTATAAGTGAAACCCAGTATTTCCCGCAAAAAGTTTCGCGCCTTTTTATTGAGTGACGTAGTTACCTACGCTCACTTAACAAACGGTCGCGCGCTTTTTGCCCCACTCCCCTTCGAAGTCAGCATTTCGACGTATAGCAATATACGTAATCAGGTCAGTAAACCTTTATTAACCTAGGTTATTTTCAGATTAAATTTATCGCAACATAAAGTAAACATTCAGATAAAAAATTTATTCCATTCATAAAATTATTTTCAAGTTCAAGTGCACTCAGATAAATTTATTTCAAATCAGCAAATTCTTTGCACACATTAAATTAATTTCAAGTTCAAACAGATAAAATTAAAGGCCGAGTCACACGATTTTAACAATTTTTTCAAACTCTAGATTTCACAACATAACTTAAATTTTATATTATAACATTTAATTTAATTGTATCCCATTATGACTAACAACGATGACATGCCCCCGACTAACTACGCTGAACTCCTTGCGCTCTTTAAAGAGCAACAAGCTTCCTCAAATGCCATAATCGCCAAACTACATGCCGAGCTCAGCGAAATGCGCAAAACCATTGCTATTCTCGCCGCGAACTCCGCGAAACCCCCCACGATCACAAAAACCTCCTCGGTCGCCCCCTCAGGGAAAAGACCTTCCAAGACCCCTAACCCACCCCTACCGACCCCCCCCTCCACCAAAAAGGTAGCCACTACCATGCCTAAGACATCCAAACCCGCCACGACCGCAAAGAAAACAACTCCACCACGTCCCCTTATGGAATCTGCAATTCCAAAACCCCAAAGCTCTCTCCCAGCAGCCACGACTACGAAAACCCTATCCACCGCCCAACCTCCATCAGAGGAAATGGATACCCAGGCCTCCACCTCCACTGGCGGTGACACTTTCGTCACCCCGAACGATCGTCACCTCAAGCGCGCCCGCTCAAATTTGAGCACCGACAGTGACACTTCCGGGCCCGCCACGAAGAACAGGTTCGCCTGTCTCGAGGTAGAGGACACCCCCCCCGTCTCCCAAGCCGATCACACTGATGAAGACGGCATGGACACCACAAACCCCCAACCCGACATCAACGCCTCCCAATCGAACCCCCAGGGTGCATCACACCCAAATTACACCTCCGCCAGCCGAATCCCCCCCCATTGTCCTCCGGACAAAGGACAACTGGCCGGCCATAAATAAATTAATCCGCGACCGCAAAATCGCAACAACCAAAATTCGTACCCTGGTGGATGGCATCTCCATCCAGCCAGCCTCAGAAACCGACTATCGCACCCTCAGCCGCCTCTTCGAGGAAAAATCCCTCCCCTCCCACACTTACTCACTGCCCCAAGAGAAACCACTCAAAGTGGTCATCCGTGGTCTTCCGATCACAATCACCCCCGCCGAGGTCAAGGAAGACCTCGAATACCAAGGTTTCGAGATTCAGACCGTATTTCAAATGCGCCACGGTCGCGATCGCCAACTAATGCCCCTATATCTCGTCCACCTCACCCACAATTCCGATGGGAAAAGGATTTTTGACCTAACCTCTGTCCTCTCCATCAACACCAGGACAGAAACCCCCCACAAAAAAGCCGAAGTCGGCCAATGCCACCGCTGCCAACGGTTCGGGCACGCCCAAACCCGCTGCAGCGCCCCCCCCAAATGCGTCAAATGCGCAGGGGACCACCTTACCAATCAATGCCTCAAAACCAGAGAGGAACCAGCCACGTGCGCAAATTGCACCGGCAACCATCCAGCCAACTACAAAGGCTGCGCTTCTTTCCCCAAGCCCAAGAGGCGGGAATTATCAGCCCGAGAAGCAACTTCCCGCTTCGCCAGCCACCCCACCTACAATTACCCTTCCTCCCAAGGCACTGGTCGACCATCCTACGTAGGGGTCGCCAGAATCCATGCCCCCCACAGGGAAGCTTCTCATCCCACCCCCTCCCCCACTACCTCCCTTGACGAGACGACCCCACGCCAAATAAGAGCAATTCTCAACACTCTTCGCGAAAGCAACATCAGCAACGAGCTAATCAATTTATGCGCGGATATCGGAAACGTTAAATCCTTCAACACCACCGTTAATGCCTAATCCTAGACACCAACCCACAACTCTGCAGATGGCATTTTGGAATGCCAACGGTCTATCTGCCAAACGCTACGAACTTCTCGCGTTCGCGTTTCTCCACGACCTTGACGTCATCATGGTCAACGAGACCCACCTTAGAGCCGCACATCTGGTCAAACTCCCCGCTTACACCCTCTACCGAAACGATCGGGACGGACGCGGCGGCGGAACCGCAATCTACGTCAAAACCTCCATAGAGCACATCCCCATACCCACTCCCGACCTCGAAGGCCTCGAGGCCACCTCGATAAGCATCCACACCGCTCTTCACGGTTGGTTGCAAATCTCCTCGATCTACAATCGCCCAGGTAGTCATTTCATCAAAACCGACTTCGAACTCCTCCTGGAAGGCCCCGACGCAAAAATCATAGCCGGTGATTTTAACGCCAAACACTCTGCCTGGTTATGTCGCCACACAAATACCCAGGGTCGAGAGCTTCTTCAACTCGAAAACGAGCTGAATTTCACAATCATCGCTCCAACCACCCCTACACATTTTTCTCACGCAGGTACGCCGTCCATCTTGGACATTGCCATTTTCAAAGACGTACCACTCCAATACGACATCTCCACCTGCGAGGAGCTTAACTCCGATCACTACCCAGTCCTAATCACATTAGGGCAAATTCCACACAAACCCCCCCCCCCCCACAAGGACTAAAACCGACTGGATTTCTTTCACAGACAAACTCAAAGAAAACCTGGGACCAATCCCCTTCATCGATTCCACCACTGACTTAGACAATTTCATTAACTCCTTTCAAGAAAAAATCATTCATTCAATCTCAGAAACTTCTTACGAAGTCCCCATCCTCGACACCAGAGACAAACTCTCTCCCTCCTTCAAGGACCTAATCCGCTCCAAAAATCGCGCAAGGAAACTTGCACGCAGGACACGAAATCCCACTGACCACACTTCATACCTTCAACTCAAAGAACAAGTCGACATTAAAATTAAAGAATTTCACGATAATGAATGGTCCGACAAAATCAAATCCCTTGCTTTCCAAGACTTGTCCGCTTGGCGCATGGCAAGCGCGCTTCAAAAGAAAAAGCAATCCCTTAACTCAGTACTTCTCCGCCCCGATGGCACTCTCGCCAAAAGCGACCTCGAAAAGGCTGAAACTTTTGCCGACAGCCTTCAATCCCAATGCTCCCCCAATACCACGAGACTTGACCAAGACCACATCAATTCGGTCGAAAATTCCGTAAGCACCGCCCTTTCCACCACAGACAACACCACTATCAATCCCGCCTCCTTCACAGAGGTTGCAATAGCCATCAAACGCCTTAAAAACAGGAAAGCCCCAGGTCCCGACGGCATAACCAACCATGCCCTTAAGGTACTACCCAAAAAAGCAGTAACTGCTATCACCGGTATAATTAATGCAATCCTCCGCCTTAATTATTACCCACAAATTTGGAAAACCGCTGATGTAGTGGTAATCCCTAAACCCGGTCAAAATCTGAAATACCCTCAGAGCTACAGACCGATCAGTTTGCTTCCCTCCCTCGGCAAACTCGCCGAAAAAATCATTATCACTCGACTTCACGAGGCCATTTCCGATAACAACATCATCCAAAATGAGCAATTTGGATTCCGTGCTGGTCACAGCACTACCCACCAAGCCCTCCGCTTAGTCGAACATGTCACACAGGCCCTCAATAAAAAAGAATTCACCGGCCTAGTGCTACTCGACGTATCGAAAGCTTTCGATAAGGTCTGGCACGAAGCCCTCCTGTTTAAAATGCTTCAGTCAAACATCCAACTCCCACTAGTCCGACTAATAGCCTCTTATCTACATAATAGGAAATTCCGAATCAAGCTTAATAACTCCAGATCCACCACACGCCCCATTACCTCTGGGGTACCCCAAGGCTCAATCCTCTCAGCCTCCCTCTTTAACATCTACATGAGCGACATCCCAATTCCCACTGACCCAACCACTAAAATTTCACTTTACGCCGACGACGTCGCTATCTATTCGTCCTCAATCCACCCCGATTTTGCCACAAACCGCCTCCAGGAGGCTATCAACGATCTCGAAAGGTGGTACGAAACTTGGCGCATCGAGGTAAACTCGAGCAAAAGTTCCGCGATCATGTTTCGAAATCGGAAAAAACCTCACAATTCCAGCGTCTGGATGTTTGAGGAACAAATCCCTTGGAAATCCACGGTCAAGTACCTTGGCATTACCATGGATGAACGCCTCAAATGGAGACCTCACGTAAATGCCATTACCGGCAAAGCCAAAGCCCTTTTTTCAAAATTATACGCCCTCATGAACCGAGACAGCCCCATGGCTCCCAAAAATAAATTAAGGCTTTACAAATCCATCATCCGCCCCACCATGACCTACGCCTCCCCCGTTTGGGGCTACGCCCGCCACACATACATGAATAAAGTCCAAATTATTCAAAACAAAAACCTCCGCTCCATCTTCAACGCTCCCTTCTATGTCACCAACAGGCGACTGCACGCAGACGCCAAACTAGATTCCATTTCCACCCTTATTCGCAATCACGCCACCAGTCTATACAAGAAATCCAGATTTTCCGACAACCCGCTCATAGCTCAACTAGGTCAATACAATCCTGAAGACTTTTGTATCCCCCGCCCTAAATCAATCCTGACTGTAGACAACCCATGACCACAACCCCCATCTGCACAGACTAACTCAGGTACACCGGTATAATTACACAAATTCTCTTCGAAAGTGGATTTAATTCACTAGATTTGTGTAACTCGACTTAATTTCCCACACCCCAGATTCTAATTTATTTAGCTCACCAACGCCAATTTATACGACGGTAAATGCAATTCGCATCAACCGTCAATTTTTTCAGGTAGGAGCCACTTTCTACGAGGATATCTTCAATCTTCGAATTAGGGATTCTACTATATCAATAACGTAATTTAAATTCTCTCTTTTCATATTCACTTACCACAGCCACAACCCAGGTATTTCCCAGCCAGTCTAGCTCAGCGCTATTCCGCGAGGCCCACCGGCCTCCATAATTTCCAATGTCACTAATGTATACTTTCAGATGAAGGAGAAGGCCGGCTACGCCGGGATGCTCCATTTTGGTCAGTCCAGAAAATCGAAAAAAAAAAAAATCGGTTGTGTGGCACGATCATGCTACTTTTCCGTACTTTTCAAATTGATTTTTCTCAAAATTTTGATTATATCTTCGCTTGTGAAAATTATGTCATTATACTATATTAACCTTCCTCTTTGCGATTGCAAAGTTTCAACTCATTCGGAATGACCAACATTAGGTAATCCTCACCAGTTTTTTTCCATATTTTTCTATGGCACTCTAATACTTAAATTATTGACCGAAAACACGACCCACTCTTAAAATGGCACACTATTGATTCGTTGCAGGGAGAGAAATGTTTTCGGGCACGGGAAATACTTTTAATAATAAATTATAATTAAAATTGTGGCCAAGGTTGGAAAATGAAGAGAAAAATAGATTTTTTCAAAATTTTCCCAAGTTATAGTATCTTCCAAGTAACAAAACCGAAATTTTGGTTTGAGCTTACAGAAGGTCCGGGAAAGCTGAAATTTGGCAAAGATGTATATTGAAGTGTTCTGATAAACTCCCAAAATGTCTCATAAAAATCCCAAGCCGGCGATCCCCCAAATGAGGATTTTAGCCCCCTAGGTGCGGTTTTTCGCCTATAGCTCACGTAATTTTACTTTTACGAAAATTTACCATTAAACAAAGTTAAAATTTGCCTATTACAGTATGTATTGTAGTACTACCTACTGCAGCACCACAAGTTGTAGAGAATTTTCTTCAACTTTGCTTAATGGTAATTTTTCGTAAAAGTAAAAATACGTGAACTATAGGCGAAACACCGCACTTAGGGGGCTAAAATCCTCATTTGGGGGAACGTCGGCTTGGGAATTTTATGAGACATTTTGGGATTTATTAGAACACTTCAATATACATCTTTGCCAAATTTCAGCACGCCCGGACCTTCTGTAAGCTCAAACCAAAATTTCGGTTTCGTTACTTGGAAGCTATCGTACTATAACTTGGGCAAATTTTGAAAAAATTTATTTTTCTCTTCATTTTCCAACCTTGGCCACAATTTCAATTAATTTATTATTAAAAGCATTTCCCGTGCCCGAAAACATTTCTCTCCCTGCAACGAATCAAAATTAATTTAAGTATTAGTGTGCCATGGAAAAATATGAAAAAAACATTTTATAGCGAATTTTATGCTCTTCAATTATGGTGTAATCATAATTTTTCATACAAGCATAAATAAGCGAGTTATCGGCAAAAAATCGCGTTGGGGGAGCTAAAACCCCCGATTGGAGGGGCGCCGGCGTGGGATTTTATGGAAATTTTGGAGGGTCCATTAGAACACTCCAATGTAAATCTCTGCCAAAATTCAGCTTGCCCGAATTTTTGCAAACTTAAAACCTTCCTTGCCTGGACTAATTGTAAATAGAGTGAGGTCACTACAGTCTGAAGTACAGGCAATGCACTAGAATACTTTTCCCCGATAAAAATGCAACTACTAATTCTCTTGCAGCAAAATTCATAAAAAATTATACCATACGCGAAAAGCTAAAATAATTATTATTGTTTTCGAGAACATGTTTGGCGAATACAATGCATCACAATACCTGCAAATTACAAGACAGGAGTTTATTTAAAAACCAAAATATATGGCAAAAATTCATTGTTTGATTTACAGCTTAATATAGACCACTCTGTAACCATGGTAATCATTATTCAACCTTATTTTGTAAAATTTTAACATAAATATTGGTAGAATAATATGTGCTTTTAAATTTAAGAATTTATAATATGACTACACAAATTCAAATTATATAATTTCACTACGAACATTAGTCTCTCTTAAAAACTCTCAACAAAGTTACCAAAACATCATCATTAAAAGTTTTTTAGGTATAACAATAAAATGTTAGTAATCATTAATGTAGTTCATCTGCAAACAAAATTTCCTTTAAGGTTTTTCGCATTATGAAAATTTTTATTACAATACTCTGACATACATTAAATGGTTATTTATTGCTATAATTTAAAAATCGATTTTTGTAATAATTAAATTTATATTATTGCATTCAAAGAAAATTTTAAATCAACAAACATGAAAATTTATTTTGATCTATGCTTACAAAAAGCTTTACAATTCTTACGTTAGCTTTTAACGGCTCAAAATGTAATTTAAATTTCAAAAAGTACATTATAAGTTTTCAAGTTTATTAAGCGTTTTTATTAAAATATTTGAAAAACTCCAGGAATTCTTTTGTACCTTTTGCTTTCAGTTAATCAAAATAAATTATTAGATACTAAATGTATGAATGTATAATATATAATTTATATTTTAAATAAATTATTATAAACTCATACTGCATTTAAATATTAAAAATAATTAAAATTTAAGTAGATGCCTAAGTAAGTAGTAAAGCAGTAATAGAGGGAAAATTAAGACAATTAAAGGAATGAAGAGAGCATTTTCACATATACTCAACTTTGCGTTTATAACTTTATGAAGTTAGATATTATGCCGATATACCGCTTTAACAGTCTGCGGCTTAACGGCTAGGTTAATATCTGGCTATTCTATTTAGTATATAAAATGCAGCTGTATTAAAGTTATATTGTTTAAAAGTTTTCATCTTTTATGTTTATATATTTTGCAGGTTTTTCATTAGTTCCTATTTCCTGCGTATTTTCATAACTGAAAAGATTTTCTTGATAATATTATATGTTTGTATTATTTGTAATGGTATTGCCACTCACTTTGACAAAGGTGTGGATTGAATTCATCAAATATAATTCATATAGAAATGAATAATGCAATTAAGATTATTAAAGTAATCATTTTATGCAATTAAAATAATAAAGAAACAATACAGAATAATGAAGGTAAATTGACGAATGTGTTTTACCGGTAATTACACCGGTATTCACCATCATCAAAGGAATTCGTAGCGCATAATGGACAGATGATACGAGAAATTAATGTTTCTACTATGTTGAATAATTATTAGAATGTTATTAAGGATACATAAAGAAATAATAATGTGTCAGTGCCAGTTGTATAAAATTTGAATAGTAGACATGCTTACAGTGTTTTATTAATAAATCAGTAGCTAATACTCAAGAAAATTAATCAAAGCAAATTCGATGATATATGGAATGGAATGTGTTTAATCTTAAATCAAGCACCGCTTGGTTGTAGTAATAAACATTACATAATTCTACTGATAAATAAAAATAAAATTTTTATCTGGTATAAAAATTCAATAATTTTTAATATGTGCAGATGCAAAAAGGTCACTCTTCGTCGAATTCCCCATAGACCAATTAATACCGATTGGTGTAATTTAAACCCATGTTTAGGGGCAGGAGTCTATAACATATACCTACTATATTATATACGTAGTTCTATAAGTTATTAAACCGTAGCGACACGCAACTTATTCGAATATACTGAAACTTTGCACGAATATTGGTATAAATAATGTATAATATATTATGTATCCCTGTGAGTAAATAATTAAAGCACATCAATTAGTATATACGTATAAAACAGTATTCCTCCTTATTTCTTGGAATGCATCTCCAATTTGAACGCTTTAGGCTTTGTACTCGTACATATATCTTCGTTCACATCTCCATTCCATTCAAGTACTGGTCCACCTCATTATCCTCTACCATCTACTTGACTTTTCACACCATGGACGGCACTCTCTCTCTTCACATATCCTTATCACGTGACCCAGCCATCTCAATCTTTGCAGTCTCACCACCCCCACTGTATCGGGTTCTCCATATAGTTCCCTTAACTCATCATTTGTTCGCCTTCTCGATCTCTTCTCTACTTTAGTACCACCAAAAATCCTTCTCAATATTACCTTCTGATGCTGAGAGTCTGCCAGCATCATTTCGTCCTGCTACTACAGTATCCATATCTCACACATGTAAATAATTACCGGTCTCTCTATTGCTTTATAGATAGTAATTTTCTCTGCTCTAAACATAATCTTCTTCGACAAAATACCATGTAGACTTCTTTTTCTTCTCAGCTTTCTTCCATCCACTGTTGGACATTAAGCATCCCCATACTTTTCCAACTTTCTCTATCGCCTGCCACTTGCTGCCAAAGTTTACCCGCCGTTTGTTTAATGTCATCAGACTATCTCTTTTGGGGTTCTCCATTTTAACTCTGCAGCTCTTCTGAGTACGTCTGTTATTTTTGTTTGGTTCCGCAGTTCTTTATTTCTCACTATGTCTCTACGTCTTCCTCCCATCATACACCACCCCATTGTTCCTTGCGTTATTTGCAGTACCTTGGCACTTTTAACCGTTAATGCCATAGTCTCCAATCCATAAGTCATCACTGGTAGGATGCATGAGTCAAACACCTTACGTTTAAAGCACATCGGCATATCGATGTTTTTTAGGATCCATCCCAACTTTCCGAATGCTGCCCATCCCAGTCTGCTTCTTCTTGTAATTTCGGAGGTTTGATTTTGTTTTCGCAGTTTTATCAGGTGTCCCAGGTAAACATATTCGTCTACCGTTTCTAGTTCTTGCTAGTCCAGTTTAAATTTGTTGTTACTATTGGATATAACTTTGGTTTTATTGATGTTCATCTCAAGTCCCATTGTTTTGGTTGCCGTATCGAGCTCATTTAGTATTTGCTCTAGTTCTTCGTCACTTGTAAATATAATAACTATGTCATCCGCAAATCGGAGGTGGTTCAAGAGCCTTCCGTCGATATTCACCCCCTTCTCGTCCCAATATAACCTTTTAAAAGCGTTTTCTAGAGTCAGTGTAAATAATTTTGATTAAATAGTATCTCATTGTTGTATTCTGAAGTCAACAAATCCGAGGTGGAGTGGCACATTATATTACTGTTAATATCCGAGCTCCTATTTCCTCGGTACTGCCTAGTTTCCTTATTATCACTGCACCCAAGTATGCAAATGTGTGGATTTCCTTTAATTTTAACGCCCTGTTGTTTTCCGAATTCTAAAAACGTCTAGAATTGCTATTTGGAAGGCGGGAAAACGATTGAATAAGTTTAAGAACGGAATTTGGATATATTTTTAGAAAAGAATTAAATTGACTTTGACACTGGGAAATTTTAAATTTAAATTTGGATTTTTGGCCGAATTAAATTCTGACAGCTGTCATGTTTCATTTTGAGTTCTTTTCATAATATTTATTATATATAAAATACATATTATACTATATAATATTGCCATGTATCGCTACTGTTTAACTCAAAATTTTGACTTACATAGCGGGGAATGAGATGGCACTCAATTAAAAAAAAATGATCCGACCAGCTATGCATGAGAACTCTTTTAATTTAGGGTCAAAGGTGGGTTCATGAATCTGTTGAATGCTCATATAAAATTGTCTTAACTTGATAACTTTTAAGAAATTCCGGACAACAAACTTACTATACCTTGCACCTATTTGTTCTTTTCCTCACTGCTGTTAATTTAATTAAATCAAACGTAATTATTGTATAACAAGTAATGTAATTTATTAATAAACATAATTATTTTAAAAAAACAAAAGATAGATTTTTCAATTATTAAGATTAAATCAAATTTACAAAAATATCAATTAAGAATAAAAAATTTATAAATCCCCAAAGATTTAAAAACACGCGCGAACTGAATGTTACGAAAAAGTGTCGACACAATTGCTTACCGAAGTGTTATTCGTTCACGATCGATGTGAAGAACACACAGCGGATAACCAAGAAAAGATGCCTCGTAGTTTGGTCCAATTCCCATACCATGAAAACTCCCAGGGTGAATCAATGATCAATTGAGTTTCTGCTACTGTCAGGATAAACGCTCAGGTAAGTCCATAAAATAATTTCCAATAATTTTCCAATCAATAACATAACCACAAAAAATATTTAACCATATGGAATTTGCAGTGGTCAAAATTGTAAATCTTCTTATTCATTCACAAATAATTCATCGAACCATAACTATTTAACTTCGACTTATACTCAAATATTCCAAGACAATTTCAACTCAACTCTTAATTATAATCAATTCTCTACATGGACGTACAAAAGTCCCCAAATTTTCTAATCTCATTCAAAAATAACGTCTTTCCGTCTTCATTGACGATTCGAGACTCTCAATTACGTCCTCCCGCTTTCATGGACGGAACAAGACTTTAAAATTACGTATTGACGTCTCCACAGACGGGACGAGACTCCTGCTTCATTCTCCTTGTTAATCCCACCAAAAATCGTCTATCTGACCGCGCACTTATTTTTATATATCACAATTATTTAATTTAATTTGAAATCCTACGCCTTTACAAATAAAATTTCTTTTTAATTTAATCCCAAAACTTCTTAAATTAAAACAATTAAATCCTCTTTTGCCTTTAACACATTTTCAAATACTTGCGTGTACAAAATAATTACGCTTTGTATTTTTTTTTATAGAATAAGTGAAGCAAGCAGTTTATTCTGGAGTATTCAGAAGATGTAGGTGCAAGTCTTTATCTTTCATGATGGTCTCTGAATTGAATATCTCGACATGAGCATTCCACAGGAAAATGATCCAATTACGCTAGACCAACCCCTATGGTGAATAGGACATGACAATATACTGTAGCGTCTGATGCTTTGAAGAATGCACGAGAACACACACAATCGGTTTATGGACACCTACCTTTAATTCGACTCTTATACTTCTCAGGATAATATGCGTCGGGATCTGAATCAACCAACACTTCTTATACGAGCTTATTCTTGATTGAACGAATTCTGTATTCCAACAAAGATAAAACTACAGTTGGAATTCCGTTAACAAGTTTTTAATCAAATCAACAAATTTCAACATATAACAAGAACCCAAACAATCAAACAATCTTTATGTAAACTACTATTCTACGCACTGATTATTAAAAGGTAGCTAACCTGTGATTTGTATCGTGCGCACTATTTTCTTTCTTCAAATATTCCACTTTCCAATCTCCAATCTCCAATCTGCTTCTCATATATCGGATAACTTGGTATCCGTATCTCCCCAACGTATCTATAAGACACGATCTCGATCACAACCTTCGTTGCCAACACCTTCTGTATCCCGCTATCTTGCGGAATCTTAAATTCTCCAAGGAATTAATCTTCTTGGATAGTACCACCGTATATCGTTCACGAATATAATTTATTTCAGTATATTTTATTTGAATCTTACTTGAATTCGCGAGTTTATCTCGCAGTACAAAATACACGACAGTCACCTCTCGTGATCTCGATGGAACTTTTATTTACTTTTTATGTAACGTTCGTTACTATATATTTTGTTTTTTCAAACCGGAGCTTCTTATATATCGGTTTGTTTGTACATGGCCGACGGTTCTCTGCACGTTTGATTAATTTCCACATGTTGTATATCCCGTTTACACACAACATATAACTCGAACAAACTTAAAATTAAATTCAAACGACACAACAAAACAAACACATGTAAACAAATGTGTTTGAACCTCCGGTCTCCAACTGTACTTCTCTCCTTGTTGGTACGACTCTATCCTTAACATGGATAGCGCGTATCACAACAATACATACCTATATTAAATCTGGATGTTTTCGACTAAGGTAGTATACCTTAACAGAAAAACCGTTCCTCCAGGAGTGGGGGTTGGGACGATGGGCCAGCAACTCATCACTTGGAAAACATGTAAGTATAACCGCTAAATAGACCAATGTTTCAGCCTCGGAATAAAGACGGAAACAATAATTATCGACGACGATTAGCAATGAAAAGGAATATGAATGTAGACTTGGAATATGAGAGGAATGTCAAACAAAACAACGGAAATAGAGAAGGTCCCCGAAAATCATGGATTAAAGGCATGCAAAAGACCGTGCAGGGTAGAAGTTTCCAAGAAGAAATGGTATACGACCGAGAGGTGTGGAGATTGGGATTGGAGAAGCAACTAAATGTTGCAACTATTATTCATGTATAATTATTTTGTAATGTATTGTTGCGTTATCCCGAGTGACTTCTCGTCCTCTAGTTGGGTGCCACTTTGTAGCGTTACGAACACTTGCCACACGTTGTGCTGACAATTTGTTGCGTTATGCGCCTTATATGAGCAGACTTACCTATTGGTAGACTTAATCTCAGGGTTCGTCTTTTGCTTAAGAGTCACGATGAACAAAGAACAACACAGACAAAGATGCAATTTCAAAATTCATATTTATTGAACACACTTAAATCTAACAACATGAAACACATTAAACTAAAATTGGAAATTTATAAATAAATCTAATCCTAACCTTGATTACTTTGTGGTGACTTGTGGCTTGCGTTGCACAACACGATTGCACATGCACTATCTTCCTTCTTCTTGTAATCGCCGGGTCCAATTGTCGCCTATACTCGTTAGGTTCCAGACCTGACACGATCCCAGTCCAAATGCTGGCTCTGACTATTCTTTCTCCGTAGAGAAAACCCACGGAATGATCTCTTTGTATGAGATGCTGTAGCACGTTGACTCCACGTCCGTTTCCGAATTAATTGTAGATTAATTAATTTGCTTAGGTGATTAATTCACCTCACGTCTGAATAACCGATAGCACGTCCGTTCTCTATTAATTGTCGATTATGTCGATTAATTAATTCAATAGTTAATTATGTTCAACTCGCGACACGATACGTCTTATCCGGACGCTCTCTAAAAGGCTCCTAATTGTAATTCCAAAACACGTCTTATCTGGACGCTACACACTTCGGAATCTCTTGTTTTATTTCGATTAATTTAATCGACGTCTTTTCTGTTTTGAAACTCACTTTTAAATCTTTTTCTTTAAACGAATTTAATAAACCGCTTTTCTGTGTGGAAACTCACGTTCCAATCCAACTTGTTTATTTTCTTATCTCCCCCGTTACCTCCTCTCTTTTTTTGTTTTTATTTTTAATCAACATTACTAAAAACGTGCATGTCTTAAAAACATGCCAACGAAACAATAAACAACAACTTAAAAATTAACAATACAATCCTATGAAACGATCTAAACAATACTACGATAATTAAACTAAAATTATGACATGTTGAAACCACATCTTGTCCTCGTCGATCGTTGTTGATCGCGGCTCTTAAGATATATTGTGGACACAACAGTATACATGATTAAGCCCAAATATATATATTTATGTTTTCCGTTTCAACTTGTAGGGTTCTATTCTCTTCATACCTCTCATCTTCCCATTTCAAATATTTAGTCTTCTCCTCGTCGATGTCTAAACCCATTATTCTAACCACCTTTGTCATTCTCGTGGTACATTGTTGTAACTTTTGTTTCGACCTTGCTTTCAGTGTCACATCATCAGCAAAAGCAATATATTAATGGTAATTGCTGTATATTGTTCCGTTTCTATTTACCTAATGAACGAAGATACTGCGATGTATACTGCGGTGAGCCACTGAGATTGATACGCCAATGGCAATTCATTAAATCGTTAACAAATAAAAACAAACTTGCATGAGATTTCGAACCCGAAAGAGGAAATAAATCAAATTTAAGTCAAATCGGGAAGGTAGAATACAATTAATATAAAAACAAGTCACAAAGAATACAAAGGTTTGAAAATACAAATGTAAATGAGGCAAAATTGAATCCTATTAATGTTGTAAAATTGAATTTAGTTATAAGAATTTTAAAATTGTTAATATGATTAAATTTAAAGTGTTAGTTTATAATACGGTATATTGTTGCACGAACAAAAGTTTACATCTCGGAAAATGTAGGACTCCTTTAAAAGTTGAACAAACGGGCTAAATGTGTGAACCTAAAAAAGACATGAAAACATTAGAAGTGACACATGACAATTGGTAAAAAAATTTAATACTTACAATTCGATATTTTGATCAAGGACGTAGGAGAAAAATTTGGTAACCAAGGAGAAGGAAAAACAAACTAAGAGTTCCTTCCAAAGAGGTGAAAGCGGGTAGCTGGGCGAATTTTGCTCCCGACTTTAAATGGTTAAAAAAGAAGAGTTCCTCCAAGAGAAAAAAAACGGGTGGTTGTGCAAATTTGAACTCCCAAGAAAATAATTAAAATTTTGCAGAAATTGCAAAAGTAGAGGAATCTGAAAGTGAATAGTGGATGAGTCACGTTTGTATACGTGAAAATTATAAACAATAAAGTAAAATTTTACTTACCAGAATACAATCAGTGTAATAGTGCAAAGATTGATGAAGATTATTGCAACCGGTGAAATTGAATTGAGAGGAAATTGGATTCGAATAAAGAGTATAAGCGAGTGGAGCAGAGAGGTTAACTGCACGAGAGTAACAAGAGAACTAAAGAAACAAGTAGATCATTTGTCGGTAAGCGAACAATTACAACTAAAATTTAACGAGAACGATACGCGGTAAATTTAAAAGTGCAACGAAAGAAAACGTTATTTAATTTTTATTTGTGGGGAAATTTAATTAAGAAAACTTTGATCAATTTTGTTGTATGTGTTTAATAATTCATTTGTTATTTAAAATATATTACATTTTGCTGAATTTTGGATTGTTATTTGAGAAAATTTGTATTCTCAAACTATTAACTTCACAGATAAAGCTAAAGAGGATAAGTTCCAGAACCTACTTGGCAGGTAAGAAATCAAATGCAAGTAAATAAAAGATTAGCAGAGGAAAGATTTAATTTAAATACAATTTCAATTTTTCACGACGGAATTACCGTTTTGTCATTAATTTAATAAGAATTGCTATAGACGAGGTTCAATCCAACTTATCATAGTATATTATGTGGTGTTCAAAGTAAGGGACGAGTAAAGAGGCTTGATAATACTGCATATTAATTGTCGATCCACCGTGGGGCAGCTGATAACACTGCAATACTCAAAATAGAGGCAAATGGCGATGGGAATGCAGACGACGTCGTCTGAGTGTGAATCTTACGGTCACTGTTCTGCAAAACTACTTATTACCATCGATTGCTGTGATGAAGTTCAAGGAACGGTGCTTAAAAGGTGCAAAACTTTGTTGGTTTAACGGATAATATTAGGAAATTTATATAAAATTACTATACCTTAATTGCGGTGGAGTTACTCATTTGGCTCAAAAGCAAGAGACAGAGTCATATTTGAAATTTTAAATTTGGCTTAATAAAAGGTAGGAAATAATTAATTTACATCATCTCAGAATTTACAGATTTCATTGTTCATTATTCATAAAGAAAGCACACCCAGATAATTTTAACTCCCAGTTTTCCATCATTCTCTTTGCAGAAATTTATTTTTGTATTGCTAACCAGTTTTCCGACTCACATAGTGAATACTCATGCAAGCGAATTTCTAATGTTCTACAGTAGTTCTAAAAAATGAATTCACTTTAGGGGCCTTCTTTCTTCTTGGGGCCCCACTTCTTTGGGTCCAAACCTTCTTGCGATCTACAGTGTTTATTTCTTCAAAACTTTTTCTAAAAACGTACCGTAGTGGATTGATTGCACCATTTCACAGTATCCCAGTGATGGAAACGAAGTACATTAAATTTTAGTTGTTTCGCTTACTTGATTGAATTTTCCCATGGTTTCAAATATACTTGTTACTAATACACAAATCAAATTTTTATAATATAAAAATTAATTCTTAAATTTCAATAAAATAATATAAAAATAAAATTTATGCAAATACGCCTGAAAGTAATCAAAATGTTATTGGCTGATAGGTCGAAAGTTTCAACATGGAAAACAAGTTGAAGCTTTATAATCAATTCTGACACCAATATGGACGTCTAGTCATCTCATCTCCAATATTGAAATAATTCTTGCGAGGTTTCAATCAAAACTATTAAGGAATAATGGAATAATGTAAAATAGTGCACTCTCTTCTTGCAATTGCATTTAACATAATTTAATTTAATGTAGATAACACATAATGTAGAAGACATTTCAAATAACAACACTGGAGTGCTGTAAAGATGTATATGAAGGAGTACATTTTTAGTCGTTATTGAAAAATAAGTACATATTTTATGAACAATAATTCTCGTGGCTAGATAACAAAGGGTTGACTGCAGTTACGAGGCACTTTGCAATAATTTTACTTGCCGACGGGTTCACGTTGGCGATTTTAGTTTCTATATTAAACTTCAAGTTTGCGATGAAAACTCGTGATGGTGTGTCAGAGAATATGTGGGGGGGGGGGAAGCTTTGGAGTGGAATGATAACTCCACTCCTAAAGTGGTGTGATTAGACCAAATATATTTTAAACACAGATCCTTCGAGTTTTTTTAAAGATTGCTCGTTTGATATGAATGCGGTTTTTGATCAATCGCTCAATTGGGCTATTGAACATTGACATTAACTAAAAGCACTTGAACTTAAATTGAAAATCCAATGGTTTATTAATTTTTATACTCTGGATTCTAGACTATAGCAGACTTTAATAGTTTTAATTTGAATTACAACAAAACGTTAGGGTGAATTTGATGGATTTTCAAAGTGTGTTGGTTACGGATGAAGAAGGGTTTAAAATATCGAATTTTATAAATTACATGATATTATATCTCTCCCTAAATTGGTTTAACTGTGATTGTTTTTAAATGAATACATAGTTTCATAAATCAAGGACGTTAAGTCGCTTCTATGATGTCAAGTCCAAGGTCCATGGGGGAATTACCCCGTTAATTATATTTGGCCAATTCGATTAGTCAATGTACATATCGTAGTATGCTAAGTGAATATGGCACCTCAAGAAGATTTAGGAAATTTATACTAGATATGTTACTTATACTGCATCAGCTCTCCCATTTACATTTTGGAAATAAAAACTGAATACACAAGTTTTTCTATATTGAGATAATTTGACAAATGGCATAGCAACTTTTAAAGCTATACAAATAATGTATGTATATTGGTTAAATTTGAATGATTTATGTCAGCATTATTAAAGTTCAATTCTTTATTTAAATATAGGGAAGATAATAATACTTTAAAATAACTAAAGATTAAGAAATTCGTTTATCTTGGATATTATTTATTATTACACACAATAAACTTTTCAAAATGACAGTTAAATGTAGATCAGTTTAGGTTAGTACATAATTCAAAGGTTTCTACCACTAAAACACGGATTTATCCTTAATGAACTTGATCTGAATACCCGATCCGTTGTTCTTACATTTATGTTATGATCGAGAAAATTTTGGGGTTTGTGATACGAAATACTGTAAATTTATTCTAAATGGTCATAACTCATTGCGTTATACCGTGATGTAATAATACGATGAATATATTCGAAGTTTCAAACTGCATATATCGATAATAAAATTGAACAAAACAATTTGTGCGATATAAACGTACTTAATCCTTAAGCGAGATTTTTTTTTAGAAAATAGTCGAGTATTACAGCAATAATTGCAACTAAAAACAATATACGTAGCAAAGTGAAATGTTCCCTACGATTCGATGCGTTCCGATTGTAATTGGAACACTCTTAATTATTATGGTAAATTAACATTGTTAATGATTATTTCACTCTTTTATCATTCGGCCAATCGCAAGCCTTTATTCTGCTTGTTTTATGGTTTTTATAAGTGAATAAATAGTGTACTTGACCAGTTTATTCAAATTTATTCATTTTTAAATGACTAGACAAATTCATTTTCGCAGTAATTTTGCTATAATATGCTGTAATCATTCAAACTGAAAAGGGAATGAAATTCAATATTTTATTGTTTAATATTATTTATTAAACAACTAATAACTAAATAATATTCAACTAAATTGCTGCAATTTTTATGATTAAAATTAAGTTGAAATTTTCACTATACACAAAATACCAAAAAAAAATTATATATTATAATCCTATATAATATTATAATCCTATTATGGATTGGTATTTACAAAATTCTAACCAAACAAAAAAGTACCTATTAAAACAAACGATGTAAAACTTGCTGACAAAGGGGAGCATTTGTAACAGTCAGACCCTTGAAATATTAACCTTATATTTAACTTTCAAAGGTATCGTAGTTCTATCAAATTTTAATGTATCTGTGCTGGCTGTTTTGACAGTTATAATTTCCAACGGTGATTTCTTGAGGCGATTGTGCATAAGTCAAGCAGTGTTGCTTAAGTTTTGATAAGTTTGTTGAATATATAGTAGATTTAGCTTAAGATAAGTGGGTTCACTGTTACATTTTGTTGCAGTAATGCTGCCTCCTGTACATATCTTATGATGGACTTCCCTAGCGAAACAGTCCATGACAGCGGCAACCTGGCGCTTGCCGCTGTCACGGGAATCCCCTTCTAACACGAGATTAAGAGGCGCTTCAGTCTCGAGTAATTTATACTATTTTATAAATCCTAATAAGAGCCGACGAAAATGTAGCCGAAATGGAAAATTGGAATAAACAGGTACAAATTAAGAGTATATAAATTGAAGTGGCTATTAAAAAACGCATTGCAAAAAATAACAGTGTATGTAATAATACTTTTGTAATTATTCAATTTATTAAATTATCTATTAATGTATCCCATTACAAATGATATTGTATGATTAATAGAAAGAACGTGTATATAAGCTTTGGCGACATGCAACGCCTACACATCGAAACGAATATCTCACTGCAATGGCATCACAAATTCCTTTGAATGAAACGATAAATAATTCTAACGTAAGATCAAATACAGCACGTAGAAAATTGATGAGTGAATAATTATGAGGTCATATCATGAACCATTGGGATTAAATGACATCATGGGATTAAATTTACTAATAAACGCTACGTGGGACTGAAGAAGGTCATTACGAACTGCAAAAGTCGTCATAAATGGTAAATTACCGTGCCTAAACAATTTTTTTCACTACTAGAACCTAAAATCTTAGTTAACAATATTTTCATCGTTGATAATAAATTTAGTAGCCTGAATTTGTAATTTAATTATGGTTTTGTTTTACGATTGACATTTTTCCAAAGTGAATAGTTTAATTTAGCGCATGACGTTTAGATTTTAATTTCGTATTAATTGCTACTTCAGTGAGTAATAACCATATAAAACCTACTATTATTGTTCATTGTATTAGAACTACGAAGCGAATAGAAGTACTTTTCTTATATTTAATAAGTGAAATTCCGAGGCTTGATGAGGTACTTCAAAACAGGAACAAAATAGTGCCAGTTTTCATTAAAGCCATGGTCAATAATTTTTTCATTATTAACAAAGCGAGTAAAATTCAATTTCTCGTCTCAAAAATCGGTTAATAATGGTAGGATTTATAAGCTAGTAGGGAAAAAAATATTTTTGATTTGATTTAGTTTTAATTAAAGATCCTACTGTCAACTGATAGGTGGGCGAACGGCTGAGAGGTTAGCGTGTTATTCTTATGCCAAAATTCACGAGTTCAAATCCTGTGTGGTGCTATCTTTATAAGGAGTTTTACCTCACTAAATGTCGCCAGGTAACATTATATAATATATTTGGCTAAGAAACTTTCCTGGCTAAGTCACTTTCCTGGTTAAGAAAAACATATCCGAATAAAACGAGGGGAATGAAGAATGACGAAGGCAAATTAGAAAGTAACTATGAAGAAATTAAATAAAATTGGATGGACTACTTCAAGAAATTACTGAACTATCAAAAAATCGGTGATCCAGAGAAAATCGAACTGGAAATGACAGAAGACGAAAACATAATTGCAGATCCTGGACACTCTGGAAGCAATATATTGTGATGATATTTGGGGTATAACTATTGTATCGCCCAAATGTTGCTTTAATAATCACGATCTCTCTCACCTCGACTAGCTCCAGCACTTGAGACTCTTTTATTGTGACACCTGTAGAATGTTGAACTGCGATGGATCGTCTTTGCAAATCTGATGCAAATCCTAAGTTAGTTGCTTTAATAAAACTGCAACTCGACATACGAATAACAATAATTCGTTGATTTACCTTGATTTGACTATAATAAATTCCTAGTACTACTCTGCAAATGTAGCCCTTTTTATTGAAATTAAATAAAAGAAACAATATCTCATAAACAGTTGTATTGGTTATTATTACAAAACCAGGTGAATATTTGCTGTGGCTATAGAATAGATGTAAATTTGAAGATATAAAATTACAAAATACATAAAAAGTTTTGTTACACAAATATTGTCCACGATTATTAAAATAATAAGATGTTTTCGAAACTTTCCAAAATGTTTTAATTAAATTTAAGCAAAAGTTACCTTTATTTAGTGCGCCACTGGGTACGATAATCTTCGCTTCTGTAGCAACGAGTAGAACAGGTGCGTTGTTATCAGTGAACTCAACAGATGTGTCAGTGTCCTTGGATTCAAACAACGGTATCACGTTCAGATGATGTTCAATGGTGTATCCATAGCAATCAGGCACGTAGTAATCAATTGTAATATTTGATTTAGTGATGTTGAAATTTATTACCTTTGACCAAATTTTACTTTCAGGTAACCTCCAAAATTCATCCAACGAAACAAAGTTTTCAAGCATAACCAGGCCGTGCTTGATATAATACACAGCAACAAAATTTTCCAACTGCTGTACAAAATTGCTCTCAAAAATAACCAGCATAAACCAATATCGATTGAATTCCAATAATTTTATAATCAATCTCGAAATCGCACAAAACTTCTGCCAACTATGAAATTTTCTCTCTCGTACCAACTGTTAATTCTAAAACTAACCAAAATATTCTGAATTTTTACGATATTTACTCGAGCACATATAAATACAACTGAGCGCGGTTAAATTGTTCCAAGGCCTTTTATAAACTTCGTGCGTGGACCGGAAATGGTTGGATAAAAGTTGCAAAAAATTCAAAATTGTTGATGGAAATCCCAGTGATCCGAACTTGATAGACATTTGGTAAATATTCTTTTGATTTTTAAACACACACTGCACTCATAATTTTAATCAAAACACTAATTTTAACATAATTTTCAGATTCAAAACCGTAATCATAAACATCATATCAAATATCGCCCTTATTAAATTTTATACAAAATTGGCGCAAAACCACAGCAAAAGTAATGTTACATAACATAACAACAATACAAAGAGGTAAGTTCAAATCTACATCATTAAAAACTTAAAATTTATTGAAAAATAATCAAAGCAAATATTTCAGTTCAATGACCTCGAATCACAGCTGAGGTCCTCAACCAACCATGAGAATTGTTCTGCACAGATACCATCAATCTGGATTAATGAAGAGAAATTTAGCTACCTAATGTTTCGCAGGGATGTACCAGGAAAATATCAAATTTTTGCTCTATTGCGAACAACATGAACTCAAACGTAAAGTCACCGAGAATGAGTCAGATCTGCAAAAACTTAAATTTCCAGTTCAATATAAACTTAAGAATAGAAAAGCACCTGATAGAGATGAGATAATGGCAGATATGATAAAGAATGGAGGCAAAACACTACATGATGAGATCTGTATAACAATAACAAGACCGGTGCTCATGTACGCATCACAGATAATGTACATGACGGGAACAGAGGAGGAAGAGCTCAGAGTCTTCGGGAGAAAGGTTTTAAGAACTTTATTCTGCCTAAAAGTAATGGATGCCGAATATAGATTGAGAACGAATTGCGGTCAAGCATGTGAGGACACAGAGAATCAAGTGACTAAGACAAATAACGAAAAGCAACTATGAAGACGTTACAAAGCAACTAACGCTGTAGCGTATGTAGACTGAGAGAAGATCTAAAGGAAGCTGCGATGGTGGGATAATGTGATGGACGATTTAGATAGAACGGGTATAAGAGAATGGAGGCAAATAGTTCATGACCGCAAAATATGGAGGAATGTAATAAATAATAATAATAATAATAATAATCTTTATTACACACAGAACAAAATAAATCCTACAAATTTACAATAAACGTTCAGATGTTCAAATCAGACAGAAAAGGTTTTTGTAGGTCCTGAAGAGGACAACTCAATTCTAATGATTGCAAAGATATTAAAATAAAATAAAAAACTTCACTGATCGGAGTGGATGGTATAAAAATCGTTTATTTTCATGATTCGAAATTCATGTTAAGCTGTAGGTCCTCGATGCTCGTCACACAGTTTCAACACGCAACGAGCCTAGACAGGGAAAACGGTAGACGTAGAACTTTGAAAAAATCGATATATTATACTGCCGTGAAATAAAAATAAATAAATTTGATTTTTATAGCGGGGAAAATAACGGCAATTTTTCCTCCCCGACTAGCTCATAAATAGGACTCTTGTAAGGGCGTAAATTGGTTTCAGTCGAAATTTGAAAACACACTTTACTATTATAAATAATTTGTAAATTGTGCCAATGAAAAAATGCAAATAGCGTATACCTGGAGCCTACTTGTACCCTGGAAAGCTGTATAAATTTATAATAATTAAAACAAATAAAATTTCTCCATCCACAAACTGTTTCTTTATTCATTTACAAATCCTTAGCGAAACAGAATTATTAATCATAATCTTTAACAAATTAAGTTTATACAAATTATGGTAAATACCTAATCTAAATAAAACCCCCAAGAATTTATCGCACTTGTGAAAATAATAAATATTGTCTACGATCGCTTTTTTATACAACGCGCGCAAAATTAGCAGTCTTACCACTTAAAAAACTTTTCCAATGTAGTAGGGAATTCGGCACTCTTGTGTATGTAGTGTCAGTCGCCGGCGTCACCAAAGTTTACATCTGTGTTGTTGATCCAATTGCAATTCGAACTCCAGAAAATAACTAACCATAATAGTTATTTATGTATCAAGGGCACAATCAATAGATTATAGCACCGAGGGTAATTTAAAGCCCGACGCGTCAGCGGAGGGCTTTAAATTGCCTGAGGGCTATAATCTGATTGTGCCCGTGGTAGATACAACGTTTTATTTCATTTTGGTACTTGGTAGTACTTGAATTGTCAAAATTGAAGAATTAAGTATTTTGGGAAAAAATATCATGTCATTTTGTTTGTGCTATGAATTTTTGGTATGCCATGGTTCCTATGTAGATTGTTGATGTTGCTATAATGCTCTATTGTTTTATTAGGCGTAACTTTGGCGAGAAACTTGAAGGGGCGAGAATTAATTTTTTTATTTATCAATAACTCGAAAACGGTACTAAATATCGAAAAACTGAGCAAAAAATTCTCCCTCCCCCCTCGCGACACCGGCCCCCGTGAATTGGCGGTAGGAAGGCATATGCAAAATTTCAGATCGATCGCGCAAAAAAACAGAGTCTGGACGAACTCTTTTGTTCTGATAAGTATTAATATTGTTGTCATTGTTTAGCAGCTTTATAGGCTCTCGGGCTATAAAAGCCATATTATGCCCGCATTTCCGTGCTAAAAAACAAGGTTATGATTCCAAAATGAAATAAATATTTTTCTATACGTCTTCCAAATTTTATATACAACAATCGCAGGTAACAACTTAATTACTTCTTGATTTTCACTAATAATTTTTATCTTCAGGAATCTCCTAATCAACAAATCGCTCATTAGCGGGACTCAAAATTTTACTTCGTCAGAAATCCAATTACCAAAACTACGTCCGCTCTCTTTGCTGGACACAGTTAGAATCTATTCAACAAAAATTACATCCTCTCCCGTCTACGGACGTGAGTAGAGTCCTTCTTCCTCGCTCTTCTTCGACCCATCTTATCTTTCCCCTCCAATACAGTGGAGCCGGCGTAATTCGCAAACTTCTAAACTTGCAAAATTCAAATTTTTGTCTTTCAACTCAGAATTTAATGTAAATTCCCTTTTTATTTAAGTTCCATCGATTCACTATTATTTAGCACCACAATCAATTGATTTATTGTACGAGCCTACCTAATTCACAAATTTAGTTGACTTAATTTGTTATTGTTACATTTGATCAAATAAAATATTTCACAATTCTGCTTCTGATAATTACATATTTTAAGAACAGACTACCTGGTGAAGAAATTCCATTTCAGTAGCTCATTTAATTAGACAAAACAGCTAAACTTAGGAAGCACTCGTCAAGCTCCAGGTACAATTTGTCAACAAATTTTAATATTGTGGTTATTAAATTTTTATTTTATAGTGGATGTATTTTCGAATCGATTAGCCCATAATTGAAACATTGCAATACATATAGAGTTGTTCAAAATCGGGCTATACATCGAATTTATGCACTGTTTGGAATTTTTGGTAAAATCAGGTGACGTACTGATGATTCCTTTAATGATTCTTTCGAGGATGACGAATAGGAGATTTTGTATTTCTTCACATTTTTAAATTAACAGCGAGGGTTGGGTACTTTTTTACATTTGAAAATTTTGGAGGATATGGATAACAGACATTTAAAATTTGAGTCCATCGGTTCAGTAGCAAACGTAACCACAAAAATACGTGCTCGTGCAGGCCGTTCAACCAAAAATATTGCTGCAGTAAGTGAGAGTGTTGCAGAAGACCCAAATTTATCGGTTTCACGACGTTCTCAACAATTGGGCCTATCCACAATGACCACATGCCGAATTTTACGGAAGGATTTGGCCCTAAAGCCTTATAAGGTTCAACTGGTGCAAGAATTAAAGCCAACAGATCATTCTCAACGTCGTAGATTTGCTGATTGGATCTCTGAACATGGTGCTGCTTTTTGGTGATTTCAACTGTCCACCCAGATCTTGCGATTTAACGCCGTTAGACTTCTTTTTGTGGGGCTATGTGAAAGATAATGTTTATAAGAATAATCCACAAACAATTCAAGAGCTCAAAACCAATATCGAAGACGTCATCCGTGAAATAGATCCACAATTATGCAGAAATGTGCTTGAAAACTTTGTTAAAAAAGGATTGACGTCTGCAAATATAGTCGTGGTGGATATTTGCCTGATATTATTTTTCACTCATAAATTTTCAAGTCTCTACATCATATTTCAATAAATAATTATTGAATTTTCATACAAAATGTGTGTTTCTTTTAAAATTTAAAAACAAACTTCTTATTGGTAGACCCTGTATTTCTCAATGCCATTTTGTAAACTTCTATTTGGTGTAGAAAAACTTTCAATTTACCAGAATGTACTCGTGTGGAAATCTATCAAATAAAACTAGAACATATTTTCAGGAAAAAATTAGCAGCAGTAGAAAAATTTCTTAAAGAACTATAAGTAAAAGATTTGTGGAAAATGAGGAGTATTTCAATAATTTTTATTCAATAAATTAATATTAGCTGAAATCTTGAACTGTACACATAAGCACAATATATTATTTGCATATTTGGTAAATAAATAGAAAAAAATATTTTATCGATTTCAAAAATTAATATGGGATGCCACAGGTACATTTAATAATATCTATATTTTAGAGTAATCCAGTCATTACTAAATTGACCAGTAAAAACTAACAACCATAATTATGTACCTAGTATATAATATAATATGCCAGATTGTATATTTAAGTAAACAATGAATTTAAATTATGGATAATAATAATACTAATCATTCCATAATACCGCATTTATTATGTATGTTTGATTATTATCTTATCGATAACATCATTATCTTTCTTTCCTCTTCAACTCCAATGGTTTTTGTTGCACTTCCTTCTCTTTGTCTGCCATTTTAGTTGCCTGTGTCGTGTCCATTATTAATAACTACCCCCTCGTTCTTCTTGTTCTTGTAAGTCGTATTGTTCGTTTCCGAACGTCGTGACCCATCTCTTTCTATGCATGTGATGTGCGTTCCAAATGTTTTCACATACATAGAGGACCTACTTGTTTAACGTGGGCTCCGAACCACGGGAAGTGTAATACACTTCATGTTGAGATGGGCGCTCTTGGCAAATTACCTCGGTGGTTTGCCATTGCCTTCCGAGGAGAGACGGTCAGAATAAAGTTCTTACCCTGCACGGATTCGATCCGAGCGTTTCGCATTAGCAGTAGACGCACTTAACTGCCAAAGCTATGACCATCTCTTATTGAATTCTTCATTGAATTCTAAACTACTCCCTATTTTTTAAAAACTTTTCCCGATCCTGTTTAGAGCCCTCTCGTTGTGCGCCAATAAATATGCTATGTCGTCTACAGTTATTAATTTATTTTTTTAATTATAATTTTCCTACGATGAGTGCCAATAAATATGCAATGACCCTTACCGTAACAATTATTAATCCCTGAAATTTATTTTTAAACCCCACGTTCTGGCGACAATAAATATGCTGTTTCCTATCTTGTTATAACTTTGATTATAACTAAAATGCCCCTTCGTTGGTCGACCAATAAATATGCAATGACTCCCACACTTTAATTAAAGTTTTGTTTAATATTGATTAATAAAGCCCTCTCGTTTAATGTTAACGAAATATGCAGTCTCATCACATTAATATTTTGATTTAATAATTAAATATATTTTATCCTGCTTTGTATATGACTTAATTACCATTGCACAACGATAGTGATTTGTTGTAAAAGTCGTAATGAACTTCTTTGTTCGAATTACCTTACCGGTAAAACTAAACTTCTTTCTATATAAATGATAAATTATTGTGCAATTAAACTTTAATAAAACTAATAAATATTGACAACTGAAAAAAAAAATTTACCAACTAAACTTAACCCAACCTATAATTACGTGAAAAATGTACGTGTAATTGACGTTAAGTCGCTTATGCCTCTGTAGCGGAACAATCCCATCTGCTCCCAGTCTTCTAATCAATTAAAAGTAGTATATTGTTTTATCAATAATAATATTAGTGTCACTTTTTGTGCCGAGTCTGTAGGATTTGACGGATGAGGGAAAGAAGTCTGACAACTACAGACGAGCCACAAAAGTAATTTTACTCTAAATAAAACATCTTATTTTTTCTTTCAAGTCGAAAATAGCTTAATGTGAATAGTAACTATTTTATAATTATTCGACAAATAATAAATTTTGAGATCAGAATTTACTTTCACACTTTTTACGCGTGACGAATAAGTAAAACTTTCAGTATGCGTATAAAGTTAGACAACGTCATGTTTTATTGACGTTCGAAGAAACATATATATTTTATTATATATTATATTGGAATCGAAAATTTAATTATTATTTCATTATTGAAATTAAAACATTGATGTTTTAATTAAGTTTAAATATTCAATGTTGAACTGTCAAACATTTTTAACAATTGCAATTAAACTTTCATACATACATAAATATGAAATTTATATAAACACAATATTAAATTTTGTCTATAAAATTTTTACGTTAAATAACAAATTTGAGAACATTTGTCGCTTGTCGATTTTCCTTTCAAAATGTCCTTTGTGCATGTACGTAGCAAGGTATGATATAAATCTATGAGTTCCGCTTCGCTCTCGGGTTTTATTTTATAATAATAAGCTGCAAGCTATATGCGCTATAATACAATTTTTGAGCAAATCATCAATAACCAGATTTTATCAAATTTATTCGCCAAAATTTTATAGTCGGATTACAGTATAATGCAGGACTACCCTTAAGCCATTCCTACTGCAAACAAACAAGTAAATACAGGATGTAGCAAAAGCCACTTTAATACTAGTTTTATAATTTAAATATTTTGTTTAGCACTGGAATATTACGAAAAAAATGACCACGAATTTCTTGAATTTCATGCATGCTATATAAATTAATTTTAATGTAATACGTACCTATTATAATTTTCATTGCGTGTCGATAGTTTTTACGCATGTTTCAATCTGAAACTTGAAATTCCTCTAGAACCACCTGCGAAGCTCCCAGGGATGTGGTTTGTTACCTGAAATTTTACTCCAAAGATCATTTGTTTAAGAACCTTCTTAGTGTCAAATTTTGAGTGTTCGGCCGATGCTGCATGAAGCAATGTTCAAACCGATGCGATGCGATGCTTTGAAGGTACTAGGATCAAGTCTCAATAGCGACATTTTTATTTTAATATACACCAACAGTTGAAACGCAGTATCTTCGGAATAAAAATGGCGCCTGTCATGGACTAATAAAATACAGTAAACAACGCTTAATGTGATCACATCGGGACTCGGGGTTTTTGATCACAGTAACCGATGATCTTAGGCCGGAGTCTTACTGTACCACTTCCTACTATGAAATAAAATTTTAACTAATTCAATTGATTATTATGGATAAAGCAAATAAACAAACAAATGTTAACAAGAAAAAACAGACCAAGGGCCTGTACCAAAATGGTTTACAATTAAATAAGTCAACAAAAACCAAAAACGGAACCTTTTCCTTTTTCTCTCTTCTGCTTAGTGGCTTTTATGTCATTAAGTCTTTTCGTTGTTATATAACGAGTAAAGTTTTAAGTTGAAAATGTTTTTATTATTAAATGATTGCAATCGAAACGTTTAAATAAAAATAATGTTTTGTTTATGAAAATCTTAAATAGGGTAGCGTTGAATACATTTGAAAATCCTTTCCTTTGTTTAATATTGAAGAATAAATTTAAATGAAAATGATAAGAACGATACCGTGTTACGAATTATTATCCAGCTATTTAATTAGCTTGTGAATGGTGCACAAAGTTGACTAATGCAGGCGATCAGCTGTGATGTTTACATCGCATTCGCACTCTATTTTAAAAGAACACACAAATTTATTAAACTGTAGACGATTGTTGACCATCCTTCGTTGTTGATAAACCAGGTAAGCGAACATTTGTACTAACTAATAACTCAGTATCGTATAATTTTGAGTTGACTTCTCACATCTAATGTTGACAAATAACCTCTAAAAACCCGTTCGCCATTGTTGGTTCCAAGATTCAATGTTATTGAACTTTTAAAATGTGGATGGAACGAAATTTGCATCCGTCGCCTTCAAATGCCAAAATTCAACTAACTATGTAACAGTACACTGTTACTGTGTTTCGTTCAGCGGAACAATTTATTTTTTATTTTTGATATCTGCACAAGTCGAATTATTTTACCATCTTTTTATTCGATCGATTTTTAGTAAGGATTTTTGTGCATTTCTACGCCTGTCAGTTAGAGGACCAAAATGACAGACGGAATATTTTCCAATTTTGAATCGGAGAGGTCGGTATGGCAGTTTCCAAAAAGAGGGAGGTCGATAAAGCCTGTAGTGCGAGCAACACGTATAATTTTTGCTCTACATGAAGTTGCAATTTTTACAAGCATTTTCGGATGATCAAATTTGGGTTTTAAGTGCGAAAAAGTGAGTGCGTTTTTCCTTTAGCGCGATCCTATTTTTTTTATGCTTAGTGACCGATTTTTTGGAAGCTGATATTGATACGAGGAATTGCAATCATTCCACCATATTGGGAAAATCCGCATTCTGGCCGCATTTTTACCTTGAACAACCTGACCAGACGTCTCCAGGTATTTTGTATCCTTTCTTTTTTGTGTTGTCGTACTAATTATTATTTTTTTGCTGTTTTAACATTTTGGTTTCCTTTGCCTTGCATTTTGCTTTGAACGTTTTTTTTGGCCAAATTTATCGTTGGTTTGCAGGTTTTGCATCTTTGTTTCAGCATGATAAGAGGCCATCTAATCTTTTACGTTCGCAGGCATCGATATGAATGCGATATGTTCGAATTTTTGTGTTTAAAATTATTAATTAATAATTGTTTTTGAATTCGAACAATGCATTATTTTCACTGAATTGTATCGAGCAGTACTGGCTGAATGCATTGGCTAAAAGCCCTGTCACACTATAAAAATTTGTATAAAACTGTTTTATAAAAATTTGTATACAAATTTTTATAAAACAATTTTATACAAATTTTTTAAGCCCTGTCACACTATAAAATATTTGATGCAAAGTTTTTATAAAAACAAGATCAAGGTAAGTTGTGTTTATCGTTTGTTGTGTTTATCGTTTGTTGTATTATTTGACATGCAATGGAAAGATTATTAACAAATCGCTTATTATTGGCCTGCATAACAAGTTTGGTAGGATATGCGGTTATTAAAAAGTGAAAAAAGAATAATAAACGTAGATGGTGGGTTACGCCCTGGTTTTATAAAATAAGTCTTAAAAATAAGTCATAAATAAGTTTTATAAAAATTTGTATACAAACGATGTGACGTCTTGTCTCACTATAAAATATTTGATGCAAAGTTTTTATAAAAACAAGATCAGCTGTGAAAAGTAATTTTGAGTTAGGTTTCTCGTTTGTATTATTTGATATACTACAATGGAAAGAAATAATCATAATTTAGTTACAAAATTTAATCAATAATCACAATTTACTAAATTTGATGCAGTTTTTAGAAAAACACGATCAGCTGTTGGCATCCATTAGTACACCGAATGTCTATTTACAAGTTGGGTGGGGGTCAACAGCCAATAGGATGCCTGCTTTTATAAAAATTATAGAAACAGTTCTAAAATCGAAAGTTTTTATAAAAACGTTTTTGTGACGTCTGAAAATACAAATACCATAAAAATATTTTGACGTTTGTCATTTTTATAAACCTACTGCGCTATCACACTATCAAAATCGTTTACATGCAAACTTTTATAAACATTTGGATGAAATTTTTATAGTCAGACATGGGCTTTAGATGCTTTATAGAAGATTTGTTAATTTTAAGTTTAATAATTAAGGTAATTTTAAATTGTATAATAAAATGTAGCAATAAATTAACTATTATATAGTATAATTTTTCGAAAATTAAACATCTCGTTATTAATTTTTAAAATTTGATCAATTTAAACGTTTTTACGTTCATAGGTACCTACCGAGAAACAACATTATAATGCAATGTTATATACCTACCCAATTAATACTTAAATACCTTATAAATCCGTAACTTTTGTCTAAAAATGTTTTAAAGAAAACCAAAGAAAACCAAAGGTTATGCAACCAACCTTCCTCGGCAAAACGAAAGTTTTTATAAAAACGTTTTTGTGACGTCATGAAAATAGAAGCAACATAAAATATTTTGACGTTTCGTCATTTTTATAAAACTAGTGCGCTGTCACACTATCAAAATCGTTTGTATGCAAATTTTTATAAAAATATGGATGAAAATTTTATAATGAGACACGGGCTTTAGGATTTCCGAACTGGTCGTCCTGCGTTCAAATCTTGTATTTGAAATTTTTATGTTCGACATTTTTTTGTGTTTATTTTTATTTATGTGTTTGTTTGAAAATAAGCAGCGATGTAGACCAATGTACAGGGTGTTTGATTTTTGTCGTCGGCGCTTCCGCTTGTTCGGCTGTGAAGTTTGTTAGTGGTTCCACTTTGTGGGATCTGTTATGACCACTCGAACGTTCTGTTGGTCGATTATGGGGAGTGGTTCTTGGCGATGGTATCCAAGCTACTGTACTGGTTTTGGTCGGCAAACATCGCAATATCACCACGTTAAGGCAACGACCATTTTGTTGCCACTTTATGTTGGTTTTTATTGATTTTGTGGTGTTTTTGATTTTGATTTTTTTGTGGTTACTCCACAAGCTAAAATACTTTTAGCTTGCTGTGGATCTAAGGGTGGTTGGTTGGAGTAATGTTTGTTCCCTTACTGGTTCGATAACATCTAGAATCAGGACAAACTGTTAAGGTTTGTTCACTTACTGGTTTAATAACACCGTAAACCATTTTATTTTTCATAGCTACGTATCACAACATCTAGATACTAGTTATTCCATCTATTTCAACGGATAATGGCTTTGCTTTAGCCTTGGTAGTTATTTTTCTTTGTTGTTTAATTAGTTCAACTAAATTTTGGAATTCGTTTTTTTTTCATGAGAAGTATTCAATTTACCTACCATGTGCTATAGTAAAGCTTACTTCACATCAGTGTGTACTCAGATATTTTTTTGTACTTTTTATTTTCTTTTTGGTGATAATTTAAGGGACTATGTCACATCTGAAATCCTTTATTGTTTTACCTGGCGCCCTGGGTACAGTTATTTTAGCGAAGCTGGTCAACAATATTTAAACGAACCCACGAACGCTTTCGAGCGACCCAGCGAACTCCGACACTGGGTAATTGCTATGAGCTAGGCTAGGCCGTTTTGTACAGTCCATCTACAAACGCGAAAAGAGGCAATGGAGCGAGAATTTAACGGTTTTCGCTTTACAACTATCCTGCGCAATTGACCATTTTCGTAAATTTACAAATTCCAGAGTCAACTTTGCAATCATTTGAGAATATTTTTATTCAATCCTAGATAATTTGATGTGTTGGTAAGTTCCTTTATTTATAAGATGATGTTTCCATTGATTATTTCTTTATTTTGTCCACAGAAGCTACATATTTTTACGCCATAAATTGGAATTTGATTTGACCGACATCGGATAATTTATGAAGAAATCTCTGGTAGCATAGAACATTGGACCTTATGTTATAAAACACCTCTCATACACAAATTTATGACAATTCTATAGAAAAATAAATGGTCGAATTTTTGATACAACTCATTTTACACAGGATATGTATGTTTTCTACAGAGAAAATATCATTTGAAAGTAACAAATTTTTGTAGGTTATCTTTCACATGTTGACACATTACAAAGTAACTTATTTTAGATTAACTAATTTATATAGGAGATTTTTGACATGACAAATCTCAAGGTGAATACTGATTGCAAGTTTTAAAATCATCTTTCAATCTTTGACAACTTTATTAAATTCATAATTTCAGAAAGTAGAGGTGGATTTTTATCTTGAAGAACAATGTTTCCCGAAACCTTATAATTCCTTAGTTAAGGAGTCTTATGATTATTTATAGAGTCATAACAAACAACAGCAGTATATTGCTATTTTATGCTTATTTTGTTTGTTTTATTGAACTTTATTTAGCTTTCACGACTCAGGTAATAGCAAAAGTTAGGAGCGGGAAAAATCATGTGGCGCAAGGCATTTTCTTTTCACTAATTATTTTGAGCTATTCGCACCCTAAGCTTTCCAGCTAGTCGAAGTTCCGCTCCTATGATATTATCTGAAGTTCCTTTTTTCTATGGCCACACGTACTTAATAAGTAGCTGTCCTGGTGACCAGAAAGGTAGGTTATAATGGTATATAATCAAATGGTCTCACCTTGAGAACGGCAAGATGAACAAATTCACACTTGCGGTAACAAATTAGCACATAAAAATAGCAACAAACTCTCCATAAATTTTTTTTGTGTTGCTTAAGTGGGAGTTGCAGCTCACACGGGTTTACAGAGTGTCAGAAGTATACCAGAAAATACCTTCCTGAATACCACGCATATCAGAAAGAAAAAGCGGCCATTGTGAATATTGAATAATATTTCTTTTTAAAAGTCGCTTTACATCTCTATGTTTTCACACAGGACTTCTCATATGAGAAAACATACGATTTCTCGCGGGGTTGGCTAAACTGTAGTTTTTCAAGATTTGCGTTCACATCTTTATGAGTTTGTAAAAGAGTTTACGTAAGAGTTTGTTTGGTTTTGAGTGAAGTTAACCCTACTTTTTAAAAAATTTATTAGTAATGATGAATAATAGTAACAATTATTTATAACAAATAAGGTTATATTAAATTTATTGTGCGTAGGAAGAAAAAGAGATTTAAAAAAATTATTAACTTAACAATAAAATTTATTTATTACATTAAATCGATTTTTTTCTTATCAAATCATTATTTTCTAAAATAAATTAATATGAAATTAATAAATTTATATGAATGTTTACACATTTATTTTTTCTAACCTTCCTTTTTTCAACTTTGACAACTATCTTCGTGTATGTTCGCCACCTTTCGTTCGTATGTTCTGTGTTTTCTCATAGCTGAATAGACGGCGTTCTATTCTGAAAAAGTCCTATGTTTTGCTATGTTTTTACGTATGTTTTTTCTTATGAGTGGTCGGCTATGAGAAAACATATAGTGTAAACACCGAAATATTTCTCATATGAGAAGTCCTGTGTGAAAACATAGAGATGTAAAGCGACCTTAAGTAATTTAATTTGGTTATTGTTCATAATGTTCAAGTTAAAATTTTCCTTTTTTATGTTTATATAAGCGTTGAATAAAACAATAATGAGTAATTAAATGTTCAAATTGTAAAAAATTTTGGTCGCAAAAAATGTAAATTAACATTAAGAAGTAAAAGAAAAGTTCTTTTAACCTACTTTTGAGATACTGTGTAATTCTGTGCTCCATTAAAAATGTCAAAAAATGACTTATTGACTTTTTCAACAAATTTATAAATCGCGGGATGATAATTAATATTTTATGAATTCATTTCTAGCTTGTAGAAATAATATATTTAAAGTTAACTTTTACGTTTAACCAAGCTAGTAAATAAATTATTGCATTTAATAAATGCGCAAAATTTCTAACCTAATTCCAATAAAAAAAGTTAATTGAATTAAATCACGAGAACAAAAATTATTTAAAATAATTCGCGGATAGATAGATAATCAAAAAGAGGCAGTATAATAAAATTGTTTAAGGTTTATCTAAAATGAAATTCAATAAAGACTATTAAGCCCAAATTAACTTATAAAGTATCAAACACTAATTTATATGAAAAAGGTTCTTTAAATATAGAAATTCTACGACCGTTTCACCATTGTTTTGGATCTTCAGGAATAACCTAATAACTAAAAAACCACAGAAAGAAATTTTTAAATTGGCAGGACAAATTATTAAATTGTGAAACACAAATTATTATAAAAAGTTAAATCCAATAACTTCTTTCATTAATTAGACCTATATTCAATTATATTTTTAATTATTAAATAAAATAAATTAAATAAGGTCAAGCAATACTCCATAAATATATTATTAGCAAGAGAAATATATTATGCTACAATTTGTAATTTTTGATCAGATAATTTGGAATTTTTATTTTAAAATAGTAGGTTAAAAATCAGTTTTAATTTTAATAGTAGTCTTATTGATTTATGTTACTGTCATTTTATAATAATTTGTTTCACAACTTAATAATGCTCCCAATTTAAAAATTTCTTTCTTTGGTCTTTTAATTATTATGTTATTAATTGTTAATAATTAATTACTCCACCAAGAAGATGGGGTAAAATCATATAAGAGATTTCGGTGAAGGACATAGCAGTACCAACAAAATATTAAATTCAAAAATCTTAAAATTTGTCACAACTCGTGACAAAAGCGCCATTAAATCTCTGGTGCTAATTGGGATCCCTTGGTAGAGGGATCCCAATTCGCACGCGAGATTAAAAGGCCTCCTTTTGCCACTTGGTGTGTAATATACTATTGTATTACTTTGCTAAATACAACATAACAATACTATGCAAAAAGTACAATAGTACATAGGCGTTCCGGTTGAACGTTTTTTTAAATATCAATAAATTATTATTACTATAACGGTTCCATATATAGTTTAGTTAGTACCCCTTCCACATTTTCCGTGGCTTGGTTGGAGGTCTTTTAGCAATGTTATTGCCTTTCACGGGAATGAGGTGCTGGCCCATTGTCCAATCCGGAGGAGTGCAAAATTAATTTCCTTCTTCTTGTTCTTCTACTTTTATTAAGAAGTCTCCCTCTTAATATAGGTCCAGGACCTGTTCTTCACTAATTTTTGCAATTAGTTCTGTGAACATTTTTGCTTTTACATCTCAGGTAGCTTACTAGGCTTGCCTTTCGATGTGCCTGACCCTGTTTTATAATGTTATGATGGCAAATCATTAACACAGGGGGACCGACGGCTTTACGTGCCCTCCGAAAGCACGGAAGACGGTCAAGAAATTTTAGATTGTACCCAGAGTCGAACCAGGGAGCCCTACGTTAGCAGTTGATCGCGCTAACTATCAGGCCATGGCCGTCGTAAAATTAATTTCCAATTTTCCAAATTTGATTTTGATTGACAAATGTCAGATTAACTTTTTCAAAGTTTTACCAGAAATTCCAATTTTAGCACTTCTAACGTCCAAATTCTTGTTCCTAAAGTCTCTAAGAAACACCTCCTGCTATTTTATAAACTTTTATTTGGTCTTAATAACGCCAAAATTTCAAAAATTGTACGAGCATCTCGAAAACGCGTGCTATGATTGACAAATGTCAGATTGATTTTTTCACAGTTTTGTTCAACAACAAAAAATACAGGAATTTTGATAAGGGGATATTGGAAATAATAACTTATTTCTTTATAAGTTGTTAAAATTGACATTAGACAGGGTCGCATAATATATTTGTTTAATATGATTTCGAGCATTTATGTATCAAATTATTGGAATAAGGGTTTATATAGTTGGGACCAAATAAATTGAGACTTGCGTCATTACTTAAAACAGTACGAATTAATATTAAAATCGCTAGTCAAATGAGTGCATTTTAAGATGCATCTGCCCTTTTCATTTTAATATAGCTTTCTTTCTCTTTCCTGTAATAATTTAAATTATCTTTCTGTCAATGTCATATAACTAAAGTTGGGTTATGTAATAAATATGTTTCCCATAAACACCTTTTCATAGAATTGCAATTTACTGATTATAAATAAAACTTGAATTTTAGGGTTTTCTTTGAAAATGCTTAAATTTTTAATAAAAGCAAGATTCCGGAATTACCAAATTTGAAATAATTGTATTATTTTTAAAGAAATATTTTTGAAAAACTGTTTAAATTTTTTCCATGAATTCGTCGTCAAAATAAACGGGTTAATAAATACCTAAAACGTACAGAGGAACTGCTCATTTTTATTCATCGGAGTCGTTGTCACTACCAGTATCAGAGTCATTGGTTAATTGTATGACGAGTTCTTCTACGGTGACATCTAAAAGTTTTTCCCGTTCATACCAATTTGTTATCAGATTTTCGGTGTGACGAATGCAATTTTTCCAAATTTCAGATGTACAATTATCCAATGCTTCATTCCACATCGAAATTACTTTTTCATCCCCATAACCATCTCTTCCGATATGCTTATTGTAATAAGTTTTACAATTCGCCCATATAAGTTCAATCGCATTAAACTCGCAGTGGTAGGGGGGTAAGCGTAAAACTTCATGGCCATGGTTTCGTAACAGCTCATCCACTTCATACCGTTTATCTTTTCTGTTCAATTTTGCCAATTCTAACAAATCTACTTTAAACAATCGTTCACTAAAACAAATGTTGTTTGCAGACAACTAAGCTGCAATATCTGCTTTCTTCCACGCCGACGTAGGCTGTTTTTCAACTAACGTAGAGTGGTAAGATGCATTGTCCAATATTATTAAACTTGCTTCTTCCAAGTTGCATATAGGTAAGTTTCTCAGTAACCCATTTTTTAAATAAGTCACCATTCATTTCTCCATGGTAATCTTCTTTTTGAGATTTTGATGCAAAGACTAATGATGCATTATCTATAAATCCAGACTCCGAACCTGCATGAAGAACAATGAAGCGTTTCCCATCATAACCTTCTGGTTTTCTAACACTTTTTACTGAATTATCTTGCCAAGACTTTCCAGGGTTACCTTTCGAAAAAATCCATGTCTCATCCAAAACACAACTTGACGTTTAAATTCGGAATTTATATTGTTTATATAGCTTTTCATGAAATGTACTCGATTAAAAGCAATATTGTGTTTTTCCACTAATGCTCTACGATTACTTTCTTTACAAAATTTAAAACCAATTTCGTGGAGAGTTCGTTTTAAGCTAGTGTTGCTTAAAATAATATGCAGTTTTTGAAGTTTCTTGTTTAATGTAGCAACAGTTAAATGTTCTTCTGAAAAAAATACCAAAATTTTGTTTTCTTGTTCATTACTTAAAAAAATAATCCAGAAATATCTAATATTTTAAAACTTACTTTTTCTGTACATTTCGTAGATGGATTCCCTTATATTCATGTTTGACGATTCTGGCAAATCATTTGATTTCTTACTCTATTTCTTAATTTATCAAAACTTACTTTCTGAAAGGTCGTCACGTAATGCGAAATTTTACAACCAGAAAAGTTCATGAAAATGACATAAACAAATTATATCCGTACTTACCTACTCATTGTTGATTTCAATTTCAATACGCGAGTCAATTCAATTTTTATTGCTTTTATTTTTAAGTTCAGACATACTAATTTTATATAGTATTTATTATTAATGTAAAATGTTGATAACGTACGTCTTTTCTTAAGTCTTTGCCAGAAAGACTTTCAAATATGTTTTTTCTCTTTTTAATAAAGCTAAACGACGTCCTAAATTATATTCAGGATGTCTTTTCTTAATCAGAAATTTGTGACCAGGTCTCAATTTATTTGGTCCCAACTTTAGTCTAATTTAAAAAAGATTATTGTTGTACTATGTTATGTTGTTAAGATTTCTGAACATTCTGAATGTAACCGATTTATTACATTCTCATTTTTATATAAAAATGCTGTTTTTAATATTAAAAAATATCGAAAGTTATTGCTTTTTATGCCTTTTAGGGCATTAATGAAGGTTAAACTTGAACGAAAACTTTGAAGTTTCACTTATTCTTAAGTATATTTATGTAAATTATGTTAATAAAAGAACTTGATACGTTTAGTGCTACATAGTAAAATAAAAAGCCTTCCAGAGAAGAAAGTTATTTTATAAAAGAATTTAAAGTTGGAAATGCTATGTTTAATATTATACCTATCTAAATATCTAAAAAATAGAAGTGTCTACTTTCTTTGAGTGGGTAATAGTATTTTTAACCACCGAAAAAAAGAATTTCCTCATCCGTCGACGACTTACCAAATCGAGTTGTTACTACTGCTCAATTTTAGGCTCGGGTTATGACTCTACTGAAAGTCCCCCGAGGGTGCTTTACTTATCTCCTTAGTAAAACCACGAAAATTGCTTTGTTGTGCGCTCAAACAAATATAAGACTTATTAACTGTAAGCTGCATGTTTATTATAAAGTATTTTCTTACTAAGGTAAGAAGATCAAAGGTACGTTGTTTTATATAAACTTTAGCTTTAATTTTTTAAACTTTAAAAATCTACTTTAAAGGTATTTTAGATTTTCTTTTACACAAAGTTAATTTTGAATTTTTTTGTAAATTTACTGTTTGAAAAGTTAAATTTTCATTTTCTTGTTTTCTCGAGTAGGTATCTAACAAAATTAGTGCGTAATATATACTTAACATTTAATCATTTTATTATAATATCAATAAAGTTTATTTACCTAACCTATCATGTACAATATCATCAAAGAAAATACATTTATAAGGGTATCAGTATTAAAAATTTTTAAAAATTAAAAATTTACCCTCAGATATTGTAATATCTACAGGACTTTTATTAATAATGAACATTCCGAACATATAATATTATGTAATAATAATCACGAACGAACGTAGCATTATTTCAATAACCTATGCAGTAAAATTTTTAATAAGCTTTCACTACTAGTAATAAGAGAAAAATGAAATATGCATCCGTAAAAATTGAAATTTTAAAGTAATTACTGTCTTGTCAACCGCCTGTTCCCCAGGGTTGCACATTTATACACATTCTGTAAAGATTGTATTCCTAAGGCAACTTAATTGTTTAAAAGTGCTTGTTTTATTTTAGCATTCTTTACAGTAATTTAAGAGATTAATATAAAGTGTTGAGAATCATCGGCCACAGACAAAATCGCCTATGGATTGATACCATTTTAATTCTTATCCGTTACAATGGGAAGGGGAAGCGGAAATATTAAACAGCTGAGTTACTATTTTATTTCCTTATTTTTTCCTTATTTCCTAATTTTGTATCAAAATATAAATATTTGCTCGTAGGTCTGCTCGTCATTCCATTCCCTAAGTTTTTAAAAGGCATTTTCCCACTATTTATCGATGCTCGTCGAAAAGCTCTCAACTTTTCACTGAACCATTTGAGATCCACTAAACTGGGATTATCCTAATTTTGAATTTACAGTCGCACGATATCGTGATCCTTTTACTCGTACAATAATTTTTGTGCTTATAATGACCTAGTTCTTCCAGAAAAAATTGAAAAATAAAGTTCCCAGTGGACACAATGGTATGTTATCAAAATTTATTCCCTATAATCGAATGTTCGTTACAGTAATTGGACACATCGAGCTCAAAGTTTTCCTCACAATAAGAATTATTTATTTTATCTGCAGATCCTACTTCTTCCTTTGAGTCGTTCTTCTGACCCTCCCTCTATTTACTGAATAGCAAGTACAGATCATGCTTCCCTATTCTCTGTTGTTCGCAATGAATCTGTTTGGTGAGCACCCTCTTCTCCATTCTCTTCGTTTTTCTACTAAATTCCATGTCTGTCGAGACATCTATGTTTTTATTGGTTCGACTCCGGGGGTGTGTTTCTGAGCTACTTCTTCTATAGCAGATTTGGCCTTTCTCCATAGTTCTTCTACATAGTCGACTTTGCTTTTTGGACGATAGCATATTTTCCGTAAATAAGTAGAATTGAACTGGTGAAGGGAGTTCACATCATCTGAGCCAATTCATGTAAAGTTCATGCGAGATTTTAGCAGATTCAGAATTTCTACGACAGGAACGCTGGTACAGAGACTAACGACATCGAAGGAGATCAGCCTTTCATGTAGGGGGACTTGTAGATTCTTAAGTTATTCTGTTAACTCTAAAGAATTGCATATGGATCTAGGAAATCGGTATTCTAGTTGATGTATTAAGGCTTGATTAAGTTTTCTTGCTATGTTGTATGTTGGTGAATTATAGCCAGTTGTTTATTAATGATGTAGCAGATAAGTGGGTATATTTGTAAACCCACACATAAGGTGGTTGATAGGTATTCCTTCACTTTTTTGTTGTAAGTAAATTCATTCCAGTGAATGTAACAATTTTAGTCAAATTTTACATCTTTTTTAAATTTAAAATAAAATCACGATGCCTTGGTACAAAATTTTAAATTCATTACCTGGGAAACAAAAAATGATATAAACAAAGTTAAATGGTCTTAGTCCAGTCAGTATAGACTTTGACCCGTGAATAATTTTTTTCACAGCTGTCTCGGGGGGGTCACTGGGAGTGTAAATTCAAAATGGCGACCAAATCATGCTTATGCGTAGGTATATTCCAAAAATGGTTTTTTAGGTGAAAAACGATTTTTCTTGAATAACTCGGCGGGTTTTGATTTTACAGAAAAACCGCGAGGACAAAAGTTGTATAAATTTTGATTCTCTACAAGTTTAGTCCTCACAGTTTTTCTTCTAGGATCAAGATTTTTTGAATTAAACCTGAAAAAAGCTACAAATTCGAAATATTTCCATTATCTCGTTTATTTTCAACTTTACGGCACAAATGAAGAGGACCAAACCATGAAAATATGGTTCCGGAACTATTTTTTTTTAGGTTTCTTAACTGATGGTCCTGCCAAATCCATATCCTCGGTTTCTTCTTCGGCCAATTGGTCATGTCCGGTTTCACGTTCGTCATGGTTCAGCGTTGAAGGTGCGGGATCGTCGATGTCGCTGTCAGTGTTACGAAAACAAATTATCTTATCGACTCCTGGTGCATCAAACGTTAATATTTCACTTCCGTACTCTTCTTGTAAACGTTTAATTATTGTCTGATTGTGCGGATGATAGTCTCCTTGTATCTGTTCCTTCAAGTCCGTCATCGTGAATTGACATTCGTCCGAATGATCGTCAATGTACTCGAAAATGTCCCCTATAGCACGGCTTACTTCATCAGATGCCGGTCTGCCTTGTTGTTCATGTACCGCGTTAAGCTGAAACTTCATCCAGCAAACGTGATGATATCTCGCAGAAACATCTTCTAAGTGTTCGACATTACCGATACGCGCCATTACTTCTCGTGCCAAATCATCGTTGCGTTCATTTGAAACGTCCAAAACCTTATTCCGAAAGTCACTGCGTGTAACCACGTGTACCCGACGTCGCTGGATCTTTGATAGCCTTCTCTTTGGATCTGCGTCTTCTTTGCAAATAAAGCAACAATTTAGAAAATCGAATGTTGGTACCTGCAGTTCTGATGCTGTCAACGTTGATGTTGATGGTAATGTAGACGCATCATTGCTTCGTCTACGTGCTTCCGCCAGTTTTTTATTCGCATAACTCTTTTGACACGCTAGGTGCATGACGACGCTGTCAACAATACGAAGCATTTGCTCGTGTTCTTTTTCACCGCGAATAATGCTCGCCGATAAAAGCGTCTGAACACCACGTTTCCTCACTGTCACAACATTATCTTTCATAGTAACTTCTCCACACCCAAAACAGATCGACATTTTATTTAAATACGTCTGCTCCAAAGCGCATCAATCGAGCTGCCTATGCCAGGTGCCAGCGTCTGGGGCAGACTGGTCAATCAAGTCCCACGACCTTTAATATCGATTCTTGGAAAAACAGGTAGGGACTAAAATTTTCAGAAATTGTATTCTATACAACTTTTGCCCTATTGATTGTACCTGTAAAATTGAAAATAAAGGAGATAATGCGAATATTTCGAAATGGGTACATATTTTCGGGTTAAATTCCGAAAATATCGATTTTTGGAAAAAAAGGTGGGAACCAAAGTTGTTCATAATTTGATTCTCTACATGTTTGGTCCTCATCATTTGTGCCGTAAAGTTGAAAATAAACGAGATAATGGAAATATTTCGAATTTGTCGCTTTTTTCAGGTTTAATTCAAAAAATCTTGATCCTAGAAGAAAAACTGTGAGGCCTAAACTTGTAGAGAATCAAAATTTATACAACTTTTGTTCTCACGGTTTTTCTGTAACATCAAAACCGGCCGAGTTATTCAAGAAAAACCGTTTTTCACCTAAAAAACCATTTTTGGAATATACGCATAGGCATGATTTGGTCGCCATTTTGAATTTACACTCCCAGTGACCCCCCCCCCCCCGAGACAGCTGTGAAAAAAAATTCACTAAATAATTATTTACGGGTACGGTCGGTTTTTTGGATATAATGACTGGACTATCTGGACAAAGAATATTAAAAGACTGCTTGACAGTTAACGTTGGAGTTTGAATGTAAATTTCCTGGGTAAGCAGGTATTTTATTATTATCTTAGGAGAATATTTATAGTGTTGATATAATTTTTCAGTTTTCAGTCTTTTTTATGTTTTTGGTACGTATTTTCTGACGTAAATTTACAAAATTGGTAGTTCTGGAAGTTGTGTGTCCCGTAATAATTTCTTTAGGGTTTGGAAGCTGGACTACATAGAGTGGGCTCATTCTTCGCTATGTTAGCGACTGTAAGAAGTTTTAAACTAGAGGAGTAAGGGGTAAAGTTATCAATTTCTTATACTCCCCGTTTTGTTATTAATTTTGTTTGTGTGACACCCTTAGAGTGCGAATGGTGTTACAAGAGCTAAACCTGTTCTTTAATCTGCTAGAACAGCCTAGATATTGTTGGGAAAACTTTAATCTTAGAATATTAGTATTAATAATAATAATCTTTATTAGGTTACTAAGTACAAAATTAATTTACATCAGTCCTAAATGGTGGGGATCAGCAGTTGCTGGTTTTCATCTCAACTCAATTTGGAAGAATTCGTCCACATCATATAGCGCACTTTCATTTAGTGTTTTCTTCATTTCACTTTTAAATTTCCTAGTCGGAAGATTTTTGATTCGTTCTGGCAATTTGTTATACAGCTTTATTTGCAGATTCATTCCATTAGAACATTTGAGCCTATTTCTCTCAGTTCTCACTTCATTTCTGCTTCTGGTCTGATGCTCGTGTGTTGCGATGTTGTCTGAGATTTTCCGATCTGTCTTCACTCTCACTGCACTAGCGTAAACATAGGCAGATGAGATCGTTTGAATACACAGATTACGGAAAATTGGCTTACAGTGAGTCCTTGAGGGTACTCCTTCTAGTGCACGTATAGCCCTCTTCTGTAGTAGGAACACTTTCTTTATCTGCACTTCATTACCCCAGATCAAGAGTCCATACACCATTTTGGCATGTAGCATTGAATAATAGACTGCCTTAGCTGTCGCTTTTCCAACCGTTTCCCCAATCCTTCTTATCGCAAAAATACTCCTACTTAGGGAACTCACCAGAACAGCCACATGTTCATGCCAAGTCAGCAAAGTGTCCATTATTATGCCCAGGTATTTTACCGAAGATTTATCGTTTTGCTTAATCGCTCTACAGGCAGTGAACTGAACCATTTGAGTTTTGTCCATGTTTAGTAAGAGTTTGTTAGTTTCAAAGCAATCAGTAACTTCCCTTTGCCGATCATTTGCTTGGTCATTTTCTTCCATGACTATGGCAGTGTCATCTACATACAAGGTGGTGTTGCATTTTACATTATGTGGCAGATCATCAATGTACAGAACGAAGAAGAATGGGCCCGCCCAAGATGCTTCCCTGTGGTACACCACAGGTAGCCTCCCACTCCTGCCCGAGTTGCCCATTCCAAAATACCACTTGTTTTCTGTTCTGGAAGTATGATTCAATGATTTCAAATGTTTTCCCCCTAAATCCGTAGTGTTGAATTTTGCTCAAGAATATATTGAAATTCATCACATCAAATGCCTTTGCCAGATCATAGAAGATGCCTTGGCACTTTAGTCCACTCTCTAGCATTTTGTAGATGTTTGATGTGAGCCGTAGTACTGCATCGATGGTGTTTTTTCCTTTTTGATATCCAAATTACTCCTTCGTAAAAGATGCATTTTTACGTAAAAAACTCTCAAGTTGGATATAGAGAATCTTTTCAAAGACTTTGGAAAAAATTGGCAATATAGTGTCATGGTTTGCTCAGTATAAGGGATGATTTTTGGGTCATTTGTACAAAGTTGGAACACTCATAAAGTCCTTTTATTTAATCAGACCGTAATAGGTGGAAAATAGTTGTATCTGAATTCTCCCTGATCTGGAAATTTAACGCTGCTTTGCTTCAGAAAACCATAGATGTATTCGCTACCAAAACCCTGAAAAATAAAAAAGAATTGTAAGAGACAAATTTTGGTTATTATGATTTAGATAAAATTTAGAAATAAATCAAATTATTTATTCTAGTTTGTAAATATAGGATTAGAATTGGAATATAAGTGACGGTTCGCGGAATGCATGCGCGAGTGATAAAATTGGTGTAAAGGTTGGAAGAAGACAGTCTCGTTCCGTCCACGAGATAGGGACGACGTATGGGAGTCTTGTTTGGTGGATGGAAGGAAAAAGACGTTTTTGGAGAGTGGAGTTTCGTCTACCAAAGGGACGACATATTTGAAAAATTTGAAGAACGTTCATGAGACAAAGTTGAGTTAATTAGTAATATTATTGATATAATTAGTGAATTGGTAAAAAGAATTGAAGAATTGAATAAGCTGAAATTTTTGCAATAATTAATTTGAATAAGTCGATGGTTGTCAATATTTTTCTAATTGAGAATTGGAATAGAAATTTAATTGGTGTAGAAAATTTTGGAATCAATGGGAATTAATGGTACATTTTTGGAAGAAAATTAAGAAAATAACTAATTTATGCTGGAAATATTCAAATACTCACCTATGATTAGTTGTCTGATTCAAGAAGAGAAATTATTTAATGGTTTTCCTTGGTTGATCCGATCTAATCGAACTCGGGAGCTGTTTTTTTTTCATCTACGGCGACACCAACACCAACCAACACAACGCGTGCAATAATACGAGAGAGAGAAAAGTGCGAAAAGGACGTAAGATTCTCTGGTAAGGATTGTTTTTATTGTGCGTTTTAACTTTATTCGCGTATAGACGAGTCGGGTACGATAATTCGGTTGCGCAAGTAAAAACATTGGGGTAGAAATAAGAATAATTTTGTAAAATTTGATTTGTTTTATTATGATTACAATCAACGTTTGTTTCCATTTTATTTATGTTTAATAAACACAAATATTTTTCATTGGTATCGAATGAGTTTGAATTTCAATTTTTGCAGTAAAGATCAGGAAGGAAAACAGATACAATTCTGGGTAATCTCTTTTCATCAATTAATCTTTATAAGAAAGATTTTAAGTAAGTAGACACATGAGCGTTGCAATTGAGTATAGGAACTCGCCTCTTGACCCTGAAAGATCTCTTGAGCTAGCTGGCGCATTTTAATAAGTGCCACCGTAATTTTGTGAATAACAATTTACAAGTTTACAGGATTACATGGCAATAGATATGGGCCGATAGTTGTTTGTCTCATTTTCATCACCTTCCTTATGTATCGGAATTACTTTCGATACTTTCAGGGTGTCCGTAAAGATGCCTTTGTTCATGCATTCATTAACAATGTGACAAAGTGTGACCTTCGTTTCAATTTTTGGACGCATTTTTTTTAATTAATAAAAAAAAAATTAGAGGGCTGGGATTTGAAAAAAAAGAGAGGGGAATAAAAAGTCAGAAAAAAAATTCAGGTCGTTGATTTGAGGAAGGTTGTTTGTGATAGTTTTGGGAGTTAGTGCCTATGAGAAAGAAGTGCGGAAACGACAAGGTTTTGTCTTTTGAATGTTCGGGTGATTGCGAATTGCAAATATTAACACCGTCGTCGGTCGTTTCCACCGTACTTGTCGGTTACGCGTAGGTAACCCGCTCCAATTATTGGGGAATTAGAAGGTCGCTGGTGGCTCTATAAAAGGTATCGTGAACTCTCTTTCTTTGTTAATTGTTCAATCCTGTTACAAAAATTGTTTAGTTATATTTAATACGTTCAGTAGTTAGTTGTTAATTGTTCAATCCTGTTATAAAAATTGTTTAGTTATATTTAATACGTTCAGTAGTTAGTTGTTAATTGTTAAATCCTGTTACAAAAATTGTTTAGTTTTATTTAATATGTTCAGTAGTTATTTGTTAATTGTTAATCTTGTTAACTTTTGTAGATTAAGTCGGGTAATTTTAGGCCGTTAGGTTAAGTATCTTTGTGTTCGTTAATAAATTTTGTTACCGCCGTTAAAGCGACCTTATTACCCGTCGTTAATTATTATTTATTCGTTAGTCCACGCTATCTCTCCTTCGTTTGCACCCAGGACTGCGAGCGAAGGACCGTTGGGAAGTGTGGGCGAATTACTTCGTCTTGGTGGCGCCCATCCTTTCCCCCCCCGTTCAATAGAAAGAGAGGTAAGTCCCTTACGCGCCGGCCAGTTCCCCCGGGTATTTCAAATACCAAAATCGACCACGACCACTCCACTGAGCCAGCCGTCGTGCAACTGGTCCCGTGTCCGCTTACTCTCTCTTTGGGTCAATTTAGGCCCGTCGCAAATTTGGCGCCCATCGTCTTGAGGCCCTCGAGTTTGCTTATTTTTGCAGTTAACCAAGTCTTCTTGCGTATTTGTTGGAAAATTTAAATTATGTCTTTAGCTTCGCCTAAGTCGGCGATGGAGAACACGCTCCAGGTTTTGTTGAGCGGATATAGGTTTAATGTGGATAGACTGCTGAAGTCAGAACTAAGTTTTGAACTTTCAGTTCGTGGTATCCCCTCGGACTCCACCGTTGTTAACTTGAGGAAGTTGCTGCGTAAGGCTTTGAACGCCGAGCGTGACAACCCAAACATATTTCGTCCCCAACATATGTTTAGTTTTGAGACAGATGCCGCGGCCATTGGCAATGCATTTGAGTCGTTAACTATTTTGTTTGATACTGCGGATTTAAGTAAAGCGGCCGTTATCTGTGAGACAAAACTAGTTCATGTTTTCAATCGAATTAGAAGTTCGGTCCCGGAAAACGGTGCGCAGGCTCTGCTTAAGGCGGATTGGTTCGTGTCGCTTCGTGATTATGTTTCGGGCTTTGAAACTGCTCGATTATCACTAGATAGTTCTGCTGCGGTTACTGATACCCCAGATTTGGCTGAGGGTTTAGCAAAGTTGAATATGTCGGTTTCACAAGAGTTGGTTACGACCGATGCTGCCGTCCCGCCTGTGATAAACTCTTCTGCTTTTGTTGAGGCTGCTCCTTCGGCGTTAAATGTAACGGCCCCTGGTGCTGTTTTGGCTACTATCGCTCCTACATCAAACAATAAGTCCGTTTCGGATCCCCCATTGGTTTCGGTTTCATCGCCGAGTTCAGATTATGTTAAACCTATCCCAGTGGTAAAATGGGGTATTTCTTTTAAAGGTGATAAGTCCCAATCAGTTAACGCGTTTCTAGAACAAGTTGAAGAGCTTAGCGTAGCTCGCAATGTGTCTAAGGAACGTTTGTTCCGGGAATCTTTTGACCTTTTCAAGGACAAAGCTTTAGTTTGGTTTCGAGCCAACAAAGTACTTTGTCGAGATTGGAATGAACTAGCTACCGCGTTACGGGATGAATATTTACCACCGGATTACGATGATGTGTTGTTAAGAGAAATTGAGCGTCGCACTCAAGGTGCTAACGAGTCTTTAGGGATGTATGTCGCGATTCTTACCAACATGTTTTCGCGATTAACCGAAAAACTTTCTGAAGCTAGGCAGTTGAAAATCGTGCGTAGAAATCTCACTCCTTTTTATCAGACGCACTTGGGTTTGTCTGAAATTACGTCGTTTCGCCATCTGGCAAGATTGGGTAAGGCGATTGAGGAAAAACGTTCCCAAATTGAAAATTATGTGCCCCCGGTTAAACGTAAGTCTGACTTAGAGCCAGACCTTGCTTATTTAGACACTTATGGTGAATTCTCAGACAGTGGGATGGGAAAAACCTTCCATCGTCCTTCATCCTCTCCTGCGGCGCCTTCTGCTCGTTTTGCTGCGGTGACTACATCTCCTGCACCCCGTGACGTCGCGCAATCGTTGCATAGGTCCAAGCCTTCATTGTGTTGGAACTGTAATTCACCCCGTCATTTAGCTCGGGAGTGTACGGCTCCGAGGAAAGCTTCCCTGTATTGTTATCGTTGCGGTGAGCCAAACTTTACGGTGCTTACCTGCCCCAAATGTGCTTCGAGTTCGGGAAACGATCGTCGAGGTCAGTGAAATACGGGCTCGCTACCTCGCATGTCTTTCGAAATTCGTCCCGTTACGTTCATGAGTTGTTGTCGGAACGCGATAGACTGTTTATTAAAAATAAAGTGTTGTTGGATTTTATCATCGAACATGCGCGCGACGATGAACGTCCGTATGTTACTGTAGACATTTGCGGTACTCGGATTTTCGCGTTATTGGACTCTGGTGCTACGCGCACTATTATTGGTGGAAAAGGTTGGGATATTTTGTCTCAAACCGGATTTAGTATGAATCGTCGTTTTCGTTCTGGTTGTGCGTTGGCCAATGGACGTTCAATTTTGGTTGCCGGTGCCGTCGATCTTCCGATCAATTTAAGCGGTCGAACCGTAATTATTACTGCCCTTGTTGTCCCTGATGTATCTCCACTGCTGATCCTAGGTATCGATTTTTGGAAAACCATAGGCTTTGTCCCTGATGTGTTCCGTGGAGAATGGCGCTTTTCGAATCCTGATGCTGCCACTGTGATGTCTGTGTCGTCTACGGTAACGCCTGTGTCAAAGTTGACTGACGAACAGAAAATGGAGTTGAGCTCCTTAATAGATGAGTCCTTTCCGTCGATTGTCCCTAACATTCTTGGATGTGCTACTAATGTGTCGCACCGGATTGTAACTACTTCCCCACCCATCAAGCAGCGCTACTACCCTGTGTCCCCTGTCGTACAGCGCCAGATCGACGAAGAATTGAAGACGATGCTCGATGCGGGCGTCGTGGAAAAATCGAACAGTGGTTGGTCTAGTCCCGTACTTCTAGTGAAGAAGAAGGATGGAAAATTCCGATTTTGCGTGGATTTTAGAAAAGTCAATGCTGTCAGCGAACGTGATGCGTATCCCCTCCCCTATGTTTCGTCGATTTTGGATCGCTTGGGTAATGCCCAGTACATTACCAGCCTCGATATCAAATCTGCGTATTGGCAGATTCCATTGGATCCCGACTCCAAGCAATACACTGCTTTTACCATCCCTGGTCGAGGATTGTTCCAATTTACCCGCATGGCTTTCGGTCTTCATAACGCACCTGCAACTTGGCAGCGTTATGTGGACAAGGTTTTGGGCCCTGAGCTCGAACCGTTTGTGTTCGTATACCTAGATGATGTTATCATCTGCACCCCAACTTTTGAGAAGCACATGGATGTTTTGCGCGAGGTGTTAAAAAGACTAAGAGACTCCGGCCTCACCCTCAGTAAAGACAAGTGTAATTGGTGCTTGTCTCAGTTGACTTATCTCGGTTATGTAGTCAGTGACCAAGGTTTATCGGTTGACCCTCAAAAGGTAGACGCGATTTTGCGTGTCCCTGCACCTAAGTGCGTGACAGAAGTACGTCGCATTATCGGTATGGTATCGTGGTACCGCCGGTTTATCCCGAACTTTTCATCGATAATCTCACCAATGACTGCCTTGCTTCGGCGTAATCACCACTTTTTATGGACAGAAGAGTGTGATTTTGCGCTAAAGACCCTTAAGAACAATTTAGTGAGTGCTCCCATCCTTACTTGTCCCGATTTTTCTTTCCCTTTTTCTGTTCAGACCGACGCATCCGGGTACGGAATCGCGGCCGTGTTGACTCAAGAAGTCGATGGGGACGAGAGGGTCATTAGTTATTTGAGCCGTTCTTTAACGAAACAAGAGCAGAATTTTTCGGTCACTGAGAGAGAGTGTCTCGCGGTAATGTGGGCCGTGGAGAAGTTGCGTCCTTACCTCGAAGGGTCGCATTTTAAAGTTATTACGGACCATTATAGTCTTGTTTGGTTGGCTAATTTAAAAGAGCCTACTGGTCGTTTATGTAGATGGGCAGTGAGGCTACAGCAGTATGATTTTGAAGTCATACACCGTAAGGGCAAAGACAATATAGTGCCTGACGCGTTGTCGCGTGCAGTTCCGGTCCTCGCCGCTGTGTCGGACAGAACAGTTGTTGTAGAACCTTCAGTGAGTGCGATTGACATTATAAATGCGACTGATATGGATCGCGTGGCTGGCCCCGACAAGTGGTATCGGTCCATGCTTGCGCGTATCACGAATAAACCGAATTCATTTCCGAAGTGGAAAGTAGAAAATGGTGTTCTTTATAAACACGTTCCTGCCGATTATCCAGACTTACGAGAAGAGGTTGATACTTGGAAAGAGGTCTTGGCTGACCATCGCCGACGCGATGTTATCCGGTCTTGTCACGATGAACCTACCTCAGGTCATTTAGGCATTCGGAAAACTTTAGATCGGGTTGCTCGTAATTTTTATTGGCCAAAAATGAAATATACTGTCACTAAGTATGTGAATCGCTGTTCCATTTGTATTGCTCACAAACCAGAGCAGAAGAAGCCGGCTGGTTTAATGGTTCGCCATCCTGTAGTTACGAGACCGTGGCAGATGATCTCTGTAGATCTTGTTGGGCCTTTACCCCGGTCTACACGCGGATATTGTTATATTTTGGTAGTGGCGGATTATTTTTCAAAATTTTCGCTATGTTTTCCCTTGCGTGCCGCTACTGCTGCTGCCGTGACGCGACGCGTTGAAGAGGAAGTCTTTCTGATGTTTGGTGTGCCAGAAATTATATTGTGTGATAACGGTGTTCAGTTTAGGAGTCGTGAATTCCAGAACATGGTACGTCGTTACCAAGCTAAGATTACTTTTAGTGCTCTTTATCACCCTCAAGCGAATCCAGTTGAGAGAGTGAACCGCGTACTCAAAACTATGCTCGCTTCTTATGTCGCTGATAATCACCGCACTTGGGACAAATATTTGGCACAAGTTGCTTGCGCGATGCGGACCGCCGTTCATGAAGTTACCGGCGTAACGCCTTATTTCGCGAATTTCGGTAAGGAGATGTGCATAAACGGTAGCGCAATAGAGCCGGATGACTCTGAAGCGACAGAAGTGTCGTTTGGAGATCGTTCGAGGATGAAAGGACCTAAAGACTTCCAATTGTTATATGACGATATTGTCGTGCGGCTACAGGCCGCTTATGAGAAAAATAAGCATTACTACGACCTTCGTCGTAGACCCGCAAATTTCCGTGTTGGGGATTCGGTTTGGCGTCGCAATCACGTCCTGTCAGACGCTTCGCGATTCTATAATGCGAAACTTGCCCCCAAGTTTGTGGGCCCATTTATTATCAAGTCACAGCTGTCAAACGCGACTTACGAACTCTCGGATGAATCCGGAGATATTCGTGGTGTTTGGCATGCACAAGACCTCAAGCCTACCCCGGAAGATTAGTCCCGTCGTCATTTTATTTTAATTTTCTTTAGTTTAGGTTGTTTCGTCCCTTTAGTTGCTCCTACCCCACCGAAGTGTTTCTTTGGTAAGGGGGGTGTGACCTTCGTTTCAATTTTTGGACGCATTTTTTTTAATTAATAAAAAAAAAATTAGAGGGCTGGGATTTGAAAAAAAAGAGAGGGGAATAAAAAGTCAGAAAAAAAATTCAGGTCGTTGATTTGAGGAAGGTTGTTTGTGATAGTTTTGGGAGTTAGTGCCTATGAGAAAGAAGTGCGGAAACGACAAGGTTTTGTCTTTTGAATGTTCGGGTGATTGCGAATTGCAAATATTAACACCGTCGTCGGTCGTTTCCACCGTACTTGTCGGTTACGCGTAGGTAACCCGCTCCAATTATTGGGGAATTAGAAGGTCGCTGGTGGCTCTATAAAAGGTATCGTGAACTCTCTTTCTTTGTTAATTGTTCAATCCTGTTACAAAAATTGTTTAGTTATATTTAATACGTTCAGTAGTTAGTTGTTAATTGTTCAATCCTGTTATAAAAATTGTTTAGTTATATTTAATACGTTCAGTAGTTAGTTGTTAATTGTTAAATCCTGTTACAAAAATTGTTTAGTTTTATTTAATATGTTCAGTAGTTATTTGTTAATTGTTAATCTTGTTAACTTTTGTAGATTAAGTCGGGTAATTTTAGGCCGTTAGGTTAAGTATCTTTGTGTTCGTTAATAAATTTTGTTACCGCCGTTAAAGCGACCTTATTACCCGTCGTTAATTATTATTTATTCGTTAGTCCACGCTATCTCTCCTTCGTTTGCACCCAGGACTGCGAGCGAAGGACCGTTGGGAAGTGTGGGCGAATTACTTCGTCTTGGTGGCGCCCATCCTTTCCCCCCCCCGTTCAATAGAAAGAGAGGTAAGTCCCTTACGCGCCGGCCAGTTCCCCCGGGTATTTCAAATACCAAAATCGACCACGACCACTCCACTGAGCCAGCCGTCGTGCAACTGGTCCCGTGTCCGCTTACTCTCTCTTTGGGTCAATTTAGGCCCGTCGCAAAAGTACCATCGATATTTCATCTGATATTAATTTTATGATTTTTGTATTTATGTTGTAGATATCGTAAGTAGCTGTATTTTTAAGTTTTTTGATTATGTTGTTTATTTCAATTTCTGTTGTGGGTTGTAAAAACATTGAATTTACAGTGCTAGATATAGCCGATTTTAGGTATTCTGTGTGTTGTCCTATTATTTTCTGTTATTCAAGAACCCCTTCTTCCCCCTCGAATGTACCTGAACCTTGACGTGGTGAGGGGGCTTGCGTATATTGAGGAAGCGGCGGGCGTGTACCTGGTAGGATACGAACCAGGGACTTAAAACCCCCTCGTGTTCGGTCTGTTATGGCACTCGGGTCTGGCCGGGGCTTAAAAACCTTTGTGCCTGGCGTGGCTGTCAATGAACCGGGATGATGGTCGTCGTGGAGAAATCAGACAAATACAGGTACCTGCGTGTTTGTGCCGTGCGCGGTGACCCGTAAGGCAGGATGAGGGGATCCTGGTGGCTGAGTCAGCCTGAGGGTGGCTGTTATTCCCACAGGTCTGGCAACACTCCACTTTGGCCCGGATTTCTGCTCAAACGGGAGGTCTAGACTAGTCCACCTAGATCAATCGGCTATGCTTTTCCGTCAGAGGATTAGCAGGACGAGCTCTTGGGGGAGGATGGAGTGTGCAAACACCTCACCTCCCTGGGAGCTATATCTCTCGGGTAGCCCTGGCGTTGTTTACAGCGTCCCAGAACTGTGAGGCTCCGGTGAGGGTGGGGACCTCGAGAGATGAAAAATGTTATCTACTCACATGGATGAACAAACAAACAAAAAACCAGTCGAGTCATCGACAACAGCTCAGACGGGTGCGTCCGCTCAGGATACCCCGTCTAAAAATATAAATGAAGAGGCCAGCACTGCAGATCGACGCCCGCCAAGGCGTAAGGTCTGTGGTGCGGAAGCCAAACGCCGTAGGAGGGCCCGTTTGGCGGAGGTATCGAAAGATATCACTGCAAAACGCCCTACCGCTGTCGGCACAGCTCACGAACAGGCCAGGCTTTCAAAGCCACCGGTTCATGGAGCTAAGAAGTCACCCACAGGTGTGACAAAGAAACGGGTGCGCTCGCAGGACTCGCTCCCCTCGCCCCTGAGCAATCAGGGAAAGAGGCGGAAACCTGCAATAATGCCACCCAAAAGACCCTCCACCAGAGCGGAGTCTGTCACCTACAAGGAGGCTGCTGAGAAGCACCTTCGAGTAGCAGTGATAGACCGCTCAAATCCCCTGGGAAAGCTCACCGAGACCCAGGTTGAGATGGTGGAAGGTAAACTTACCACCGCCTTGGATGTCTTCATTGACACAAGGCCTGGCGAATCAGTGCAAGCACCCACTTTCAAAGGGTTCCATTACTCATGACAGATCCTTCGGATCACCTGCTGTGATCAAGGTTCCCTTGAATGGCTGCAAGCAACCATTGCAACCCTCACAGAAATGTGGGAGGGGGCAAAATTAGATGTTGTCCAGGTGGATAATCTGCCCAGGCTGACCAAGGCAACCCTTTGGATCCCCGGGGAACCGGAATCCACTGAGGCTGTCATGAGACGCCTGGCTGCTCAGAACACCTGGGCAAAAATAAAAGAATGGTGTGTCTTCTTCGACTCGGTCAAGGAAGAGCCGAAAGGCAAACTCCTTGTTCTCGGTGTCGGACAGGAAGACGATGCCGCCATCAAAGCGAAAGGAGAGAGGTTGAACTACAAGTTCACCTCTCTGAAAATCAGGCTGCAGAGATTTGAGGATGACTCTGCACCCAATACGATGCCGACAGACACCACATCCACTCCGATGGAGATGGGCGAAGGTTCGGGTGGTGTGTCTGCGAGCATAATGGAGTAGGATGCTCTTCAAGGCAGGCCAAATGGCTTCCCTACAAGAGTGGAACCTCCTACAAATCAACCTCCAGCACTGTCGAGGGGCTGTTGCAACCCTATGCCGCCACCTCGACTGCTGCAAGGATACAATCGCTCTTATTCAAGAGCCATGGTTAGTAAAATCTAATGTAAAAGGTTTTACAAAACTAAACGGCACTGTTTTTACAGGAGGTCACACAAACAAAATTAGGACATGTATTTACATACCTAACAACATTCAGGCCAACCTTCTGCCACAGTACAGCGACGGCGACCTCACAGCGGTGAGGCTCAGCTGCGACTTTGGCAATGGTCAACAGGATGTCATTATGGCATCAATCTACCTTCCAATAGACTCACCCGAGTCACCACCCCCACGGGGGATGGTGGGGCTGGTGGAATATTGTGAGCAACAGAAGAAACACCTCATAATTGGTTGCGACTCTAACTCCCATCATCACGCATGGGGAAGCAGGGAATGCAACGGTCGAGGTAAGTCTCTATTAGATTACTTTATTAGTACAAACCTAGAAATTCTTAATCGAGGGAATGACCCCACTTTTTACGTGTCACCCCAACGCAATTCGGTGATTGATATCACCTTAGCGTCGTTAAGCATTTCAAATTATATATATGATTGGCATGTGTCTAACGAACTGACATTGTCGGATCATAAATGGGTTTGCTTCAAGTTGAAAGCTAAAAAAGTGGAACCCAAGCAATTTCGAAACCCTAGGAGAGCTGACAGGCTGGTCTTCCTAGACCACCTCTCCTCGTCCCTGGAGGTCGATATGCAGGCAGAAACTTTCACAAAAGAATATTTAATAACTACTGAGGAGATTGAACTGTATGCCGATACGCTGCAAAACTCCCTCACAAAATCGTATGAGATGTCCTGTCCCCTACGGACTGCTGGATTACGGGGTCGAGCAACACCTTGGTGGTGCAAAGAACTCGACCAGCTGAGGAGGGTGACCAGGAGGCTCTACAATAAGGCGCAGAACTCAAAAAATGACACTGACTGGACAGCGTTTAAGACGCACCAGTCGGAGTATAAGAGAACAATACGTCAAAAACAACGCGAATCGTGGAGGATCTTCTGCAGTGGCATTGAATCAACTGCCGCCGCAGCAAGAATAAAGAAGATCATTTCAAAAGATCCACAGCAGCAGCCAGGCAGTCTGCGTCGAGAGGACGGCTCGTACACAGAGAGCCTCTCGGAGACTGCTGAAATCCTGCTAAAAACACACTTTCCCGATAGTAGACCTGCTTCGGATTTCGGCTGGGACAAGGCGACGGGCCGGTCACCGACGGCGATAGATTGGGAAACTGCAAAGAAGGTCGTGAATGAGACCAAAACGAGCTGGGCAATTAAATCATTCTGCCCCTTTAAATCGCCCGGGCCTGACGGGGTATTTCCGGCCCTACTACAGTGGGGACTGGACGTGGTGCTCCGTCACCTGGTGCGGGTGTTTAGAGCATGCATTGCGCATGCCTATATACCAAAAGGATGGCGGACGGCAAAAGTTGTCTTTATACCCAAGCCAGGTAGAAGTGATTACTCCCTGGCCAAATCTTTTAGACCTATCAGTCTCACTTCGTTCTTTTTGAAAACGTTGGAGAGACTGTGTGATAGAGAGATCCGCGAAGTGGCTCTGTTTCACAGACCACTACATGCGAATCAACATGCATACATCCAGGGGAGATCGACCGAATCGGCGCTACACAAGGTAGTGGAGCGCATAGAGAGGTCACTGGACTACAGAGAGTCCACCCTGGGAGTGTTCATTGATATCGAGGGGGCTTTTGACAAAGCCACCTTCGGAAGTATAAACGCTGCTCTGCAGATCCACGGCGTTTCCACGACCATCGCGAGATGGATCAGTTTTATACTGAAGTGGAGAATCGTGGAGATCAGAGTTGGGGACGTTGACATTAAAGGAGTTGTAACAAGGGGCTGCCCTCAGGGGGGAGTACTCTCCCCGCTGCTGTGGGACATGGTGGTAGACAGCCTTCTGAAACTCTTAAATGACATGGGATACCACACCATAGGATACGCAGATGACATCGTCATAATACTGCTCACTGGAAAATTTGAGAATGTCTTATGCACCCTAATGCAGGATGCTCTCAAGATTTTAGAGAAGTGGTGTAAAGAGCACTCTCTCTCGGTTAATCCGGCAAAGACAGAGCTTGTTCTTTTCACCCAAAAGAAAAAGCTACCGACCATGGTCATGCCTAGCTTAACAGGGACTCCCTTAAAAATAGCTGATCAAGTCAAGTATCTGGGAATAATACTGGACAAGAAGCTGAATTGGGGAAAACATTTACAAATGAAACTAGAGAAAGCGAGAATGGCCTTCTGGCAGTGTCGGGGAGCAATGGGACGGTCTTGGGGTTTATCCCCCAAGATCACCCTCTGGCTCTATACGGCAGTCATTAGACCCATGCTCTGCTACGGATCCCTTGTATGGTGGCCCAGAACCAAACAAGTAACAACAGCGTCCTCCCTACACCAGACCCAGAGATCAATCTGTCTGGCTGTAACTGGAGTGATGCGAACGGCCCCAACTGTAGCGCTTGAGACCCTTCTCTGCCTCCCTCCACTTGATCTTCATGTGCAGGAAACGGCGGTCAAGGCAGCTCTCAGGTTGCGCAGTTGGAAAGCCTGGACTCATAGGCGAGGAACTGCGGGCCATATGCAGATCTTGGAGGAATATTCCAAAGGAGTACCTCTTCTGCTACTTGAATCCGACAGAATCCACCCTAAATATATATTTGACAGGAAATACAATGTACTGTTAAACGCAAACGAAACATTCGATTACGATATACATCTCTTTTCGGATGGCTCCAAAAATAATGTTGGATCGGGTGCAGGAATTTTCTCTGCTGAACTTGATCTAAACATAAGTATACCGCTGGGTAAATATACATCTGTGTTCCAGGCGGAGCTTGTGGGTATACTACACTGCGCAAAAATAGTTCAGGATAGGAGTATTCTGAACAAAAACATACAAATACTATCAGACAGTAGAGCGGCTCTGGTGGCACTTCGGGGCCATAAAGTCACTTCTGGTCTGGTGCTTGATTGCATCCGGGCACTGAATGATATATCAACTCAAAATGTCCTTTCTCTCTGCTGGGTTAAGGGACATAAAGGTAACGAGGGTAACGAAAAGGCTGATGAGCTGGCAAGAAATGGCTCCAATGGTCTTCCCTGCGGCCCGGAGCCGATGATCACGCCCGCCGTCAAAACCATAGATACTCTCCTAAAACACTATACCCTAGAACTGCACACCAGCAGATGGCTACAAGGAACTACATGTAACCAAGCTAGAGCAGCAATACGCGTGCCTTCATGGAAACATGCAAGATACTATATGAAGCTGTCCAGAGTCAATCTGCGGACAATTGCAGGGATACTGACTGGACATTGCAGATTAAATAAACACCTCCACAACATGGGGTTTGCAGATGACCCTTTATGTCGTGGATGCAACGAAGAGGAGGAAACAGCTGAGCATGTGCTCTGTTACTGCCCAGCTCTGACTTCTATGAGAGGATCCGTATTGGGAGACTTCTGGCCCGACATGGCCAGAATCAGTGGCACCCCACCCGCCAGGATCCTGGAGTTCATCCTCCAGTTGGGATGGCTTGAGGAATGACGGGGCGCGGGGCCGCTGAAATTGGAGGTAGCACAATGGGCCCAATTTAGTGGCCTAAGTGCGTGTGAGTTTTCTTGCCCTCCACCTACAATCCAGAATCCAGAACCCCTTCTTGCGAAGAAGTAGATGTAGAAGAAATTAAATAATTAATTTTAGAATAGATAAATAAAAGCCACTTTTCACAGTTTAACTAGAAGCATTTGGATGGGCAATGAATAACAGTCAAAAAATTAAATAATGTGGAGATAACATACGAGTAAGTTAGGGTGTAGGTATGTAGTATACACGATTACTCAATAATGATGAAACCGACGTACCTCAAATTATAAATAATGTTAATCGTTGTTTGTGTTTAACATTTAAAAATGTGTGTTTGTGTTTAACATTTCATTGTAGCAAATATTTAATATTTGCTAGTGGCTATTAAGTTGACTATGCATTCGTCTGCAAAAATATATTCAATCAATAAATTATAATAATAATCTGTTTACCATAGAAAATAAGTCATCGATTTAAAACAAATTAGATCTCTTTGAATCAAGAATAGAGCAAAAATATAGTAGAATAATTATTCTTTTAAAATTAATGAAGTTAATTGACTTACATAAATAAATTCAAAAAAGGAATTCAAGTTACTAAATATTCGTACCTTAAGGCGGTGTGACACTTGTGTAAATTTTGTTGTAAATTTGCGTGTAAATTTACGTGTAAATTTTTACACAAGTGTCAAACACGTAAATTTGCTTGTAAATTTTGTTGCAAATCTGCTAGCAAATTTTTTTGCGAGTGTGTTTGCCACTTGTGTAAAAGTTTGCTGGTAAATTTAGAATTTGCGCACGCGCTTTCTAGTATGGCGACCCTGTTTTTGATATTCATTTATCAAAATTCTAATTTTCTCTTTTGCGATCACGTCATTATAATAGTATTCAAAAATCAACAATAATTAAAGAACGAATTAGGAAATATATAACATATAAACAAACTTTTACCAACATACAACTTTGACATAATACCAACGACAATTATTCTTGTGCGCAATTTTACACGCAGGTTTAGCAAAAAAATATAGAAATATTCCTACAAAAAGTTTACTTTTGTAAATTTACACGCAAATTTACAAGCAAATTTACACAAGTGTCACACCGCCTTTATAGCCAATTATATCATACTGAAGATCCTAAATAAAGGTGAAACGGTCGTATATGATTATTTACATGTACCAATATTTAGTAACTTGAATTCCTTTTTTTAATTGATTTAGGTAAGTCAATTAATTTAATTGACTCTGTAGGTCTTCTGTGCTCGTCATACAGTTTCAACACGCAACGAGCACAAACAGGGAAATCGGAAGACGGCGTAGAATGTTATAAACCGATGTATGAATGAAATTAATTTAATTAATTTGAAAAGAATAATTATACTATATATTTTAACAAGTCAAGTTCCAATTCATCATATATAATAATATATTGCTATATTAACCGCGATCACACAAAATGTGCACCATTTGCGACACAATAATTTCTGAATACAAAATTTTTAATAATTCAACTTATTCAATTTATATATTCTTCAAATTATAAAAACTGTATTTATTTCAAACTGTTATTACAAAATATAATTTGATACTAGTACATAATTAATATGCCTTTCTATTAAAGCTCAAATAACCAAACCATCTTGGATCGCATTCAACGCGTATCTCCAGACTAAGGAACTCATAACTGACTTTTTGTATCTGTAAAGAAAACAACCTACCAATCTCAAAAATTAAAATTTCAAAATTCTCTAACAATTCAAAAATCTTAGAAAATATTTAAAAAAAGTAAACCAATATACTTTGGTTATTTATTTTATACATGTTCAAAATTATGAATTCCAGCTTTTGAAAGAAAAGCATACAAAATCTAAGTTTTTGTACTCTCTAAACGAATCCATCTCGAGATATAATTATTATCGGTTATTTAATCAAGTGGCTCGTTGAAATTTGCAATTGAAAATCTAACTCTCTCGTTTCGCTCGTTGGTCGGATGTTCAAATTTCAACTAATAACTTTATTAATATCATATCCAATAATTTACATCTCTAATAATAAGCGCAAATTAATTTAACATATGTGAACCACTTAAATGTTTACTAGATCAAATAATTACTACAAGTTCCAATAATAAGTAAATTTCAAATTTTTTATTAATTTAGATTTTATTTCCAAATATTATTAATTCAAATACAAGCCGTAGAAGGCCGCAAAATTAGACATTAGTTAAGACGTCCGGAAAAGCAGGAAAACGGAAGATTAATAATCCAACAATAAAACTAATTAAATAATAAAATTCTAAAAAGGAAGTATTAATTTTAAAATATAAACTTAATTAGCAAACGTTCTTACCAAGATGGTAATGGCCTGGGCTTGTTAATGATTTGTAGTACTGATTTTTAATCCAACACAAGATTGTTTGAAAGTAAATTTTTTCAAAATGTAACAACACGGTTTTATGTGGTTCGTTGGTTTTATAACAAGAAAATGTATATTATATTTTCCTTTCCAAAATTTAAAATCTTGTACATAATTTTTAATTCGCAATACGAAAACAAAAGTTTATTTTCTCAACATTCAAAGCCCCACATAGTACCTATGTGGGCCATTTTTATATCGATAATTTGGCATGAAATTTGATATGTAACATGTTAAGATTTCCGGATCTTGCGTTTTATTTTGAAATCTTTGTAGAATTTCAATGCTTGATGTATGGACTGGACTGGATACTTATATGTCCAAATCGGTTTTGGTATCACTGCATCATATCATATTATTAGAAAGGATTCTCTGCAAAATAAATTGCGACTTTCTGTTAACATCCAGAACATCTATGTAAACTTGATTCCAAGCTGTTTCTTTCTCATAGAAGATGTGTTTGCGCCAGGTCAGTACATATCTTACATCATCAGTCTGAGGAAAGGTGCAATCATTTAAGGTTAGGGGTGGACAGGTGGGTTCAGTACCCCATCGGTGACTCGGAAATTGAAATTTCCCTATAGAAATAGCTTAGTATTTCGATCTAAAAAGTCATTAGCTTTAATATAAAGACAGGATCATTAAGTTTAAATTGAAAAAACAACCATAATTTAAGGAAAAACTAAATGCATCGTTTGGATTGACTGCGGCCTATGAAATCACGGAAAAATGGGCTACGCCCCTAACCGAGGTCATAAATATGGGTGATTGGTGGGAGTTACGGCAGTACACCTCACGCAGTCGACATGGTAAGACGTGCTAATCGTGCTCTTGAACATGTTGGAGCAAATTAAATCGGTTCTTTTCAGAACCAAAAATTATTTCGAATTGGGGTATCTATTATTTGCTTGGGTTCGATACAGAGGATTAGGGCGCTTTAAAAGCCGCCCTAACGGGCGGCTTTTTTAAAGCTCGCTTGGGGCTAAACATACTTGAAGGGTCATCCATCAAGAAAACCGGGATTCGAAAAAAACGGAATGTAAAAAACCCGAAAAGTGTGAATATTGGGATTCTATAGAGAGGATTAGGGCGCTTTAAAAGCCGCCCTGACGGGCGGCTTTTTAAACGCTCGTTTGGGGACAAAGATACTTGAAGGGCCTTCCATCAAGAAAACCGGGATCCAAAAAATTGGGATAATAGAAAACCTGGATATAGCATCTAAAAGTATAGTTGCGGTATGCGGCAGTTCCCTTTTACGTATCACCCCCAAAAAATCGCATAAAAAAATAATGACAAAATAGTAACCTTTCATCGATGTTACTGGTACGAGAGACGTGTTGCATCTGCCGGTGCGTAAATCGCTAAGTTTTAGAGTATATAAAATCACGCGGACCGACAATAGAATGGGGAGTTTTTCAAAGTTATTTTTTCATATTAAAAGTCGGGTTAGGATCATCATCCAAGAATTTTATGATTTAATATTACTTTATAAAGCTTAACCTTTATCAAAGTTAATAGGAAAAAGTCAATTTTGGAGTACCCGTTAGGGTACTTTAACCGGACAGGTATTTCTTTTTATGGTGAATGTGATAGCGAAAATTTTATTTCACTGGTTTTTGTCCTTCATACTTTGGGCCAATCTTCTTCTCCTGTAAATTTTTAGAAGCAGATTTCGGATCACTGTGCGACGCAAGTATAGCGGTATTATTGTCAGCAAAGTTGCCACCATTGACGATCCAGTCCTTGGAAGATCTGCAGTGTATAACAAATGCAGGACTGGGCCCAATATACTTGCCTGAAGTACCCCCAAGCAGATTAAACATATTTCAGTGTATTCTTCTCCATATATTTTACTAAAAAGTGTCTCTTGGTTATATAAGATTTTAATACCTGATAATGGTTGTATGGTAGATTCATTTTCAAATAGTAGCATAAACCCTCATGCCACACTTTGTCAAAGCCTTGACTTATATCCAAAATATGCAGCATTACTAATTTATTGCGATATTCTACGAACCTGCTTGATGGTGCTTAATTTTCTGTAATGAAGGATTTCTCCTCCAAAATTGGTTTTGTGCGTTTGAGGAAAAGTTTTTCAAACACCTTTGATATATTCGTAGTGAGCTTATTGGTTGATATGAGGTAACTTTACAACACCCTAAGCAGTGTGGGTGTGCAAAATACGTTGTACCACTCACATGTACCTTCTTGCCTCCAAAGGGACGCTACAGCTTAGCTCAGCTTCGAGAAATTTAGGGTGGATGCGAAATTGGGAGTGATACCCGACTTCACTCTGAAATGAAATGGCGCTACTTTATGTCACAAAAAAAAAGATGACCTAACCTTAAAGTATGAAAGCAGGTGTAGGTAAGATAAACCAGGAGGTGCAGTAAGCAACGTATATAATAGAAATAATATTTAATCTACAGAAATAGTTACGACAGTAAAAAAGGAATATGAATGAGTGGTAAACACACGCAAGCAAAAAAACAATATCGCAGCTGGTAAATTCAGTAAATTACTTCGTCAGATCTGAAGCGGGTTCCAAAAAATAA